>JAVIAB010000102.1:17171731-17849231 GCA_032433765.1 Megaustenia siamemsis
ATAGTTGATGAATTCAGTAGACTAATAATACAAGCTGCCAGTGGAACAATACCTAGAGGGGCACGGAAACAATACAAACCATACTTGTGTAGTGAACCAGAGCAACTACACAATGACATGGAAACATCTCGAAAGCAAGCAGAAAATAACCCTTGCCAGGAACACCACAATAACTATCAGCATGCTAAAGTCAAATTTCAATGGACTAAACTACAAGACAGACGGAGAAACTGGAAAGAGAAAACAGTCTTTGAATCTTCAAGGAGCCACAAGAAGAGTGTGGAAGCTTTTAAAACAGCTGAATGATGAGGGTACAGAAAGGAACACCAAAATTACACTGAAGAAGGATGGAAACATCCTAACAGGTAAGCAGACAGCAAATCCCTTTGCAGATTCCTTTGCAAATGACAATAATATTGAAATTAGCCAAGTGAAAAACGACAAGAAACCCGCTTAAAGCAACAATATGACAAGAAGGGACTATATATGAAGTCATGAAAATACCCACTACACAAAGAGAGCTAGAGCTGGAAATATCCAAATTTAAAATGAAAAAGTCACAGGCGGTGATGGAGTGTCCAATGAAATGATTAATAACTTGGGAACTGCAGCTAAAGCAGAACTGTTACAGATCTACAATATTTGCTGGATCACAGGTAGAGTGCCCCAAGCATGGAGAGAAGCAATTATGATACCATTACTAAAGCCAGGAAAAGATGGTTCAACGACATCCAGCAATAGACCAATTAGCCTTACAAGCTGTTTGTGTAAAGCAATGGAACGTATAATCAATCTCAGACTGCAGTGGTACCTGGAAAGTGAAAATCTCCTTGTCCCACAACAAGCAGGCTTTAGATAGTGTTACTCTACCGAAGATCAGGCAACCTATCTTTCCCAGGAAATTTAGATTGCTTTCCAAGAAAAGAAAATAGTACTAGCAGCATGGATAGTCCTAAAGAAAGCATTTGATAAGGTATGGAAGGAAGGGCTTTTGAAGAAACTGAGAAATTACTGAGTAAATGGCAGGATGTACAAATGGGTCAAAGCATACCTGTATAACAGGAGAGCCAGAGTGCAGCTGGATGGTCTTAAAGAGTAAGAAGGTCCTATTGTACCGGGGCGTCCCACAGGGAGGGGTACTATCTCCAACACTTTTTCTGATCTACATCAATGACCTAGTTACTGAACTACCATATGGCATCAAAGTGGCAATGTATGCAGATGACTTGGTAATGTGGTGCACAGAGGAGTATGCAACAGTGACCTCCAAATTGTGGCAAAGAACTATGAATACTCTGAACTCATTGACAAATAGATGGTGTGTCAGCATCAATACAGACAAATGTAGTACTATACTTTTCACGCTCTCCCCAAAACAAAAAGTAGAAGCAATCTACATAAACAATGAGCCTGTGAAAGAAAACATACAAGTTAATTATCTCGGAGTTACATTTGACAACAAACAATCTTTGTGCAGAAATTGTGGAGGATACCAGCACTGAGAGAACGGAGGGACACAAAGGTGCTGATACAGGCAGACAAATGTTCATGCTTGCAAAGTCATCCAATGCAGGGCCGATTCCAAAATCTTGCACTGGGACGGCTTAAGAGAAGCAGTTTTATCCACTAAGCCAAGCAAATTTGTAGACAAACACCAGACATGCCAAGAAATGTTAACTCCCTACTGCCCATACCAGAACAGACTCCTTGGACAGAGGAATCAGGAATGGCAATACAAATAAGGACAGAAGTGAATGGAATACTTGACAAGGAGGAACAGAATAGTTATGGTTAAGGAAGGCCCCGGTATCCCTGCAAACGAATTAAAATCCATAATTGCTCAACCACCTTTGCCAGTGGAATCATCCGAATTACTATCTTATCTCCCAAACAAAGAAAGGTAGCTGTAGTCCCCATCAATAGCAGTCTCAGCACACGCAAAAAGACATAAGGCGAAACGGCAGAGAAAGTGAACACAGCCGTCTGTTCCCTGTCGTACGATATCATCATTCATCCGGGGGGGGGGGGGGGGGGGGGGGGGCTGGTTGGTCTCGAGACAGAGAGGCTGTGAGTTCAAATCCCGGTTGAACCAGTTGAGATTTTTATGTATGATTTCTCTCTGCGGTAACCACCGCCTCTGGTCTCAACGGGAATGATTAATGTGCATAATTCAGTTCCTAATCTCTAGGGACTTCGTCAGTGGTGAAAGCTGGCAAACGCCAAAAAAAAACATTAATCGTAAACAATTGAAATATTGAAACGGATGAAACGCACAACCCACGGTGTGCACAGAGTACAGAATAGTATACAGCGTAAAACAATAACTCTCAGTTTCTTGGGTGAAGAATACTCACAAGATCTATGGGTTCATGTGTACACAGATGGATCAGCACAGAATGCAGTAAAGAATGAGGGAGCAGGTGCATACATTCTATTTTATTGACCTTTTGAGCCGTAGCTGGCCCATAGACCAAGATACTCCTCTTATCTACATTTTTGTTCTGGCAGTTTTAAATTCTTTTAAAGATATTTTATCAAATCTCGCCATTTGTCTCTGTTCTGTGCAAGCAGCTCTATCTCATTGAGGGAGCCGATTCTTGCTGCTCTTGCCTCTCTCATCAATGTTCTTCTCAGTGTCTCTCTGGGTCTTTCTCTTTTCATCTTACCTGTTGTTTCCCACATGCATACAGTACCCAAATAACACTAGCGATATAAATAAGTTAGCAACAAGGAAATATTGACACAATTATGATGCAGAAATCCAACAGTAATCTTAGCCCACAGCCTGTAGTGTTTTTGACAGATGCAAGATCAGTACTTCAATCACTACAATTCAGAAAATTACCACAACTGCAGACCTTGTTGACTGAACTCTGCAAGCACCACAGGGTTGCCCTGCAGTGGATCCCATCTCACTGTGGAATACCAGAAAGCAGATCAGTTGGCAAAGGAAGGTTCAACAGTCACACAACCAGATGCACCGGTTATATCATAAGAAACGGATAATCAAATCAATCAGAGGACCACAAGCCCCAAATCAGGATGCCTTTCATAAAATGAATAGATGTAAACAAGTTATCATTATACGCCTCAGAACAGGACACAATCGACTCCATACTCACATGTATACAAAATTCAAGATCGGCACCTCAACTACATATACATGTACTTAGGTGCCCCAGACTGCTGAATACATACTTCAAGACTGCACTGAATATAGTAGACAGGAAAATCCATTGGCCTATAGGTACAACACTACAGACAAAACTATCTGGGCCACTGCAAGAATTACAAAAGACAAAAAAATTTATACAGGAAACGACATTGCAGATATAGACAATACTTCAGGCGAGATAGATAGAACTTTCAGGTTAGTAGGTGAGTGCACTAACCACAACGTCATCTGGCTCTCATTATGGGCACTCTCATGAAAGCCATTAACTGGGATTGAACACAACCGTTTATTACGTCAAGTAAACCCCTTTATTAACCATTTATCATCATCATTGGATGCGTATGCACATCGAATGTTGGGTACCACTGAGCGTCATTTTACTCTGTCTCTTGCCTTGATGGTGCATGTCATTGGTTCACGTGTCCATCATTTGATGTTAACTTTAGTCTTGGTCTGCCTCGGCTAACTTTTATCTATCTACTGATGTGCCTACAGCAGTATGGCAGACCACCGTGAAAGAGATTGGAGCCTCATCACGTCACATTCCAAAGAAAGCCATGGAGAGAGTGGAATGGGGCTCTATGGTAGCCAACCTTCGATGCGGAGACAAAACTCAATGATGATGATGTGCCTACCGCTCAACCACAGCTATCTATAGTATTATGAAGGCCCGCGGGTTGAAAGGAATCACACAAAGCGTGTAACATTTTAATCTTTGCGAGCGGGGGTGGTTGTGGTAAAATGACGTCAGTTGTGTATAGTTCGCATAGCCGAAGACGTCACCAGTTTTGGGGTAATTCTGGGATTTCCCTTTCAGCCCCTGGGGCTTAGTAAAACTATGGCAGTGGTTCTCGTCCGTGTAATGTTTTTTTTTCCAAGAATCATATCATCAAGTACCGGGCCTACTGGCGTAGGTGATCATGTCTCTCCACAACTTTCGATCACGAGTTATTTATCACTTCTGTTGTTGACCTTCTGCCAAGCCATTCTCTTAAGCTGTCTTGTATCTTTTCTCTTTGCTTCCCTCTATATCTTCGTCCCTTAATTTTCCCAGTTGTTACAATATATTTCAGCTGTTCTCTTCTCATTAAATGGCCAAAAAAATGATGATTGTTTCTTCCTAACATTGGAAATTAGCTCTCTTTTTTGCTTTGACCTCTTTCAGAACATTTTCATTACTCTTCTTAGCTGTCCATGATATTCTGTCAAAGAATGTTTTGCTAGTTCTTGACTCCTGTTTATCTGTCAAAGAATGTTTTAATAATTCTTTACTTCTGTTTGTCTGTCACAGAATGTTCTAATAATTCTTGACTTCTGTTTGTCCGTCACAGAATGTTCTAATAATTCTGGACTCCTGTTTGTCTGTCAAAGAATGTTTTGCTAGTTCTTGACTCCTGTTTATCTGTGAACACAGGTTTTCCAAGTAACCCGCAAAGCCGCTGTTATTCCAGAGGTCCTCACATCAGATACAACCAACAAAACAGCAACGAGTATCACAACAAAGTTTATTGAATTTACAAACAATCTTTGGCTAAAAGCTGCCACATAAACAAATGGAATGTTTATTTTTATTTACAGTCAAGAATGTATCTTCCTGATAGCATTATATGGTTGTAAATCAGGGACAATCAAGCAAACAGCTAGGAAGAAAATAGATTAAATTGAAATAAACTGGTACAGAAAAAATCCGTAAGATACCCCAGATAATGAAAAAAGAGCAACAGAAACATTAAAAGACTTAAAAGATTAATAAGAACTGGCTTATAAACACCATTCTATAGGGGGAATTAAAATACTATGGCCATGTCAAGACACAGGAGGCTGGAAAGAACAATAATGGAAGGTATGGTACATCATTTTGTTCACCTTGAGATAGAACATCCTAGCTAGGCTATGAAATCATAAGATTCTGAACACCCTCAATGTTCCTGGCTTCCCAGCTCTGAGTTGATCATTACATGTGTATTCATAATTTATGCGTTTGTACATTTATTTTGTTCACGTTTTTGTTTATTCATAACATTTTATATATTCATCATTTACAACATCACCAATAATTACAAGGGGTTGCCTGACATGAGGTTAAAAAAAAAAAAAAACAAAGTACCCCCATCACGGTTAGTGACTATAAATTTTACAGACCTTCAGCACATGATTTTTGGTGTAATGTGGTCGGTATTATGCCCGTGGCACTTTACTTTCCTAGAAAAAAAATCCGGTACCCATTACAGGCTGGGTGAACCGGAAGCCGTCAGTTGGGATCGAACCCTACCGCTTGTCCTTTGTAGTCCAGTTCACTAACCACTGAGCTATCGCAACTCATCTGACATGAGGTAGGTGAGATAAATGGATGTTTTTTTCTTCACTGAAGTCACAGACCCAGAGAATCACTATGCAGAACAATTACTTGAGAAGACTCAGCCACTGGACAAAGAAACAACGAAGAACTAGCAGCAAGTCGTCAATCATGAAGAACTATGACTTCTGAACCATGTGCCATCTTTGGCTTGAGAGGAAAATGAATGAATCCTCCACTTGGTTGTCCTTATTGCATCCCTCTTTTACCTTCCCTTCAGTGTCCGCTGCTTGGCAGCTCGGATGCTCCTATGTTTGTTTAAAATCATGGAATAGAATTTTGAAAACTCTTCTAAAAATAGAATTTTTGAAAACTCTTCTAAAAATAGAATTTTTGAAAACTCTTCTAAAAATAGAATTTTTGAAAACTCTTCTAACAACAGAATTTTTGTTTTCAAATTTTCTAAACTATGCATTATGCTACAGATCTAGCCATCACATTCCTGCCAGCAACCTGCAGTCACTCACTCCATCAACTTTCACTTATTGATTGAGCGAATTGTGTGCACTCTTGGGGGCTGGGTAATCTAGAGGCACGACCGTCTGCTTCAGGACAGGAAGGGCTGGGGCTCAAAGCTCACCAGAAGTGGTGGTGATTTTTCAAAAATAGGAAAAATTAATCCGTGGTTTTAATTGTATCTAATTTTAATTTAATTGCATCTAATTTTAATTTAATTGCATCTAATTTTAATTTAATTGTATCTAATTTTAATTTAATTGTATCTAATTTTAATTTAATTGCATCTAATTTTAATTTAATTGCAGTCAAAATGGATTTGAAGTATTACTTAAATCCCATAGCAAAGCATGGCTATAAAGCTAGTATGTATATATATTATATATGGCACTATCTCCATATCATCCACACACAGGCCTGGAAAGTAAAGTAAAAGTAACGTACCCCCATCACGCCAAGTGGCGTATAGGGAAATATGGTGTTAGTGACCCTATATTTTACAGACCTTCAGCACATGATTTTTGGGGTAATATGGTTGGTACTACTCCCGTGCTGCTTTACTTTCCCAGAAAAAAATCCGGTACCCATTTAAGGCTGGGTGAACCCGGAAGCCGTCGGTTGGGATTGAACCCTACCCCTTGTCCTTTGTAGTCCAGTTCACTAACAACTGAGCTATCGTGGCTCCCTCAGGCCTGGAAAGCAAACAGTAATGTCAGTTCCATCCTTGTGAGAACATCTGAGGAAGCACTGATGTCAAAATCAGAATATAAAGGCACAGGAGAAAGATTGTATTTATTTATTTATCATTTTATTCATTATGCAGTCGGATCTGTTGATACAACCTTGGCAGATTCAGTCATGAGAAAAGCTGTTCAGTAAAACAGCATCCAGAATAAGACATTAAAATTTTACCAAACTATTAAAATATCATGATAGCTACCATCTAGATACCAAGCATCTGTCAAAAAGGCAAAGGCTATATATATATATACATGTATGTATGTATGTATCAACCCTTACGTATGCGTGTGAAAGCTGGAAAACAACAAGAGATATAGAAACAAAGTTGAACACATTCGAAAATAAATGTCTAAGGAAAATACTTGGTATAGCGTGGAACGAATTCAAAACAAACGAGGAAATTAGAGAAATCGCCAATCAACCACTAATATCTTCAGTAATAAAGAAAAGACAATGGTCCTGTTGGACATGTGATGAGAAGAGATAATAACCGAATAGCAAAGCAAGCCCTCATGTGGGAAACAACAGGTAAGAGAAAAAGAGGAAGACCCAGAGAGGCACTGAGAAGAACATTGATGAGAGAGGCAAGAGCAGCAGGAATCGGCTCCCTCAATGAGATAGAGCTGCTTGTACAGAACAGAAACAAATGGCGAGATTTGATAAAATATCTTTAAAAGAATTGAAAACTGCTAGAACAAAAATTCAGATAAGAGAGGGAGCATCTTGGTCTACGCCCTATGGGCCGGCTACGGCTCGAAAGGCCACTCATCATCATCATGTATGTATCAGTCTGACAGGAACAATAAATAACAAAACTGTGAAAATAACAAAATCAATAAACAGGGTAGTGTGAAAGCAGATATTTTGGTAACAGTGCTCATTGTCTTTCATAGTTAGCCAGGATTTTTAAAAAAAATAATATAATTTTCTTTTTAATGTTCAGTTTCACATGTGTAGTTATCTTGAAGTCTAAGAGGCGTGTTGATCCATTCTGTCATATGTTCTTTGATATCCTGAATAGAGGAATATGAAAAGAACAATATTTATGCATATCTGACAGGCAATACTTCTTTAAGATCTGTCAATATAACATGAACTGAATTACTGAGGAAGATGTGAGGGCTGAACTAATCTGAGTTATTGTGTGGGGATGAATATGTGAGGGCTGAACTAATCTGAGCTATTGTGTGAGGATGAATATGTGAGGGCTGAACTAATCTGAGCTGCAGTGTGAGGATGAATATGTGAGGGCTGAACTAATCTGAGTTATTGTGTAGGGATGAATATGTGAGGGCTGAACTAATCTGAGTTGCAGTGTGAGGATGAATATGTGAGGGCTGAACTAATCTGAGCTATTGTTTGGGGATGAATATGTGAGGGCTGAACTAATCTGAGCTGCAGTGTGAGGGCTGAACTAATCTGAACTATTGTGTGAGGTTGGTGATGATGTGAGGGCTGAACTAATCTGAGTTATTGTGTGGGGATGGTGATGATGTGAGGGCTGAACTAATCTGAGCTGCAGTGTGAGGATGAATATGTGAGGGCTGAACTAATCTGAGCTATTGTGTGGGGTTGGTGATGATGTGAGGGCTGAACTAATCTGAGCTGCAGTGTGAGGATGAACATGTGAGGGCTGAACTAATCTGAGCTATTGTTTGGGGATGAACATGTGAGGGCTGAACTAATCTGAGCTATTGTGTGGGGATGAATATGTGAGGGCTGAACTAATCTGAGTTATTGTGTGGGGATGAATATGTGAGGGCTGAACTAATCTGAGCTATTGTGTGGGGATGAATATGTGAGGGCTGAACTAATCTGAGCTATTGTGTGGGGATGAATATGTGAGGGCTGAACTAATCTGAGCTATTGTGTGGGGATGGTGATGATGTGAGGGCTGAACTAATCTGAGCTACACTGTGGGGATGAAGATGTGAGGGCTGAACTAATCTGAGCAACAGCGTGAGGATAAAGATGTGAGGGATGAACTAATCTGAGCTGCAGTGTGAGGATGAATATGTGAGGGCTGAACTAATCTGAGTTATTGTGTGGGGATGGTGATGATGAAAGGGCTGAGCTAATCTGAGCTATTGTGTGGGGATGAATATGTGAGGGCTGAACTAATCTGAGCTATTGTGTGGGGATGGTGATGATGAGAGGGCTGAACTAATCTGAGCTACACTGTGGGGATGAAGATGTGAGGGCTGAACTAATCTGAACAACAGCGTGAGGATAAAGATGTGAGGGCTGAACTAATCTGAGCTGCAGTGTGAGGATGATGATGTGAGGGCAGAACTAATCTATCTCATTGTGAACAGCTAATCTATCTATAATATAAGGGTAGAACTATCTATCTCATTGTGAACAGCAAATCTATCTATAATATAAGGGTAGAACTATCTATCTCATTGTGAACAGCAAATCTATCTATAATATAAGGGTAGAACTATCTATCTCATTGTGAACAGCAAATCTATCTATAATATAAGGGTAGAACTATCTATCTCATTGTGAACAGCAAATCTATCTATAATATAAGGGTAGAACTATCTATCTCATTGTGAACAGCAAATTTATCTATAATATAAGGGTAGAACTATCTATCTCATTGTGAACAGCAAATCTATATATAATATAAGGGTAGAACTATCTATCTCATTGTGAACAGCAAATCTATCTATAATATAAGGGTAGAACTATCTATCTCATTGTGAACAGCAAATCTATATATAATATAAGGGTAGAACTATCTATCTCATTGTGAACAGCAAATCTATATATAATATAAGGGTAGAACTATCTATCTCATTGTGAACAGCAAATCTATCTATAATATAAGGGTAGAACTATCTATCTCATTGTGAACAGCAAATCTATCTATAATATAAGGGTAGCACTATCTATCCACAATGTAAAGGCAAAACTAATCATGAACATTGTAAGTGGCAGAACTAATTTTCAAGATAGGTCAAAATGAATTTATCTACAACATGAAGACAGAATTAATCCCACTATTGGGCAGAAGTAAGTAGTAAAAAAGTAAAGAGCCCCGGTAACGCCTAGTGGTGTATAGGGAATATGGTGTTAGTGACCATAAATTTTACAGACTTCAGCACATGATTTTTAGGGTAATGTGGTCGGTATTACGCTGACGGTTACATCATAAAGAAGCCATGGATTAATTTTTCCTATTTTTGAAAAAATCACCACCACTTCTGGTGGACTTTGAACCCGAGCTTTTCCTGTCCTGAAGCTGACGGTCGTGCCTCTGGACTATCCAACCTCCAAGAGAGCACACAACTCACTCTCTCAAAGAGTGGAAGTTGATGAAGTGGCTGCAGGTTGCTGGCAGGAATGTGGTGGCTAGATCTGTAGCATAATGCATAGTTTAGACAATTTGAAAACAAACATTCTATTATTGAGAAGAGTTTTAAAAAATTCTTGTTAGAAGAGCTTTCATAAATTCTATTGTTAGAAGAGTTTTCATAAATTCTATTGTTAGAAGAGTTTTCAAAGAATTCTATTGTTAGAAGAGTTTTCAAAGAATTCTATTGTTAGAAGAGCTTTCATAAATTCTATTGTTAGAAGAGCTTTCATAAATTCTATTGTTAGAAGAGTTTTCATAAATTCTATTATTAGAAGAATTTTCAATAATTCTATTGTTAGAAGAGTTTTCAAAAATTATATTCCATGATTTTAAACAAACATAAGAGCAGCCATGGTGGCACATAGGGTGGAAGTCATTGTTCTCCATGATTGGAGATTTGCTGCTAATTCTTGGTTGTTTCTTAGTTCCATAGTTGAGCCTTCCCTAGTAATTGTTCTGCATAGTGATTCTCTGGGTCTGCCTTGTTTTCTTTTACCAGATGGTCTGCACATGAATACATGGTGGGGAAGTCTTTCTTCATTCATTCTCAGCACATGGGGAACTGGTTGGCAAGTTGCCGGCCTCAAGACAGAGAGGTTGTGGGTTCAAATCCCGGCTGCACCAGTTGGGATTTTTATTTATTAATTCTCTCGGCGGCAACCACCCCTAGTCTCAGCAGCAAGGCCCGGGTTGAAACGTCAATTACTCATGGATGGAAAAAATATGAGTACCTCCAAAGATGGAGTTATCTGCCTGTGTGGCGAGGGACCCCTGTGCACATGGCTGCCGGAAAAACAGATTTACACGCGAAATTCAGTTCCTAGTCTCTAGGGACTTTGTCAGAGGTAAAAAGATGGCGAACGAAAAAAAAAAAAATTCCTCAGCGCATGACCGGTGTATTTCCAACTCCTTCTTATAAGTAAAGATACCTGTTTATTTTTACCATACAAGATGTCACAGTCTGTACCAGTCAATGACTGATGGTCTATAACCAAGGAAAGAAGAGGAGATATCGCTCGTGTAGCTACCAGGGCCCTGACTACGGTTACGGGATAAAAGAGTAGAGCCACTGTCACTCGCCATGCATGTTGTAAAAGGCGGCTAAGGAGGTTGGGGACAAAGTCTTTGCTGGCGCTATGAGCTTGTGCATCTGAGCTGAAACCATTGTCAGTGCTTACATTCGTATGTGATGGGCGGGCATCATACTGGAGAACATACTGAAGAGTTGATCTGAGCATGGCAATGACATTTCACACGGCCATACAAACTCTCAACACACAAGGCCCCAAGTCCAGAAATTGTCATCCTTAGTGATGCATGGTCAGTCCATGTCCAGCCAGAAATATCATACAAGTGATGTCCAGTCACAAATATCATACAAGTGATGTTCAGTCACAAATATCATACAAGTAATCTCTAGTCACAAATATCATACAAGTGATGTCCAGTCACAAATATCATACAAGGGATGTCCAGTCACAAATATCATACAAGTGATGTCCAGCCAGAAATATCATACAAGTGATGTCCAGTCACAAATATCATACAAGTGATGTTCAGTCAGAAATATCATACAAGTGATGTCCAGTCAGAAATATCATACAAGTGATGTCAAGCCAGAAATATCATACAAGTGATGTCCAGCCAGAAATATCATACAAGTGATGTCCAGCCAGAAATATCATACAAGTGATGTCCAGCCTGAAATATCATACAAGCGAAGGTCAGCCAGAAATATCATATAAGTGATGTCCAGTCAGAAATATCATACAAGTGATGTCCAGCCAGAAATATCATACAAGTGATGTCCAGCCAGAAATATCATACAAGTGATGTCCAGCCTGAAATATCATACAAGTGATGTCCAGCCAGAAATATCATACAAGTGATGTCCAGCCAGGAATATCATACAAGTGAAGTGATGTCCAGTCAGAAATATCATACAAGTGATGTCCAGCCAGAAACAGGACAGATTCATTCAGGAAATAAAGAACATCATATGTTTACTGCTCAAAAAAGCCAGAACTAGTTCTGCAGTGGATATCAGCATTCTGTGGCATCTCTTGAAATGAGAAGGCAGATAAACTTGCAAAAGCAGGTGGAGCCTCAGACAGTCCAATCAACTCCAGAACCTCAAAGAAATAAAAGAGGAAGATCTGTGTACAATGTAGTTGTTTGTCTTACAATGAAAGTGATTTGCCCACTAAACTAAACTAAAGAAGCGGAAGATAAAGCAGGACAATAAATTCTTACCAAATGGGAAGTATCTAACAACCATTTCTATTGTTGTGTTGAACTTCAGAACTCTGACAGCCTGTAACAAATTTATGATAAGCTTTTCTTTACATTCTTCCAACTTGCTAGAACACATTTCCACATTTATACAAAATAAATTAATTTTGCTGCATATATTCTATGATCATTCATTGTGGAAAAAAGGTCATACATTTGCGCTGAAAGAGAATATTTCACACACACAAAAATCATAAATGTTATGTTTAATTATATGCATTCGCTTCCTGGTCAGAAGGATCTGGAACATGTGGGAGTACAGGGAAATGAAAGAGCGGACAAGCTTGCTAGTTGTGTTGTTGTCAAAGATGGTTAACCAATGGATCAGGTGGACGTCATTAATGACTCGAGATGTGGGAAAGGCATGGGACATCGACAACCATGAGTCCATGTTGCAATCCTTTGGATGAAAGAAATGGGAGTAAAGATAGGTACAGCCAGAAACAAAAATGCTTGGTGCACAAGAGGTCTTATCAACTAAAACACAGAGCTGGAATAATCAGTAACTGGACACAGCAGGATATGCTGAAAAGGGGATCTGAGCACTTATGGACATGTTCAGAGTGCAGTGATAATGAACCGCAAATAACTCAAGGATCTGAGTTCAATTTCCAGAAGTGGTGGATTTTTTTCAGACTGACACAAGGCTCTGAGTTTAACCCAGCCCCTAAAAATGGGAACCAGAGATTTCTTCTTGGAAGTAAAGGTGGACTGCAGAAGCCAAATGAGAATATTACACAACAGGCCCTTTTTTGGAATCCCCAAGGAAAAAATAAAGAAGACCAAAATACTCTTTGAGAAGACAGATGTTAACAGAGATGAAGATGATGGGAAAGACATGGAAGATGGGAAAGACATGGATTGATCTTAAAAGAATGGCAAGAAACAGAACGGCTTGGAAAGTGTTTGTTGGAGGCCTATCCCACAGGGAGCTGAAAGGTAGAAGAAGAAAGGGGGACTAGCATGATACCAGCCACATCACCCAGAAATGTTCCATGATCATGGAAAAATATATGGTCTATCCCTGTTGAGTGTATGCCTAGCAAGACAGGGGAGAGAACCTTCACATTACCTGAATAATATTCTGTAATCAAAGTTACCAATCTGAGTGGTTAATAACATTCTAACAATGACATTCTAACAATGACATTCTAACAATGACATTTTTAAAAAATTTGACACAAAAATATGTTTTTTATTTTAAATTTGATTTTCTTCTTAGATTATGACGCATTCAGATTTGGACTGAATTCTCACAAGAAATATGCTGCCTCATGACTCATTCAGATTTGGACTGAATTCTCACAAGAAATATGCTGTCTCATGACTCATTCAGATTTGGACTGAATTCTCACAAGAAATATGCTGTCTTTTTCAGCTTCACCAAACAGGTTCTCTTCCATTGTAGTTAGAACAGAAACTGTACAATATTTTAAAAATATAATACATAATTTTAAAAAAAGAAAACAAAACCTTGTTATTATTTTTGTGGGCTGTGGAGGAGGAGAGTTACTGTTTGACTAGTAATGATGGCCACAAGCTCTGTGCTGTCCCCTCGTAGTCTTCATGTTATGGTTTACATTTCATAATGGATAGAAACATTTCTTGACTGTGCTGGGAACCGAACAAATGTCCACCTGTTTGGCAAACAAGCAGTTAATCGATTCAGCCACCAGTTTCCTTTATAGGAATAACAGTTTGATTCTGTACTAATGTTTCTAGTGATTACCAAAAATGTCTTTGTCTTCTCTTCCAGCATGCAGCACCACTGAGCACTAAAGATTGTTTCAGTTTGTGGGCAGAGGGTCCTGACAGCGACAGAGCTAGAAGTCACCAGCGCCTCATAGCTGATAGTTTGCACCAGGACTGGTGAACCAGAACAATCCAGACCGTATGTCATCTCTTCAATGTGCCTCCATTAACAAACTAACCAGTCTAGTCTGGCTAAGCAAGTAGGGATCGAGAGAGAAGGCAATCCAGTACTAAAAGTGCAGAGCTAAAGTTGAATGTGTTGGTCTTATCATCATCATTTTGTCAGGTCGGATAATTTTACTTGCTACTGTATGCATCTTCCCTCGACGCTGAAAGGCAGATGAGGAAGGAAAGAAGAAGAAGACTGTATGCAGTAAACAGTACAACCTGTGGCTGCCCTGCAGGTAAGCTCAGGAGAGTAAAAGGCTAAGGGAGGGTACCCCGAAGTAAAACAACCCCACTGCCTTGTTGGTGAGACTTTTTTGTCAAAGGCTAGCGGAGCCAACTGTAAACAAACCGACGGAAGGCAATAGAAAACCACCGTCATAACTTCTTTGCACAATCATGAATCACCACAACAATAGTGTTGGTCTGAAAGGCACATATAAACCACAACACAACACAGCTATGCCAACTTAATGTCCTTTTAAGGACAGATGACAAAAATGACTATCAATTCCTTCAGAAGTCAATGGGTCTTCTTCTTCTATCTTTCCTTCCTCATTTGCCTTTCAACATCAAGGGGAGATATAATTTGCGGTCTTTTGTTCTTCTGTTTGTCTCTGCTGCTATGTTTCATAGAGCCTCTAGTTTTCCGTAAAACATCAGCCAGGCTAAACCCCCAACGTGTGTTTTTAAGTTAAGCCCTTAACTTGCGACTGACTTAGCAGGTCGGTAAGGGATACATGTTTTATGCTCAGACAATTAACAGAAGATGGAGTCAATGAGTGAACGTCAGAAAGAAAGAGATACAAGTTTCCGTTCAGCTGCAAAAACTCTAGAGAACACTAGCAAAGACCTTGAAAAATGAGGGGGTAATAGAGCAGATTCTTAGCAGTCAGCTATGAGCAACTGACAATCTTCAGCACAAGTGCTGTTAGGCATCTTGTCTCCTGGTGTCTTCAATCTGAAGATTGTGGTCTGTGGTGTGACAAGCAGAGTTACATATCTTTTAAGCATGTGATTGCCTAATTTTTTATTTCTTTAACTTCAACTTTGATGACTTTTAGCATATGCTACAAACACAGCTGTTTGGTGGTGATATTTTAGTTGCTTTGCATATCACTTTTCAGAAATATAAAATGTATAGACAACTTCTATTGTACATTGTGTGTTCTAATATTGCCAAAAAAAAAAGAGTATTGAGTTATTTTTGGTCCCTCATGAAAGGTTAGTGCTCTGTATCTCTCTAAATCAAGAAAAATGGCAACAAACTTGAAATATATCATCATCATCAAGTACCATGCCTGCTGGCATAGATGATCATGTCTCTTCACAGCTTTTGATCTCGACAATTATTTATCGTTTCTGTTGTTGACCTTCTGCCAAGCCTTTCTCTTAAGCTGTCTGGTATCTTTTCATTTTGCTTCCCTCTATCTCTTCATTTCTCAATTTTCCCAGTTGTTATAATATATTTCTGCCGTTCCCTTCTTATTACGTGGTAAAAAAAATGATGACTGTTTCTTCCAAATATTGAATAATAACTCTCTTTTTCTTTGGGCTCTTTCAGAACATTTTCATTACTCTTTTTAGCTGTTAATGATATTCTCAATACTCTTCTGTAAAACTACATTTCTACAGACTCCAGTGATTTTCTTGTCTGTTGTTCTATTGTCTATTTTTCACATCCATATGTTAAGACTGGCTCTACATAACTTTTAAGAAGTCTTTTTCTTGTTTCTATTGTCAAAAATAGATTACACGTAACATCCTAATTTTTTGGAACGCTGCTTTTGCCTGAGCCATTCTGCATCTCCCCTATGCTGCACATCCACCATCTAAGGTTAACAATGTTCCCAGATATTAAATAAATCTGGTGACAGAACACAACCTCGCCTAACATCTTGTTTTTTAAAATATATGTCATGCGCATAATTTGTCCTGGCTGTGCTCCTTAATGGTTTCAATTATTTTTTAAACTGTAGTTCTTTTTTAAAGTGTAATTATTCCAAAGATTTGTACCAAAAGTTCAATAAAAATATTATTTCTACAAGTTAAGTATGATTTTCTGTCAGTTGTAAATTATATGAAGGTTTAGCAATAACGTATGAAGGTTTAGCAATAACGTATGAAGGTTTAGCAATAACATATGAAGGTTTAGCAATAACGTATGAAGGTTTAGCAATAACGTATTCACAGTGAATTATTGTAGTAATCCAGGATTCAAATTAAGTTTACCAACCTCTGCATGATCTAAAGTATTAAAGTCAATACCATTAACTTTAACAATCTGATCACCTTCCTGTAGTCCAAGTTTACTAGCTTCACTGTCTGGCATCACCTGGTCAGGAGGAAATGTGCACATTAATTAAATGTAATCTTCACTGTCTGGCATCACCTGGTCAGGAGGAAATGTGCACATTAATTAAATTTAATCTTCACTGTCTGGCATCACCTGGTCAGGAGGAAATGTGCACATTAATTAAATGTAAGCTTCACTGTCTGGCATCACCTGGTCAGGAGGAAATGTGCACATTAATTAAATGTAAGCTTCACTGTTATCAATAATGATGGTTCCTAAATCTAAAAAAAAATACTAAAATAGCACAGACAACAACATGAACAAGGCAGAAATAAATTGTTCAATGTTGCTGTTTGATTCTAAAGATATTATAATGAGACCACATGACAAATGAGAAAGTTCATAAAATCATCACCAATAACAGTTCCAAGGTGAATATGGGAACTAAAACTATATTCCCCGTATATCTTATGATATGGTGGGAACTCTTACATACTTTCAGAAAGCTTGTGGGAAGTACTAAAAACATAAAGAACTCCCAACAAAATAGTACAAGTTATCAAAAGTCTGTATTCTTACTTCAACGAGGGAGGGGCATCTGTTAGAGTAGCTATTGTTAAAAGTGAAAAAAAATTATTTTTTACATGATGAAAGGAAATAAAAGAAAAAATAACATTTCTAGGGGCGCTGAAAAATCCATAGTCATTAAAGAGAAGATAGACCTCTTCTATCTACAGTGCATCGTACCAGTTTTGTTGTTGACTGTTTTCCATGCCATGACACCAAGCTATCCAGTATTTTCTCTCTTTGTCATTCGCTATCACTCTTTCTTTTTATTTTGCCAGTTGTAATCAAGAATTCCAACCTTCCTCTTCTCATGATGTGCCTGAAAAATGTTGATTGTTTCTTTCTGATGTTTTTAATGAGTTCCCTTTTTGTGTTGGCCTCTTTGAGCATTTCATTATTGGTCTTTTTAGTTGTCCAGGGAAATTTCAACATTCTTCTGAGAAATCCCATCTCTGTGGCCTCTAATCATCTTTTCATTTGTTTGTCTGCTGTCCATGATTCACATCCATAGATCAGAATTGGTTCTATATAGCACAGATGAACTCTCTTTCTCACTTCTATTGACATAGATATGTTGCATAAGATATTTTCATTTTCTGAAATGCTATTTTGGCCTGAACTCTTCTGTTTTTTATTTCAGTGGCGCATCTTCCATCTGATGTTATCACTGTGCCCAAGTATTTGACGCATTGCACTTGTTTCAGATTTGTCCTGTTTATTTTTACGCTGCATGATGGTGATGATCGTTTCTTTGATATGACCATTACTTCTGTTTTCTTACTATTCAGACTGAGACCCTTTTTTGTTGCTTTCTTTTACTATTATGTCTATCATTTCTTGCAGTTCATTCTCTGTCTCTGCTATTAAGACTGTGTCATCCTCATTTCGCAAATTATTTATGTTGTGACCGTTGACTTTAATTCCTTTTTTGTCTACTATTGATCTCAGAATATGATTGCAGTAAAGTGAAAATAATCCGGCGACAGAATACAGCCTTGTCTGACTCCTTGTTTTATATATTGGAATTGTCCTGTTTGGTTGCTAATTAATATAGCTGCTGTTTGTTGCCAGTACATGTCATGGCACAAATATACAACAGACAAAAGGAGACTTCTGTAAAACTGGATGAAACATGACAAATAAATATAACATTGAGATATAAGCACAAATATATAATATATTATATTGCAGACACTAAATATCATATGAGGCCATGAGTAGAGCAGCAGAAAAATATCTAACATAAACAAAATGGCACTAAGCAGCTGAAGCTAAGAAGAGATGAGACAAACTATGATGTTTCATCAAAAGCCTTCTTCATGTAGAATATAACAAATGTTAGAGTTACAAGACTACATCCATGCATGAATACTATGTGATTCGATGAGCATGACAAAAAAAGTTGAGGTGGGTTCTGTACGCAGGCAATAGGTAGTCATTGCAGAAATCCAAAAGTACATAAGGTCACCTTTGTCTACATCTCTGGACATGCAGGAGTACAGGGAAATGAAAGAGCAGAAAGGTTGAAAAGCAGTGCTGCTGTTGAAGGTGGTCAACCAATGGATTGGGCTTACATCATCAACGCCCTCCAAGAAGTGGGAAGGGCACAGGACTTCGACAACCATGAGTCCACATCACTCATTCAGACGAAAGAGATGGGAGTTAAGATGGGTACACCCAGAAATGAGAAACTTAGTGGCCGTGTAAGAAGACTTATCAACCAACACAGAACTGGAGTCGTCAGTCACTGGACACTACAGGACTTGTTGAGGAGGGGATCTGAACACCTATGGACATGTTCGGAGTGCAATGACGATGATCCGCAAATAACTCAATAACTGATGAGGGGATCTGAACACCTATGGACATGTTCGGAGTGCAATGACGATGATCCGCAAATAACTCAATAACTGATGAGGGGATCTGAACACCTATGGACATGTTCGGAGTGCAATGACGATGATCCGCAAATAACTCAATATAACAAGTTTTATACAGCAACACACTTTCACTTCCTCTTCCAGTCATTCCTCCACACGGCCCTTTTCAGATAGATAAGTACGTGCCTTGTGTCTATTTTCTGTATTTATATTTGTTATATTGTGCCCGATGAAGGCTTTTGCCAAAACATCATAATTTGTCTCCTATCTCCTTAGGTTCAGCTGCTTAATATCATTTAGATTTTTTTTTAAATATATGAAAATGTATGAAGCAATTTTACTAACAAGAAGACAGTAAAAGTAAAGTAACGTACCCCTGTCACGCCAAAAAGTGGCGTATAGGGAATATGGTGTTAGTGACCATAAATTTTACAACCTTCAGCACATGATTTTTTGAGTAATGTGGCCGGTATAACGCCCGTGCAACTTTACTTTCCCAGAAAAAAATCCGGTACCCATTAAAGGCTGGGTGAACCGGAAGCCGTTGGTTGGGATCAAACGCTACCTCTTGTCCTTTGTAGTCCAGTTCACTAACCACTGAGTTATCGCGGCTCCCTAACAAGAAGACAGTACAAAATAACAAATATTCCAACCACAGGCCTACATCAGTATGAGAGGACAAAAAACACATTTCTACTTCACTTTAGTCAGACATTGTGCAGACATTGTGGAGAGATTGCCACAAGGTCCTTAGAGGAAGTGTGAAGAAGCCCTACAGTAACAGATTAGGGGTAAAGGGTGTCTAACGAGGGGGAGGGGAATGTAAATAAAGAGAGAGGAAAGGTGTTAGAGGTAGAAAGAAAAAAACATGAAGAGCATGCAAATGACATTTCATTATAAGTTAGTTCTTCATCCTTCCAACAACACTAGACGTCACAAGGAGCTTGCAGTGTTTTTTGCCATCCGTTTTTACTCTGGGCAAGATGTTCAATCTTATATAATAAGTCTATGCCTGCCAACTTTGCTTCTCTTATAAGTGTTATTTTCAATGTGTCTATAGGTCTTCCTTTTTTTTCTTTATCCTGATCTTTGCCATATATGAGCTTGTTTTGAAATTCCCTTGTCTCTTCTCAACACAAACACAACATATATGCATCTTCTTTTTCTAATTGTAAATGAGATTGTTGGATGCATGGCCATATCTCTTATCTCTATACTAGTCATGAATTCATTCCTTTGTACACACAGTATTTTTCTTAGGCATTTATCTTCAAAAGTATCTAGTTTATTCTCAATCTCTTTTTCTTTTCAGTTTTCATGGGTTTCGTTCGTTCGTTCGCTTTGACCTCTGATGAAGTCCCACCCACTCAATTTTGTGGGACTGAATTTTGCGTGTAAAGTCTGTTTTATCCCATTACAGGATGCCCCTCGCCATGCAGGCAGATTTACTCCGACTTCAGAGGTACTAATTTTTAGGGAATTAGTAAAACCCAGGTGTCCTCGCCAGGGTACGAACCCCGGCTGTTGCCGTGGTAAGCCAACCGCCTATTGATTGCGCTAACCGGACACCCGAGTTTTCATGGGGTAACTATGGATGTTGTAGAATCGTATATTGTTGTAATAAATCTGGTCAAAAAAAAAAGTCCATTACCACTTACACATTCAAGATATGAGTGGATTACACAAATATAGCCAGCACTTTGGACTGAACAAAATTACCTTTGACACAAAGAATGCAAAATTATTTTCTTTCCCACCACGGATATTGAATCCAAGCTGTGAAGAAAGATAAAGAATTGTTATATGTGAAAGTGAAAGCCCTTAATAAAAGGAAAAAACAAATAAAAATATTACACTAAAAAACCTTCACAAAAGTTCGGTTTCTTTTTTCATTTTTCAACTTATCACTTTATATTTTCATCAACTTCTTACATTCTTCTTCCTCTTCTTTTCTCTTTTCACCGATACCTAAGAAGTGTTGTGGTTTAAGTTTATATCATTTGTCGTTCTTGAGCTGTTCGAACTGTCTGAATTAGTGATTTTCCTTTGTTGTTACATGTCTCTGCATCTATCCATCTTCTTCTTTTCTCTTTTCACTGATGCCTAAAAGGTGTCGTGGTTTATATCATTTGTCGTTCTTGAGCTGCTCAAACTGTCTGAATTAGTGATTTTCCTTTGTTGTTACATGTCTCTGTCACTGCATCTATCCATCTTCTTCTGGGTCTTCCTCTTGGTCTTTTCCCATGCATTCTCGAGAAGAATGCCCTTGATGGTGATTGGTAAGGATTCATTTTGACCAGGTGGCCAAACCATTTAAGTTGTTGTTGTTCTATATATTCTTGGCAGGGTTTAGTTCCTACCATTTTTCTTAAGGTTTCATTTGGTATTCTATCTCTTCTTGTGTTGTTGTTACTTTTCTCAAGCATCACATCTCACATGTATTGATCTTTCTTAAATGTGATTTAGAAAGGGTCCATGTTTGACTTTAATAGCACAAAGTTGGTATGAAAATGCTATTTATCATTTGTTGTTTAGCTGGCAAAGAAATGTTTGGATGTCTTAGCAATGGTGAAAGCTGGTATGTGACAGCATTGCTTTTTGTATTCTCATGTCAGTTTCTCTTTCTAGTTTTCCATCTTCTATGAACAATGTGCCTAAATACTTGAATTCCTCTACTTGTTTTATTTTTTCATCTTTGATCTTAATGTTTAATGGGTGTCTTAATTTGCTTATTCTTATAGCCTCTGTTTTTGCTGTGTTAATTTTCATACTGTAGTTTGTGCAGCTTTTATCTAGAGATGTTAAATGCTGTTGTAGCAGGTTTTCATCCTCATATATTAGGCATTGGTCATCTGCGAAGAGTCGCTCGTTGATGTTGGAGTTTTCTACCTCTAAGTTTTTATTTGATTTTTCCTTATTGTTGATTGATTCTTACATTACAATTTTTTTTAAAAATCAACTTCTTTACATTACAATTTTGTTCATCAACTTCACTATGTGTCGAGGATAAAATATCTTTCCTTGGTCGTCAGTGACAACAAACTCTTTGTAACTCAGGAAACTTTATGAATAACACTTTGAGGTAGCTGAAAATACTGATGAATTTATGGGATCTATCTGAATAGACGAAAAAATATTTAAAAAAAATAAAAAAACGCATCCCCAAGCAAATACTAAAAACTATACTGTTGAACTAATACACGGAAAAAGACAAATCAGCAGACCTAAACTACAATATAGAGATACCTGTAAATCATCTCTGAATGACGTCTCCATCTGTGAAAATGACTGGGAACATCTGGCTACATGAGCATTCACACATGAAAAAAAAAAAAAAGATATCTGTAGTACATGTAGTGATAATGGGCCTCGTTATCTATCTATCTATTGTCCTTTCGAGCCGAAGACGGCACATAGGGCAGAACCAGAATCTCAAAAACAGAAACCTTGCATGCCAAAAAAGGCACATATTGCAGAGATCACTGCCTCTAAAATCTATGACTGTTTCCATAGCAATACTTTTTACAACGACAGCTTGTCAAGATCATCTATCAACCTCCTTAGTCGCCTCTTACGACATGCCTGGAAGGTCACAGTGTCACTATTCTTTACTCATAATGAGACCCAGGTAACACACAGGCCTCGTTATGGCAACAGGAAAAATATTTCACATATCAACAGTTTTTCATACTTACAGTATCAGAAGCTTTCAACCTCTGCAGAACAACAGTTCGAGGCAGGAACAACTGGGGTCATTGTTGTAATTTTATTATGAATCCTCTGAAATACACATTTTAAATGCTAACATTAAAAAGGAAGAATAAGAATATTTAAATCGCTAGTAAATAAATAAACAAAAAATAATTACCTTCTCCAATGTCTCTACCTGCTCACCTAAACCACAAGAATAAGATCTTTCATGAGAGGTAAAGGGTAAAGTAAAGTAAAGGCATCGTCAAGAGAGATGCACCAAGTCAAGATGCGTAGAGTAGAGTAGAGATGCGAAGCTGCTGTAAAGCTGATGATATAATAGCAATACTAAAAAAGAAGAAAAAAGTGGTATGGTGACAGCTTTACGTGGTAATGGACGAAACAAAAGTCGACGTTTCGGCCAAGTAGGGCCAAAACAGAAAACTGTCCAGATGAAGTCATAATTATTTTATAATAATTAATTAATTATGAATTGAATTAATATAATTTATAATAAATAAAATAACATCGCATCCTGCATACCTCTTCAAGTGGTATCCATTTAGGAGGCTGTTCATACGGGGGTGGCAGTTCTGACACTCTAGGATAACCGTCTGACATAGTCAACTATTAGTATTACCGACCCAACATCAACGAGTAATAAATATGTTTTCTAACGTAGACAACCACCAGAGTACAACTTCGTGCTTCTACAGGGTGTTTTATAAAGTCTCACTACACTTGGTATCTAGGTCAATTTGAAAAAAAATGTTTATGACGTCATCACAATATGTGCTCCCACTGTCAATGAAATTTGTTGAATAAGTTTATTGCTACTGGAAATGTGGAAGATGCTCCACGATCTGGTAGGCCTGCTGTGAATGATGAATATGTTTAGATATCCAAGACAGAATCCTTAAAAGTCCAGACAAGTCATAAGAAAACTGTCGCAACAAGTGAACTTACCATTGAGCACATATTGTGATGATAAACATTTTTTCAAATTGACCTAGTACCAGTGTAGTGAGACTTTATAAACACCCTATATTTCGTCAACACACAACAGAAAATTTAAAAAAACATAGCTATCCTACTGTTAGATAAAACAAAACAGAGATTATTAATCAGTGGCAATTAGAGTTAATTTAAATATAAATTTTAAAATTTGTATATATAATGTAATTGTTTTAAAATAAATTAGCTGCAATGATACGTTTTTAAGTTAATTTTGTATCAACAGTTTTAAAATAGGACTCATATTTTTTGTAGTGGTATATTTTAGAAGATCAAGATCTTTTGAATAAGAGTTTACAATTTTACGTTAGTCTCATCACAAACCGTCAGAATTTGTTGCCGCTATTTTCATGTTCTCCTTGGACTTTCTGATAAGGTAACTACAGACTTGAATCGGTGTCTTAGCACGCGAGTTTTCACCCATCTGTGCTCGGCCGCCTATCAAGATATGTTCGGAGACCTCTGGATAGTGTCGCTTCAAGTATCGAAACTCACTAACAACTCACGATCATCGTGACGATGCGAGTCGGCTTTCCTCACAGCCCAGACTCACTGACTGAGAGTACTACCCTGGTACCCGTTTTTGCCAGCGGCTGGGTCGACCGCGGGGTATTTTTTTTTCTAACCACGAGTACAATATCAATATTACAATTCACACTGCTTCCAGCGGGAATCGAACACAGGTTGTCCGAACGTCGATAGCCTAATCGGTGCTAACATAACAATCTGAATCTAGGCTATTCCCCCCCCCCCTCTTTCCCCCCATACTTGACGTGTTCAGTATTACCTTTTACAGTCAGTATATTATTTTACAAAATTATGCCCGCTTTATATTTAATTTTAAAATAACAATTTGGATAATTTCCTAGTTTCTGTTTATCATCTTTCTACTTTCTGCTAAAAAGGGAGTGATCTCACCAGCACGCCATGACACTTCACTATTTGATTCACTGTTCATTCAATGAATGCATCAACTGACTGATCATATTGATGATCAACGGCTTCTAAGTTCTAGTTTTTCTTCATTTTATTTAATAATTTTTTTATAAAAAGTTTACACAGTTTATAAGTAGTTAGGTTTAGGACAGGGCATTTACTACAGAATAAAATGCAAAAGTCAAGAGGATGTTACTTCAAGAAAGGGACGCTAAATTAGGAATTACAAATGATTTTAATATGTAATTTGTCAATCTATAATGCAATTCAGTTCAATAACTTGTGAATCATAATCTGATTGTTTATTATTATTATTTATTGTTAATTGAAAATTATATTATTTATTTAAATAATTATGTTTATAGTATATTATATTGAACAGAAGTAATGGTCATATCAAAGAAACAATCATCACCATCATGCAGCATAAAAATAAACAGGACAAATCTGAAACAAGTGCAATGTGTCAAATACTTGGGCGCAATAATAACATCAGATGGAAGATGCACCACAGAAATAAAAATCAGAATAGCTCAGGCCAAAATAGCATTTGAGAAAGTGAAAAATATCTTATGCCACAAATCTAATTGAGGGAGCCGCGATAGCTCAGTGGTTAGTGAACTGGACTACCACAGACAAGGGGTAGGGTTCGATCCCAACCGACGGCTTCCGGGTTCACCCAGCCGTAAATGGGTACCGGATTTTTTTCTGGAAAGTAAAACAGCACGGGCGTAATACTGACCACATTACCCCAAAAATCATGTGCTGAAGGTCTGTAAAATATAGGGTCACTAACACCATATTTCCCTATACGCCACTTGGCGTGACGGGGGGTACTTTACTTTTACAAATCTATGTCAATAGAAGTGAGAAAGAGAGTTCATCGGTGCTATATAGAACCAATTCGGACCTATGGAAGCGAATCATGTACAGTAGACAAACAAATGAAAAGACAACTAGAGGCCACAGAGATGGGATTTCTCAGAAGAATGTTGAAAGTTCCCTGGACAGCTAAAAAGACCAACGAAGAAATTCTCAAAGAGGCCAACACAAAAAGGGAACTCCTAAAAAACATAAGAAAGAAACAATCAACATTTTTGGGGCACATCATAAGAAAAGGAAAGTTGGAGTGCTTGGTTACAACTGGCAAAATAAAAGGAAAGAGAGATCGTGGACGACAAAGAGAGAAAATACTGGATAGTTCGGTGTCATGGCATGGAAAACAGTCAACAACAGAACTAATACGATGCACTGTAGATAAAAGATTGTGGAAGGATATGATCGCCTACACCAACCGGTATGGCACATGATGATGATGATATTATTAATTTATTATTATCATGGACAATAGTCACAATAGGACAGGTGAGAAAATCCCTGGAGGCTGTAGAACTGTGGTATTACAGAAGAATGTCTGGATTTGTTATTGGTAACAATACTATTATTATTTTAAATTATATTAATAATAGTAAATTAATATAATTTACAATTTACAGGACAATGGTGTGTTTTTAATTTGTATCACCATTTGGAGATTTACTTTTTATTCACTAGAATTGGCAAAAGTAATAAACTAAAATTCCAAGACATAGTCCTTGGCTATGCTAGTCTTGTTTTCAAATCCACCTTGGGGGAAGGTTGTAGTCAGATCACAGTCATTTTTGATTCACTTATCCTAATGCAAGCAGACAGCTGTGACTCGCTGACCACTTTTAGTCCAGTCCTTGTGACAAGGTGCTGTGTCAAGGAGTACGAGTTGTTTGTGATTTTTTTTTCTGGGTGTTGTAATCATACCTCTTCCCATGTAATGATTTGCTGATCTATCGCCTTGGAAGTTTCCCTCCATACTAATATTTATTTATTATTATTTGTCTCCAATCTATACCACTGGTAAATACTATTCGTGCTGTTTTGTACTATAGCTGTTTGCCTTCAACGCTAGTATTCAGCCCTACCCTATCTGGGAGATACTTGTCTTAATAGGAAAATACAGATATACAATTTATTCCCAAGTTGTGTTCGCAACTCTATGATATAGTCATGAGTAATAAAAAAAAAAGTATAGTACCCCCGTCACGCCAAGTGGCGTATAGGGAATATGGTCTTAGTGACCATAAATTTTACAGACCCTTGGCACATGATTTTTGGGTAATGTGGTTGGTATTACGTTTGTGCCGCTTTACTTTCCCAGAAAAAAAATCTGGTACCCATTAGAGGCTGGGTGAACCGGAAGCCGTTGGTTGGGATCGAACCCTACCTCTTGCCCTTTGTAGTCCAGTTCACTTGCCACTGAGCTATCATGGCTCCCATAGTCATGAGGACATCTGCATCAAAGACATCACCAATGATAGCTACTTTTCAGGTTGCTGAGTTGGCCATGTGCTCTAGCATTTGTTTCTTGTGGCACAGCACTGTGTCAAGGAGTACGTGTTCGATGATGCTTCAGGCTGTCTATTGTTCTTTGTTTTTTTTTCTGTTGTTGAATTTTTTCCGAGTGTTGTAAACAAAGGAGCCAGTAGTAGGGTGTAACACACACTCCTATAACGTCTGTAGACAACTTAATAAAAAAGGAACACAACACAATACTAACCTTGGCCTACATGCGGCCTTCAGAGAACTAAGGAGTTTTTGCTACCACCTTTAAAGCAGCACTGCATTTATTTGCCCCCCCCCCCCCCCCAAAATTGTAAACATACCTCTTTCCCTTAAATTATTTGCTGATCTATTGCTTCAGAAGTTTCCCTCCATAATAATATTCATTTAGCATTTTTTAGCACTCAATGCTATAAAAATACTGATAGTTTTATCATATTTTTACAAAGGTTTGTCCTTTCAAACACTTCATTATATTCATTGCATTTTTACATTTACAGAGATTGTTGTAGATTATGGACAGTGAATACCAGCGAGATGGAAGATTAATGGACATGTTAGATGAGAAATGGAGATCAGACCAACTGCCAAAAGAGGATATTCAGGTACTGATATATTGTTTTTTTTTTTTTTTCCTTGAGCTAATGAAGGGAGCTAATGAAGGATAAAACAAGCAGTTGGAATACATGATGATGTTTTGACTACAATAAGTAAAAAGTAAAGTAAAGTGCCCCATCACGCCAAGTGCCGTGCG
Source organism: Megaustenia siamemsis (assembly GCA_032433765.1). Lineage (NCBI taxonomy): Eukaryota > Metazoa > Mollusca > Gastropoda > Stylommatophora > Ariophantidae > Megaustenia > Megaustenia siamemsis. Next base: position 17,199,543 of record JAVIAB010000102.1, read on the forward strand.
TATAGGGAACATAGTGTTAGTGACCATAAATTTTACAGACCTTCGGCACATGATTTTTGGGGTAATGTGACTACAATAAGGAAGAGCAAAATGAAATAGTTGGACCTAGCAATGTCCTTCGTCATTTGGTTATGGAAGGCCCCGGTATCACTGCAAACGAATTAAAATCCATAATTGCTCAACCGCCCGTGCCAGTGGAATCATCCGAATTACTAACTCATTTTCCAAACAAAGAAAGGTAGCTGTAGTCCCTATCATAGCAGTCTCAGCACACGCCAAAAGACAAGGCGAAACCGCACAGAAAGTGAACACAGCCAACTGTTCCCTGTCATACGATATCATCATTCATCTTAAACAATTGGAGTATCAAACATGATCAAAATGGATGAAACACACAGCTCACGGTGTGCACAAAGCACCTTAGTTCCACCATCTTGTAAACAGAAGTCGCCTAGCAATGACCATTCTGTAAGAAACTATGAAAGGAGCGAGAAGGAGAGTTTGAAAGAGAAAGATGCAGGAAGATAGCATCAAAGCATAGAGAGGTCTCGATTTTGCACTCCCAAAAAATGACTGAGGATGGAGAGAAACGGTGAAGGTTGACAAAGCCTGTTATGGTGCACCAACTACCTGTAGGTTTATAGGATGAAGAAGAATGAAGTATGTGAGCCATGGTAGCTCAGTGGTTTGTGAATGTGACTACTAAGTGCAAGAGGTCAGTTTCAATCCTGATTGATTGATTTCAGGTTCACCTAATCTTAAATAATTACCAGATTTTTCTTGGAAAGAAAGATGGTATTATCCCAACCAAATTCTCCTGCCTGTGTGGCGTGGGACCCCTGTGCACACGGCTGCAAAGGAAAAATGGATTAACACGCAAAATTCAGTTCCTAGTCTCTAGGGACTTCGTCAGAAGTAAAAAGCTGGCGAATGCAAAAAAAAAAAAAAAACCAACCAAATTGCCCAGAAATGTGCAGGGAACAGGGAAATAATTGCAATGCTGCGATAAAGCTGGTAGTAAGGAGCCAGTGGTGGGGAGTGTTAAACACTCCAAGGTATGGTGACAGCTTTACAAGGAAGGAACACGACACAATACTAACGTTTCGGCCTGTGGCCTTCTTCAGAATACAGGGACAACGACAACAGAGATGTGCCAAAGGTCTATACAAATTTGGACACCTACACCATATTCTTTTCCTTGTACACCATTATGTAGTGTGATGGAGCTCTTTCTTTCTTTCTTTCTTAGTATTAAACAAATTTATAACATTCATGCCAATAAATTATATATTTATTGTGAAGACTGTCCTAGAGAATAAATCAGTCACGGGTCTTCTGTAGAGAAAACAAATAAGAATACCATCCGAAACACAATTTGAGTATCTGTCCAGACGAACAAATTATATACTTCACCTCAGCACTGACCATAATTGGTATCACCGGGTTCTTAAATGTAAACAGCATTCATCTGTTTTGTGAGAGAACTGATAATCTCCAGCATATTACTATTGTGCCATTCCTGGTTATAAAGACAGCTATGGTTGTATTGCCCATTAATAATAATTTAGCCTAATTTAGGGGGCCTCGGTAGCCTAGTTGGGAAAACCACCCGTGTTCGATTCCCGCTGGGATCAGTGTGAATTGTACTTGTGGTTGGAACAAAAAAAAATACCCCCACGGTCGGCCCAGCCATTGGCAGAAATGGGTACCAGGGTATTACCCAGGGAAGGTGAGGAATGTCACCTAAGGCGACACTATCCAGAAATCTACGAACATTACTGGATAGGCGGCCGAGCACATATGGGTGGAAACTCGCGTGCTAAGACGCCAGTTCAAGTCTCGTACATTACCTTTAATAATTTAGCCTTGCAGTTGATCTTGAATCATTAGTTATATAGGGTTACTTCTAGTAGGTTCAATCTAGTTCTGCTAATTCATACATCATCAGGTCGCATCTGCAGTGCAGAATGTTGCATTCACTATAGTAAAAAAAAAAAAAGAGTAAAGTACCCCCGTCATGCCAAGTGGTGTATGGGGAATATGGTGTTAGTGACCATATATTTTACAGACCTTCGGTACATGATTTTTGGGGTAATGTGGCCGCTTCACTTTCCCTGAAAAAAATCAGGTACCCATTAAAGGCTGGGTGAACCCGGAAGCCATCAGTTGGGATCAAACCCTACCTGCATTCACCATAGGCTGCCAGAAAAAATCTCTGTCTCTAGCCAGATCTCCCAAAGAGGGTTACACAACCCGTATGAAAGAATCTGTCTCTAGCCAGATCTCTCAAAGAGGGTTACACAACCCGTATGAAAGAATCTGTCTCTAGCCAGATCTCCCATAGAGGGTTACACAACCCGTATGAAAGAATATGTCTCTAGCCAGATCTCCCAAAGATGGTTACACAACCCGTATGAAAGAATATGTCTCTAGCCAGATCTCCCAAAGAGGGTTACACAACCCGTATGAAAGAATCTGTCTCTAGCCAGATCTCCCAAAGAGGGTTACACAACCCGTATGAAAGAAATCTGTCTCTAGCCAGATCTCCCAAAGAGGGTTACACAACCCGTATGAAAGAATCTGTCTCTAGCCAGATCTAACATAGAGGGTTACACAACCCGTATGAAAGAATCTGTCTCTAGCCAGATCTCCCAAAGAGGGTTACACAACCCGTATGAAAGAATCTGTCTCTAGCCAGATCTCCCAAAGAGGGTTACACAACCCGTATGAAAGAATCTGTCTCTAGCCAGATCTCCCATGGAGGGTTACACAACCCGTATGAAAGAATCTGTCTCTAGCCAGATCTCCCATAGAGGGTTACACAACCCGTATGAAAGAATCTGTCTCTAGCTAGATCTGCTTCTTTTGTTTTGTGTTCATGTTTTTCTTGATGTCATGAAACTACCTTCTTCTTGGTCTGCCTCTATGCATTGCCCAGGAACCATGTCTTCCTTTATTGCTCTTTCCAGCCCTCTATGTCTTTTGACGAGGCCATAGTATTTTAATTTCCTCTGTGGAATGGTGTTTATAAGCCGTTATTTTTAATGTTTGAAGTCTTTAAAATGTCTTCATATCTCTATTTCATTATCCAAGGTATCTTAACCCTTAATTATGTCACCTCTCTCATGCTTGTACAACACATTCATAAAAATTATGAACACTCGTTGTTACATTTGGAGGTCAGAACATAATATTTTCTTTGAACTTTTGCTACACAGCTTTGAGTTTACCCAAGAAGAGAATTACTTTCATTAATGGATGCTTACGCAGAATAAAAAGATGGAAATGGCAGGACAAAATCACTAACATAGAATTATGGAAATGTACCAGTCAAATAACAGTGGATAAAGAGATACGACGATGGCGCTGGGTCGGATACACACTGCGGAAGCCAACTGAGAGAATTACACAACAGGCCCTTTTTTGGAATCCCCAGGAGACAAACAAAGAGGAATACCAAAAAATTCTTGGAGAAGACAGACAGAAGCAGAGATGAAGATGATGGGGAAGACATGGAATGATCTTCAAAGAATGGCAAGAAACAGAATGACTTGGAAAGTGTTTGTTGAAGACCTGTGCTCCACAGGGAGATGAAAGTGTTTGTTGAAGACCTATGCTCCACAGGGAGATGAAAGTGTTTGTTGAAGACCTATGCTCCACAGGGAGATGAAAGTGTTTGTTGAAGACCTATGCTCCACAGGGAGCTGAAAGTGTTTGTTGAAGACCTATGCTTTACAGGGAGCTGAAAGTGTTTGTTGAAGACCTATGCTCCACAGGGAGCTGAAAGTGTTTGTTGAAGACCTATGCTTTACAGGGAGCTGAAAGTGTTTGTTGAAGACCTATGCTCCACAGTGATCTGAAAGTGTTTGTTGAAGACCTATGCTCCACAGGGAGCTGAAAGTGTTTGTTGAAGACCTATGCTCCACAGGGAGCTGAAAGTGTTTGTTGAAGACCTATGCGCCACAGTGATCTGAAAGGTAGAAGAAGAAGAAAAGAAATGGGAATCAGATGTGGTAATCATTTCTTGGCTTACGTTCGAATTATGGCCTGAAATTTGAACGCATGGTGCTGTGTGTCTACAGAAGGTATTACTTTGTTTATTGACATGTAGACCGTCAGTCTAGTCGTATGTTCAGCTTCATCTTAACGTCATTTGCTGCCTATCCCATATTACAAATGTTTATTTGATGTCAGCCAACAGTCAGAACAATTTTCCCCATCATAAGAAAGGAAAAATCAAATTTCTTGAAAATTGACAAAATTTATAATTTAAAAAAAAACAGCTTAGTTTTTACAAAAGCTTTGTACTTTTTACAAAGTGCACGTTGGTGTTTGAAAGAAAAATCCCAGGGGTCGCTGGAAGTAATAATTAGGAAGGTATAGGGGGGGGGATGTTTGCCTGTAGGGGGAAATGCTTTGCAAACACCAATCACCAGGTTGTCTGAGTAGTGTCTGGTTTTGTTTGCCATTCTCCCTCCATATTTAACACTTCCCTATCTCTAGTGATTACCTGTATTGTGCTTGAATGCACCTCATTCTAAAACCTTATTTTCTTGTCCAATCATGTGACTGATTTCCCAAACCCACCCCATTTCCTCCTCCTTACCTCCTGCGTCCCACTTTATTCGCAATAATCTACTCACTGGATATGTTTGGACCTTGCTTCAGTTAAGTCTCACTTTCATTTTATATATACTTTAGTATCCTAATTTTTACATTTTATTAATTTTTCTCCTCCGACACATCTCTCTTTCGTTCCATCATTTAATCTCTTATCCCTCTGTTTATTTCTCCTTGATTTACCTGTCCCTCACATCTTAGATGTAGTAGAGTTTATTGTAGTTCATTTGTGTTGTTCTTGTTTACTAAAATCAACATTTTGTTGTGTCCCTTTTTTGTAAAGCTGTCACCATACCTTGCAAGAGTGTATGTTACACCTCGCTACTTGCTCTTACTAAAAATAGATTGCTTGTTATATTCAAGTACATTGTATCAATGTCATCTTTCCAGGTGCCTATAACAGCCCGGCCAGAACCAGACCAAGATAATGGCATAAATGCTGAAAGTTTGCATGAACAAGAACAAAAATGGCTGGATCTAGCTTTGTCATCTCTCAACAATATGCCTCCAACATCAACTCAAAGTTGACATCTGAGCATGATGTCATAGTTTCCATTTGTTTCTTTAACCTTAAATTGTGGTACATATATATAGACTCTCCCTCCCTTATACGAACAATACTGTAGTAATAATTACTACCACTAAAATGTAACATTAGGAGCTCAGGTTGATATATGACATGAAATTCCACCGTATGGACCAGATATGTTATATTGTCTGTTCATGCGGCCGCCATAAGTCAGTCAGTATATTTGGCTACCTCGTAGTGTTATTTGCTGTTTCCTAGGTTCCAAAGGGTTGTTTTATGTCAACCAACAAGCAAGGAAGTTTTCCTGGTCACAGCCAAACAAAAAAATAAACAATTTCTTGAAAATTGGCAAATTTTTTTTGTGCATTATATAAGATCCGATCTTATGCATTGAAAAAAAAATCCAAGATCAATGGAAATAAATTCAATACTTCTGGGTCACCAGAGGTAGTAATTAGGAAGATACACTTCTACTTTCCTTCCTCATTTGCCTTTCAGCATCGAGCGGAGATATAATTTGCGGCCTTTTGCTCTTCTGTTCGCCTCTGCTGCTGTTATGTTTCCTAGTGCTTCTAATATTCCATATATCCATCTTTTTCGTGGTCAACCCCTGGGTCTGGTATTCTCACAACATTTATTGAAGGCTCCTTGTGTTGAGTTTTGATCTTTCTGCCTTGTCACGTGGCCAAACCATTTTATCTGTTGTTTCTTTACATATTCTAAGGCGGGGGGCTATTCCTAGCTTTTTCCTCAGTTCTTTATTTCTGATCTTATCTCTCAGACTGTTTCCTGTCAATCGTCTGAAACATTTAATCTCAGTAAAGGTTATTTTTTGGGGGCCTTGGTAGCCGAGTGGGAAAACCACCTGACTGGACTACCGACGTTCGGACAACCCATGTTCGATTCCCGCTGTGAGCAGTGTGAATTGTACTCGTGGTTGGAAAAAAAAAATACCCCCATGGTCGACCCAGCCGTTGGCAGAAATGGGTACCAGGGTATTACCCTGGGAAGGTGAGGAATGTTGCCTCGCATCTGAGTTTCGATGCTTGAGGCGATACTATACAGAAAATCTCCAAACATTTCTGGATAGGCGGCCGAGCACATATGGGTGGAAACTCGCGTGCTAAGACACCGGTTCAAGTCTCATACTTTACCTTTACTTAGAGGTTATTTTTCTTATTGTATCTAGGGTCCACGTCTGGCATTGGTAGCACAACGTTGGGATGAAGATTGTATTGTATAGTGCTCGTTTTGCAAGATTTTTCAGTTTCCGGTTGACGAAGATGGTGGTTGTTTTATTTTCGGAGTGTAGTTTATGTGATTAAAGTGGTTGAAAATAGTGTTTCCAATAGATTATAATTTTTAAAAAGTTGCGTAACGTTTTCTATTCAAGGAGGAGGATAAGATCAGATAATTACTTTTTAAATGTAAACAGCTAAAAATTTATAGTTTGAGCGTACAAGATCGTATGTGAGTCATACTTGAGTATGTGAGTATGTGAGTCATACTTGAGTGTGTGAGTAAGTGAGTACACTTTACTTTTTTTTAAAACTGGTCCTTAATGAAGTATGTAAAGGTCTAGGAGAGAATGTAGGGATGCACTTCCCCCAAAAGTTGAACTCAACACAAAAAAACACCCTTTTCTCCATTCCCTAATGGCAAAATTTGTTGCTGTGTGCCTTTCACCTATTGATTATGTTGTTGTCAGGGAAACCTTTAGCTGTCAACAGCTTATCCTTGTTTAGTTGGGATTTCTTAGTTTTTTTTCTACAAATTCTGAAATAAATAATTGTTGCATCAATAGTACTTGGAAAAAAAGAAAAAAAAAGACTCATTTTATTTTGTAGTCCAGGGTGATAGAAGATTTTGTAGATTTTCTACCAAATTTTTTAATTTGATTTACGTTTTATGATAAAGTTGCAGAGTCCTAAAGATACTCTTTTTATTATCAGTGGAATTTCTTTATTTAAACAAAAATGGCTTCAATATTGTGATGTCAAAGGTATGACGAATTCACTTTTGGTGGTTATTGAGTATAAATCTGAGTATTTTGAGGAGAGGAGCACCTTTCGATGTTTCTGGAGCGTTGTGATGATGATTCTAATTTAAATTAACGTTACAGATCTAATAAATTGTTCTTTATACTGTTTTTTTATTAGATATTATAATCCCTTTTCGTCTTGTCAGACGGTCTAGTGGAGGCTATTGTGTATTTTTATGAGGTTTTGTTTTTGTCGAACAGCTTCTCTCGTGGCTAATTCTACCAATGTTTGACAAACACACGCGGTCACAGAATGAACAACTCAGGCCCACTGATCCACAGGGTTTTCCATCCTTTTTCATGAGTCTTTTCTAAGTTTTGCCTTAGCACAGTCTCAAATGATGTTATACCATTCCTTGTACATGCTCTCCATGATGTGCGATCACTTGCCAGATGTTCCCAGTCATTTTCATTTTATGATTGGATGAGTTATTGCTATTTTTGTTACAACGTTGTGATGAAGTGTTGTCCACGTGCACTTGTTTCATTGTCTCCGAGGTATCTTGTTTTATTTTATCATCAAGTTAATGTAAAATGTTGATAGTGTGTCAAACAAATTCTTGTTTAATGTTCACCTTGTATCAGTCAATCAAAGCCCTTAGGTCCCTTTTGGAGCATTGGCCATGAACAAGTCTCTTCATCTATCCCTATCCTTGGACATTCTCTCTACTTTTCTTCAGTCTAGACAAATGTTCTCAATTGTTTCCATGATTTCTCTACATGTCAATTGGGATATCAATCCTACACCCTTCGAATTTGACTTCATAACTTCTGTTTCCGGAGCCCATTCCTTTTCAAAGAATGTAGTTAGCTTTCTTGTATGTGTTTTTGTAACTTGCGAAAACTTTTTATGGGTGTCAGATTGTTAACCCATCCTTCATAGCTGCCTCTTTCATCTTCTTAGCGTTCGACCGTTAAGTGGGCGTGGATCCGTTGTGTTGATAGTTTACGGCTTAGCCACGATATCTGCACCTTTTTGCCTAGACAGCGGCTATTTTTGGCATGCTCTTTTTTACTTTATATTGCCTAGGTTCTTTAACATGCACAAGGGATCTCATGTTCTTCGCAGTTTTCCAAGAAAGACAGACATCTGATCTTACAACCCAGAGAGGGTAAAGCCACGAAGAAACAATGGGTTTGATTTTAAAAAAAATTCCCACTGCCTGTGATGGGGATCAAACCCAGAACACCTTGTCCAGAGACTGCCCAGACCACCCAATCCCCGCTGCCACTTTCTAACCACATGATGAAAGAGGCAACACTGGAGGATGGGGAATAGGTCTTTTTGTATGGCTAAAATAATTAGATGATTTTATATGAGTTTTTGTATTTTACTTTTTTTTTAAACATCTTATGACTAGAACACCATTGGCAATAATTAAAATAGAAATATGTCAAATTTAGATGACTTCTGCGCTGGAAATGTGACAGTTTTGTTCAAATGTAATATTTTAATTGTGGTTTTGACCAAGAATACAAGAATAAGGCGATACTAGCCAAATGGCGCCTGTTGAGTCTATGTACACAATGAATAATCACTTAGAAAGCATTCTTTAGCTTTCTCTTCGTTGACATCCAAGAGAAGGTAAAGAGAGAGAGAACATTCTCTTTATTATTAGGTGTCACAGTTTCATGAACATTGAATTTTGATAAATAACATGGTCACATTCCAAACCGTAAACAACTTTTGACACAACCATCTTTGCCATTGATTGAAATAATTTTTCTTCCTCTTTTTATCACTTCAGGTGTTGAATACTTCTTTGATGATCAGGAACTGCTATGCAGTAGATGTTTAGACCAGAATGGGTCACGAACAATTGATCTTAATGTGTTTTTGAGATCGTTACCGGTTCTCCATAGTTTGTCATGCAGGATTATTTCTGTGGACCATATTTGTGTTTTTAGGGTGTTGAGAGTTCTGCAGCCCTGTAGGATATGCTCTGGAGTCTCAATCCCCCACAATCACATATTGCAAAGTCTCCGAATCCCATGTTAGTAAAGGTAAAGTACGAGACTTGAACCGGCATCTTAGCACGCCAGTTTTCACCCATATGTGCTCGGGCGCCTATCCAGAAATGTTCTGATATTTCTGTATAGTGTCGCCTCAAGCATCGAAACTCAAATGCGAATCGACATTCCTCACCTTCCCAGGGTAATACCCTGGTACCCATTTCTGCCAACGGCTGGGTCGACCATGGGGGTATTTTTTTTTTCCAACCACGAGTACAATTCACACTGCTCACAGCAGGAATCGAACACGGGTTGTCCGAACGTCGGTAGTCCAAATGGTCAAAGTGTTCTGAGTCTGAAGGTCTTAGTCTGCTTGTTTGCAGAGCATTTTTAAGCTGTTATTTTTCTGGCTCATCTTCTTCTTCTTCAGCTATCGCTAAGCATTTAGACCAGTGTGGGCCATGAACAAGACTGTGTATTTGAAGTCATAACGGGTTCACCATAGCTTGTCATGTAGGATCAAAGCACAGAAATACATAAAAATGAGAAGTTGCAGTAAACTAATTGTAAGGAGAAATGAAAAAAAAAAATATATATATATATATATATATATATATATAAAGCATTGTTAAAACTTCACATAAGTGGATGACCCAAATTAGAACAACGCTTCAGCTGAATAGACCTTCAGCAGGAACAAACATACAACACACAAAATTGTTGTGTTGCATATTCTAATGGAAAGTTGATAGATAAAGGTGCAGTAGCGTATAAGACCTACCTCTAGTTAATAATACCTCCAGCACACACAAGGAGATTGAGGCTGTGACAGAAGCTATCACGTGGCTGGTTAAAAGACCAACACATACGGCCATATTGACTGACTCACAGAGCATGCTTCGCCGGATTGACAAGAACACACTCACAGAAAGTTGGTGCATCTACTTGACATGTCTTTTGTTGACAGTCTAACTTGGATATATTGCCCCAGACAAGCAGGAGCTCATGGCACTGACACGTTGGTGTGGTCTAACACAGGAAACCTTAAAATAGGACACATATGACACTGTGAGGGCTTTAAAAGAACGCCTATCCCCCAGGAGATGGTGACAAGGACGATGTGGATAATCCACATGTCAAAGGAATGGCGGAATGTGGCACCATGATGGACGAAAGCAGGAAAAGCGTCCTCAGCAAAATAGAATGCAACAAGTTCAATAAATGCAGAACAGAAACAGTAGATGAACATTTCAATGGTTGCTGGAACAGGTGGCAAAGCAGATGTGGGAATGCCCTGGCAGCAATATGAACTAACGACCAAAGAAAGATAGAAAAGCCTAGATTTCTTGGCCATGCCATAAAACTAGTGACACAAAACATCCACTTAATGGGTGAAAGCTAAGAAGAACAGAGAAGAAACAACATAAGAGAAAAGCCTAGATTTCTTGGCCATGCCATAAAACTAGTGACACAAAACATCCACTTAATGGGTGAAAGCTAAGAAGAACAGAGAAGAAACAACATAAGAGAAAAGCCTAGATTTCTTGGCCATGCCATAAAACTAGTGACACAAAACATCCACTTAATGGGTCAAAGCTAAGAAGAACAGAGAAGAAACAACATAAGAATGTAATAATAGAAAGCTCTTAAAACAGGTTCACCTAGCCTCTAAAAATGGGTGCCAGAGATTTTTCTGGGAAGTAAAGGCGGCCTGGCATGACACCGACATCATCAGCCAAAAATGTGCAGTGGTTATAGAGAAATATGGTCACTAACACCATATTCCCCATACGACTAGCAAAGCGTGGAGGGAACCTTTTACTTTATACAGAGCTTGACAATAGGAGACAATCTGATCATCAAAATTACTTGTTGCTTTGAACGTCTTTTTACTCTTTCCCTTTCGTAATGTCACCTTTGTACCTCACTTTGTGTGTTACACTCTCTCTTTCTCTCTCTCATTTGAAATAATAATGCAAAGTGTCAATGTTTGGCTTTATTTTTGTTTTAAATTATTTTTGGGACAGTTGCAAAAGTGATGAGCAAGGCAAAGAAAAAACCTGACATACAATCTGAACTGTACACATGTCAATACTGTAGAAGAACTTGCATAAATCATAAATGGATGTTGTATACCAGTCCAAGCAAGCACTATGTCAATTAATTTCTCAATGGACTGCTGGCAAGTGCCATGCAGATATATAACCACAATTACCTGTATCTTATATTTTCTGACAATGAACAATTTATTGATCGGACACTGGACAAAAAAAATGCAATTAATTTTTGAATTCACATAATAAGTTAGTCCTGTCTTTGATGAGATATCATTTATTGCATCACTTGAGGGGAAATGACCAAAAATGAATCAGATGAGATAGTCTTGTATAGAGAAATGATTCCTTTTCCTCTACATTCACATAGTGAGAGATGCATTGCACTGTGTTTAGCACCTTGCTCCAGGGAATCCATCTTCAATACACATTTATTCGAGAATGCTTCCCTAGTTCCTGTCCAAATACACAATTAGCTTGTACACTCTTTGAGTGATGTTCACACTACAATGTCCAAACTTACACTACCATCTCTAAAGTATTACTGCATTCCATCTTGATATTTGTACAACACAGCACACACACACACACTTGCACATCAAATAGAATTTATAAAACCTAATGTACTTGAATGTTTTAAAAAAAAATGATAAATGTACATGAATTTACATAACTTTTAAATCGTCATAAATTGATTATGTCAAATATTTGCAACAGTTATACACATAGTGGTAGTAACTCTGAGAAAAATTCAAGTAACAAAATCACATTTAAACACACATAAGTTGATGTCAAAAGGGCCACCATGTCTGAAATAAATTGGGCAACATTTCTGTATCTACAGTGATCATGTGAAGCAGAAAGGTAACTTCATGAATAAGCTTTACCAGACCTTTCACTAGCACACTCAGGCTAATAAATGAATGGTTACTTGCACAAATCAAACTGTACAAAAACTTGCACACATCAATCAGAGAATGACTTCTCTTATTTTTAAGTCAAAGCAAACAATTACTTGTTAAAATAAATCATTTGAGTTTGGCTGAGATTATTGGAAAAGGATGATTTGATTTCACATTTTCATTTCAAGAATACAAACCTGCAACGGTAGTGAAAGAAAAAAAAGTAAATAAATTGTGTACTGTATCCTGAAACATAAGACATATTGAACACCGAAAAAAATGTAATGTAATTGAAAAAAGAACACAACAACTTAATATATCAGCCAGTTCAGTTTTTGTGAAAAAGTGAAAAACAAAAAGACACATGGATATATCTGCATTCAAAGTAGATCTTTTTTTTTTTTTAAAGAAAGTTTAACTGCTCTGCTCTTGCAGTCCAGTTTGTAATGCTACACTCATTTAAGGTTGCTCTTTACAGGTTTCATCATCTTTAACAGTGATTATTTCAAATTTGATGTCATTAATTGTGACAAATGCAACATATGAATGGTTTGTATCATCTTTTATCACCACACAGCTGTAAAACAAATTCCTTGACATTTTTTTTTTTTAGATCTCCCTTTCAACAACTCCTTTTCCCAGATTTATGTTAGTTCTGTCTTATAGGCAAGACAAGCAGAAACAAAATCCTGTAATGAGCAATGTTTCTTGTATTATTTTTCACTGTTCTACAATTACAATACATTTGCCTGAACACCCATTAAAAAACATTGAAATTGCATCCCTTGTTAGAGAGCTTTGAAATTACAACAGCCAGGCTTTTCAGCCAAACTCATTTCTGGAAGTCTCAAATGTTAGAACTGTGTTCACAATGTACTGAGTGATAGAAAACTCTTTATACACAGCTTTGCAGCAGGGGGAGGTAATCAGACCATCAAAGCGAGCCCATTACACGTCATCACAATTCCCCCATACAGTTTCTCTGGACCATATTGTTCTCCCAGGAGCCACGATAGCTCAGTGGTTAGTGAACTGGACTACAAAGGACAAGAGGTCAGGTTCGATCCTAACCGACAGCTTCCGTTGTGTTCACACAGCCTTCAATGGGTGCCGGATTTTTTCTGGGAAAGTAAAGTGGCACAGGTGTAATACCGACCACTATACAGGTGTATAAAAATGATGGTCACTAACACCATATAAGCCACTTGGCGTGACAGGGCTATTTACTTTTAATTTAAATATTGTTCTCCCAAGCTTGTGTATTGAAGACTTTTGCTGTCATGTTTGTTAGGTCACAGTGTAATAAGAAGCAATATCCACAGAATCAGAAAACAGGCCCTCAAGGAAAAATAAAAGATGTTGCTTTTAAGGCACACTAACTCTCACTGAGCAGTGGTCTCTGCAATATGTGCCATTTTGGCACGCAAGGTTTCTGTTTTTGAGATTGTGGTTCGGCCCTATGTGCCGTCTTCGGCTCGAAAGGACAATAGATAGCAGACATTGACTCGAGAATCTCATCCAGAAGAGGAACATACGACAAATGTAAACCATGGCAAAAACATAAGACATCACACAACTTTGTCAGAGTGGATGACAAGGAGGATTAATCATAAGGTGAATGAAGAAAACCATTAGCGTGTGCTGCTAGGAAAAGTCTTTTTTTTTTTTTGTTTGCTCTCTCTCTCTCTCTCTCTATATATATATATATATATATGAGCAAGCCCTCGTGTGGGAAACAACAGGTAAAAGAGGAAGACCCAGAGAGACACTGAGAAGAACATTGATGAGAGAGGCAAGAGCAGCAGGAATTGGCTCCCTCAATGAGATAGAGTTGCTTGCACAGAACAGAGACAAATGGCGAGATTTGATAAAATATCTTTAAAAGAATTGAAAACTGCTAGAACGGGAATTCCGATAAGAGAAGGAGTATCTTGGTCTACGCCCTATGGGCCGGCTACGGCTCGAAAAGTCAATAGATTATATATATATAATATAGATTTATTTTTATAAATATAAAATTAGATATCATTATGATCAATTATCTTCATGAGAAGAGGAAAGTTGGAATACTTGGTTACAACTGGCGAAAAAATAAAAGGAAAGAGAGATCTCAGACGACAAAGAGAGAAAATACTGGATAGCTTGGTGTCATGGCATGGAAAGCAGTCAACAACAGAACCAATACGATACACCGTTGATTGTGGAAGAACATGATTGCCTACGCCAACTGGTATGGCACATGATGATGATAATTAGATATAGATTTATTTATATATATATATATATAGAGAGAGAGAGAGAGTGTTCGATCCCAGAAGTGACAGAATTTTTTCAGACCACACAAGGGTTTACCAAGCTTCTAAATATGGGTAAGGTAAAGAAAAGGTTCCCTCCACGTCTTGCTAGTCATATGAGGAATATAGTGTCAGTGACCATATTCTTCTATGACAACGGACAATTTTTGTGTGATGTGGTCGGTATCATGCCAGGTCGCCTTTACTTCCCAGATAAATCTCTGGTACCCATTTTTAGAGGCTTGGTGAACCCCGGAGCCTTGTCAGTCCGAAAAAAAATCTGCCATGGCTGGGGATCGAACCTTGACCCTTCTGGTCAGGAAGAGAGCACATTAACCACTCGGCCACCAAGGCTCCAAATATGGGTACCAGAGATTATTTCAGTATAGACAATCTGCCACTGGCCAAATGAACGATAAATAGGTGTTGAGGGAACCTTAACTGTATGATGACCATCATTATTGTAATCTCAACAAGAGTAATATTAATCTTGATCCATCCTGCGCTGCTAGACATCACACAGTGTTTTTTAATTACTTATCTCTATTTTTGGCAAGATGTTCGATTTTATCTGAGTTACATCAGCATCAATACAGACAAAAGTAGAACTACACTTTCACTCTCTCCCCAAAACAAAAAGCAGGAGCCATCTACATAAACACTGATCCAGTGAAAGAAGACATACAAGATGCTTATCTAGGAGTTACATTTGACAACAAACTATCTTGGAAACAGCAGATAAATAAAGCAACCCAAAAAGCTAGGAGAAAGTTGCCTATTCTAAGAAGCTGTGTGGAACCATGTGGGGTGCGAGTGGGAAAATAAAGTTTTACAACAGAGCATACACCCCCATCTAGAATATGGATTATATGCATGGTGCTCAGCATCAAACATTCTCATGCACGCCAAGATATCCAATGAAGAACCATTTCCAAAATCTTGCATTGGGACAGCTAAAAGAAAGTTTTATACAAACACCCGACATACCATGAGCTGTCAGCCCCTTATTGCCCATACCAGAACAGACCTCCTGGACACAGGAATCTGGATTGTCAATACAAATATGGACAAAAGAGAAAGGAATACTTGACAAGGAGGAACAGTACAGTATACAGCATAAAACAATCAATTTCTTGGATGAAGTATACCCACAAGATCTATGGGTTCACGTGTACACAAATGGATCAGCACAGAATGGGGAAGCAGGTGCATATATAGAGTACCCAAATAACACTAGGGATATGAATAGAATAGCAACAGGGGAAATACTGTCAAAATTATGATGCAGAAATCCAAGCAATAAAGTTGGCAAATAGAAAAACTGCTGAACAGTAAACTTAATCCACAGCCTGTAGTGTTTCTGACAGATGCAAGATCAGCTCTCCAGGCACTACAATCCAGAAAATTACCACATCTACAGACCTTATTAACTGAACTCTGCAAGCACCAAAAGTCGACCTGCGGTGGATCCCATCACACAGTGGAATACCAGAAAACAAAAAAGTATATCAGCTGGCAAAGGAAGATGCAACAGGCATACAACCAGATGCACTGGTTACATACCATCATAAGAAACATAATCAAATCAATCAGAGGACCACAACACCCCAAATCAGGATGCCTTTTATAATATGAATAAATGTGAACAAGTTATCATTATATGCCTCAGAACAGGACACAATTGACTCCACAATTACGTGTATACACAATTCAAGATTGGCACCTCAACTACATGTACATGTGAACAGGCGTCCCAGACTGCTGAACACATACTTCAAGGCTGTACCGAATATAGTAGACTGAGGAAAATGCATTGACCCATAAATATACACTACAGACAAACCAATATGGGCCACTGCAAGAATGACACACACAAAAAAAAAAGTAAAATTAATACAGGAAACGACATTGCAGATATAGACAATACTTCAGGCGAATGAAAGAATAATAAAACTGTCCTTGGTGACTCACAAAATCAAGGGTATTATTGAAATGTGTCTCCTGGAGATCTTCTTCTTTAGTGGTTTCATCTGGTTGTTACTGCTTGCTTTGATCTGCTGCACTCTTTGTCCAAATAATTTGTTTCTAGATGACACTCACAACTAGTGCCTCACTTATTTCTAATTATATGTTAACTGTCAATATTAGTTCCACTGGTAAGTATATCTGATGTTTGAAATGTCATTTACTATAAGATAAATGTGCATAGAAGCAGTCGTCTCTACAATATGTGCCGTTTTGGCACGCAAGGTTTCTGTTTTTGAGATTGTGATTCTGCCCTATGTGGTGTCTTCGGCTCGAAAGGACGATAGATAGATAGATAGATCTCTTTACACTCGCTTATAAAAAAAACTGTAATCTGAACACAAATGAGAGATTAATTTTAAATGGTTACGTACAACAGCAAAAAAGCTATTGAAGCCGATGGTCCCAACATAAACAATATGTGATATGTGGACGAGTCTTAATAGCAAAGACAGAACGAACTACAAGAAACGATAGACATAATAGTAAAAGAAAGCAACAAGAAAGGTAAAGGGTAAACTACGAGACTTGAACCGGTGTCTTAGCATGCGAGTTTACACCCACCCATATGTGCTCGGCCGCCTATCCAGAAATGTTAGGAAGTTTAAGTATAGTGTCGCCTCAAGCATCGAAACTCAGATGCGAGGCAACATTCCTCACCTCCCCAGGGTAATACCCTGGTACTCATTTCTGCCAACAGCTGGGTCGACAGTGGGGGTATTTTTGAAGCAATGAAATCAACACCAATATTGGAGATGGAGAAATTGTGGAGAATACCAGCACTGAGAGAACGGAGGAACACAAAGGTGCTGATACAGGCAGAAAAATTTGCATGCATGCCGAGACATCCAATGAAGGACCGATTCCAAAATCTTGCATTGGGACGACTTAAGAGAAGCAGTTTTATCCACCAAGCCAAGCGTATTAGTTGACAAACACCAAACATGCCAAGAGTTGTTACCCCCCTACTGCCCATACCAGAACAGACTCCCTGGACAGAGGAATCAGGATTATCAATACAAATACGGACAGAAGTGAAAGGAATAGTTGACAAAGAGGAACAGAATAGTCTACAGTGAAAAACAATAACTCTCAGTTTCCTGGATGAAGAATACCCACAAGACCTACGGATTCGTGTGTACACAGATGGATCAGCACAGAATGCAGTAAAGAATGGGGGAGCAGGGGCATATATAGAGTATCCAAATAACACTAGGGATATGAACAAAATAGCAACAGGGAAATATTGTAACAATTATGATGCAGAAATACAAGCAACAAAGTTGGCAATAGAAAAACTGCCGAACAGTAATCTTAGCCCACAGCCTGTAGTGTTTTTGACAGATGCAGATCAGTACTCCAGGCACTACAATCCAAAAAATTACATCTGCAGACCTTATTGACTGAACTCTGCAAGCACCACAGGGTTGCCCCGCCGTGGATCCCATCTCACTGTGGAATACCAGGAAATGAGAAAGCAGATCAGTTGGCAAAGGAAGGTTCAACAGGCACACAACTAGATACACCGGTTACATACCATCATAAGTAACAGATAATCAAATCAATCAGAGGACCACAAGCCCCAAATCAGGATGCCTTTCATAATATGAATAGATATGAACAAGTTATCATTATACGCCTTAGAACAGGACACAATCGACTCCATACTCACATGTATACAAAATTCAAGATCAGCACCTCAACTACTTGTACATGTGGACAGGCGCCCCAGACTGCTGAACACATACTTCAAGACTGCACTGAATATAGTAGACTGAGGAAAATCCATTGGCCCATAGATACAACACTACAGACAAAACTATATGGGCCACTGCAAGAATTACAAAAGACAGTAAAATTTATACAGGAAACGACATTGCAGATATAGATAATACTTCAGGCGAACGAAAGGTAGATAGATAGATAGATATATAGATAGTCTGAAGTGTAAGAAAACATGTAATGGTCAAATCAAAGAACAATTACCACCATCGTGCATCATAAAAATAAACAGGACAAATCTGAAACAAGTGCAACGTGGCAAATACTTGGGCACAATAATATCATCAGATCGAAGATGCACCACAGAAGTAAAAAGCAGAATAGCATTTCAGAAAATGAAAAACGTCTTATGCAACAAGTCTATGTTAAAAGGAGTGTGAAAGAGAGTTCATCTGTGCTATATGGAGCCGATTCTGACCTATGGAAGCAAATCACGGACAGTAGACAAACAAATGAAAAAACAATCAGGGGCCACAGAGATTGGATTTTACAGAAGAATGTTGAAAGTTCCCAGGACAGCTAAAAAAGACCAATGAGGAAATTCTCAAAGAGGCCAACACAAAAAGGGAGCAACTAAAAAAATCAGAAAGAAACAATCAACATGTTTTGGCACATCATGAGAAGAGGAAAGTTGGAATACTTGGTTACAACTGGCAAAATACAGGGAAAGAGAGATAACGGACAACAAAGAGAGAAGATATTAGATAGCTTGGTGTCATGACATGGATAACAGTCAACAACAGAATTGATACGATGCACTGTAGATAGAAGATTGTGGAAGGAGGTGATCAGCTACATCAAGTGGTATGGCACATGGTGATGACTCAACAAACTTTTATGACCATCACAAAAACTTAACAAATCCTATCCTGTGAAGCATCATGTGGAGCCGTAAATTTCTATCCTAGGCTGACTGTATCTTTTTCTTCCTTACTTTCTCATCTGCCTTTCAGCGTCGAGGGGAGATTATAATTTGCGGTCTTTTGCTCTTCTGTTCGCCTCTGCTGCTGTTATGTTTCCTAGTGCTTCTAATATTCCATCGACCCATCTTTTATGTAGTCGACCCTTGGGTCTGGTGTTCTAACGTTTGTTTGAAGGCTCGTGTTGTGTTTTGATCTTTCTGCCTTGTCATGTGGCCAAACCATTTTATCTGTTGTTTCCTTATATATTCTATGGCGGGGGGGGGGGGGGGGGGGGGCTATTTCTAACTTTTTTTCTCATTTCTTCATTTCTGATCTTATTTCTCAGAGTGTATCCTGTCATTCGTCTAACACATTTCATCTCTGTAGATGTTATTTTTCTTATTGTTCTTGCATCTAGGGTCCAGGTCTGGCATTGGTAGCACAACGTTGGGCTGAGTGTATAGCACTGGCAAATTTTAGCCCACGACTCCTGTAGCACATTCTACACACGTGACACTCTTGAAGTCAGATGTTGACTGATGTTAAGTGTGTAATGTTAGCGTTTAGGTTCCATTCTCATGAGATGATCCAACCATTTTATCTTCTGTTTTTTTTTGCCACACATTTGGACACCAGTTTTAACAAGTTTACAGCAAGACATTGGTGATGACTACGAGTTTTTTATGTTCATTATGTTGGGTACCTCTGCAGGAGGGAGTTTTGACACTCACTTTTGCTAATGCTGCCATACTCACAGTTTCTGTTCTCATTGATTTTGATATGCTTGAAGTGTTGAAGCACAACTTACAATGGCATAGCTCCACATATAAACCAACATGTCTTTATAATATTACAAGAACCACTATGGGGAAACTATGACACACTGTGAATAGTATACAGAATCAGCAAAGGATTTTCTACACATCAAAATAAATGAATAAAATAGCCAAACACAACATCACATTGGTGCTAAATTATTGAACAATGGGGGTATATATATATATATATCAAACATAAGAAACACAACTTATATCTTTTCTACTGAACACAAGCAGAAAAAAAACCTGTAACAATTAAAAGTAGAAAAAAAAAAAAAAAAACTATGGTATCAAGCTTTATGATGATGGATGACGACAACCAATGACAGCATCTGATGTTGTACTCAAAGGTCTCCTACACAAAAAACAAATGACAAAAGCTAACACAAACATAAGGAATCACCTACCCTTAATCACGATAATGCAGTAACAATTGTACATTGGCAACAATAACAGCAAAACATGAATAAATACTACTACCACCCAGAAGTTTTTTCTTGTTTTTAAATGCACGCAGACAGAATATAAAATATGTCAAGTATTTCAGCATTAAAGAATGACAGGAAAACACAACTTGATGTCTCTTGTCTTAGTGGTTAGGCCTATCTGCCCAACTCTTAATGTTTTCCTACAATGTACTGTCCCTTCTATCGTAGTATCATTTTCCTCCCAGCATTACTTTTCTTATAAATAACACAAACTTGATTTGTAGTTGTTTCTACTTTCATCACATGCACATAGCTCTTCTACATATACACTGCACTGTTATTGCTGGGGTGGACATGGATTTTGAAATATGAAATTCTGCTTATATTCCTTCACTTGAATCTGACCAATGTTTGCCCGTCTACATCAAATAATAGCCATCTTATGTTCTTGACTTCTGTGTGTACACCTTCAGACATGTTAACAAGTTCAAAGAAAAGCATGTAAATGAGAAATGTTAATTACCATGTCATCATCACAGCACATCAAACAATTTGTCCATAAGTGCTAGGATATTCCCACTGGGTGAAACGACTGACAACACCGGTTACGTGTTGATTTACTGATCTTCTTATGTCACCCATGTAGTTCTTGTTGCTAGTGGGGAAAAGTAAGTGTAAATTCGGCTTCTTATGTTATTGTCCATATTTATCAATGTCCAACAGCATTTTATGTGTGATGTGGCTGGTACCAAGCCAAGCTGATCAACCTTCCCAGAAAAAAATGATGGTACCCATTTTCAGAAGCTCCCTGAACCATAAAAACAAACAAAATTACTATACTTTGGAACTGGATCCATACCTTTCTGGTCAGCAGTGAGAAAACCAAGAGATCAGACATCATGTGAGAAGTAATCTACTAAATCGTTACAATTCAATGATAAATTACAAGTTTAATGATTAGCTTCGTGATTTGTTGTTTTGTAAATACAAATGTTGAATATAAGAAAATATAAATACATACACAATTCTTCAGCAAAATGGTTTACATTCTATTTATTTTGGTAGCAATTTGCACCAAATAAAACCTATCTATCTAGTGACCATTCAAGCACAATAGAACCATATGACACTGACTTTTAGCACACCTTTTTGGAAATGTTTAATATGTGATTGCCAGGGGATATGGAACACAACAACCATTTACAAGGTGTGCAAACAACCCAAGAAAAATCATAACATAACCAACAAATTAGTTCAGATACATAAACAGACATCTGTCAGTTTTTTTAAAAACAAACATGGTAGGAAAAAACATGAAGGTAAAAACAGGCACTCTAACATTTAAACATATTTCACCAGCCCTGTTTATCATATGATATTAAGCATGATTGATGATGATTTCATTAGAATTTTACTTAATATCTCATCCTTTCAACCAACCGTTTCTACTTGATGTCAAATTCACAGTCAGGATTGTAATTTCTTCAATCATTGAATCTATATCCCGAAAAAACATTCATGAAGTGACCTTAGTTTGGCACTAACAATGCCCATGTTTAAGTTTCAACAATTACTTAACAGTCTGCTTAGCTCTCTGAGCAGACCTCCCCAGGATGAGGCACTATCTGAGCAGACCTCCCCAGGATGAGGCACTATCTGAGCAGACCTCCCCAGGATGAGGCACTTAGCACCAATTTCTGCCCAGTGATTTTTAAATAGGAGTGACTTTTTACAAGTGTAATTTTCACTACACCTTTTAAATAAAATAAAAAAGCACAGATTTACTGAAGACCTGTTCCACTGGGTGCTGAAAGTTTGACAATTTCCATACAATTACTTTCCCTACATAATCTTCCACCTACTTCAGCATTTAACCTTTAATTTGGTGTGGATGTATTGTGTTACCAGTTTACAGAAAGCCGCAAAATCTACACCTTTAGACACAACTCAGCTGTCCCCTATCCAGTATGTCATTCAGTGGATACCATCACACTGTAATATACACAGGAACGAACGCGAAGACAAATTAGCTAAAGAGGGAGGGAGATTACCACAAGAGAAACCATCTGGCCATCTACGACGAAGGCAAATCCATCCTCAAAGGTCAGTACCATGAAAAATGGAAATGAGAACACCCATAGTATAACGAGAGGGGCGGATACCATCAACTATCAAGGAGGGATCAACCTTCACCTATGCACTGGCCACAATAGAATGAGAAATCACATGTTCACCAAATTCAAAATAGGTACAACCAGCCTATGCCACTGTACACTGGACAATATGACTACAAAACATGTTCTACAGGATTGCCCCCAGCACACAGACCTGGGAAGAGCAATGTGGTCCACACCCACCTCCCTGGAAGAGAAACTATATGGGGCAATCAAATCACTTAAACAGACAGCTGACTTCATGAGAGAGTCTGGAATCCTACTCTGATTGAGTCTTGATTGCAGAGAGAGAGAGAGCTGTCCTTTGTATTGGTACACAGAACAAATAAGCCCAGACAGTAGAAAGTAAAATAGTCAAATTTGGTTGCTGTCTGGGCATATTTGTCCTGTGTACCCATACAGCAACCAAATTTAGACTACTCTTTTTTACTTTCAACTGTCAAGAGTTCTTTAATGTGGGCAGAGTGCAAATAGGACTCCTGGTTTTTCAACTATCTGAGCGAGCAGACATCAGATCTCACTACTTAGAGACCAGCGAGAGGGTAAAGACATAAAGAAACCACAGATTGAAATAGAAAATCCCCCACTGCAGCAGGCAAGTCTCAAACCCAGAACCTTCATGAATGGAGGCAACATCCTATCTCTACACCAGCCAGCCTTCAAGATTTTAGAAGTAAAGACAAATATAGCTCTAGAGGAAAACTGCACAATGGATGAGACATGCACAGACAGCTTTGTGTAGGGAAAATTAATGAGGCATACAAACATAAAGGCTAGTGAGGTGAACGGCATCTCTACACCTGGTTATCTCTACAAAAACAATACCACAGAATGTGGATGTAAAAGTAAGTAAAGTACCCCTGTCATGCCAAGTGGCGTATAGGGAAATATGGTGTTAGTGACCCTATATTTTACAGTCCTTCAGCACATGATTTTTGGGGTAATGTGGTCGGTATTACGCCCGTGCTGCTTTACTTTCCCAGAAAAAAAATCTGGTACCCATTTTAAGGCTGGGTGAACCTGGAAGCCGTCGGTTGGGATTGAACCCTACCCCTTGTCCTTTGTAGTCCAGTTCACTAACCACTGAGCTATCGCGGGTCCCAGAATGTGGATGTAGTCACATTTTTTTACATCTGAAGCAAAGTTTGGTGGATTGTATTCCCAGAAAAACTATCAGCGTCGACACCTCTCCATGCTAAGCCATTCAGCACTTCCTTTCTTCTTTCCTTCCTCATTTGTCTTTTAGTGTCAAGTAGATAGATAGTTTGTAGTCTATTGTTCTTTGGCTAACCTCTTCTGTTATTTTTTTATTTCTAGTATTTCAACTATCTTTTTGAGGATGTCCTACTGTTGTGTTAATTTTATAAAAATAGATGTGATATTTAGCATTTTCTGAGTAGTTATGTGACACCGTTCTATGTGTAGTTTCTTGGTACTCTTTAGGGTTATCTTTGTCTTCTCCACATTTACCTTACTGACTGTTCAAGGTCCCATGTTTGATATTGCTAATACAACGTGTTGGTGAATACTGTATTGAAGAGATGCTCTATGTTGGTTAAACTTAGCCCAGGAAAGTGTTTCCTCTATAGACATATGATTTCTAAATTTCTGAGAGGATGTAAAGGCTGTCCAATAAGCACAGCTGTTAGTCACTGGTATCTTAGTTATTATGCTCAAATGTCTCTTGTCAGAAAAATAAAACACACATACTTCTATTAAAGTAGAATAGAGAATTTTTATTTTATTTTAAAAACATTTCTGTTAAAAATTGAAGACGGTACACCAGAAAGTCTTGACAATCTGGAATATGTTCCCTTACAGACTTTATTCTATTACAATATTCACTACAAACATATTACTTCAAGTTAGGAGGCAAAGGCACCCCACAGCAGCAGAGCTGCTGGCATGGGGCAGGATCAATCAACCATTCAGACCCTAACCCACCTTTTCACAGTGTCTCCAGAAGCACACTAATCTGTCTATTCTGGTGAAGCATGTAGGGATCGAAGAGGGAAGACGACAACCCAGTACTCAAAAATAACATGCTGAAGTCGAATGTGTTGGATCAAAAGACACCCAAAGAAATCACAGTTCTACTGCAAACTACAACACAATGTATATGAGCCCAAACATCCTTCTAAAGACAGACAATAAAGAAGACATCAACTCCTTTAGTAGCCATCAGGTAAATGACAGGACAGGGGATTAAAGTTAGTTATTTGACACATTCCATCAAATATTAATGTTAAGAACAGTTACAATGTACTTGGCTGTGCATCTTCATTAACAGATACTGCTAGATTAAATCTAAAATGGCACTTTGAGGTCAAAGTAAGCATCTGTGTAATGTATAAATACACAGTGATTTTGAGACATTCCCAGACTAGTCAACTCTCTTCTTGGCTACATACACTTTACAACTAAGCTATCTGGAGCACAACAGTCAACTCTCTTCTTGGCTACATACACTTTACAACTAAGCTATCTGGAGCACAACAGTCAACTTTCTCTTACACTTATCACAAAGCAGCTGCAGTGATATTTTCAAAACTCAATAACAGGAGAAAGGAGGTATGTGACACAACTGCTGTACTGACTGTTAATAACAATTTATAAGAATTCATTCAATGACCAGATTCTTGTTTCTGTATACTGTCTATGTCTAAATGTTTAGTGCTGCTTTTGGTGACCTTAACAGCTGCAATTTTGTAGAAATGCACACACACAAAAACCAGTTGCTTTATCATTTTTTTTTCTGTTCTCTCTTTTGCCAGTTTCAGGCGTGCATGTTTACGTCTACTCCTGGGATCATCACTCATTCACTCTGGGATTCTGACCCTCTTATGAAGTCTACTGTCTGTTTCAGACAATGCAATTTCTCCTCCCAGAGCACATTTACCACCCCAAGACTGTGTTGTGTTCTGCTGGTGTCTATCACAAACTCAGTAGCTGTAGTTAACTGCTGTGATACAGCAATTTGTGAAGCAAACATGGTCACAATATAAGATAAATAAAAATGGGCACTTGAAGAGACAGAATGAAGGAAGCTCCAGGAACTATTAACATGAAAGATACAGCTGGACTGCCTTGGCTGCAGTAAAGTCCACCTAAGTAACTAACAATTGAGAAACCAATAAGGAAATATACAAATCTTTAGAAAGTTTAAAATTAAATCTACCATACTGTGATCAAACACTTCGACACAAATATGGTGGTAGTTCCAATATAAAACAACACAAAAATAGAAGATCTTGGAACAGCAAATGTTTCAACAAGAAAAATAAACAGAGAAATTACACAGGAAAATGTATAGCAGTATAAAGTAAAATGTGTGCAGGCAGAAGATGTTCCTTCTTTCATAAGCTAAACATCACAACAATGCCCACACATTGTCTACAATTATACAACACTGCCCACACATTGTCAACAATTCTTCAACTACACCTCCAAACTTTGCAACTTTTCAACTATAGCCACACATTGTCTGCAACAATGAACCACCAGCCACAAACAACCTACAGCAATGTCCACACAACCACCAATTCAAATAATTTAATCCAACAGATGAGCACTCATTCAACAAAATGACAGCACACACAATAAGGATTGGGATATTCCTTTGCAAGTGAAAACAACCAATGGTTTTAAAAAAAAAGACATATTTATTGTTAGTCCTAAAATGGTCAGAAACAACTGACTCCATGACACTCCAACACAAGGATCAGGTGTATGTAGGTGTAAATAAGGTCATTTGGTAGATGTTCACTAATTTACCAATCTTGATTTAACTTGAAAAAAAAAAGGCTGAACCAACATGAAGTGTTAGGTGATTTATCCCATTACTTAAATGTTTTGGCACACCTTCAAACTAGCAATGTTAATTTATTTTAGCAATGTTAATTTATTTTAATAAAGGGGATTAGGAGATAGGGTTGTGCTATTTTGCTTGTGAATTCAGCAGTCCTAACTTATCAGTTTCATTAAACTTCAATCTTCAAGATTGTCTCTAGTTAAATATCACTTTCGGCTGAAAATGTAAATGGTTGTTTCAACCAAACTAAACATTTTTAACAGATTGAAGCTTACAGAGAACAATCATGATTTAAACAAGAACATGACATTTTCTTGTATCTGTTAACAATTGAAACAAAATCCAGACCAATTACATACTTTCCAATTAATTTATAAGAAACATTCTAAAAACTGGATTTGTAAGTCCTTATATAGCCTATTGTATCATGATAGACAATTGGTAACAAGCAATCATAAGTCAGTAGTTTGGTAAAATATTAGTGTCAAAAGCTGGATGCTGTTTTACTGAACAACAGGAGAACAAGATGTATCTATGTTGTTTGGCCTCGTCTCCTTTCTCCTGCACTTTTTATTCTCTGATATCAACCCTGCCTCGAAAGTTGCTGTGCCATTTTTTAAAATTTTGTTCTTCAAGTGATATGATCTGCAGCCAGATTTTCCCAACTTCTTTCACTGATAGAGAATTGACTCAAAGAAACCCCAGCAAACATTCTTATATCTCAGCACTGCAAGTCCTTACAGACAATTTAATTATTTTCTACATTTGGCTTTCTTTTTAAAAAAAATTAACTTTTATATAAAATTTTGCAAAAGTCAATTTTACAGAGTAATCTAAAAATGTTTTGTTGTGCTGGAAAGAAGTATTATCTTTAAAAGTGTGAACTATCTAAAGTTGCCTTTTATTTAACAACATACTAGTAAACACATACATACACAAGCAATAATGAAAGCATTACAATTTAACATCCTCAAAAATTGATTTCAAAGGGCCTTTTTTTTTTTTTTTAACTTTTTACCGTTTGTGTACCATTTTATCTTAAAAAGTGTGGGTGGTAAACAATTAGTTGATGTGTTGCTGCATGAATTTAGAAACTGGATATTTCTGATGCAAAAATGAAACCAAAGAGTAGGTCTAATGTTAATATGAGGCAAGACTAAACTCATGTGTGAATGGACTGGCAATCACAAGCAGAGCAAATGGATAAAGATGTTGCCACAAACTCACTAGTCAGGATTCACATACTTCAGGCAACAAATCCAGACAAGCATGATTCAGAAGGAAGCCAATATATTGTCAATATTATGCCAGGTTAGAAGTGCACTCATACTGTGCTTCTGGAAGATGGTGCCACCAAATCATAGGTGGGCCCTTAGTAAGAGTTAACTCATAACATCCCTTGTCTTAAGTTGACTAGTTAGTTGTAATGGGGTTGAAAAGTCATATAAAACTGCCTGCCAAAACTGCGTGTGCTGGACCAACGGTTGCAGATACAGCATTTTTATTGCAAATTTTGGCTCAGCGTTCAGGAAATTCTACAGAGAGAACAAAAAAAATACCACACAGTCACTGGCGGTGGGTTGGAATCTAACCATTCTGGTCTTTGTATCACACATCCAACATAGAGCTTACCTTCCCTACACATAACGAGTTACAATCCACAAGACTGACAGCTTTGCTCATTACTTTCCCTTATATTAGAACATTAATTTATGAATCATGAGAATCACTTTTCAATTCAAACTGAGTATACATACCAATGACAATCTAATTCAAGTATAAAATATTACCTTGCAAAAAAAAACAAAAACATCTTGAAACAAGCCTCCATTAACCCTGAGTGAGCCAGATTACAAACAGGAGCAGAAGAGAGCAACTTTCCTCAAATGATCTTTATAAAAGACACAAATACAGCAGAAATCTTAGCTGAGAACCTATCTGATTAATTAATCTGCTTTGTCAATTCTTACCAACTGCTTCATTGACATTTATCTATCCAGGAGGAAAGTACAAAGGTCACTCACTCTCTTGATGCCACGCCCTTCTAGGCAGCTCTTTTATATATCATGACTCATTGAATGCTGATCCATTAACTAAGATTTGTTCTGGTGGACAGTCTCCTCCACCATCATTGTTGGTTGCTGAAGGGATCACAAAGGCTGTAGCATACGGGAAAAGCTTGTGACACTGAGACTGGTAGTCATTTGCTGTTTGTTCACTTGTTCCAAGATCACCTCGACATAAACATTCTAGAACTTCAATGCAGTTCTGTCAACAATCAATATCAACAATATGAGAATCAAATTGATCAAACTGGCATATGCTATGCAATACTGGATCAATATACTTTAATTTCTGATATTTGTTTACTTACATATGTAGTTCACCTCAAATGTAATAATTATTGAACTGCTTGGATGTATCATCATCATCATGTATCATACCGGTTGGCGTAGGCGGTCATGTCTTTCCACAATCTGTCTACCGTGCATCGTATCAGTTCTGTTGTTGACTGTTTTCCATGTCATGACACCAAGCTATGCAGTATTTTCTTTCTTTGTCGTTTGTGATCTCTCTTTCCCTGTACTTTGCCAGTTGTAACCAAGTATTCCAACTTTCCTCTTCTCAAGATGTGTCCAAAAAATGTTGATTGTTTTTTCTGATGTTCCTTAGGAGCTCCCTTTTTGTGTTGGCCTCTTTTAGAATTTCCTCATTGGTCTTTTTAGTTGTCCAGGGAACTTTCAACATTCTTCTGCGAAATCTTTTCATTTGTTTGTTTACAGTCCATGATTCGCTTCCATAGGTCAGAATTGAATCTATTTAGCACCAATGAACTTATCTTGTCCTCACCTCTATTGACATAGATTTGTTGCATAAGATGTTTTTCATTTTCTGAAATGCTATTTTGGTCTGAGCTAGGATGTATGTCAAAACCAAAATCGCATGCTTTCAATTTTAACAATGCAACACAGCAAAGATGAATATAATCACAACTAAACTAAAAGACCAAATGGAAATAATGAAGAGAAATAAAAAAAATCAAATGTGTTCTCATTTATTAACTGTTGTAGAGTGCCCACAGTACAAGCACTGTCATATACTTCCTGGACAGAAGGGCCCAAATTCAATTCCCAGAAGTGGACGTTTTTTTTTGACAGACAAGGCTCTGGGGTTCTCCAAGCCTCTAGAAATGGGTAACAGAGAACTGATAGGCAAGTAAATATGGACTCTGAACATAAACCCTGCAGCCTGGGAAGAAATAGCTGCAGACCGCAATCTTTGGAAACACTCCAAAGATCCAACTCAAGAAGCAGACAGATTCATAGAAAAAGAGAATATACTGAAAGAAAAAATAGCATTTCTAGGGGTGCTGAAAAATCCATAGTCAACTGTGACTGGATGTAGGCTACTAAATATGGTCTGGCATATCGAATACATCACAAAAAATATGCAATGGTCATAGAAAAATATGCTCACCAACACCATATTTCCTGGATGAAGAGAACCTTTTTCATATATTTCAAAATTGGAAACCATAGTGGTTGAGTGATTAGTACAGGTCACTATGGACCAGAAGATTCTAGTTTCAATTCCCAGTTCTTGCAAATTTTGTTCAGACTAAGAGGCCTTTGGGGAAAAATTCCAGTTTCTAAAAATAGGCATGAGAAATATTTATGGAATTGGCATAATACCAGCCACATCACTCAACAATGCACCACTCATTGGTCATGGAAAAATATGGCCAGTAATGCACCTATGAAGGTGCGGATGGAACCTTTATTTTATATTTTTTAATATGTGGCCAAAACAACCAAGATTAGACAGCCTAATATTCACCAGCTCTAGCAGTCAGCTTCCTTAATGTGTAGTTGCATCTTGTTTGTGTGTGTGTGTGAAAGGTGACTGTCTATCAAACACTCTGTCACAAGTGGTTTTATTGATATCACATATTGATGCTGATTGTTCTGTCCATTCTGACAGTGTTTTCCCTGCAACCTGTTGATGAGGCACTTCTTGACCAATTGGAAGTGATGTTAGTGTACCATAATGGATATTTATACAGAGGTTTTCTCAGAATGTAACATAATGTTGATGCTTCTTAACAAAATTTGTATCTAGGAACTATTTCTGGTGACCACCGACTGATTGCTTTTGAAAATAAACACCTCAGAAGAATCTCAAACATAAGTTGGAGAGAATACATAACGATAGGGAAAAAAAAATGAAATTAAACACTACTATGTTATATGAAGGCAATGGAATTCAATTACATTGATATGAGCTCAGAATGGATGAATAAATACTTGCCCCATCAAGATTTCATGTGGAAACCATCTAGTAATTGAAAACAAGGAAGACCAAGAGTAATGCTGTACAAGAAGCAAATCGTCAATTGTGGACAGCTATGACTTCCACCCTATGCACCACTTTCAGTTTGTGAAGAACTAACTAAATGACTAATTGCTTCTCTAGCACAACTTATTACACAGCTGGAGACAAATAATAATAAAAGATTATTATAGAGGGAAACTTCCGAGGCGATAATCAGCGAATCATTTCAGAGGAAGAGGTATGTTTTCAGTACTCTGGGAAAAAAATGACAAATAATCAACAGAAAAAAAACAAAGAACAATATATAGTCCAACGCAGGATCAAACCCGTTCCCTAGCATTTGTCTTTTCGTGGTATGGTGCTGTGCCAATGAGTACAGGTTCGATCATGCATTACACCATATATTGTTCTTTGTTTTTTTTTCTGTTGTTGATTATATGTCATTTTTTCCAGAGAACTGAAAACATACCTCTTCCTCTGAATGATTTGCTTATTGTACAGCAACTGTCTCTAGATCATTCATTAGGTGTTTGGGCAACATGTACGGCCCATCTGACTTGGATCTTTTCAGCATCCCGCAGACATTTAGGTCTGTAGTTTTCATGAGACTTCTTCAGTATAAATAATGGAACTAACACAATCAGCTCTGGGTATACACAGGCTAAGAAGTGCAAAAGCATCCAGAATAAATATACACCAAACAAAACAGAAAAAAGTTTGGGTATTTTAAAAAAATTCAAAATGTTTATGACCAAAAGTCTTTCTGATCTAGGGATATTTCCACACAAATGAGATATGGGACCCCAGCGTAAACATGAAAATATTTTATGATACGCATGTGGTCTGAAAGTGTTTCAGACGATATATTTCTAATACTTTTATGAAACAACACTTTTTTTCCTTTTCTTTTTTTAAAATATACTGTAAAACACATTCTGTCTTGAGTCTATGTGAAGATTGACAGAGGGTTCAAATACATATTTGGGTTGCACAATAACTTCCCTTTCTTTGTTGTCTGGTATATTTATGCAATTATAAAACATTTCAAATGTACAAGGTATGAAAATAGACAAGAATGCAATTTTACCTGAATGGATATGCCTCGGAGTTTTAGATCCAAACTAGTTGCTAGCTTTGTTGCTTCCTCTTGCCTGGATTTATCCAACTTGTACATCATGCGTGCACCTGCAGATTGATTTTATTAATTAACTGCTGAAATGCGAACAGCCCCTTACAAATAATGACATTTTGTAGATGATCATTATCAATGCTCACAGAGTATGGTGCGAAATGCCCATGTTCTGGGCGAGCTTCTCATTCTCTTAAAGGTGTGGTTCTTGGCTAGCTTTCCTTTTAGTGTTTTTCAAAGTCGGTCTCTTCTTTTCCTCTGTTGTCTCCCAAGTGAGGACTATGAGATTCTCTAGTTAGTTTTTCTCTTCGCAGGGCCAACATTGTTACATGGCACTGAACTCTGTACTATGTCTTGATTTCATGCCATTATATACAGAAGTCAAGATGCTGGAAATGTGAGACCTTAAATATCAGTCAGTCATCTCATAGATGGTTTTATAATAAAATCTATGAATCAGAACTGGTCAAGATCCCATTCCATCTCACAATGCTTTAGAAGTGAAAACAGTTAACCCTAGATCATGATACCTTTGTAAAAATGATGCTCTCAAATACAAATTTTCAGAATTTGACAATTTGCCGATCACACACATTTTTCCCCCTCAATATACCTTTCTGATTGTTCCCAAGATTGCTGGTGATTCCTGCCTGACAAGTCATTGCTACAGATTTTTTTTGGCCCAAAATACCACATGCATTTAGTAAAAAAACACTAATCAATTGTAAAAGTGTAGTTTCTCAGTCCTTGGGCAATGCTGACTTTCACACCTCAGTTTTCTATAAACCCACAGACGCCCTTTGTTACCTTCTCTATACTTCATCACATCCACCTTATGTCGTGATTCAATTCCATTTTCTCAGTATTTGTGTATTAGGACGATCACGTTTTCCTCCAACAGGATCACCTTATGTTAGGCTTCTTTCTACGCCGGTGTTATCCAGATTCAATCCTTCAATCTGCCTTCAAATGGGTCCTCCTTATATCTCATCAAGAGGCACTCACTCCTTACAACTGCTTCCACTCTGACAGGACAATACACACCCTTACCTATCATCTTCACAACATAGCTGCTGTGAGAATACTCAACAATTACCATTGCATTGTCCAGTTTGATCCCTCTACCCATCTGCTTTTTCGTGATCCCCCCTGTGGTCGCCTTCAAGCGTGACAAGAATGTTAGGGATATTTTTGTTAGTAGCCAACCATCTCCCTCGTTCCAGCCATAAACACTTTGGTAAGGTTTCCTGTGGACGTAACTACATAACCTGTACTTATGTACTCCACACCGACTCTGTCTTATCCCCTAATGGAAGATTTGAGATCAGGGATGATTTCACATGAGTGTCCCGCAATATAATTTCAGTCAATGATGTCACATGACTTATACTGGCGAGTCTGGTCGACGTTTAGTGGAAAGGTTTTGTGAATACCTTTGAGATGTACAACATAATACTGGCACTCCAGTTGCATCCCACTTCTATTCCTTGGACCACAAAGGTAAAGATGACATCCGTATCACTGGCATTGTTCTCTGCCACTCAAGCGACCGCAGTCGGCTTGCCTTGGAGAATTGCCTCATAGTCCAATTGGGTTTGCTGACCCTACGAGGCATTAGTATATCACACTCTTACACATAATTTCCCTGTGGCTGTCCATTCTCTATTACATATTCTCTGTTGCTCGTGTGTGAGCACATTATTATGTACACATGCTATGCTATTCACATCTTTCCTCTACTAGTCCACACTGCATCACTTCGTCAGTTCCCTCTATTACTCCACTCTATGACACCTCTACCTTTCCTTCTCACTAGTCTGTTTTCACTTTTGTGCACGCACTTGCACCCTATATGCACTTCTGATCTTCCAGAAGAAAGATTCTTTTTAGATCTTACAGGGAACTTTTTATTAATATTTTATTTTCCTTTACTTTTCATTTCTCTTTCTAGTTAGATTCTTTTATTATTTATTTTTGTATTTTAAATACATATTTTTACACAGTTTAAAGAGCCTAGCAGCACTGGACGCGACTGGACTCTGGGTGGGTATCTTTTTTAGCACGCCCCGGCCGAATAGCCCCCCCCAGAGGTGCCGCTGTTGTTGCCTCTGGGAGGTCCAACGCACGCGGCTGACTGGCCCACGGCGAGATCTTTTTTCGCCTGGGAGGTCCAACGCACGCGGCTGACTGGCCCACGGGCGCGAAAAAGATACCCACCCACAGTCCAGCCGCGCCTTTTTTCGCACGCCCGGCCGAATAAGCCCCCCAGAGGTACCACGCCCCGCCCGAATAGCCCCCCCCAGAGGTACCCGCTGCTGTTGCCTCTGGGAGGTCCAACGCGCGCGGCTGACTGGCCCACGGGCGCGTATCTTTTGTCTCACGCCCGGCCGAATAAGCCCCCCCAGAGGTACCCGCTGCTGTTGCCTCTGGGAGGTCCAACGCACGCGGCTGACTGGCCCACGGGCGACTGTGGGTGGGTATCTTTTTCGCACGCCCCCGGCCCGAATAAGCCCCCCCAGAGGTACCCGCTGCTGTTGCCTCTGGGAGGTCCAACGCACGCGGCTGACTGGCCCACGGGCGCGTCTGCTGTTGCCTCTGGGAGGTCCAACGCACGCGGCTGACTGGCCCACGGGCGCGTATCTTTTTCGCACGCCCGGCCGAATAGCCCCCCCCCAGAGGTACCCGCTGCTGTTGCCTCTGGGAGGTCCAACGCACGCGGCTGACTGGCCCACGGGCGACTGTGGGTGGGTATCTTTTTCGCACGCCCCCGGCCCGAATAAGCCCCCCCAGAGGTACCCGCTGCTGTTGCCTCTGGGAGGTCCAACGCGCGCGGCTGACTGGCCCACGGGCGCGTATCTTTTGTCTCACGCCCGGCCGAATAAGCCCCCCCAGAGCTACCCCGCTGGCGCCCTCTCATGGGTACCACTTTGCTAGCCCCCGCCACCCCTATTAGAGACATGTGTACACCATTGGATATACCCATCGAAACCATGCCTAGAGGACACAACACATGCCAGTGGCTGACTCTCAGCACTAAAGAGCTATGCGGTAAAAGCTGCATGGGCGAATACTGTAAGGTACACCTCGCTAGATTGCGGAAAGGCGGTAGTACAAAGCCATGTAGGGTGTGCGGAGTGGGCGTCGCAAACAAGCATAGTCTCTGTGGAGGATGTGGGTATCGGCGCATAATCGTTAGACAAAGTATGGCACGAGCGAGAGCCTTTCAGAAGGAGTTTAAACGTCTAGCAAGGATTGAAATTGGCACCTTAAGTTTGGGTTACCCAAACTCGAGGGGGGGCTGGGGGTTTTAATTTGCTTCAGGGATGGTGAGCTCAGGGGGGAAGTATCATTTTCATACCGGATATACTACTCAGGAAAAAAACAGTTAGAGAGTGTAGCTCTATAGATAGCTATATATATATATGATATGGCGCCAGGCAAAAATCATTGTGC
Source organism: Megaustenia siamemsis (assembly GCA_032433765.1). Lineage (NCBI taxonomy): Eukaryota > Metazoa > Mollusca > Gastropoda > Stylommatophora > Ariophantidae > Megaustenia > Megaustenia siamemsis. The sequence goes on from JAVIAB010000102.1 coordinate 17,234,790, forward strand.
GTGGCTAGTGTGGGGGTCTATTGAGAGCTGTGGGAGGACGTGCAGGGGTTCGTACTGCTGGATTCATAATGATAGATTGCGAAAAGGTGGCGGTACAACACCATGTATTGGCTGCGGCGTGGGCGTCTCGAACAAGTTTAGTCGCTGTGTAAGATGTGGGTACCATAACGCACACACCAGAGAAAGCAAGGCACGTGCAAGAGCCTTTCACAAGGAGTTTACACGCCTAGCGCGGATCGAAATTTCCTATTAGAGAAATGAGGGCTAGTGTATATAGAGTTGCAACATGCCTGAACTCAAATCTTTGGAACAGCTGGCGCTCGAGAAGGTGATTTCTTGCTGCTGCACACGGAACCCAAAGCTCGAAGACGTGAGGCTACTACCCAAGGTCTTTCATGAAGTGGTTTGGAAGGGCGCGCACCGGCGACGCTATGTCAGGGTCCTAAACGATCTTGAACAGATTGCCACGATCCTAGACGTTATCGGGTTGGCCCCTGCGGATGGACAGCGTGCATCACACGCCAATATTTTAGAGTGGTCGACCCTTGCGGATGGTCAGCGTCTATCACACGCCGAAATTTTAGAGTGGGGTAGGAGTATGGGCTTAATTAAGGGTTATGAAACATGGAGAGAGGAACACAGGCTAAATTTATACGATGTCCTATGGGATCTCAAGTCAATCAGCAGGATCACCAGCGAATTGGGGTATGGGCAACTAACACCAGTTGAAATTTTAGAGTGGGGTAGGAAATGTGGTTTTTCGCGAGAGATGATACGAGGCAACTCCCAGCGGTAAACATCGGCATCTAATTTCAGGAACTCCCGATGTCCTGCGGACGGCAGGCGCGATAATTAGCCTCGCGCAGCGAAAGCAAATGATCAACACATGACAGTCATACGCTCCATCACATGATCCATGTAAAAATAGAAAATTATGTAACGTGACAGGGGTTTAAAAGGAAAAGCGTGAGCGAAAAATCGTTTGTGACAACCGTGACGAGAGTGTCACGGTTGTTCTGTTTGTCGCATTTTTTTCGAGCTGAAAATTGTTATCACAGTTGACAAAAGATGAGCAGCCGAGGACATGCATGTGACTGTTAAGTGGCTCACTTAACGGGGGGAATTCAGTTAATCTGCGGAAAAGCCGCCCGAAACATAGCACTTTTGACTTCCTTGATAATATTTTTGGAGGAGGCACACGCTTATTTTTTTCCCTGAATCGTTATTTTGTCTATCCCGTGCTCTATGTGATAGCCGCATGCCTCTGCGTCTTTAAGAATTAGATTCATGAGCTCTGCTTCTCCCCTCCCCTGCGGTAGCCCAAACTCGATTGAATCACGACTATAGGGTTGGATATGTAATTCGAGAGACCCCGTTTTTGTGCGGCGCACGAGCTCATTCATAGCTAGAACTATAAGGTTGGCGGTATACTCAAACCTGAAATCATTGTCGTATTTTTGAAGCTGCCCTCTGATACTCAGCAGCATGCCGTAACATAGATAACCACGACGCAAGTATGTTCGCCAGCTGAGCCACCTGCCGGCGAGCCTCCATATCCCTGGTACTGCCATTAGCTCGCTAAGATAGAATAGCCACCCGGACGTATGTTTTGTGTCCGGCAATTCAGTTGCTATGTTACATGATGGATCCATATTGGTGTATGTGGTTCCGATACGACGATGCGTTACATACAGTATTCATATCTGTGCAAATGTTAGCTCATAATTTTCTAACCATCGGAAATGTTAGCTCACACGTTATCTCGTGTCAAGTGCAGCTGTTATTTTTTTTGTGGTAGTAAAAAGAGAACCGTGTGTGTAAGAGAAATATAATTAATAACTGTAGGGAGGAGGCGCTGTAGGAATCACACGCTCGTCAGAGGCGTAGCCACAGGAAATATCTCTCCAGCTGAAGAAACATTTTATGAAGACTTGAAATTGGCCATGTGCTTGGCAATTGCGGCGTTGATTTCTTCTCGCCCTTTCTGAATTAAGGCCTCCTCGTCCAATTTTTTTCCGCCAGGGGCGCGCACTTCTTTTTTCATCTGCAGGTACTTATCAAATTCTGTAAGAACCATTTTAAATTCCACATCGGAGATACTCCCGTCTTCTAGGGCTGTGGATACGATGCCGGTGATGGTGTTTAGTTTGCTTTCAGCCAGAACACGAATCTCATCGTGCTTCTTAGCCTTCAGATTCAGCTGGCGAGCTACCAGCTTACTGACTGCCCCGAAGGTGCCACAAGCTAGGGCCCCAATCTCTAGTCCTAGAGCTACAGGAGCCATGATAACGGTTGAAAGAAGCGCAATACCGCCAACGCCCATCCCAGCTGTGACTGTAAACAGTGCCGTATCAATACCGTCTAGACTATTAGCACCGCGCCGATATTTCTTGTATAGGGACGTCCGTTTATCTCTCTCGTCCTCCAAACATTTTCGCAGGCGGACAACCTCTTGAATGCGGTAGGACTGGTCGACAGGCCGATCAACTGACGCGTCTAGTGTGGGATACATAGTCAGGCAGAACAGGTATATAAAGCTTTATGCAGAACTTTTTATCTGTTTAATTAGGTGCTCAATAACGCGATCACTTACCGGGGTCAGGCTAAAAAGTAGCCGTTTAAAGTAAAACGACAATCCACTGAATATAAATTCAAGGGATATTTTTTCAAACACCGCGTTTGCTTCCAAATCGCTAACATTCGTTGAGAGGTCTGCCTTCCCCTCCCCAATTTTTATAACCAAACCCGTCATTTCGGGGCGTTTCCACTTGATTGACACCCCAGGCAAAATCTCGATCGGGGCGCTGGGGAGCATACTGCCCGTCTCAATTTCTAGATATATCACGGACCCCTTTGGGGGTTTTCTTAAGATTTCTAGGTCTCTTGGAACCGTTGTTTGAGCCTGTAACTTCGCAACGTTAACTCCCTTCGGACCCAGGTAGTAAGAATTAACGTGCCCATTGAGGGTCATCGGCTCTGCGCCGGACGGGCGATAGCCGACAAACATGCTGCCAGCGTTCATTAGCCATACCACTTTTGTAATACCACCCTCGGCCGGACTTTGCAAATCTATATAGCGCATGGCTAGGTCCAGCCTGAGCTCCCAATTGGGTTCAAAACCACTTGTATGACTTTCTATGGCGGCCCGCCGATAAAGGCCTCCTTTGGCTAACTCCATCCCATAAATCACCCCCGCGCCCCCCGGATCATCGAATCCTCGAACATCTCCGAGGTTGGCGAAGCAATTCCTCGTGGCCCAGACCTTAGGTCTGTGCTCATTGCTTGAACCTTGCAAGAACTTGTCTACTGGCATAGTAGTAATACTGGCATATTCGATATTATAAACTAATATATTTGTTGAATTGACCCGAACTACCACAGTTTCTCAATGAGGAGAGTTGCCTTTATATTAAGGTTCTTTATAGTATTACTGATGGGTGGTCGCACAGATGATATCGATATCGATAATTCTAAAGACGAGGGTTGTGATATCACACACACTCCCGAGGTGTTGAAATGGATGTAGTCTGTTATCGTATGTTGTAACACTAACGCAGGGGGAGGGCCTATATGCAGCGAGAGGTCAATCGACTCGCGGATACTCCCATTGCGCAGTCCTACCAACTGAATCTTATAGACCCCAGGCGCTCTTATGGAAAGGATTGCTTTTCTGTCGCCTTCGTTACGCGGATCCTGTGTAAGCTGAGGGTTCCCAATCGGGGTGATCGATAAGGTCCTAGATAACGTCCATTGCAAGGAAATCTCATATATATCGTAGCGTTGCCCCAAGGCTCTCACGAGCTCATCTTTTATGGTGTCCTCAACATATGCCTTAGTGGCCGCGTCTTGGGGTGCTTCGGGGTCGGCGAGCTCGGATATTTTGTGATGACCCCACTTAATGTCGTGGGTTGGTGCTTTTGATCCATCCAGCTGTAGGACTTTAGCGTTTAATATATCCATTGTGGATATAACGAGGGCGTCAACGTATTTTTTGGTTGCCGCGCTTTGATCTGTTTGTGGATCAGCAAGACCCGCAATTTCGTTGCCACCCATATGGAGAGCACCGCTCATACTTCCTCCGGATAGAGGCAGGACATCACGTGTGTCAACATACTCTTTAGTAGCCGCATCGCTAGAATCTAAAGGGCTCCCTACGGCTTTCAGCTGGAAGCCCCCCAATGATAGGTCACCTAGCATTGTATCGCCAGCCCTATGTACGAGGCCGACTGGGCTGCCCCACGAGGCCGCCGCCGCTCCACAGCCGGTGCTATGACCCATATAAAACTTATCCACAGGCATCACACTCTCTGTTTAGCTATGTGTAAGATCACATTTTTAAAAGCATTTCCAGCTGCGAGTTCACACAACACTCGAAGACATAGGTGGCCGCAGATAACCTCTTCGGGTCTCTGCAGTTGGAACGTCTGTGTCTGTATAGGAAGACCCTCGCTGCGCGAAGCTTTTACCCGTCCGGAGGCGCTGCGCGAAGCTTTTACCCGTCCGGAGGACAGATATTCCACGAGTTCCTTGGGGGGATCCAACCCAAAACTATCGAAATAACAAATCGTACGGCCATCTTTGTAATACGCCACCCAGTGGGTGCCCCCACCACTGCTGGAGTCGAGATTAACTATGCCGCATTCTTTCTGAGAAATCTTGTTAGGCAGGGTGTTTCGCGAAAACACGCCACGAAAGTGGGGGATGGTACGGCCGGCCTTTTCAATATCAAAATTGCTCAGGGGTTCTACTTTTTTTGGGGCGCCAAGTAGAGCCCTGACCCCTTACATTTAGGGCACATGCCGCGCCCCGTGCTCGCCGATGGGGCCAGAAACAACCCCGCACCAGCAAGCTGTTTCTCAACCTCACGATTGTGGCGCTCGGCCTCAGCCTGGGCTCGAGCACTCGCTTTTTTATCATCGACAGCTTTTGCGATAGCCGCACTACCTCCTGCTAGCGACCCCGCTGCAGCGAGCCCGCCTAATATTAAGGGCAAAAACGGGAGAAACCCACCCGTTTTTTGAGCCGCTAGCTGTGTTTTGGAAATAACGAGCTCGGCCCCAGCACTGGCGGCGCGTTTCTTCTCAAGGTGAGCTATTTGGCGCTTAGTGAGCCCCAGGGTATCGTCGCCATGAAGCTGCTCAACCGTCAGCCGAATAGTAACGCCTACCCCATCATGGGCGGCTTTTGCCAATGATTCTTTCTGCCCCTGCGTAAGTGTTAACCCAAAAGGAGTATACTTCATTTTCCTATACTGTATATTGATGGAGATTTTTGTTTAATACAATTTGCTAAATTTCGTGCCGTCAGACTCTAGCGTCAGCAGCCGGTCGCTAATGAGCACTGCGTAGGCCATGGTTCCTGCTGGCACGTTGTTTCCAAAAGTCGCCCTGACCTGTACGGTTTGGACAGCCGTTTTCAACCGCTCCGACTGTCTGCGGACATCGATGACGTGGATTGGGTATAATTCTACAAATTCGAGCGGAGTCACCTGGTTTGAGGACACGCTTCCCTCAATACCATAGTATTCTGCCTTAAAGTCACATAACCTCTTGTAAGCCCTGGAAATCTTTCGCTGTACAAAGTCCATTTTTTCCTCGGAGTCAGGATACTGATCGGTATTTAACCTCACATGAATGTCAGTTAAATTTACATGGTCAAAGCAAGCCGGATTGCTGGTCTGGCTATCGCGGTTGGTTTGGAAAGCCACCAAAAGCCATCGTGGTTTTTCAGTGCCCGACGTAATGGAGAGAGTCCAGGTAAACGAACTGGCTTCCGGCACGGCAAAGCTTTCGCATTGAAGAGCTCGAAAAGATATCGGCACCTTTATTTTAGCGCCTATCTGCTCTACTAGTTTGGTCTTAGCCTCCAAAGAAGGCATGACGTGCGGTATTACCCAGGCAAGCTTAGTTAGCGTGACTTTCCCTCTAGGCGCCGCAGCATCGCGAAATATACCTTTGGTATCTGATTCACGAGATAATATCAACGAATGTTTACAACCATAAACCACCTTGCGGTAGTCCTCGCAAAAACCGAACAGGTGGCTTAACGGGACGCAGAACGAAAACGTCCCGCTTGGATTCGGCTTGACCACTACTAGCTGCCGTCGGGCCTCCCACCCAGTATTAGCTGATTCAGCCGCCGCTGAGGTATCTTTTTGCCAGCACATGTTAAGACCCTCGGCCTTTGAAAAATCATCTCCATATGTCAATAGGCCCTTAATTGTTGTGGCTTGGCCAGGGTTGAGAACATTCTCAATATCTTGATCATTGAGCCGGTACCTTAGCCGCGAGAACATGTACATAACAGCGTTATTCACGAGTGACACAAGCGTTGTAGGTGTGTAGTCGACTTCTGTGCCGGATGCTAGCCTCCCTTCAACATTGAGAAAACTTTTAGACGGGTGTGTGTAAACGTCTTGGAAGTTTACTTCGATTGCTATATCCTGATTGTTGTTTATTGTGGCGGGGTTTTGTGGGTGATACTCCTTGTAGACGTACGACTCGATGCTCTCGTCAACAAGCGTCTGCTCTACAAGAGTCAACATTTCATCGGTAATTTCTTGTGTATCCGCCATAGAAAATTTACTTCAGATATAGAAACAATTCTATTTTCTAATAAAGAATTTTCCTAAAACCCGAGCCTGCTATCCGACTGTTGATATTTTGACGTGCCGCTTCAGTCGTGGGGGCCGCAAGCCCATGCAGAATCTCTAAGGTTTTTTCAGAGATAACTCTCTCCGGCCCTGTAGCGGCTCGCGTGGACGAGCGTGCTTTGCTGCGGACTATGTCAGCGATTTGTTTAATTGAGGCTGCGGTTGTAGCGCCGGCCTTAGCAACTTTACCGGCCACGTCCGCTACATTTGCTATAGCACCTTTGTTTGCCACAACGAATTTACCGACACCCCCAATGGCCCGCACCACGGGTTGTATCCAGTCCGACAGGCCTTTTCCGATTACATAGCGCTGTCTTTTCATCCGCCGGTTTCCCTCTGCCACGTTCCGCGAAATTATCAACATGGTAGCTTAGAAGATTTTCTATAATGTCAGTCAAAATGTTTAATGTAAGAATTTTACTTCAAATCTGCCGAAGATGTAATCTAGCTGTAATTCGTTCCCCTCGGAGATTCAATTGAGAGCCATTCTGATCCGTTAGCCACAAGCGTATTCTTTGAATACTGCCACGCTGGCTTACCGGCAAATAAACCAAATTGTGTGGAGTCTCAATGATCTTAAATCCAGGTTGTACGCCTGGGTAGAAGCTGTACAGAACGGGGTGGTTGGTGCCATTTAGGTAGGAACCACTGACTAGATCGCAGTTTACAAGTATGCTACTAAGTGTTGAAATGTCTACTGGTTTGTCCCCTGTGTGGAATCCAGTAGTGGATAGCACCCTCGGCTCGAATCCGAGAGTCGACGCAATGGTAGATTTGCTCATGTCAACTCTGTAGCTAGGGTTCGTAATCTCGATGTTGGCACGTAATGTCGCCCTGTTTGCTCCTACAACTATGTAATGTGCCTGCGTCTCAGAATTCCAATCACCGCTGCCCTTCAGCTGGCATTGAATCTCATCGTTGATTTGAGCGAGTTCGTAGCTTCCTTCTGGTAATGAAATTGTCTTCCAGGTAACCCCTGCGTCTGGGCTGTAGACGAAAGTATTATTACTTTCTGTAATGTTGGGGACAGCGTTATATGTCTCCAGGTTTACTAAGGATAATTCGTACTTATTGTCAGGGTCGAGGTAGAGGGGCGGAGAAAGTGTGGTTGTCCAGTCGGTGCTGTTTGACGAAAATACGAAAGAGTTACCCTCTTTAGGGCGAAGAAGCTTTTTAATTCCCTTTAGCTGAAACTCCATTTGGGGTATGCAGTTATAGGAGGCTTCTGTTCAATTCGAGAATCAAATCCTTAGGAACCGCGCCACTGCGAAGGAGCTCGTCTAAAATAGCCGAAATTTCATTATCAAGGCCCGTATTACCTGCACGCTTCGAGGCAGCTAATAGCTGTAGCCTTTCAACGAGCGCCTCTGGGTCCTTATAATATTGTAAAGCCCCACCTTCGCTGCGCGAGGACCTTATCAGCCGGTGTTTTTTGCTCTTTCGCCCATGGAGAGGCAAGCCCGCAAGTTCAGCCAGCCGCTGGAAAGTTTTGACAGCCTCGGGGGTATATTGCATCGTTTTTAAAAAGCGTTTTGTGAGGAGAGTGTAAAGCGAATCATCTGCCGGGGCTTCGAACACAAGATTGTCTCCATTGTCGAACGCCCGCAGTTTTCCCGCCTGCAAAGCTTGCGGGTCGATTGTGAGGGATCCAAACCGGTTTCCCTTCAGTTTCAACCCACTACCTGTAGCGTCCTCCGGACGGGTAAAGGCCTCGCGCAGCGAAGTAGCCCCACTAGATCGGACGAGCCTGTAACCCTGTGTTAGTAGGCGAAGACGTTCACTATATTGTTTTAGAGCGTCCTTTTCCATCGTTAATTGCTGCTTTCTTTCTTCTGTGGTGGCTTTACGCTTTTTTTCCGTTCCCAGTACATATCGGTTAGTGTGAGTGACTCTATTGATGGTGTTGGCGATTTCTTGTGTGTCGCTGAGGTCGAGTTCGCTGGGGGGCTTAAATCCGTGGCGCCTTATTATTTCAATATCCAACCCTTGGTCGGGACTAATATATAGCGTGGGGGCATCTTCTACCGGCAGAGGCATGTCTTGACGTGCCGTCGGTGCCGCTCCGTGGAGTGCGTAGGCTTGTCTTGACGTGCCGTCGGTGTCCTCCGGACGGGTAAAAGCCTCGCGCAGCGAAGGTGCTGGCAAGCGCTCTATTGCGGCTGTGACTTTTCCTATCTCCGCTGCTTGGTGTGAGGTGATTGGTTTGAAAAGTTTGGCTGCCTCTTCCTGCAGAGACGACTCCCCTAGTGATTCTGTTTGAAGGCGTTGCCGCGCCTGGTCTCTGAGCGCTAGGTAGTTCCGGACGAGGGCTGTACGTTCGCGCATGTCGGTTACTTTGCGCCACATCCTTACTTCAAATAGATGTCATCCCTACTTTAAATAGATTTCATCCCTACTTTAAATAGATGACTTCGGTATGTAGAATCGATCAAATCCACATCGATACCGACCATCATAGGCCCGGCTGGTCAGATCGATACAACAGAACCCGTACGGCTCGCGCGTGCACGCACTAAAGAAGTTTCGAAATTCTTCGAAAGGCATGTCACCACACACATAGGTGTCATGTATGGCGCGCAAGTTTTTCGTGTCTTGATTAAATATGATAAGCATGTTACAATTATCTCGAATCGTTTGTTTGGGAATCCTGAAATAATTCTGCGTTAGATAGAATGAGTCCGCACCACCGTGACGGCCTTGGCTGAAGTATTTCTCGATGGGGGTTTGTTTTTCCAACATAACGTCATCAAATACCATAATGCTACGTTCGTTTTTGTTCAGACTCTCTACTGGGATGATATCATCTGATATGCTGTGAAACGAGGCTACCTCTTTCCCAGTGACTGCTTTAATGGCATCCGCCCAGTCCTGCAGCCACTGGTATTTCTCTTGTCTAAGGGATTTTGAGTATATATGCAGTCTATTGTATTTAAGGAAATCCTTTCTTAGGAGGAGATTGAGCATCAGGTTTGTTTTACCACATCCGGACGGGCCGCAAATTACACAACGGATGCTACTAGGAAGCAGCCAATGGTGTTTGTGCTCGTGTGGATTCGATTCATCAAGATCTAAATTTAAGATTTCCATACTTCTATATTTAGGGAGAGATGTATTGCCTCCGCTGTAAACAACACACTCCCACTTCAAATGAGGAGACTATAACTCTAAAGAACAACCGACCAGCCAAGAGAGGTGTTTGCACGGTGTGCGGTGCTAGAAAGAGCCAAATTCTCCCTGCGTCCTCCGGACGGGTAAAAGCCTCGCGCAGCGAAGGTGCTGGTCTTCTTAACAGTGCCATGAATGCCCTACCTCTGCCCGAGATGCATATGCGTCTCCCCAAAGGGGTCCCATCTGAAGATGTCCCGGGTGGAACTTTTCAAAACACTGGAAAATACTCATATTGCGGGCCGTTTACCAAGATTGCCAAACGCCTCTCTCAGGGCTATAGGGGTGTGAATAGTCTTGATCGTGCCTGTCTAAACCACGACGTTGCCTACGCAGCCCATAAAGATACCCCCGGACGGAATCATGCGGATGATGTACTGGCAGCTACCGCATCGCAGATTGCACTATCAGATGCTCCAGACTGGGAAAAGCGTGATTCTAAGACTGTTTCTGCGATTATGGCTGCGAAATCACGCTTCGGGATGGGCCTTAAAAAAAAGTCACGAAGGAGGTAGTAGAAAATATTCCTAAACTGAAGAAGTTTTCTATGGCAGAGAAGTCCGACGGCACGGCAGCAATCATGGAGAAATTCTACTACAGTCCTCAAGGCTATTGGCGTGGGCTGGCGGCCATCCCGAAGCTTGCTGCGGCAGCCCGAGTTAGCAAAAAGGATGCTCGGGACTGGCTCTCGAAACAAGACATATGGCAGCTCTATTTGCCTGCTCCTCGACGAATACCACGGCCACATTTTAACGTGACTGCGCCAAACGAAGTTCATCAAGGGGATTTATTATATCTGCCGCATGATCGTGTGAAACGACGCACGTACAAATACACCTTGACCCTCGTCGATATAGCCTCCCGGTACAAAGAGGCAGAGCCCTTGGCTACAAAAGATTCACAAGAGGTTGCAGACGCCCTTGAGAGGATTTATAAACGGAGCCCTATGGATTTTCCAAAGCTTCTTCAGGTCGACCCGGGAAGAGAATTCATGGGCTCGGTATCATCACTTATGGCAAAACATGGGACTGAAATACGGCGTGGGCGTGTGGACCTCCATAGAGACCAAGGTATAGTAGAACGTTTTAACCGGACTCTGGCCGAGCGGCTTTTTGGTCACCAGTATGCTCAGGAGCTATTGCTTGCTGCCCGTGGGTCTTCTGAGCGGTCTGCAGAATGGGTGGCTCGACTCCCTGCGGTTGTTGCGGCTTTAAACAATGAGCCGACTCGGCTGACAGGTAAGAAGCCTGTGGATGCCATTAAACTTCAGAGAGTGACTGCGCAACCCTCATCTGTCGTTCCAGGACGCCCTGTAGGGCTCGAGGAGCCGCTGATCCCGTCTGATGCAATGGTTCGGTATTTGTACCAGCATGGCGAGCTCGAGGGTGGTCGAAAACGTGCTACTGACCCCGTGTGGTCTGTGACCCTGCATTCGATCCGAAATGTATTGCGGCAGAATGGCCAGCCTGCGGTATACTATTTGGAAGATGGTCCACAGCGTGGGTTTGTGCGTGAAGAGTTGATGATTGTTCCTGAGGGGACAGAGCTTCCTCCAGGTAAGATTCTTGCAATCAATTGAACACAAGGAGACTCATGTAATCTTTGCCGGAACGGCGTCATCAGAAACAATGTTCCTAATAGATGCCCAAGAAATGCATCGTCGACACCCAGGCACATTTTGGGCCCCACCCGATGAAGAGCTTCAGCGATTGAAATCAGGGGACATCGTAAAAGTTTGTAATGGGGAGGAGCGATTTTGGGTGGAGATTCAAACTGTAGAGTACCCACAGGACTGGAATGCTTCTGATATTAGATTAACTGGTGTGCTTGATAATAACTTAGTAAGTTCTAGTGCTCGTCTCGGGGACCTTATCAAATTTCAGGGGAAGCATATATACGATATATACCCTTCGCTGCGCGAGGCTTTTACCCGTCCGGAGGACGACTGAATCCCTTCGCTGCGCGAGGCTTTTACCCGTCCAGAGGACGGCTAGGCGGCGATAAGTGCTGCGCCCCCTCTTTTTCGGTTGCAGTCCAGACAGGTCAGCCGTATGTTTCCTACGCAGTGGCCCTTGCTGTTGTCTAGCCGATCGACGCTAAACTGCTGCATATCAGCCGGCCGATACGACCACAACATTAGACAGTTACATGCAGCGCAATGGTTTTTTTGGGCCTCGTGAAGTTGCAATATGTAGTCAACTTTTAGGTCAAACCCAGGAAGTCCTTTTGCCTGGTCTAGACGCTTATAACTAACAAGCTTCCTCGATATTGTTGCGCGCACAGGCATGTACTGTGCTGTCAAATCGATTACATCTGCGGCTGCCTCGGCCGGCGGACACCCCACCCGTTTGAGCTGGTGACTATACTCCACCCGAGAGACAGCCAGATACACGAGGTTGGACCACGTAAGCCAGTCGTCAATGATCCAGACCTTCTGTGGGTCAGAGATGGTAAGACCCTGGCTAGAATGGATCGTCAAGGCATAGCCCAGGCGCCAATCATCAGTCGTGATAGCACTCTCAGCTGCAGCTATCGATACCTCTACAACATCGTTGAGTACGAGCACTTCCTTGTTTTCTGTTCCAGGTATGAGGACCTCAATATTTTGCTTCCTGCTGTCCTTGGGGTGATACAGCAGAGGCACAGGGACATCTTGGAACTGCTCCTTATGCCGCTGGAATAAGAGCGTCTGTGCCCGATCGCGGACCTTGGTGCGTGAGACCAGTATAAGATCTCTTGGCGTCCAGTCTTTAACAAACCTATTCCACTCGAGGCAGCCTGGGAGGGCCTTACGCATTTCTTTGCACTGGACCTTGTCAGACTGAAGCCGGATACGCCTTTTCAGAGCTTTTAGCTCCTCGTCTTTCGCTCTGTGGTCGACGGAAATCTCTTCGTAGTAGCCGCAGGTTTCCTGTAGCCAGTCATGGGGCATGCCACCAGCGATCGGTGGCGGCTGGCCTTGATCACCGCAACATATGACCTGGACCCCACGTTGATCGAGCCACCCCAGGAACAACTCCAGGATAGGCTTTGACACAGTGCAGACTTCGTCCCATATGATGACACGGGGAATGTATTTGTCGCCCATGCGCTCAGGCGTCCAGTCAACATCTGCAATCTGCGGACCTTTCTGGTTGCTACCAGGTACATGGAGAGATTCCCCTACCTTCCGGGAGACAAACTCTATAACCTCTCCCTCACTGTCAATCAGCTTCATTCGCCAAATGATAATAGATTCCCGGAAGTTATACTGTTTAACCTTCCCCTCACCATCTATCGTTAACAGCAACTCATCACTTGCGGTCCAATCCTCTTTTGTCTTCCAAACGGTAATAGGTCTCTTGTATTTTTTCTGCAACACCGCTAAGTCCTCCGCAGTTGCCTTAGCTCTCCGCGTCCCACACCAACGGAAGAAGCTATGGTAGGTCTGTGATTTAACCCCCCTGGTCCGCATCTCTTTGGCCAGACGATGGGTATGAGTAAACACGATGGGATCTCTCTCACGGAATAGCTCGATCGCTCTCGTTGTCTTGCCGGAGCCGCCTCCGCCATTCAGGTAACAGAATCGATGTCTCGACAGTGGGTCGTCGTAGCGTGGCGCTGCGCTATTCTCCATAATTGACAGGACGTAAGTGTCATACTGGCTGATGTACTCGGGCTTTGGAAGGTAGGCAGCGTGCTCCTTAGGCTCGTACAGCCTCTCGCCCTTGTCGCGCCACTGGGCCGGGCCAACTGTTGGAGGAAGCATCACCATCCCACCTTCTTTGCAGTTGTCACATTTGCTTTTTTGGCAATCACACCGAGGTAATACAGCACCCTCGTTGCTGTGTGATGGGTGCCAAATGCAATTACAATAGCAGGGTGCCTTGACGGGTTTATTTTTCGGCACGTATGCCTCGACCCCCTCGAGCTTATGCAGCGCCGTTTTCTTGAGATATATGCTGTCAGTGGCGACCCGGACGGCCTCTGTGGGATCAAATCTGACCAGCATTGTGACGAGGTTGATATGGGCGTAGGCCAACATGCTGGCGCGTAGATGCGCGTACTGAGGCTGGCTGCCGTCGTGATATGTAAGTATCCACCCTAGAGGGAATTTCTCTGGAGCTCCGACCAGAGTGCCACTTTGCATCGTGTCGCGAACCAGGTAGTCGAGCTCCCCCTGGTCAGTCACTAGCCTGCGGGTCAACCTTTTGCAGCCAGCTTTCCTCCCTTGTGTAAATTTGCCGATGATTGCACAGCGGACATCGCGACCTTCTGGCAGCCAGACCTCTTCCTGCTTCTCGAAGGCCAGCAGGGCCTCTCTGACTCTGAGATGGACAAGCAAGCCGGTCTCTACAAAGAAGGCCAGCAGCGGCGTCGGGGCCCACCTCTTTTCCGCGAAATGTCTTCCGTACCAGGCAGGTATGACAGGATGACAGTTGTCTGTCCACACCCATTCTTGGACCTCAGCGAAGCCGGTGCCTATGTCGGTGGGGAGAGGACCATTGATGCTGACCCTGGTCATGCGGTGGCCCGGATGTCCAAACCGTTGGAACCATGGCGCAGCCTCGCCATTGCCTAGGAAGCTGGCGGGGTAGCATTCCTTCATGTCGATGCAGACGATATCTTTTAGGGTGTAGTCCATCGAATTCCAGAGCCCACCGTGCCCGTGTTCCACGCAAGCCTTTTGCACATCACCGAGAATGCTTGCTGGGGTCGGCCTCCATCCGTTTTTCTTAACAGCGACGAGGTTGCAAGCGTGGGTGTCACTGAAACACCGTCTGGCGAGCGACTTCGGATCACCCAAGTCAGTATCATCAAATGACACCTCACTGGCCAGGCGTTCACAAGCCGTCACGATTTTGTCGTGATCTGTACGCTTCTTAAATGTTCGACCGTCTTGAAGAACAAACTGGTCGACGGCGAGCCGCCCTTCCGAGGAACCCCCCAGAAGCCAGACTGCAACCGGCGCACCCTGGGTGGCTTCTCTGATGGCGTCCACAATGCCACCCTCGTAGAAGTGGACCTCCCTGCTAAGCGGGAATTGTAGGTCCTTACTCCACGCGTGGCCGTTGTGAACGATGAGCTCTATGTTGCGGTGCCCGTTTTGATACTTGCCGCTGCAGTATATAATCCCACCGGCTATGTCCCGCAAGATGATGGCCCGTTTGATTATCTTTTCCAGTTCAGCCACGTCGTTGATCGTGGCCCCGTGTTCACGAACTCGTTCTTCCCACTGCTGTATTTTTTGCCGCCTCGTGGGTGTTAATCCCTGGCCACGAAGAGCGTCTTCAAAGTGCGCTATCACACTCTGAGCAACACAGTTCAAGTCACCGTCGCGCAGCGGTGCTAGATTGGCAGGGTCTGGGTCTCGGATCTGGTAGAGACCGTACACGACCGCGGACTCTGGATAACCTTTTTCGTAATACGGCTTGTCGATCCCTGTTAGCGCGCCAGGCTTCATATCCCGAGAAAACTCGACAATACCACCCCCCTTTTTGATTTCCAATTTAATCGGGTCAAATTTATCTCTGATAACCCACTCCTCCTCGGGTTCTTCTACATTGCCGTTCCAAGCCTGTCTGAGAAATTTGATCCTACAAAGGGACCTACCCCACGGGAAATATTGAATGAGCCTTGCTGCCCTCTCGTCAGTCATAGTACAGACATCTTTGTCGTCCTCCGCCCTCTCTACACACCATGTAGAGTAAGTGCGAACGGCACCGTCTACTTCAAACTCCTCCTTGGCCTGGGCAATGAGATCAACCCACGGCTCTCCCACTGGGAGTGGGATAGGGTGAAGTACCACCACATCCAGATCATAAAATCGCAGGCCCTTCCCGGGCGATGGGATCAGAGGCTTCGCTAGCCTCTTCTTTACATCCTTTGGGATGGGCCAGTCCAAGATGCTCTGCGCCCGATGTTGGGCCAGCCTGTCTGCCAGATCCTGTAGAGCCAGACCTGACCTTGGATAAGGGGGGCGAACACCCGTCTCTCGCTCATATTCAGCTCGGAGTATGAGCGCTCGCTCATGATGCAACATGTTGAGTTTGGTATATTCATAAGTTCACATTTCTCTAATTGCCAATTTCAATCCTTGCTAGACGTTTAAACTCCTTCTGAAATAATAGGGGTGGCGGGGGCTAGCAAAGTGGTACCCATGAGAGGGCGCCAGCGGGGTAGCTCTGGGGGGGCTTATTCGGCCGGGCGTGAGACAAAAGATACGCGCCCGTGGGCCAGTCAGCCGCGCGCGTTGGACCTCCCAGAGGCAACAGCAGCGGGTACCTCTGGGGGGGGCTATTCGGCCGGGCGTGCGAAAAAGATACGCGCCCGTGGGCCAGTCAGCCGCGTGCGTTGGACCTCCCAGAGGCAACAGCAGCGGGTACCTCTGGGGGGGCTTATTCGGGCCGGGGGCGTGCGAAAAAGATACCCACCCACAGTCGCCCGTGGGCCAGTCAGCCGCGTGCGTTGGACCTCCCAGAGGCAACAGCAGCGGGTACCTCTGGGGGGGCTTATTCGGCCGGGCGTGAGACAAAAGATACGCGCCCGTGGGCCAGTCAGCCGCGCGCGTTGGACCTCCCAGAGGCAACAGCAGCGGGTACCTCTGGGGGGGGCTATTCGGGCGGGGCGTGGTACCTCTGGGGGGGGCTTATTCGGCCGGGCGTGCGAAAAAAGGCGCGGCCGGACTGTGGGTGGGTATCTTTTTCGCGCCCGTGGGCCGTCAGCCGCGTGCGTTGGACCTCCCAGGCGAAAAAAGATCTCGCCGTGGGCCAGTCAGCCGCGTGCGTTGGACCTCCCAGAGGCAACAACAGCGGCACCTCTGGGGGGGGGCTATTCGGCCGGGGCGTGCTAAAAAAGATACCCACCCAGAGTCCAGTCGCGTCCAAAAAAAAATAAATTAAATATAAAATGAAAATTTTCTATATATTTGATATATATATATCATATTAGATGATTTTTAAGAATGTATATAAAACTATTTTAAAAACAGCTCTTCAATCCATGCGTGAAATTAAAGATTTCTTGTTAGCAGACAAGACATGTCTTATTGTTTAACCCACAGATGACAAATTCTTAGAATTTAAGAGGTTAAATTCTAGCAATTGTGCTATTAAATGTTAGCATTAAAGTTATAAGTTACCTGCAAGTCGATGTTCTACAGAATCAACATTAGCAGCAATAAACTCCTCATTTAGCTGAAGGGCTGATTTGCCCTGGTAGATATTTGTCATCTCCTGGTTTATCACAGTCTTAGCTGGCTCTTTGATTTCACCAAGCTCTTGCACTAGAGCAGAATTAAAAACACAATAATGGACTTGCTTTGTCAAAAATGGAGTTTGAGACTCATTAAACATCATTCCTCCTTTAATCATTGTTATGATTGGAACTTTAAAATCATAGCAGATAGAGATAAACAGAACATACTGCTGTAGCCTTCAAATACAATATTGTAAAAATTACCACATCAAAACACAAATTCTTCCAAATTTGATACTTTATGATGTTAACATTACCCCATTTTCCTCCTGCCTTGCTACTGTAAAAATAATTAATTATTGTTTATATAAAGCTGCAGATATTGGCATGTCTCTTGTTTCAGTTCATCTTGCAAATTTGCTAAAATAACAATTGCTGCCTAATAGCCTAGTGTTTATGACTTTGAAGAAGTGAAAAAAAAATAGCAAAAATGGTAATGTTAAAGCTTTATGTAATTGATAGATGACACAAATTTGAATGACGCTTCGGCACAATAGGCCTGTTTATGACTTTCCTTTTTATCGAAGCCACAAGCACAAAAATATGTTTCGGGTGTTTCACCTTCAAGTGCAAATTTAACAAAATTGAAACAGTTAAAAAAAAAAAAAGGACTTTCGCTTTTATTCACCAAAATTATTAAATTGTATAGCTGTATATATAAATGTATATTTTTCGTCCTCTATGTACCCACATTCTTTCCATCTTGTCTCTGATATGCCTAAGATATCTATATTTATTCATTCTGCTTCTTGAATCAGATTTTCCAATTTCCCTTCTTGATATAGAGTCCTAATATTCCAAGTACTTATTTTAAGATCTTTTCTCCGACATAAGTTCGAATTCCTCTCCATGGCTTCCTCTGGACTAGTACACGATGAGGCTCCAAACTCTTTCACGGTGGTCAGCCAGACTAATATGTAATCTATACTGGGAACAAACAGCAATAATAAAATATAACAAAGAGAACTCTACACTCATTGATATAAAAAGAGGAGTAAGACAGGGGTGCATCATATCACCAAGCTTGTTCAATCTATACACTGAGCAAATCTTTAAAAACATCACAGAGATGCCAGGTCTACAAATTAATGGAAAGATAATCAATAACCTAAGTAAGATATGCTGATGATACTGTACTACTAGCAGAAAATCCTAAAGATCTACAACAATTACTTAATGAAATAAACATGATAAGCAAAAAATATGGACTAGATATGAATATCAAAAAGACTAAAACTATGATCATAAACAAAGGAAATACTCAAAACCCACAAATGGATATCAAAATTGAAGGAATAGACCTGGAAACAGTTCAGAACTACAACCACCTTGGACACATTACAACCAGTGATGGAAAATGTACAATTGAAATAAACAAAAGAATAGGAATGGCAAAAAGTAATTTTAATGCCATGAAGAACATACTAACATCAAAACAACTAACACCAGGGCTAAAACTAAGAATAGCAAAATGTTACATCATCTCAATATTCCTATATGGTGCAGAAACATGGACATTAGACAAGAAAACAGAACAGAGAATTGAAGCCTTTGAAATGTGGATATATAGAATAGGTAGAATTGGATGGAAGGAAAAGAAACAAACGACAAAGTTTTAAAACAACTAAAAATGAAAAGAGAACTATTAAACACAATTCAAACAAGACAAATGCGATTTTTGGGCCATGTTAAAAGACACAACAGCCTACTAAAAGTAATCTTGGAGGGAAAATACAAGGTAAAAGAGGCAGAGGCAGACCAAGACTAACATGGACGAGTAACATCAAAAGATGGACAAATCAACCTATGACAATCTGCACCATCAAAGCAAGAGACAAAGCAGAATGGCGCTCCATAGTAGCCAACCTTTGTTGCGGAGATGGCACTCGATGGTGATGATGATGATGATAGATAGAGATAGATCTATGCACTATTGTAAAGTTTATTGTGTTGAGATTGTATGTGGAAACCCATCACATTGTTTGTGTGGTAGATGGTCAAAATACAACACAACTTACCATACTGAAGAAAGTGTATGAGGCAGATATGAAACCTTGGGTTAGACCGGTCAGCAAGAACACCTCTTTTAATGGACTGAAGCATCAATAACAGCTTGCCTGCAAAAGTGAAAAGACAAGGAAGTTGTAGTGGGACTGGCAACAACACATTATTTGAGGCAGCTTCTTTTACTTATCAACATTTGCTATAAATTTGGATCAATAACATGATGGTGATCTTGGGGTTTCTTTAGTTCTCTATAAATTGTCATGCAGGCCTGATTCTCTAGGCTAAACATTTATTCTCTGGCTGTTGAAGGTGATGCAGTTGAGTGTGCATATGAGTCACAAGCAGGGGAATCTCTGAGACTCATATGGTGAAGGTGTAAAATGAGGTGTTGGATCTTGATCAGCTCTGGTTTACTGATCCTGTTGCAGTCAGCCAGCTTTGAGTCAGTGATCACTTTCAGTCCAGGAGACTGGGTCTTGAGTTCTTTAACTACAATTAGAAACTCTACTAGGTTCTATGATTAAGTTTGCTAACAGTTCAAAGTTTTTCTTAGATATGGGGCATATTTGTCACATTATCCATTTGCAAGAGACAGTTTTGTACTGCCATTGTATATGCAACAGCTGCAAGGCTTGGTGATATATGTCTAGAACTTCTGTCACCTAGGTGTTTTCATGAGCATTCTGGCACTAAAGACACTCACATTATTAGCATGATCTCATGCACTTCTGATAAATGCAGACAATTCACTCTGTAGAACAGACTCAGACTCATAGCTCACTTTGGTTCCTTAAACCCACATCCGATTTACTCCTTTCATTATTTGATTTCATTATACTTTATTCTTTTTTTTTTAAATTTTATTTGCATATTTCATTTATTTTATATTTCTTTCCTTGACAGTTTTAGTAGCATTCTTTCTTTGTCTTCTTACCATATGATGTTTTATTTTATACACTCATTTGCGTTTACCCGATGACAGGATACACCTCTTTATCATCATCCCTTAAAAGGATGTTAAGTGGGTCATGGCGCAACACATCCAACTTCAGCATGACTTTTATGAGTACATGGTTGTCTTCCCTCCGCGATCCCTACTCATTTGGCCAGGCCTTATACAGGTTTGTTTCTGGAGACCCCATGGAGAGGTGGAACAGGGTCGGGATGGTTTCGGTTCATTGATACTGGCACAAACCATCAGCTGTGGGGTCACTGACAACTTCCAGCTCTGCTGCTGTGAAGCGCCTGGTGCTTCTGTTTTATTTTGTACGTACTCTCACAATTCTTCTTCTTCTTCAGCTATCAGATATTGCTATGCATTAAGACATTTAGATTAGCTTGGGTCACAAACAAGACAGTGTATTTGAGGTAATCACCGGTTCCCCAAAGATTGTCATGTAGGCTTGTTTCTGTGGGCCATATGTTTTCTTAGGATGTTTAGAGTGCTGCGCCCTGTAATGTATGCTCTGGAGTTTGTTTGGCTGCTCTGCAGTCACCGAGTTCTATCTTGTGTAGATGTGGTTCTGGCTCATATTTTCCATGCAACTCCTCCCATTCTGTTTTCCTAGCTTGCTTTTATTTCTTTGAGACTCTGGATTGGTTGGACTAATGAAAGCTTCCACCTGCTTTTGTGAGCTCATCTGCTCTCTCATTTCCAGGTACTCTCACAATGACGTTAGTCTCTCATCATCATCATGTGCCATACTGGTTGGCATAGATGATCATGTACTTCCACAATGTTCTATCTACCTTGCATGCGTGTAATGAGTAAATAAGATAAGGACTGAGGTATAAAACTAAGACCAGCACAACTGAAGAAAACAAAATAAGGCAGTGATATGTAGTAAATTCCACATTTTAAATTTAAAAGCGAGGTGGGTGGTGGTGTCGTTATCCTATGTTGCCCATGATTTGTTACTAGTGTAACATTTTTGGGTGCTGTGATCAGCTCTCTCCAGAAGACATCTCTGGAACCCACATATTCTGAGGCTGGGCTAGCCCCAAACCATGTGAATCAATGAAAGCCTTTCAGTCCATGAACAAAGTCTTTCCATCCACACCTATACATGGACATTTTCTCTTTATACCCCAGTCAGAGCCAATGTTTTTAAGAGTTATCAAGTCTTCTTTTCTCCATACACTTCTGAGCCCAAGCCTTCCCTATATTTTCTTTCCATGTGTGTTTTATGGCAGTTATTTTCTTACTAAGATGGCATCAGGTATCCTTAGTGTCTGTCCATTTTCTACTCACAATCTATGATGCAATGAAGACATATTAAAAGACTTTAAACATTAAAAAGAACTGGCCTATAAACACCACTCTACAGAGGAAATTTAAAAAACTATAGCCACGTCAGTAATGGTCATATTGAAGAAATAATCATCACCATCATGCAGCATAAAAATAAACACTTCAAATACTTGGGCACAATAATAACAACAGATGGAAGATATACCACAGAAATAAAAGTCAGATTAGCTCAAGCAAATATAGCATTTCAGAAAATGGAAAACATCTTATGCAACAAATCTATGTCAATAGAAATGAGAAAGAGAGTTCATCGGAGCTATATAGAACCAATTCTGACCTATGGAAGCAAATCATGGACAGTAGACAAATAAATGAAAAGACGATGGGATTTCTCAGAAGAATGTTGAAAGTTCCCTGGACAGCTAAAAAGACCAATGAGGACAATACAAAAAAGGGAGCTCCTAAGAAACATCAGAAAGAAACAATCAACATTTTTCGGACACATCATGAGAAGAAGAAGGTTGGAATACTTGGTTACAACTGATCATGGACGACGAGAGAAAATACTGGATAGCTTGGTGTTATGGCATGGAAAACAGTGAACAACAGAACTGATCATTGGATAGTAGCACAGTAGATAGAAGATTGTGGAAGGACACGATTGCCTACGCCAACTGGTATGGCACATGATGATGATGATGGCCACATCAAAAGACAGCAGGCTGGAAAGCACAATAATAAAAAGCATGGCTCCAGGATGACGCTTCAGGGGCAGACCAAGAAGGTGGTTACAAGATATCAAAGAGACCTTGTACGTGACAACAGAAGAAGTGGGATATCCAGCTAGAGATTCTTTCAGACAGGATGTAATGAATGTAACATTCTGCAAAGGACATGCGATTGATGAAGAATCTGCTCGATTGTCCCTTTCTTTTTCTTTCCCAGGTATGTTCAATCTGATTCAAGCTATGTCAGCTGGAAAAGAAATGAACACCACTGCAAACTAAATTATAGTTGAACATAAAGAACAGGTGTAGTCTTATATTTATCAACATATGTGGTGTAAAGCACTCACCTTTCCTAGAATAAATCTCATAAGCATAAACGTGACTGCTTATACATTTAGGGGTGAGCATCTGAAGTGGTTTCAGGAAATAGATGGCATGTTCTAATGGATCATCAACCTGGCAAAAAAAAAAATCACATATACTTCAAGATCTATCTAACAAGTGACAACTAATGTAGTAAACTTTTAAAATAACTGACAGGGAGTGAAGATGCCTGATCAACTGAGATGATTGTGGTTGGCGACCCGTAGTTGACCGCCCTACTCCACCTCCCTGCAGTACTTTTGTAAACAGACTATCAAATCTGTCAAATGAGTAGGGATTAAAGAGGGAAGACAACCCGGTACTCAAAAATGTTGTGTCGAAGTCTGATGTATTCGACTAAAAGGCGCAATTATCACTGCCTAGTTTCAAACCACAACACAACAGATTCAGGAAATGTATTCTTTTCTCTGATGAGTTTGTTTCTTTCCACATATTCCCTTTCACCCCTCCCTAATCATGAGTTTACTCCCCTGCCTATTTTGAGGTACCTCTACCTTAACAACAAGGCACCACTTTTGTGCTAATTCTGGCTTGCTTTTTGAATGTGAATATTTTTAGACATTTCATAATTTTCTATCTGTTTGTGGTTGTTCCCTGGTGATAAGTTCAAATGTTCATTCATCTATTCTTGTCTTATCCACAATGCTGCAACATCCGATTAAAAGATTTATACATTTCCATGTAAAAATCAAAGACTGGGACTGGTTGGTCTCAAGGCAAGATGTCAGTCCCAAGACAGAGACGTTCAAATCCAGTTGTAATTTCTCCCTGCGACAACCACTCCAAGTCTCAGCAGCAAAGCCCAGATTAAAACATCAATTACTCATCATCAGTAAAAATAGAAGTACCTCCAAAGACGGACCCCTGTGCACACGGCAGCCAGAGAAAAACAGATTAACATGCTAAATTCAGTTTTTAGTTTCTAGGCACTTTGCCAGAGGTGAAAGCTGGTAAAAGCACCAAAAAATTCAGACTGAAACTGTTCTTGATTTGGATAAATAAAGGCAAACAGATTGTTTTTAGTCTAAATCTATTGACCTTTCGAGCCGTAGCCAGGCCATAGGGCATAGACCTAGATACTCCTTCTCTTATCTGAATTTTTGTTCTAGCAGTTTTCAATTCTTTTAAAGATATTTTATCAAATCTCACCATTTGTCTCTGTTCTGTGCAAGCAGCTCTATCTCATTGAGGGAGCCGATTCCTGCTGCTCTTGCCTCTCTCATCAATGTTCTTCTCAGTGTCTCTCTGGGTCTTCCTCTTACCTGTTGTTTCCCACATGAGGGCTTGCTTTGCTATTTGGTTATTATCTCTTCTCATCACATGTCCAACATATGACCATCGTCCTTTCTTTATTACTGAAGATATGTCTTTAGTATAAGCCCATTTACCAATCAGTGAAACATTAAAAACTCAAGGAAGTACTTCTAGGCAATGATACACAGGTTATAAGTTAAATTCAATAACATAAAAAAGACTGCTTGTACTATGTGTCACAGCACTAATATACAGATGTACTCTCCTGGCTCAACTACTCTCCAAAAGCTTACCCTAGCAAGTTTGTCAGGAACAAGTTCCTCTTCTTTTGGACCATCCATTTCACCATCTGCAGCTTTGGTTTTGTTCTGATCACGTTTCTCCTGCTCTGCCTTTTGTTTTTCCTTCTCTAACTCAGCTTTCTTCTGGGCTTTCCGTTGCTTTCTCTTCATTTTTTTCAGTTCACTCGGGGTCAGATTTTCTGCAAATTCAGACAAATTAAGTCAAGACGGAAACCAGCAAGTGCATCACATTAACGAACTAAGAAATTTTTTTTTAAAAATTAATAAATAGTTGTTATGGAAAGTTTAAATACACAGTGAGAAAGACCACTAGACTTCTGAGAAATAAACATTCACATCTCTTTGTCATTGTATGCTATGAGGCTCATTTTGGTGAGATCTTGCCTATCAACGTATTAGTGACCTAGATTTAGCAGACTACAATGAAGATACCTGAAAAAAAAATAATAAAAGGCCAGGTAAAGCACACAATCAACAAGTTTTGCCCTGGTTATTCATTCCGGTAGTCTAGACCATGGCACTGAATCAGGCAATGACAAGAGATACAGGCTGCCATTAAGCATTTATCCCTCATTAAAATCAAATTCACACATTTATTTTGTCATCAAACCCCAAAAAATAGGGATAATGTGGTCTTGATCAACATGAGTGAACAAGTATGGGACTAGATACATCCTTCAACCACGACAACGGAGGCAAGGCACCTCAGCAGAACTGTCAGCAACTTATAGATGATGACATGCAGCAGGATCAGTGAACCAGAACTATCCACACCCTACTCCACCTCTTCGAAGTGCTTCTAGAAAAAGACTAAAAAGTCTAGTCTGGCCAAGCCAGCAGGGCTTAAAGAGGGAAAGCAGCCCTGCACTCAATTATGGTGATGTGTTGGGCCGAAAGACATAAATATCACAGTTCTACTGCAAACCTCAACATAATGCATACATGTCCTTTTAAGGACATATTGCGAAGAGGAGGATCAATTCATTTAGTAGAAATTGAGTGAATGTCAGGAAGAAAGAAAGACAATACAAATTAATTAATTACATTTAAAATTACATCCACCAATCACAATATGGAGTTTCAATAAAAAGAACTGTAAAGACCATATTTTTTCTATGACCGTTGCACATTTTTGAATGATACTGGTATCACGACAGACCACATTTAATTCCCAGAAAAAAATATCTGCTACCCATTTTGAAGCTGGATGAACCCCGGAGCCCTGTCCACCTTAAAAGAAATCTGCCACTACTGTGGATCGAACCTGGACCTTTCTGATCAGGAATTAAGCAAGCAAACCACTCAGACACCAAGGCTCAAAATGAAGAGTACTAAAATATATATGTGCAGAATTTTAGTTTCCATGAATTTGTTTGTATTTAACAGCTATGAGATGACTAAATTCAGCAGAAACTGCCAACAAAACACATACCAGAATTGACATCATTGTCATGATCTGTGTCTGCTAAGGGGTGGTCATGCAAATGCAAGTAGATCTGAAACCAAACAAATAGGATTACACATTGTAATTATGTGTCTACAGGTAAAGTTCAATAACACATATAATATCTACGGGGAGCGTAAAAGAGCATTTCACTGAACTAGTCCACATAATTGTGGGGGCTCCAGTACTTTTCCTCACTGTCTTTACCTTTCTTCGACCCAGTAAGACAGGAACTGATTCATTCTTTAGCTGGATCAATTTGAGATCATCCAGTTGTGACTCTTAACCCTGGATTACAATACCATAGTAAACATTACTGCACCAAAACACAAATTCTTCAGAATTTGATATTTTGCCATGTTCATGGTAGTCCCTTGGGTCTGGTGATCTCACAACGTTTGCTGAAGGCTCGTTGTGTTGTGTTTTGATCTTTCTGCCTTGTCACGTGGCCAAACCATTTTATCTGTTGTTTCCTTATATATTCTATGGCAGGGGCTATTCCTAGCTTTTATCTGTTCTTCATTTCTGATCTCATCTCTCAAACTGTTTCCTGTATTCATCTAACACATTTAATCTCAGTAGAGGTTATTTTTCTTATTGTTCTTGCATCTAGGGTCCAGGTCTGGCATTGGTAGCACAACGTTGGGATGAAGATTGTATTGTATAGTGCTCGTTTTGCCTCCAGAGTTATTTCCAGCAGACTGTTGAATTCCAATCATTTGTATTTTGAGTTCATAAATTTAATGAAGGAATTGTAATCATTAAATTTATGAACGATTACAATTCCTTCATTAAATTTATGAACTCAAAATACAAATGATTGGAATTCTAATGAAGGAATTGTAATCTCCGTTTCCGGTTGTTTCCAAAATGGAGGAATTATTTTTCTCCGGCTTGGTATAGAACCGTTGATCAGAGGTTTAACAAGCCGCTATCGTAAAAACGATGTTGTTAATGAAACGTAGACCTGATACAGAATGTGTAAATTAGCAGTAGATAGTAGTGATAATTTTTTCGGCCCTAAAACAACAACAAAAATAGGATTCTGGAATGTGCGAACAATGGCCGCTCCGACGAAACATGCACAGGTCGCGAGCGAGATGGACAGATACGATCTAGATATTTTAGGATTAAGCGAAATGCGCTGGCCTGGAACAGGTAGGAGATCTATTGATAATAAAATAGTAGTTTTTTCTGGAAGGGAAGATGGAAAACACCGTGAAGGAGTAGGCATAATGATGACAGACAAAGCTGCAAGAAGTTTATTAGAATGGGAACCGGTAAATAGCCGTCTGATACGAACACGATACAAAACAAAACATGGAAGACTTTCAATTATTCAATGTTATGCGCCTACTAACGAAGCTGATGATGAAGTTAAGGATGATTTTTATAACCAACTGCAACAACTTATAAACAAAATACCAAAACACGATCTTTTAATTGTAATGGGAGACTTCAACGCCAAAGTAGGACAAGATAACGCAGGAGTGGAACATGTGATGGGGAGAGAAGGCTGTAATACAACAAGTCAGAATGGAGAAAGATTAATAGAATTATGTTTAATAGAAAATTTAGTTATAGGTGGGACATTATTTCCACATAAAAATATCCACAAAACAACATGGATATCTCCTGATGATAGAACATCAAATCAAATTGACCACCTATGTATTAAACAACAATTCAGATCATCATTAATAGATGTAAGAGCATACAGAGGTGCTGATGTTAATAGTGACCACAACCTGTGCATTGGGAAAATAAGATTAAAATTTAGAAACCAACAGAAGAGGTCAATTACACATAAAATTGATAGTCATAAACTGAAAGATGAAGCAATAAAGGAAAAGTTTAACATAGAGCTAAGTAATTGTTATTCAGCACTTGGTGAAATAGACTTAGATATCAATGAAATGTGGGACTCACAGAGCAAAATACTAATGACAGCAGCAGAAGCAAGTGCTGGACTGAAGAAAATGGAAAAACGAGCTTGGATCTCAGACACCACATGGAAATACATCAAAGAAAGAAGAGAAGCGAAGAGAGCCATGACTAATGTAAAGACAGATCTTGGAAAGGTTCTGGCAAAAGCAACATACAAAGAATTAGACAACAAAGTGAAAAGTTCGGCAAGAAGAGATACAAGAGCTTATATAGACAACTTGGCAGAGAAAGCAGAGACAGCTGCAATTACAGGAGACAGCAGAACTCTTTATACTGTACAAAAGATGCTGACAAACACCTATACATCCAGTGGAACACCAATTCTAGACAAATCTGGATTAATGCTAACAACAAGCGCAGACATAAAAGCCCGTTGGGCGGAACACTTCAAAGAAATTCTTAACCGTCCACTACCTCACAGTTTAATAGATTTTGAAGCTGAAACACCAGCAGCAGAATTAGATGTAAATTTAGATGACTTCACCTTGAGTGAAATAGAAACCACCTTAAAGCTAATGACCAATAACAAGGCTGCTGGAGAGGATAAGTTAACAGCTGAGATCCTCAAGGCAATTGATAGCCATAATTTAATACATCTCCAAAAAATGTTCAACATCATTTGGAAAACAGAGAAGACGCCTCATAAATGGAAAAAAGGAATCATTGTTAAGATCCCAAAAAAGGGCAATCTTAGAGATTGTAACAATTGGAGAGGCGTGACACTTTTGTCAGTTGCCTCAAAATTATTCTGTAAAATCATCCTAAATAGAATAAAGGATTCAATAGATACAGTAATGCGTGAAGAACAGGCTGGGTTTAGAAAAGGGAGAAGCTGTCTTGACCACATTTTCACTCTACGACTTATATTGGAGGAACACATTGAAAAGCAAAAACCTTTTGTACTTAACTTCATCGACTTCAAAAAAGCATTTGATAGTATTCATAGAGATTCTTTGTGGAAAATTCTGAAGCAATATGGCTTACCATCAAAAATCATAAATATTATCAAAGACATGTATGATGGTTACACATGTGCAGTTCGAACAGAGGAAGGACTGAGCGAATGTTTCCCAATAGAAACTGGGGTTAAACAAGGATGTATTTTATCGCCCTTGTTATTTGGAATTGTTATGGACTTCATAATGAAGAAATGCTGCACTGGTAATAAAGGCATCGAATGGATACAAGGAGACCATTTGGAGGACCTGGACTTTGCTGATGACATAGTTCTCATCAGCAATCAGATAAAAACGATGCAGGAAAACACAAATGAACTATCATCAATAGCCAGCAAAATTGGGCTTGAGGTCAATCATGAAAAGACTAAAGTCATGAAAAGTTTAATTCCAACAAGTGACAAAATATACATGGAAAACAAACCAGTAGAAGAGATCGATCACTTCATCTATCTTGGAAGTCACATTGATCGAGAAGGGGATACGAGCAAAGAAATTAGAATCAGACTGGCTAAAGCAGCAATGTCTTTCAGAAGCCTTGAAAAGTTGTGGAAATCAAAACTCATTAGCACAAACACAAAACTTAGGCTATTCAAATCAAATGTACTATCAACCCTTACGTATGCGTGTGAAAGCTGGAAAACAACAAGAGATATAGAAACAAAGTTGAACGCATTCGAAAATAAATGTCTAAGGAAAATACTTGGTATAGAATGGAACGAATTCAAAACAAACGAGGAAATTAGAGAAATCGCCAATCAACCACTAATATCTTCAGTAATAAAGAAAAGACGATGGTCATACGTTGGACATGTGATGAGAAGAGATAATAATCGAATAGCAAAGCAAGCCCTCATATGGGAAACAACAGGTAAAAGAAAAAGAGGAAGACCCAGGGAGACACTGAGAAGAACATTGATGAGAGAGGCAAGAGCAGCAGGAATCGGCTCCCTCAATGAGATAGAACTGCTTGCACAGAACAGAGACAGATGGCGAGATTTGATAAAATATCTTTAAAAGAAAACTGCTAGAACAAAAATTCATATAGGAGAAGGTGTATCTTGGTCTACGCCCTATGGGCCGGTTACGGCTCGAAAGGTCAATAGATAGATAGATAGAATTGTAATCTAGATCTAGGGTTAAAATATGACAATTTTTAACGTTCCTTTTCAGGATTCTTCAGCGTGCAAAAACCTTCAAAAGCATACAGATCTTACAAAGTTTGGTGTTGCATTAAGAGAATTCAAACAAAGAAATATTGCTTTGATAAACTAAAAACTAAATCAGAACTGAGTAATCTGGTAGTTGTTTCAACATATTTCTCTCATACATTATATATAAGATATTGCTTTGATAAACTAAAAACTAAATCAGAACTGAGTAATCTGGTAGTTGTTTCATCATATTTCTCTCATACATTATATATAAGATATTGCTTTGATAGACTAAAAACTAAATCAGAACTGAGTAATCTGGTAGTTGTTTCATCATATTTCTCCCATACATTACCTCCACAGCTAACAGCGCAATCCGTGAATAGAAAGGATGACTACGTAATGAATCCTCTAGTCTCAACAGTCCAACATATGATCTCAAAGTCATCTTCCTCATACAGTATGTGTGAAAGTCAAACTGGTCTTCTACAATTTCTGTAAAATGCTGTGATGAAATAATCGAGAAAATTCTGAACATAAACATAAGTAGTAAATGCAGTTTTAAAAAATGTTACAAGTTAAGCAAGATAGGAAGCAGCATGCTTCAATCGTTCTCAATCGTTCGTCATTACTGTTCTAAAATAATAGACTGTCTTAATGGATATCCATCTTTTTCAGGTACATTAGATTGGTTGTATGTAGATTTGGACAAGAACTATAAACAGTTGACAAATACATAGAATCAATTGTGAGCAATGAAGGCCCAAAACCTTAAATATCAACTAGAATAGCACAAACTACAGCAGTCTCTGTAAGGCTAAAAATCTATTTGGCAATATAAGAACATCACTCTTGGCTCTAAAAGCAGGTAGATTGATATGCACCCTTGTTATATCAATTTTTCTATAGGTTTGTCAACATAGACCCTTACTGCAGAGCTTCAGAAGAAAATACAAGCTATTGAGATGAAATGTTATCATAAGGTATTGGGCATATCTTACTTAGATTGTATCATGAATGAACAAGTTCACAAAAGGATAAAACAAGCAATCGTTGTACATGATGATCTTTCAACTATAGTGAAGAAATAGAAAATGAAATGGTTTGTTCACAGATCTCGATTAGTTGGTTTGGCATAGATCATTCTGCAAATAACTATGAAATGAAGAAGGAGAGACAGACAGAGAAAGAGATGGGAAGATAATATCAAAGACTGAAGAGGCCTCAACTTCGCAGAGACCCAAAGAATGACTGAAGATAGATATGAGATAAATGGAGAAGGTCTGTCTTTTCTTGTGTTTTGAATAGGTTTTGTAAGTTTTATACTCATACTAGATGTGATAAAATCAAGCAGGTTTGATATATTTTACATCATTATATATATTATTGTTATTTTTACCCAAAATATTCGTTATAGAATGAAGGGAACGGAGATAGAATTGGGATATATTTACTAATAAATGCTGCCAAATTGATAGGTTTAGAGACACTTTTGTATCAGATGAAATCATGCTGTGTACCATGAAGAGGTTAACATGATATTAAATAAATAATTTGTTATAAAACTTACTCTATCAATTTCATAGCATTTTTTGAGCGCCTCTCCCCATTTTCCTAATCGCTTGTTAGCAAATGAACATTCAGTCTGGAACCACATACACTGCATTTCATTCAGATTCTCTACCGCTGAGATTCCTTCCTGCAAAGACAATTGTAATGTGATAACATCAATTATAAACACAAAATCTTGAAACATGAAGGCGTGTTGTTCCCTAACAACGTTTTCCAAGATCTTTAACACTTTGATCATAACAGACTTCACAAACAAAGCCCATTTTTCTTTTAGGGGTTACAGCTATCAGAAATGAAGATTGGAGTACAGCTATCAGAAATGAAGATTTGAGTACAGCTATCAGAAATGAAGATTTGAGTACAGCTATCAGAAATGAAGATTTGAGTACAGGTATCAGAAATGAAAATTGGGATAAGGCAATGCTGTCTGCAGTAAAGTTGGTGACAGCAAGAAAAAGGGAGAAGAAAATAAAAAATATAATTCCAGTTTTACAATGTAAAATGATAACACAAATTTTGATTATATTTTGTCGTCATTTATATTTATGCTGATTTATTTATTTTGCTTCTTTATTTACTGTCAACAATGGACGTGAATTTAAGAATCAGTTCTCAGTTTAGTTTGGGTTGTGTGAAGATTTAAATAAAATGGTACCACAAGTTCACCAAACCCAAAATAGGAACTAAAAATCTATGCCTTTGTATTCAAGATAATATGACAACAAAGCACACCTTACAGGATTGCCCCACTACACAACCTGAGAAGAACAAAAAAACTATCAACACTATCATTATTGCATTTATCTCTTCCTGTTCTAAGTGGTCACCGATTAAGTGGGCATGGTTGCATTGTGTTGTTAGTTTGCGGGGAAAGTAGTGACATTTGCACCTTCAGACTATCTGTCTCCAGCATAAGAAGTGTTTCTTAACAATTTGTTACCTGGGTAACATAGATGGGCAGACGGCTTGAATTTGTGAAGTGAGGAAAGAAGAAATATCTCCAGAATTAAGGCACAGAGTTAAAGGCCTATGAAGGGTTCAAGTTTCAACACCTTTCAAGCATTCATCACCATCATGTACCGGGCCTACTGGTGTAGGTGATCACGTCTCTCCACAACTTTCGATCTTGGTAGCTATTTATCATTTCTGTTGTTGACCTTCTGCCAAGCCATTCTCTTAAGCTGTCTGTTATTTTTTCTCCTTGCTTCCCTCTATCTCTTCGTCCCTCAATTTTTCCAGTTGTTACAATATATTCCAGTTGTTCTCATTACATGGTCAAAAAATGATGATTGTCTCTTCCTAATATTGGAAATTAGCTCTCTTTTTGCTTTGACCTCTCTCAGAACATCTTCATTACTTTTCAAGCATTGGTGACAGCATAAGTAAATGGGCAGAAGAAATATGAATAAGGAATTGAGAAGATTCCTCATTGTCAAAGAGAACTTGCAGTCTCCATAGAAAGTAAGAAGTTTAGATCAAGCTCAAAAGAGTCGATTTGAAATTAAGCTGATCCAGTCAGAATAAGTCATTTGCCAAGTTCGTCAGAAATAAGAAGTCGCAATTAAGAGTCAAAACACAAAGCAAAAGGCAATGTGATGAAGAATAAATTAATAAAGAAGATCGAGCAGCAGTCATACAAGACAATCAATTGCCTGATGAAGCGATTCTCACAATAGGGTTCTTTAACATGCACAAGTACAGGTGGCCCTCCAGTTTTTCACCATTTCCCAAGAAGGCAAAGATATCAGATATTACTACCTAGAGACCGGGGAAGGTAATATTATGAAGAAACCAGATTCAATTTTGACAAATTTTAAATTGTAACTTTGCACAAATTATTCACACATACAAATTATTAAGGGAAAACATAATTGTAACTTTGCACAAATTATTCACACATACAAATTAATAAGGGAAAACATAATTGTAACTGCACAACATATTCACACAAATAAATTATTAAGGGAAAAAATAATTGTAACTTTGCACAAATTATTCACACAAACAAATTATTAAGGGAAAAAATATTTACTCTGGTGAATTTGGAGCACATATCAGCAGCTTCCTGTATAAGGTTGGCACGGAGCATGTATTTGGCACATTTAGAGTTGATGTAGCGGTCAGCTGTGTCTAGAGATTGGGCCTCATCCATCAGCCGAACAGCTTCATCGATATCACCCGCATGCTGAAAATGCAAGAAAAAAAAGTTTTAACTTAAAGTAAAAAGAAACAGTACTGTATTATCAAGATAAGCAGTGATCGCATGATAAGCAAATAAGTTTTCAAACGGCTGAAAACAAAGAAAGAAATATTTAACATTCTATCTTTCATTCGCCTGAAGTATTGCCTATATCTGTAGTGTCGTTTCTTGTATAATTGTTACTGTTTTTTGTATGCTTTTTGCAGAGGCCCATTTAGATTTGACTGTGGTATTTTATCTAGGTGCCAATTCAATCAAATAAGACATGATATTTTTGCAACACACAAGTTGAGTGACACTCCAAGGTATGGTGACACTTTACAAAGAAGGAACACAAAACAATACTGATGTTTCGTTCGGCCTGTAGCCTTCCTTAGAATACAGGGATAACGACAACAAACGATGAAGCACAATTATCTATAACTACATGTTAGATGATCAGGTGAATGGAGGGGTGGACAGAAAAGAAGAGAAGTAGGATGTTGAAATAAGAAAGGAGGCTACATGAGAGAGGTAGGATAAGAGTCAAGATGTGTAAAATAGAAAGATAGGAAAAATGAGGAAGAGATAGAAATGTCAATAGTAAAAAGTGGATAATGTATCGTACAACGTATAAGAAAAATCAAACACTTAGCTGAGATAACTTGACTGTCTGCCGTGAAGCAATCGAGAGAGTGATATGGAAAATCACGAGGCCGGGAACTGGATCGTGGGAAAATGATAGAGAGGGGAGGAGGAGAGAGAAATGGCGGGCAGCCAGACTAGTGTGAAAACACTGGTGGAAATAAATAGAAACCACAACGGAGGCTAGGGTAAGGCATGTCAGCGGCCAGACATGCAAAGACTATGCATAAGACAATGTATGACAAAAATGAGCTGCCAATTAGGAACGTAGTTTAGTATAGTCGATAGATCATCTTCATTGCACAAATAACAACTTCTTTCTGCTCATATCCTCTCCACAGTACATACCCCAGTATAAAGTACACACCAGTGAAAGCATTGAAGATGGTTTTCAGCTCAGATGTATGAACTTCACAGTACCAGCAAAGACCTTGACCTCAACTGCTTAGTCACCTCTTATGTCAAGTGGCTCATTCTTTTCTCCCATGCTCATGATCAAGGCAGCAGTAATCACACGGGCGACTCAGTAACATACATTTATGTAATTATATGAGAGTGAATGGAGAAAGTGGCTGAGACAGGCAACCAGCATTATGATGCAGACTAGATGCATGTGGCTATAACCAACTCATGTGATACCCAGAGGGGAAAAGGATAAAGTGAAGATCACGTAACACTCAAAATTAAATCTTGAGACATACAACAGAGAGATAAATTATACCTGGAGTAGAATGGAAGAGAAAACAAGGGACAGAAAGGATTACAGAGCTTTTGTTGAAGATTTACAGTCAAAATAGAAGGCAAAAAGCCTAGAATAGAAAAGAAAAGGATTGCCAGAGAACAATGCAAGTTCAATGAATGTTTCTTAACCTGTTCATAACCATAGCGTTACCACCAGAATGGTATAGTTAGCAAACCAAATATTAGACTCTGCTGTATTTGCTTCTCTTTCTTCAAAAATCAGTTTTAACCATGCATTTAAACAGCAAGATTGGCATGAGTCAAGAACAAGGCTGTGTGTTTGAGAAAAGTCACACAAGTTCCCCAGTTTGTCATGCATGGTTGAGACATGTCAGACATATATTCACTCTTAGGGTGTTGCAGTCCTGTCAAATGTGCTCTGGTGTCTGTTTTGGTGTTCCACATGCCACAGTGACAATGAGTCCTATTTTGAATTCCACAATTTCACTTCTAAAAAGAGCATGCCCTTAAATATGAAACAAGATAAAAAGTCAACCTAGAGACACTGAGAAAAACACCAATAAGAAAAGCAAAGACAGTGGGCTCATTTATAGAGGGCAAGATACAAGGTGAGCCCCGTGTGATGTCTAATGGTAATTGAAGAGTGTATATTGTAAGATGAGACCTCAACTTCCAGTTGTATATTTTCTAATCATTCTTACCTGCCCCAAAAAAGTATCTAAAAACCTAGAATTTAACATCCACAATACAAACTATTTATTATAATTTGACTGCTGCCAAAAACAGTTTGATCATTTTAAAAAAAAAAAATTGTATAATTGTACTAACCTTGTAGATTTTTGCTTTGAGCACATACAACTCAATCAGAAGTGGTGTATGTTCAATGCCAAGATTGACAAACTCCAAGGCTCTCTCAGTGTTTTTCAAGAAGTCAAAGTGCTGAGCAAGGTAATAGTATGCCCAAAGCAATGCTGTTGTTGGTTCAACATCTCCTAGAAGACAAATAACATGTTCACTGCATACATAAGAAGTCCAGATAAAATTCAGGCAGATGAAAAGCACCCTTTTCCCCCACTTTCATTCAACAACTACTCTTTATTGCCCTCTTTAAAAGGATTCTAAACAGACATACATGCAATGTGTTATGGTTTACTGTGCTATCTGCCTTTCAGTCCAACACACAAAGCTTCAGGTTGGCATTTTTTAATGCCAGATTGCAAAACACATCTAAGATGAAATTCACACTTGTTTTGCTCACACTCCATTCCATATATATCATGGATATCAACAACAGCTCTTCAATTCTTTCTCTCCTTTGTTGTCTCTTCTAATCATTTCTGGGAGCCATGATGCCCACCAGCAACTGAGATTAGAGAGGAAGAAAGAAAGAAAGAAAGAAAGAAATTTTATTAAGTTTAAAATAGTTTTTTGAGAACACAAATAAAGTTAAAGTTCCTGCCTCTTTCATAGATGTATGTAGTCTATGATGCTTAATGACCATATTTTTCATACACAAAGCATATAAAAACACAAATTATGACTACAAACTATGAAACAAAATTAGAACATTCATCTCAAACATGCAAAGACAAATATTTGAAGCAAAAACTGGGAGCACACCACTTTTGAGGCTGCTACAGATTGCATGATCAGTTGAATCTCAAGGGATTTCTTATTCTGCGATGGAAAAGTAAATACTTGCCCTCCTGTGTTTAACATGACATTGAATAGCAGGGAACTATGTTAAAGTCTACATTAAACTGTAATGGCTTCCATTTAAAAACCAATACTTCAAGAGCAACTGTGTGGTCTAGAGGTAAGATTCTGGACAGAGACAGAAAGCTTATGGGTTCAAATCCTGCCATATGTAGTGGAAATTTTTCACTTTGAATCTATGGTTTCTTTGAGGTTTTACCCTCCCCTGGTCACTGGGTAGCGAAGTCCAGCCCTCTCTGATAAATGACGAAAACAGGGATCTGCACAGACTAAAGACTCCTGGCAGGTAAAAAGGAGTAGCCAAAAAAATGACCAATGCATGGGAAAAATTGGAGCCACGATAGCTTAGTGGTTAGTGAATTGGACTACAAAGGACAAGAGGTAGGATTTGATTTCAACCGACGGCTTCCGGGTTCACCCAGCCTTTAATGGGTACCTGATTTTTTTTCTGAGAAAGTAAAGTGGCACGGGCATAATACTGACCACATCACAAAAAAAAATCATGCGCCGAAGGTCTGTAAAATTTATGGTCACTAACACCATATTCCCTATACGCCACTTGGCGTCCACGGGGGCACTTTACTTTTTTATGGGGAAAAAATTGCTAAGCAAATCTACCCATGAAGAAAATTGGCGAATCAGACCAAAACAGCACAGATAAAGCAGACTAGCCATAAACAAAGTACACCCATACCCACTATATAGTGAATGCTAAAAAAAATGTCAGACTTCGTGGTGGTTTTCTTTTTCAAAATTATGTACAGAGTTTACCATCGTTGTTCAATTCCTACTTAACTGGTCAGACTATTAGCCTGTTTCCAGAGCTACTGCATGATGGCGGAGTAGGATCTTGATCAATATTAGTTCAGTAATCCCAAGACTGAGTTAGTCAATTTAGAAAACAATTTTCAGCTTCTGTGAATTGAATCCAGACCAACAAATCAACAGATTAGTACACCAATCACTTCATCATCACAATACATACCTTCTATCTTATGAAGGATGTGAATCATGGACAACAGGACAACAGACAAGAAAATCACTGCAGTCTGTAGAAATGTGATTTTACAGAAGAATGTTGAGAATACAATGGACAGCTAAGAAGAGTAATGAAAATGTTCTGAAAGAGGGCAAAGCAAAAATAGAGCTAATTTCTAATATTAGGAAGAAACAATCATTTTTTGGCCATGTAATGAGAAGAGAACAACTGGAATATATTGTAACAACTGGGAAAATTGAGGGACGACGAGATAGAGGAAAGCAAAGAGAAAAAATAGCAGACAGCTTAAGAGAATGGCTTGGCAGAAGGTCAACAACAGAAATGATAAATAACTGTCGAGATCGAAAGTTGTGGAGAGACATGATCACCTACACCAGCAGGCCCAGTACTTGATGATGATGATCTTATGAAGAATGATTCTCAGATTTGGCTAAGATCTCTCAGATTTGGCTACAGATACAAAAATAGAATTCCATGAGACAGGAAACCTGGGTTAGAACAACTGAAGACAATCAAATACACATCTTACCTTTGACATCAAATTTCCCTGACTGTTTAAGCTCTTCCACATATGAAAGCACAAGATCTTCGATCATCTTCACCTGTGGTAAAAGCCAACATAGGAAATACTACATTAATTTTGCAGAGTTGTGTTTCCCTAGCGGGAATAAGGTGACCACTTAGAGCATGTATTAAAACACAACTCATGAAAATAACAACTATTCACATGCTCTTACAGAAGACATCACTGGCACTCATCACTTCTGCCAGATCTTCACTGGAGCCACAAAAAGGATTTGAGAAGAATACTTTCTTTACTATCAACATATAATGTAAAACAATGTGGGAAAATTGCATCACCAGATGTTGTCCCATTTATTCTATTCTAATCTTGCCTTCTTTTAGCTATTCATTACGATCCCATTGCAAAAATTACTACCTTCAAAATACAAATTCTTGAAAATTGAAAGTTTGCTGCAGGCAAATATATTTGTATGTAATATTATGTAATAAGTTTTGGTTGCTATGAAACTCAATGAATTCTTATTAAATTAATTTTTGTTTAGTTTATTATGTTCAACCATTATTTTTTAATAACTTTCTAAAGTTGGTATGTTGTGTTTTATTATATAATTTTAAATCAAAGGTAGTTATGCCCCCTTGTTTAGTAGCACAAGAGTTAATATGTCAGATTGAAAAAGTCTCTGTGTTTTTGTGTACAAATGTAAATAAGCACAAATATTTATCTAATCAATAATCTCCCAACATTGTGCTATCAATGTCAGTCCTGGACACTAGATGCAAGAACAATAAAAAAATAACCTCTTCTGAGATGAAATGTGTGTTACCAGGGCCTCATTATGAGAGAAGTAAAGAATAGTGACACAGTGACCTTCCAGGCATGTCGTAAGAGGCTACTAAGAAGTTTGATCGATGGCTTGACAAGCTGTCATTGTAAAAAGTATTGTTATGGAAACAGCGCCATATATTTTAGAGCAGTGATCTCTGCAATATGTGCCACTTTGGCATGCAAGGTTTCTGTTTTTGAGATTGTGGTTCTGCCCTATGTGCCGTCTTCGGCTCGAAAGGACAATAGATAGATAGAGATGAAATGTGTTATATGAATGACAGGAAACAGCATGAGAGACTAGATCAGAAAAGAAGAACTGAGAAAAAAGCTACAGATAATCGCCGCCATAGAATACATTAAAAAAAAACTACAAATAAAATGGTTTAGCCATGTGATAAGGCAGAAAGATCAAAACACAACACAATGAGCCTTCAATAAAGGTTGAGAGAACACCAAACCCAAGGGCCAACCCTGAAAATGATGGATTGACGGAATAGTAGAAGCACTAGGAAACATAGTAGCAGAAAGGAACAGAAGAGCAAATTATAACTCCCTTCAACGCTGAGAGGCAAATGAGGAAAGAAGAAGAATCAGCTATGAAATTTAAATTTCAAGAAAACATATTATTTAGCTTGTTCATCAATGAGAAACATTTCACAAAGTGTCTCAGCTCTCTGCAGAGCTAAGTCACATGATTCATTGACCAATCTCAGAAGTAGTGGATATTTTGGAGTTTTTTTTTGGACAGACAAGTAGTTAACTCAGCCACAAAAAAACTGGTACCAGAGATTTTTCTTGGAAGTAAAGGCAACCTCCTGTGAAACCGACCAAATCACTTAAACTGTGCTGCGGCCCTGAAAAATTATGGTTGCTAATACCACTCTCTTTATAAGCCTAGCAAGGCAGGGAGAGAACTTGTATCTTTTGAAAGAAGTATATGTTTTTTTCCCACTCACTTCATTCATACAATGTTGTAATTTGTCAGATTTCTGTCAAAGGGGCTACATATATAAATATAACTAAAGTATAGAACACATTGAAAAAGATACGCTTAAAAGATAAGAAAAGTGCAATTAATAAAACAACAAAGATAAATGCTTGTATAAAAAGTAGAAATAGCCATGCAAACAACAATCTCATTTATAAACAAGGTAAAGAAGGTGGGACTATGTTATCAAATGACAAAAAGAGATAATGATCAGAAGCAATCCCTCAAATAAGAAACAGAAAAAAAAGAGCCAGTTCTTAAGAGGAACTAAAAAAGAACACTGTGGGCACACTTTGTGACATTTCATTGCACTGGAAGGATACTGATATTGTTTAGCAGAAATAAGGAAGATGTTTTGCTATCTTCAGTTTCAACATGATACTCTTTTACTTTCTTTTCTGCTAATTATGTTGTTGTTGCGTTTGCCAGCTTTCAACTCTGACGAAGTCCCTAGAGACTAGGAACTGAATTTTCCGTGTTAATCCATTTTTCCCTGGTAGCCGTGTGCACAGGGTCCCTCGCCCCACAGGCAGATAACTCCGACTTCGGAGGTACTCATGTTTTTTCAGTCGATGAGTAACTGACGTTTCAAGCCGAGCCTTGCTGCTGAGACCAGGGGTGGTTGTAGCAGAGAGAAATCATAAATAAAAATCCCAACCAGTGTAGCCGAGATTTCAACCTACAACCTCTCTGTCCCGAAGCCGACGTCTTGCCTCGAGACCAACCAGTCCCCCATGGACTTGGAATACGAGGAAACTGCAACAAGGAACACTTTACATGCATAGCCTGCAATGGTTCCTGCCGCCTATCCACCATATACCAGAAGTTCACGTCCTCCCGAAAGTGATGATCGTCATATTTCTTTAAAAATGTATAGTGCTTGATGATGTTAGGCCATCGTTGTTGACTCCAATTTCAAACATATAAACACACAGTTAGTTGTCAGATTATCCCCGTCGCACAATAAA
The DNA here is from genome assembly GCA_032433765.1 of Megaustenia siamemsis. Taxonomy (NCBI): domain Eukaryota; kingdom Metazoa; phylum Mollusca; class Gastropoda; order Stylommatophora; family Ariophantidae; genus Megaustenia; species Megaustenia siamemsis. The sequence goes on from JAVIAB010000102.1 coordinate 17,275,391, forward strand.
CAGACTGTAAGATTAGCGTATGGCCGCTCTTAAGGATTTATGATGACGTTGCACACATAATATTGTCGCAAGCACAGCAATGACGCGCCCATTAGATTCTTCATTACTCTAGTGAATGTAGCCCACAACGAACAGAACACGGTGCAAATTCCCCAAAGAAATAAAACTGCGGCTGACGAAGCATTTCACATTAATGAATAACATGGAAATAACTTGTGTCAAGCAAATCCAACAACGGTCATGAACAGCACCAATTGGACATAAAGGGCAGAACAAGCCTAGAAGATGGAAGGTCGTATTAACAACACTTGATTTGTCAAAAATGGTATATTGCCGGCGCACGACATATCGGCGCAGATGTAAAAAGTACGATCATCCTGACTTTAACGCACATAAGTGCAATGGAGAACCAAAATTAATCAGACATCCAATGCACTTTCTGCAGCGATCGAGAGAACGTGGACTAGATCCGCCATCTTAGAAATGGAAGCCCCTTATGCTAATTAAAAAACCACAGCCAATCAACAATCTGTTAATTGCACATTTTCACTTTGTTTGATTGAATACCAGCTCCACAACATTCAAGAGGTAGAAAAGTTTACCTTTTCAGGATCTGTGTAAGTTGACTTCAATGATACAAAAGATGGTGGGACACCTTTCCTAAGAGCTTTCTTCAGGTAATCATCAATTAATTCTCTGAACACATTATCTGAAATTACACAGAAACAACTAAAATGTGAGTTACTCTTGTGTCCTAAAACAAGACTTAAACAAGAAAAGAATAAGCCAGCAGAGTGAACTTGCCTGTCAGTATATGGAGACAAATAATAATAAATGAATATTATTATAGAGGGAAACATCCGAGGCAATAATCAGTGAATCAATTCAGAGGAAGAGGTATGTTTACAGCACTCGGAAAAAATGACAAATAATCAAAATTGATTTTTTGTCATTTTTTCCGAGTGCTGTAAACATACCTCTTCCTCTGAATTGATTCACTGTCAGTATATGATTGGTTAACTCAAACTTAGACGCCTTAATCTCTCTTACTATGTACAATAGCAACAGTTATTTTTTTTTATTAAATCATAGGAAGAAATATAACAATGTGAATACTAATATCATCATAGCATTAGCAGAAAATATTTTTCATTAAAAATGGTTATTTGTCTACCAAAATATTATCACATATCACACATAATGCAAAAACTCATCAATGATAAAACAATGTTTAGTTGACAGGTCATCTTTACTGCACGTTTATCGCGGGAAGCTGAAACATCATTCAAATTTCTGTCGTCTTCAGGTATTTTTTTTCAATTCTCCCTCATATTTAGCTTTACTGCAGCTTTGCAATTTTATGCATTCATTTGCATTTCTTTGCCTTAACCTCCATCTTTATTGCACATTGGAAGACTCCATAGTGCTGAGATTCCCTCCCCAGCACCTCCACCTTGGTGTTGAAAGCAATGACACTGGTTTCAGCTCAGATGCACAAATTTCATAGCACAGGTGAAGACCTCACAGATAAAATGTGTAAGCAGGGAATATATAATTATTAACTAGCCATCCATGGAGAATCATGATCACAATGTGTAAGCAGGAGATGTAATATAATTATTAACTAGCCATCCATGAGGAATCATGATCACAATGTGTAAGCAGGAAATGTAATATAATTATTAACTAGCCAGCCATTCATGGAGAATCATGATCCCAATGGCCTTTCTTATGTAATTACTTTTCTCTTGTATGTGTGAATATGGCTATAAAATAGTTCCCCAAGGACAGAACATGTATAATCACAGACATATATAGATAGGATATATCGGTGCAAAGCATGTTAGTCACAAGTTCTGCAAACTCGACATCCACAACGAACAGCACTAAGGTATTCACTGTTTGAGCAGGGGAGGTGGCTCATGGCAAGAATGTCTCTCAGACTCCTGCAGCGTTTGAAGGCTACCAAAATAGGATCACTGAAAAGTAGGTGGGTAGTGGGATCTGAGTGGAGAATGGAGCGGTACCAGTTAAGGATACTCACCGCAGCCAAGTTGTGAGGGTGGTAGGTGAGGGCGAATATGGTCCTATCAGAGGAATAGCGGGTCGATGGGGTGAGTACCATAGAACGGGAAATATCGAGAGCTCGCTGGAAGTCAGATCAACAAACAAGCAGTTGAGATGCTGACTACTCTGTACACTTGGGCCACTTTGGCCTCCAAAGGAAGGACTCAAAACATAAAATAAACTTATTGAGAGAACACAACACAGTTTATTAATAACAGTACATGAGTAATCTCACAAGATAAAAAAGGAATGAGTAAAAGGAGATTACCTTTTGTAAAATTGAGTGGCAGACGTTTGGGCATTGAGGCACGAGGAAACAATGCCAGGACATCTTTGTATAATTCCAATCGCTGCTCTGTTCTGTCTTCTGGAAACAAAAACAAATAACAAAGGATGAAATTTGATTACCAATACATTTTTTTGACAACAAAAATAATGGAGCAATGAAATTATAAATTTTCCAGCTAATGGCTTCCACATCAGAAAAGTGCTTTTTTTGTTCTCTTTAATCTTAGCCGCAGACCAACAAAACAGTCAGAAACTGGTATGTTGTGTGGCATCTTGTAAGACAAGAACAAAAGATTTCCTCCACTTTGTATGGTGCATGACATTCTTAGCAGAGTTCTGATGTCAGGTCCAAACTATTCATCTCTGTTTTCATTGTTCTACACAAGGTTACCCTTGGCTGCCTCTCATTTTTCATTCCAATGCACAAGTTCTGATGATTGTTTCTTGCTCTCAATGCACATGACTAAACTAGCCCGACCATCTGCCTGTGTCAGTGTATAATTGTAATTAATTACGCTGATGTATATATAATCTAATATTTGGGAACCTTGTTAACCTCAGACGAAAAATGTACAACAGAGGTGAGATGCAGAATGGCTCAGGCAAAAGCAGCTTTCCAAAAAATGAGGAAGATACTATGCAATCCATTTTTGACAACATAAACAAGAAAAAGAGTTCTTAAATGTTATGTAGAGCCAGTCTTAACATATGGATGTGAATCATGGATAATAGGACAACTGACAAGAAAATCACTGGAGTCTGTAGAAATGTGGTTTTACAGAAGAGTGTTGAGAATACCATGGACAGCTAAGAAGAGTAATGAAAACGTTCTAAAAGAGGCCAAAGCAAAAAGAGAGCTAATTTCCAATATTAGGAAGAAACAATCACCATTTTTGGCCATGTAATGAGAAGGGAACAACTGGAATATATTGTAACAACTGGGAAAATTGAGGGACAAAGAGATAGAGGGAAACAAAGAGAAAAGATACCAGACAGCTTAAGAGAATGGCTTGGCAGAAGGTCAACAACAGAAATGATAAAAAACTGTCGTGATCGAAAGTTGTGGAGAGACATGATCACATACACCAGCAGGCCTGGAACTTGATGATGATGATATATAATCTAATAGTTGTTCAAAATGCAGTATCACGTGTGCCTTTTATTTTATAGTCAATCGTATTAATTTTTTACAGAAGATTTTCACTTTGAAAAGTGCAAAGTAAGGAACATACCATAACATGCACAACAAAAAGCACGTACCCAAATCCATAGCCTTCTCATAACCCTGGTAGTAAGCCCAGTTTTCAGGATTTCTGCTGATAAGATCTTTGTAAATTTGGGCTGCTGTTTCAGGCTGACCCAACAGAATGTGCAAGTGAGCTGTCAAGGAAAATGTTTGCAACAATTTTACTACAAGCACAAGTTTCAGCAAGAAGCACAACAAAGATGAACCACATAGTGTATTGCAAAGCTTTGAAAATGGAAATCTGATTATCAGAAGTTAACTATCCATCTATCATTCGTTCGCCCAAAGTATTGTCTATATCTGCAATGTCGTTTCCTGTATAAATTTTACAGTCTTTTGTAATTCTTGCAGTGGCCCAGATAGTTTTGTCTGTAGTGTTGTATCTATGGACCAATGGAGTTTCTTCAGTCTACTATATTCAGTGCAGTTTTGAAGTATGTGTTCAGCAGTCTGGGGTGCCTGTCCACATGTACAAGTAGTTGAGGTGCCGATCTTGAATTTTTTATACATGTGACTATGGAGTCGATTGTGTCCTGTTCTGAGGCGCGGGCTTAATACTGACCACATTACTCCATAAATCATGTGCTGAAGGTCGATAAAATTTATTGTCACTAGCACCATATTTCCACGCCACTTGGCGTGACGGGAGTACTTTACTTTTTTTTATTTATTATATAAATAAGAAAAAAAAATGATGAGAAACACCCATTTTCCATATCTCAATGTTCCCTGCTGTGACAAGAACAAGATCCATCTTCTCCAGCAGAATCTGGAAATACAAGAAAGCCCCTGATTTCACCATCTTGAGTTCAAGAGCTTGCACTCATATCAACCTGTGGCAGCTGCTGTCATCATCCATATGTCAATGTTCCCTGCTGTGGCAGGATCTGCTGACCTAGAAAACAGAACAAGTTCCAACCTCTCCAGTAGAATCTGGAAATACAAGAAATCCCCTGACTTCACCATCTTGGGTACAAGAGCTTGCAATCATACCATGGCAGTTGCTATCATCATCATCATCATCATCCATATACCAATGGCACAAAGGGTACCACTTAGGTTACTATCTTTTCTCTATGTAAAAATGCTATAAACCCCCAAATAAAATCAGTCAAAGTGAGATGAAGCACCCACTCACCCATTGTTTCTTGCACATACAGCCTATCAACAATTTGTTGGTCATACATTCTCAAATGTTTCAGCGCGTGTTCAATCATGCCAGCCTCTTGCATCACCATGTTTTGATACAGCAACAGCTCACTGTGCTCATAGTCATAAGCTGCTTTAGGCTGCAATGATGGATAAAATCATATCATTTTAAAAATACAATACAGAGGAATAGGATACAGAGTGTTGACAAAACAAAGCAAACCTATTTCGGTAAATGACTGCAACAAACATCAACACTTCTACTTGTATACAGCAAGAATGAAATGTAACTGAAGAGTCTCTGTGTATGTACTTATCTTCTTTAGTTACTCAATGGCTTTTTAGCTTTCAGGAGATAAGTTTGCTTCTTCTGCTTCTGAGATGACTCCTGCTGTCACATTTACAAGTGTTTCTGGTGTTTACAAAAGCAAAATTTATGTACCTTTCGGCCCAACACATTCATCTCTGGCATGAGAAGACTTTTAACAGCCTTACAATTTTGCCCAAATAGCTGCCATATTGCATACCATATGGTTGAATTCAAACCTGGGGTTCAGGGGCTGATGTCTAACCTCTAGACCACCCATATCTTGTATGTGCATGTATGTATAGACAGTAAACATATCTATCTATCGACCTTTTGAGCCATAGCCGGCCCATAGGGCGTAGACCAAGATACTCCTCTTATCTGAATTTTTGTTATAGCAGTTTTCAATTCTTTTAAAGACATTTTATCAAATCTCACCATTTGTCTCTGTTCTGTGCGAGCAGCTCTATCTCATTGAGGGAGCCAATTCCTGCTGCTCTTAAACATATGAAAGAGTAAAAATAAGAAGAGACACCATCGCATAACACCCTGTCCCCAACAAAATTTAATAAAAAAAAAAAATCGATGTCAATAAAATAAAATGTTTAAGATGAAGACAAGGTACAGTAGATACAAATTAAAGCAAATTGATACATTGTATAAATGTCAACATACAGTTTGTGTTTTTCTGAACTCCTCAAGGATTTTTAAGCACATGTCATAATCCTTAAGTAAATGGTAAGCCATAGCATAGCCAATCCATGAGACTCGCTGTCCAGGTCGTAAGGCTAACAACTGATATCTAGTTTCCTGTTGAGTAAAACATGTCAACAATATTCAGATTGCATTAAAAAGTCAAGTTCCCAAACTATCAATTCATCAAAATTAGCAGAAAAATGTTCTTTATAAATATAAACTATTTTTCTACTGCACACATTTACAGGTATTAATCTTAATTAGTTCAAAGACTAATCTTAGTCACAGACCAAGCATTGATCGCTCAAGGCTGGTGGCATTTCCAAGCAACTTCATTGAACATTATTGAATAACGTAACAATGAATAGCAGCACAGTTCTGTACTGAAACATTTCAAGATTTAGCTGCTCAATAAGAACTGTAGTCTATAACATCACAATAAACAAATGGGATTTATCAGTACATTAGATGGTCAAATAGATTGCTCTAAACTATCTATCAACTTTTCAAGCCGTAACTGGCACATAGGACATAGACTCAGATACTCCTTCGCTGTTTCAAAAATTATGCTTTCTAGCAGTTTCAATCCTTGCAAAGATCTTTTATCAAATCTCGCCATTGGTCTCTGTTCTGTGCAAGCATCTTAATCTCATTAAGGGAGGTGATTCCTGCTGCCTTTACCTCTCTAATTAATGTTCTTCTCAGTGTTTCTCTGGGTATGCCTCTTTTCCTCCTACCTGTTGTTTCCCACTTGAGGGCTTGCTTTGCTATTTGGTTATTATCTAATAATTGTTCTAATACAACCTCAAAATGTCAGTCTTCCTCAAAATACAACAGTTTGGGTGGGGGCCTCGGTAACCTAGTTGGGAAAACCACCCGACTGGACTACCGATGTTCGGACAACCCGTATTTGATTCCTGCTGGGAGCAGTGTGAATTGTACTCGTGGTTGGAAAAAAAAATACCCCCACGGTCGACCCAGCCATTGGCAGAAATGGGTACCAGAGTATTACCCTGGGAAGGTGAGGAATGTTGCCTCGGATCGTGAGTTTCGATGCTTGAAGCGACACTATCCAGAAATCTCTGAACATTTCTGGATAGGTGGGCGAACATATATGGGCGGAAACTTGCGTGCTAAGACGCCAGTTCAAGTCTCGTACTTTACCTTTAACAACAGTTTCTGACCCATGAGGGTTCAGCAATAATAGTACCGTCACTATGATTCTCTCTTGTTGCACACAGTCAGGTCCAGAAAGTCTTTGTGTTTCTTCCCCCTATATGGCAATTGTTTGTCCAAACTCATTTTTATATGGGTATTCACATCATCATCTTTGGCACATAATAAAGAATACTATATTGAGTATCAAAACTTGTCTCATCTATTATCCCTTCTTACTCTTTAAGATACTATGGCCACATCAAAAGACACACTGGGCTGGAAAGAACAATAATGGAAGACCTGGATGATGCATCAGAGGCAGACAAAATAGCAGCTGGTTTCAAAACATCAAAGAGACCTTTAACATGAAACAAGAATAAGTGATTGGATAACAAATCCGGTTAGAGTTAGATTCTTTCAGACAGACTGGTAGGTGAATGAAACATTCTACAAAGGACACACGACCCGATGACTCGTTTTTAAAAAAAAACCCACAAACATCTCTACTGCATTTGTCTCATATCTGGGACCTGCTGAAGGGTTTCTATGGGGCTGAAGAATACAAGCAGCATATAGTCAGCACATGATGTACAAGTTACTTCACTCCTTATAGAAAAGAACAAACGTTATCCATCAATCAAACTAACATCCACCCCCTACTTATAATGTGTCATTTCCTGCAGCCAAACAATTACTGTGTACTCACTGACCCCAATACCTCCTCCTTGTCCATTTCAGTACATACATTACAGTTACCTTCAAGCAAACCCTCTAACCCCAGCCAGCTCTATCTCTCTCTCTCTCAATTCTTAGATTAATGACAAATAACCCAATTTTAAAAAACAGCAACAAACATTTGTAAGTAACATACCCTGTACCCTTCAATGTCTCTCATCTGGATTTGAAGCAATGACAAATCTCTTAAAATCTGCAGGTTGTCCTAGATTGAAATGTGTACAATATGGTTAGCCACAAAATATGACCTTGACTAAGCAGTTTTTCATAAAATTAGCAAGTTCATTAAAATTAAAGATTGTCCTACCTTTAAATTCTTGTGGAATATTTTAAAACACTACGGAATACCACAAAAAATGACCAACATTATAAAAGACATATGATGGTTATACATGTGCAGTTCGCATAGGAGGGAATTAGTGATTGGTTTTGAATTGAAACAGGAGTTAAACAGGGATGTATACTATCATCATTGCTATTTGGAATTACCATTGATTGCATAATGAGTAAATGTAGCAAAGGCAATAAAATGGTATTAAATGGTACGGCAAGAATTACCTGGAAAACCTAGATTTTGCAGATGATATAGTGCTCTTAAGTGACAATATCAACAAGATACAAAACATCGCAGATACCTTATTATCCATGGTAGAAAAAATAGGACTTGAAATCAACAGGGATAAAACAAAAATAATGAAAAATGACAATACCCCAGAGGACAATATATATGGACAATATATATCTCAATCACCAGGCGTTGGAAAGAGTAGACCACTATATATATATATCTTGGTAGTAATAAAGATCAAGAAGGTGAAACAAAGAAAGAGATCAGAAGCAGGATAGCAAAAGCAGCAACAAATTTTAAAAACTTGGACCAAATATGGAGATCAAAAACAGTTTGCAAGAAAACCAAACTTAGAATATTCAATTCAAACGTATTGTCAACACTTACTTAATTGAGAAAAAAACTAGACGCTTTTGAAGACAAATGCCTAAGAAAACTCTGTGTGAATGAATTCAAGACTAATATTAAAAAAAGAGAAATTGCTATGCAACCAAAGATCTCATCTAGTTAAGGAAAGAAAATGGACATGTGCTGAGAAGAGAGAATACCAAAACAGGCTCTCCTATGGGAAACATCAGGATACAGAAAAAGAGTAAGACCTAAATAGACACTAAAAAGAACATAAAACAAGCAAAATTGGCTGGCATAGACTCATTAGATATGATAAAAAAATCTGGCTCAGAAAAGAGGCAAAAATCATTACACGCCCCATGTGATGTCTAATGATGCAGGAGAAATCAAGATCAAGAATGAAGCTTTAAATGTACACAATAATACTAGCAGTTACAACCCTGGCACAAGTGTTGTCATTAAAAGTTTTCGGCCTTGTGAATACTCCCAAATTTCAATGTGTACAATACTGTAAAGTCAAACAAATAAAACCCGGACGATTAAAAAAAATAAAGTTCCTGTTGAAAAATATTACAACAACACACACAGTCTTAAAGCACATTTAAAATGGCATCTTAGTAAATAAGCAGATTAAATGAATTAATATACTTGTGTGCACACTTAAGAATTACATATGAATAAGCCTAAAAAACCCAACAGGCCCTTTTTTGGAATCCCCAGGGTAAAAGACAAAGAGGAAGACCAAAGAATTCTTGGAGAAAACAGATAGAAGCAGAGATGAAGATGATGGGGAAGGCATGGAATGATCTTAAAAGAATGGCAAAAAACCTATGAAGACCTCTATGCTCTACACGGAGGTAAAAAGGTAGAAGTCTAAAGAAATCATAGGTAAGCCAAAGGTTAGTGACATCCACAGCTTGTCTTTAAGATGTTCTATCTGCTATTGTTTATTCACAATCCCAAGATTGTAATTCATTTCCCTTCAGCTCAGCTTGCAGTAGGCATTTTTGGGCTAGGGTGTTCTGTATATCATTCATGTCTTTTGTCACAATTTTTTTTACAATATATCCACACACAAAGTAACAATTACAAACATATTGTACATTGAATCAACATTGCGACTTAACACACATTTGTTAATATTTATTATATATTTATAACATTTTATGAATGCAAACAAAATGGTTATTAACTGTCAAAATTACCTTGTCCCATTTGAGTGCATTGCGGTAACATTTAATAGCTTCATCATATTTGCGGTCAGATCGTTGAAGCAGGCCATAAACATGCCAGCCTAACATTTTGTTAAAGAAATAAGTCAAGACAGTGATGGTCTCAAACAACGAACAATATTTACTAACCTATTCTTCTGCATTCTAGTCTTTTCATCGCACAAACTTAAATTGCTGTACTGTTGCCATGATGGGTATAGAAGTAACACCACAACATAAGTCAGTCACAAAGTCAAAATACATGTTTGCATATGTGTAATCAACCACTAATATCTTCAGTAATAAAGAAAAGACGATGGTCATATGTTGGACATGTGGTGAGAAGAGATAATAACTGAATAGCAAAGCAAGCCCTCATATGGGAAACAACAGGTAAGAGGAAAAGAGGGAGCCAGAGAGACACTGAGAAGAACATTGATGAGAGAGGTAAGAGCAGCAGGATTCGGCTCCCTCAATGTGATAGAGCTGCTTGCACAGAACAGAGACAAATGGCGAGATTTTATAAAATATCTTTAAAAGAATTGAAAACTGCTAGAACAAAAATTCAGATAAGAGAAAGAGTATCTTGGTCTACGCCCTATGGGCCGGCTATGGCTTGAAAGGTCAATAGATAGATAGATATGTGTACTGATTTCTCCATTAACTCTAAATGACATTATCTGTGACTCACATGTTTACGAGACCAAAGTCAAAACTACTATCACTTAAATGTAACATTTGGAGTTCCAAAAATAGTAATTTCTTTGAACTTTTGACACACAGCTGTGTGTTTAACACTAGGAAAGACACAGGAATCAGAAGTGGTATTCATTTCCTGACTAGCGTTCGATTTATGACCTGAAATTGACACCCCCCCCCCCCCACATGACTGCAGTTGTTACGTTTACCTAATCATACAGCGGCCATAAACTGTCAGTTTAGCCAGTATGTTTGGCGGCCTCTTCGCTGACTATCCCATGACACAAAGTTTTATTTGATGTCATACCGACAGCCCAGGAGCTTGCCCCCATCATGGAAAAAAAATGGAATCAGAACCACATTTTTAAATTTTAAACTACAGAACACTAACTCTTTCCGTACGGAAGCTTTTTATCGACACAACGGAAGAGATTTCAGAGACAAAATTTGTCATGGTTTTAAGAATCAACCTATATATTTATATTTATCTAACATATAACATATTATACATGAATGTTTAGATAATTGAACAAGGTATTAGATTTCATCAACACCAAGATGATACAAGACATGTAAAAAGAACATAGTTTGATGGCGTTCACACTAATCAAATTGAGAGTGACACACTATGTGGTGAAATGTATGCTACTAAAATCGGCATGGCACACAGTGTGGCGAAACATACGGAAAGAGTTAAAGGGGAGTAGGGATAATGATAAAAAGAGAGCTACAAAAATAGAAGTACCCGCTGGACATACAATGATAGGATTATACTAGTCAAGATGAAAGCAAAACCATTCGACATAGCAATAATACAGATATATGCACCTACTCAAGACTACACAGATGAACAAATAGAGGCATACTATGAAGACCTAAATAAAGTTATGAAGCAAGTGAAATCTTCAGACATCTTGATTGTAATGGGTGACGACATGAACGCTAAAGTAGGAAAAGGTGGATATAAGACCATTATAGGAAATCATGTATAAGGAAAAAAGAAATGACAGAGGAGAAATATTAATATAATTCTGTGAAGCAAACAGGCTGATAATATGTAACACCTCATCATCATCAAGTACCGGGCCTGCTGGCGTAGGTAATCATGTCTCTCCACAACTTTCGATCTCGACAGCTATTTATCATTTCTGTTGTTGACCTTCTGCCAAGCCATTCTCTTAAGCTGTCTGTTATTTTTTCTCTTTGCTTCCCTCTATCTCTTCGTCCCTCAATTTTTCCACTTGTTACAATATATTCCAGTTGTTCTCTTCTCATTACATGGCCAAAAAAATGATGATTGTTTCTTCCTAATGTTGGAAATTAGCTCTCTCAGTGCTTTGCCCTCTCTCAGAACATCTTCATTACTCTTCTTAGCTGCCCATGTACTCAACATTCTTCTGTAAAACCACATTTTTACAGACTCCAGTGATTTTCGTATCTGTTGTCCTATTGTCCATTATATGTTAAGACTGAAAAGCTTATACAAACAATGAAAAAGGGAAAAGTAGCAGGACTGACAGCATACAGATAGAGATGATACAGGCACTAGAAGATTTTGGCACGAAGTGATCAGACATATGCAACGACATATACCATACAGGATACGTACCAAATGAACTAAAAACAACTTTCATTGCATTCTCTAAAAGGAATGGTGCAGTTGAATGCAGTGACTTTAGAACAATAAGCCTAATGAGCCATGATACAAAGATCTTGCTAAAAGTTATACAAGGAAGGATTCAGACGAAAATCAATCCTGAATTAGATGAGCAGCAATTTGGATTTAGGAAAAATAGTGGGACAAAAGAAGCCATATTCTGCATGAGAACATATCGAAAAGTACACAACAGTAAACAAACCAATGTATGCCTGCTTCATAGACTACACTAAAGCTTTTGATAGAATACACCACAAACAACTTATAGAATGCCTAAAACAGATACATCTAGATGACATGGACATACAACTAATACGTAATCTATACTGGGAGTAAACAGCAATAATAAAATATAACAAAGAGAACTCTACACCCATTGATATAAAAAGATGAGTAAGACAGGGATGCATCCTATCACCAAGCATGTTCAATCTATACACTGAGCAAATCTTTAAAAACATCATAGAGATGCCAGGCCTACAAATTAATGGAAAGATAATCAATAACTTAAGATATGCTGATGATACTGTACTACTAGCAGAAAATCCTAAAGATCTACAACAATTACTTAATGAAATAAACACGATAAGCACAAAATATGGATTAGATATGAATATCAAAAAGAATAAAACTTTGGTCATAAGCAAAGATAATACTCAAAACTTACAAGTGGATATCAAAGTTGAAGGGATAGACTTGGAGACAGATCAGAGCTACAACTACCATGGACATACTATAACCAGTGATGGAAAATGTAAAACTGAAATAAACAACAGAATAGGAATGGCAAAAGGTAATTTTAATACCATGAAAAGTATACTAAAATCAAAACAAATAACAACAGGGCTAACTAAAACTAAGAATAGTAAAATGTTACATCTCAATAATCCTGTATGGTGCAGAAACATGGATATTAGACAAGAAAGAAAACAGAACAGAAAATTGGAGCTTTTAAAATGTAGATTTATAGAAGAATAGGTAGAATTGGATGGAAAGAAATGTGAACAAATGATGAAGTTTTAAAACAACTAAACATGAAAAAAGAACTACTAAGCACAATTAGAACAAGACAAATGAAATTTTTGGGGCATATTAAAAGACACATCAGCCTAATAAAAGTAATATTGGAAGGGAAAATACAGGGTAATAGAGGCAGACCAAGACTAACATGGACGGGTAACATCAAAAGATGGACAAGTTAGTCTATGACAACCTGCACCATCAAAGCAAGAGAGAGTGGAATGGCGCTCCATGGTAGCCAATCTTCGATGCGGAGACGACACTTGATGATGATTATTGTTCAATATAGTCAAAATCTGGTGTTACTCCCACCATAATTCTCTCAAGGTCTCTCTTGTCATTTCCAATATTATCACTTCTAGTTTTGTTGACAGCTTTAATGCTACTGTGCTTTAATAAAGACACAATTTATCAAAAAGGATACAGACATGGCTAGTTAAGTCATTGCGAAGTCCACGTCGAACAAAATCATATGCCTCTTCTTTTCTTCCCAGACAATTTAATGTCAACCCTTTCATTGCCAATGTTTCTGTAAGAAAAGACATAAATAAATGAAATTGAAACCTGGACCACTAATATATGCAACATTCAATGAGTGCCATTAATAAAACAAATCATTGATACACTTACAAAGATCAGTGTAGCTAAACCAGAATGATTGTTTCTACAACCAAAACTCAAAGCCCATTTAGCTTAGTCAACAGATGATCTTCATTGCACACAGGACAGCTCCGTAATACTCTCACTGCGCTTTCTACCAGGAATTGCCAGTCACCACAAAATAGAAAAAGTACTGAAGATGGTTTCAGCTTCAGGTTTTTATTTATTATGAGTACAATTCTGTCCAAGTATTGGCAATATTGTCAGCTTAATCTTGTTCACTTTAAACTGCCAAGAATTCTTTAACGTGCACAGAAAACACACGGGGCCACACATATTTTTTGCTTTTTTTTGTCATATCAAGTAATTCTCTCTAAGACTTCTTCTTTTCTTCCTCATTTGCCTTTCAGCTGCGAGGGGAGATATAATTTGCGGTCTTTTGCTCTTCTGTTCGTCTCTGTTGCTGTTATATTTCCTAGAGTTTTCAGTATTCAGTCGATCCATCTTCTTCGTGGTCGGCCTTTGAGTCTGGTGTCCTCGCAACACTTACCGAAGGCTCGTTGTGTTGTGTTTTGATTTTTCTGTCTGGTCACGTGGCCAAACCATTTTATCTGTTGTATTCCTTTATATATTCTATGGTGGGGGTTATTCCTAGCATTTTTCTCAGTTCTTCATTTCTGATCTTATCTTATAGCTGATTCCTGCCATTCGCCTAACACATTTCATCTCAGCATAATTTATTTTTCTTATTGTTCTTGTATCTAGGGTCTAGGACTGGCATTGGTAGCAAAACATAGGAATGAAGATTGTATTGTCGAGTGCCCATTTTGCCTCTAATTTTCCTTGTTGGACAATACTGGTGTTAGCTGTCCAATGATTTGACAAGCTTTGTTGCATCTTGAGTCTATTTCCGCTGTTTGTCACAAGACTACCTAGGCATTTAAATTCTTCTACATGTTTCAGTTGTCTGCCATCTATAGTTATGTTGATGTTTCTCTCACAGTAGTATCTCCCACAGTTGTGCTCTGTTTATTCAGCTGAATGCTTTTTTCTGGTCAATGAAAACTATGTACAAATTTTGATTGTGTTCTGTCTCCTTTTCTGCTAGTTGTTTTAAGGTGAATAGAGCGTCATTACATCCTATTTTTTCTTAAATCTATGTGATAACTGTTTAACAGTAGTTTTATTATTGGTCTCAGTATTTTTTCCCCACAATTTTGGCATATAACTTTGCTACATCGATGAGAAACGATATACCTCTATATATGATTGTAATCTCTCTTGCTACCTTTATTTGTCCATATTGGTATGATGATGGCTGTTCCAGTCTTTTGCGGCTTTTTGTTGATTCTGTGCAGCCATATAACTCCTGCCACTACTATTATTTCTACTGGTATGTTATCTAACCCCGGTTCTTTATTTCTGTGCACATTCAATTACTACTTCATTTATTTTTTCATGATGTTTGGTTCAGTGTTTCTGCATTCTTGCGTGGCTTTTGTTGTGTTATTGGTAGTTGGTGTTATGTTTAATATGTCTTCAAAATACTCTATCTCTGTTGCATATGTTGGTTATTTGATATTGGTTGTCTGTCTTTGTCATTCATGAGCTCAGTAGGATTGTGGCTTTCTTTTCTCGCGCTGTTGCTTTTACTACTTTGTATAAATCTCTTGTGGCTGTCTTGAAGTCACTGCTCATAATTTGTCAGAATTCTGTCTATTTGTTTTGCTCAGCTTCTTTGATCAAAATTTTAACTTTTTCCGAACTAATGCATATTTTTTATATTCTTGGTTCTTATTCTCCCTCCAATTTTTAAAGTTTCTGTTTTCTAATTGCTTCTCTGATTGCTTCGTTCAACCAATGGGGTGGTCTTTTCCCCTTCTTTTGTCCTTAGTTTCATTCCATATACTGTTATTGAGATGATTATTGTTTTCTTAAACTGTTTCCACTCCTCTACTATGCATACTTCACTAGGGAATTTCTTGAATTCCTTTATTCTTTTTGGACAACACACAGTTGAGGAAATGAACTAAAGTTTCTGTGACAACAAAAATTGTAAACTGCTGTCGATGCATGGTTAGTGAAGTGATCTGCTAAGAACAAGTATTGAATTCAGATCTATTTGGATCAAGACACTTTTATAGTACGAGGACTGCATGTGGTCTGTGACTCATAGCCAACTACTTGTGTCAGGATCAGCAACAATAACAGCTGATCAGGACACTACTCCACTCACAGTGATCCTCTGGAAACTAAACACTCTGGCTAAGCAAGTAAGTTATGGCTGAAAGACCATCATGGCTATGTCATAAAATAGCAACACAATCCATCTACACCCACTAAATCCTTGAAAGGGTGAATGAGGAGTCGTCAAGTGAATGCACAAGAAATAGCTTCTGACTGAATTCTACGTTTACAAAGCCTTCAATGGGTAGCAGAGGCTACCAGAGATTTTTCTCTAGAAACAAAAAAGATATCAAGGCACATGTGTGTATGTCAAATAATCAATTCCGAATAAATAGACAAGAAACATCCTTCCAGCGCCATCAAATGTCACACAAGGCCCACTGTGCAACTTCTACCTTTCAGCTCGCTGTGGAGCATAGGTCTTCAAAAAACACTTGCCAAGTTATTCTGTTTCTTGCCATTCTGTTAAAATCATTCCATGTCTTCCCCATCATCTTCATCTCTGCTTCTGTCTGTCTTCTCAAAGAATTCATTGGTCTTCCTCTTTGTCTTTTCCCCTGGGGATTCCACAAAAGGGCCTGTTGTGTAATACTCTCAGTTGGCTTCCGTAGTGTGTGTCCTACCCAGCGACATCATCTTCACTGTATCTCTTTATCCACTGGTATTTGAATGGTACATTTCCATAATTCTATGTTAGTGGATTTGTCCTGCCATTTCCATCCTTTTATTCTGCGCAAGCATCCATTAATGAAAGTCTGTATCTTCATGATTATCAATTTTGTTGTTCTCCATATTTCACAGCCATATAATAGGACTGACTTAACATTGGAGTTGAAAATTTTTATTTTTGTATTTAACCTAATTTATTTGGACTTCCAGGGATGTCTTCTGTCTCCACTGTGTGCCTACCATGAGTTTATTTTTGGCAAGAATTTCAATCTCAGAAAGCTGAGAGGCCAAGATATCCTTTAGCACCTGGGCTTGCAATCCCCTAGCAAAATTAATGCACTATAATCAATGGCTGTCTGTTGATCAATATCCTTCAAGAAATCAAGATGATGGATCACAAGTGTGAATGAGACAATGAGAAGAACACTGATGAGGGAAGCAAAAATTAGAGATATTGACTCTTACTCTCTTTCTTGCATTCACCCAACAACCTGTCATCGACTTAAAAGGATGTGGAAAAAAAAGCCATACTGTTTCATCATCGGATAAGAATTCAGTACAGTGACTGACAGGTGTATGTATGAGTCATACACAAGGAACGGACTAAGAAAAAAGATCAAGGAATGCTGTCAGCAGTGTCAACGATTCTCCTCAACTGGGAGAGGGCAGTCACGGAAGACAATATGCAGTTGTGGAAAATATGGTACAGGAAAACTGACATGTCAGACAAAGAAATGACATCACCATTGGACATTAGTGTTGTATCAGTCCATCATGTCATTCATGGCAAGGTGAAGTTTCAGAAAGTGTGTACTATGAGTATTCATGCAGCCATGAGCAGCCCCATGCAGGGCCTCAGTAGCCTAGTTGGGATAACCACCCAACTGGACTACCGACATTCGGACAACCCGTGTTCGATTCCAGCTGGGAGCAGTGTGAATTGTACTCATTGGAAAAAAAAAATACCCCTACGGTCGACCCAGCCGTTGGCAGAAATGAGTACCAGGGTATTACCCTGGGAAGGTGAGGAATGTCACCTCGCATCGTGAGTTTTGATGCTTGAAGCGACACTATCCAGAAATCTCCTAACATTTCTGGATAGGCGGCCGAGCACACATGGGTGGAAACTCACGAGATAAGATGCCGGTTCAAGTCTCGTACTTTACCTTTATGCAGCCAGCAGTGCATGAGAGGCTGGATTCCCTTCCGAAAGAATTCTTTTTCTGCTGCATTTACACACCTGTCAAGCGCTTGCATAAGTGAATAGAACCAGAGGGGGACTATGTTAAATAGTAATATGGTAATTATTTCAATGCTTGCAAACATATAATCCTTAAACAAGGCAATATGATGTCCCATAGAACACACTCTGGTTTGTGTGAGTGCGGATGTGTTTGACAAGAAACAAAAATTAGCATCAACTCAATTTATATTACCTCCATGCTCGGCAAATTTTGGATTTGTCAAAATCTGCTTGGCAAACTTTAATCCATTCTTATATTGCTTCTGTTCATAACATTTCTGGAAAAAAAAAAGAAGAAAAAGATATGACAAATTATTACATGCTTTTGAATTAGCAAAGTTTGAAGAGAAACAGGGGATCGTCTTCAAGTTTTAGCTATACATATGTACCAGAGAAGTCAATAATTGGACAGTGTTTGAGATCTTATAATACTCCCCATAGTTTGTATATAACGTTACTTCTGTTGGCCATATTGTTATTCACTTTTGCTTCAAATATTGGCAGAACAATAGTTTAGATTTTAAAAAACAACTAGACAAGAGAAGCCAAAAAGTACACAGAAGTAAACAGACTAACTTACATGTTTCATTATACTAAAGCTTTTGATAAAGCCAAACATAAATGAGAAAATGTACATCCTTATGATGCAGACTTGAGATACATTAACTTAACAGTGATAAGTAGTGGTAGAATTTTTATTATCTAAAAAATGTCAAATATGATCTAAAAACCATTGAAATATGCTTGCTTTTATGAACTAAAAGAGAATAATAGACTGAAATATGACATAAATTAATTATTTGTTTGCTATTAAAAAGGACATTAAATTATAGTGTCGCAAGTGCAATGGATAGAGTTAACCCATTTTTTTTTTTAATTTGCTCATCTTTCTCTTTTCTTAATACAGATGATTTGATAAATTATCTGCTAAGATACCTATGTCCTTTGCATCAGGCTCAACATTCATTGTCTTTATCTCAATTGACGAGAAATTTCTACGGCGGCACATCTCACTGACTTTAACCTTTTCCTTCAGTTTTTTAATAAATGTATTCCCCTACTGTGTCTGCGGTTACTTTCACACCAAAGAAATGTCTGACTGTGTTGTCTCCACTTCAAACAGTCACTTTTGATAGTATTCCTGTTTGAAGTCTCACTTCAGAAGAAACTTTCTTAATAGTACTGTCACTCCCGTGCACTGCTGGCTCAGTGCAATGCTTTGGTCAAAGGTCTCTTTTATATTTGAACTTCAAATGTTTATCCTGATATACGGTAAATCAACTGTGATCATCACAGTGAAAATCAAGTGGTCTTTAATTTTCCCATACAAATATTTATTTTGAATTATATCGTCTGATTTATAGACACATTGCATTTATTCAGGCAAGTTTTGTGTGTTTCTTAGCAATAAAATCACAAAGCCAAATTTTTTTCTGCTTAATAAAGGGTACCTAACAAAAAGAGAGCTAATATCCAATATTATGAAGAAACAATCATTTTTTTTGGCTATGTAATCAGAACGGAACAGTTGGAATATATTGTAACAACTGGGAAAATTAAGGGATGAAGGGATAGAGGGAAGCAAAGAGAA
This sequence comes from Megaustenia siamemsis, assembly GCA_032433765.1. Classification (NCBI taxonomy): domain Eukaryota; kingdom Metazoa; phylum Mollusca; class Gastropoda; order Stylommatophora; family Ariophantidae; genus Megaustenia; species Megaustenia siamemsis. The sequence goes on from JAVIAB010000102.1 coordinate 17,294,833, forward strand.
AAGATACCAGACAGCTTAAGAGAATAGCTTGGCAGAAGGTCAACAATAGAAATGATAAATAACTGTTGAGATTGAAAGTTGTGGAGAGAAATGATCACCTACGCTACTAGGCACGGTACTTGATGATTAGACATAAAATGACGGCCAAAAAAGACCAAATATATCCAAAAATTTGCGTTTATGCCCCAATTTGGTCAAAATATGACCTAAACATAAATTATGGTCAAAATATGCATTTATCTGAGCAATAAAAACAGCCTCAGAGTGTTCAGAAAGGCATGAACCAAGTTGGAATTAACTTGGGTTTAAAAAATACATGGCAGGAAAAAATATGATATCAAATCTGAGCTCTAGTGACAGGATATAATAGAGCGAATTCTGCACCGATTGATGATATAAAGAGAGGAATCCGACAGGGCTGCATTTCATGCCCATACCTGTTCAATCTATAACCTGTGCAGATCTTTGAAGACCAGGAAATGTCTGGCTTAAACATCAATGGAAACATCAATAACTGGATACAGAATAATAAATAAGATCAGAAGTAAAGAAATTAGAAAAAAAAGCTAAGAATAATTTCCACCATTATATACATAAATGAACAGCAGATAAAATGGTTTGGCTGCGTGATAAGACAGAAAGATCAAAACATGCTACCAGCTTTCAACAAATGTTACTTGAACACCAGATCCACGGACCAACTACAAAGAAAGATGGATTGATAGAATATTAGAAACACTAGGAAACATAGCAGAAGAAGCCAATAGAAGAGCTAGACTGTAAACTATATCTCCCCTCCATGTTGAAAGACAAACAAGGAAGGAAGTAAGAAATGCCAATGACACTGTATTACTTACTGGCAAACCCAGAAATAGTGCTATTAAATAGAAATTAGTTTTTAAATAAGACTAGCAGAGAATATGATTTGGATATCTCTTTCTTCTTTCTGGCGAATACCCAATGACAACTACAGGAAATGATAGTCCTCTTTGTCATCCATACTTAAAGTGGGTATAAATGCATTGTGTTGTAGTTTATTTGCAACTTTCAGCCTAAAACATCCTAATTCAGTACGCATTTTTGAGCACAGGGCTGCCTTCACTTTTCAATCTAATTTTTCTATTCGATTCTAATTGTTTGGCCAGACTAAACAGGTTAGTGTGTTTCTAGAGATGTTGCAAAGAGGTTTCTGGGTCTGGGTGCTTCTGTTCGCCAAGCTATCACTCTGAGTCGCTGACAGCTTCCAGCTCTGTTGTTGTCAGGTGTCTTACCTCCACATTTGGATATAAATATTAAAAAGACTATATAATATTCAGGAGCAGCAAAACTCATCCCATACGGGAAAATGGATCGGCAGCATGGTCCACAAAAGACCAAAATACAGAACTCATAAACAAAATAGATAAAATCAAGGCCTATATATTCAAATAAATATGTTTTGGTGTTTCACATTTGCAGTTGGCAAACTCTGGTAACTATTTTATGAAGGTGCACTCTAGGCCACATTGCCTTATTTAAGACTTCTTGGTATGTTCATATCTACGTTACACGGTCTTGGCTCATATTTTCCATTCAGATTAGACTATATTTCAAAGTCAGGTCAAGTAGTTGTAACAGTTTGTTCAGAGCCTCATGTAGAAATTAATTACATCTACACAAGAGAGAGTAAAGAAATGATGCAAATTTATTCTGTTATAACTATAATTGCTAAAGAGAATTACAGATTATTCAGATCACTTTCAATCTTCAAACAAACTTGTAGAAATGCACAATGAAACAAAGTATTCATACAAAAACACTTTTCATTATCATTTACATCAACAAGAAAATTTAGAACAAAATTTCTGATAAAACACATACATTAATAAATAATTGGAGAATGGCTTTAGTTTTAAAATAGCTTGAAATGTCATTTTCCTTAGGGAATCTTGGCCTTCCATTGGATAGTATAAATAATAACATCATGATCTATTTAAGAAAATGCATTAAAGCAAGCACTAAAATAGAGGCTTCAGTGAAAACTTATCCAGGTTTTTTGGTTGGCATGGTAAGACAAAGACCTCCAGCTGAGCAAGCTGGATCATTGGGTTTCCCATCATACATACAAAATCACTACAGATTGTAAAGTAAGTGCAGAGATTTGGCCAGCCATCTTTTTAGTCTGCGTCATAGTAGTCTCATAACAGCAGAAGGTACATTCATATTTTTTATTTGTTAGACACGATTTCACAAAAGTATGCATACCAAATTAAATATAATCTATTTTGAAAAAGGAGCCATTCTTCCTGCATTTTTTATTAATAGAAACTGAACTCATTTCGAGCACCGTACTAACTTTTTCAAGTCAAATGCATGTTTTTTTGTTTTTTTTTGTGATTCACTAGAAATTTTTCTGCAATTTTATTTACCACCAATTTTGAACAATTAGTTAATTGGTATATGAATATTTAGAACATCAATTTTTACATAAGTGTGGTAAATTTCAATTTCAAGGTTGTAACAGTGTAATTTACAGAAATATTCTTATCAGACTGGGTAAGAGACAGCTAGGTGGACTGGACAGACTGATATTCATATACCAATAGATATACAATACAGAGGTAGGAAGAAGACATTCCTGAATATAAATTCAGCAAGAGTACAGACAGTACCCAGAATACAAGACAAAAGGTTAGTCCAAGAAAGTCAAGTACTCCCAGACAAGAGATAAAATCATAAATTCCCCTGGAAGTGTAACATGACATGGTCAGTGCAATGGGGGCATACACTCATACAGGCTAAGCCAGGAGTTAATATGCTTATCATGACAGCAAAATGAGTCCACTGATTGCTCTCAGGACCTGGGAAAAGGGAACCACTTTTAAGCCTTGATGATGGAGTTAGAAAGGAAAAGTGATAATTAAAAGAATTAACAATTAACAGATAGGTGGTCACTAAATAATTAGTACGTAGAGATTTGGATCATTGGCAGACTGACTTGAGGCATCATGTCAGATAGTATGGAAGAAGGAATGAGCTAGAAATATTTTTTTGATAGTCTAGTGCAATTATACATTATACAATCCCGGTCAATCCGCTGTTTTGACAACTATCAACTAGTAAATGCAAGTCAATTCATTTTAAAACATTCATATTTTGTACAGACACAGACATGAAAGAGATTTTTTCTTTATTCCTTTGAGTCAAGGGATCTGGTTATAATAATCATTTATATTATTTTAATCTTTTTTTTTAATTATTCTAATTCTGATTGTTTTCTTTCTGTAGTAAAACTATCCAATTTAATTAAATAATAATTCATTTGGAGAAAGGAGAACTGAAACCTTTACTCTGACTCAACTGACTGACTGACTCTCTGTGGTGATGTGGAAGGAATTTACATATTATAATTATAAGCAACTTTTGAACTAGTTTTTATGGGGTTTAATTAAATTAAATTAATTGGAAAAACAGCATCTTGAAAATGAGTAACAAGAATTTATTGAAGTAGCAACCTCCTTCTTCTAAATCCCTACTTATTGTCAAATACAAAAGAAAATAATATATGAATTATAATGAATAATCATAATGATCCGTTGATCGCTTCTTGGTACTCTACCAGTCTTAGACTTAGACTAGAGAGTAGAGAGTCTACAGTCTACACCTACCCCGGGTGAGAGTGAATTTTGAGTCAGTGATTATTCCAGTGAGTAGTGAGTAATGATGAGTGACTGACTTAATTTTCTGAAAACAGTTTACAATAGCAGCCCATAATTATATTTTATAATAATAGCTGGTTTAAAACCCTTTCGTAATTAATTGTAGGACTTTACATTATTTACAACCTTAATTCACAATGATATAAAGGAACGGCGAAACTTTCGAAATCTACCCTACCAAAAGTGAATGACATGATCAAATACCAACAACATGGACATGGACTGGAATGAAATCATGAAACAACCGAACTACAATCGAAAGTCGAACGACGAATGCAGTGAGAGATGGGGAACTGTAACACACACGACACATTAACTTTTATTGTCATATTTTTTCCCCCCCTTCCTTAGGCTTACCAGAATGCGTTTGAAGAACGCATTTTCTTTTGGAGGCAGTGGATTCTTCGATGGCATTTTGTTAATCACTTTATATACAATTTGAGCTCAAGGAGGCTGTGTTATGATATTAATTTCCATGCACCCACGAGGGGCAATTTCCGATATGGCGGAACAGCAAGAATTTCATTCTCGCAACCAGCGAGACTTTGTGTCGGAGGTGGCTCACTAATTCTACGAATGCATGTTTAAAAATTTTATTTTGTCAACATTCTTATATTCAATCTGAAAAAATTAGTGGTTAAATTAGTTTCAAAATACAAAAATATATATTTTTAGATTTTAATTAAATCTCGAGTGATGTCATTTATCACAACAAAATGGCGACTTACATTTGTTTTGTTATTCTGGATGATAATTGTTGTTGAAGTAGACTCTATTTCTGTTTATTGCAGATTGTATATTACACATAATACTACCGTTATCAAAATTAAAGAACAATTAAATTGTCAAATATCTCCTTTCCTAAACCTCAAGAACTTGTGCTTTATAAAGTATTCAAGCTCAAGCTATCATCCCCACTTCAATCCAGTTATGGATAATACTAATCGTGCAAAACCCGATCAAAAACAACAAAGTCAAGGAACCAAATTGTCCAAATGAAGTCCACCGATGGGAGCACCGACCCTGCTAGTTTAGAAACTACAGAAACTGTGAAAATTATTGAGAAACAAGCACAAAAAAGAATATTCAAAATTATAGTTATTGGGGACTCGAATGTTGGAAAGACATGCTTAACTTATAGATTTTGCAGTGGAAAGTTTCCAGATAAAACCGAAGCTACTATTGGAGTCGATTTTCGAGAGAAACAGTTGGATGTGGATGGGGAAATTCTCAAGGTTTATATTAAATTATTATATTATAATATTTTTATTCTAAAATCTTTTCGTTATCTCAGTTACCTAATAGAATCGTTAGGCTATTTTTAGGTTAAATAACTAGTTGATTTTTAAGAATATTTTTTTTTAAAAGACAAATGCCTAAGAACAGTACTGAGTACTGTACAATAGGATGTACTCAAGACTAATATTGAGATAAAAGAAATTGTCTTGCACTCAGCTATCTCCTCTGCAATTAGGAAGAGAAAATGGACATATGTCATACATGTGCTGAGAAGAGAATTCCAAAACAGGCTCTTCTGTGGGAAAACAGAATCAGGGTACAGAAAAGGAGGAAGACCTAGAGAGATACTAAAAAGAATACTTATAAGTTATAAGAGACGGCAGCTAAGTTAGCAGACGGAGACTCATTAGATAAGATTTAACATCTCACCAAGAATAGAGATGGGTAGTGAAAAAAACTACAAGCCCTATGCGATGTCTACCGAATAAGCACTATAAGTTCTATCCGATGTCTAGCAAAAAACACTTCAAGCCCTATGCGACATCTAGCAAAAAACACTACAAGCCCTATGCGACATCTAGCAAAAACAATACAAGCCCTATGTGATGTCTACCGAAAAAGCACTATAAGTTCTATACTATGTCTAGCAAAAACACTACAAGCCATTTGCGACATCTAGCAAAAAACACTACAAGCCCTATGCGACATCTAGCAAAAAACACTACAAGCCCTATGCGACGTCTACCGAAAAAGCACTATAAGTTCTATGCTATGTCTAGCAAAAAGCACTACAAGCCCTATGTGAAGTTTAGTGATGCTGGAAGGATCAAGAATTAGTTAATTGATGTCACTGACTTTAATTCGATTCATCATCTGGAATAAAAATATTATATTCATGTGTGTTCATCCAACAGTTATGGTTATAGTTATTCGAAGTCCCCTGTATCACTGAAAATGAATGGAAATCCATAACTGCTCAACACTGCCCGCGTCAGTGGAATCATCCAACAGCTGTAGCTACTCCTCTTTAGTCATAATCTGTCCTTAAAAGAACATTTAGTGGGCATGGATGCAGTGTAGTGTTATTTCTTTGTGGCAAGATTCAAGATATGATATATGTGCCTTTTGGCCTTCAACAAGACATTTTTAGCTGCCAGTTGCCTTTTATATCCCTATTCGTTTGGTTAGATTGTTCATTCTGTTTCTAGTGGCACTACTGGTGAATAAAGTTGGGTCTGGGTCAGCCGTTACTGGTTGGTCCAGATGCTTGCAGTCTACTGTGAGTTGCTGACTTCTTTCACCTTAGTGGTGGGTATCTTGACCAAAAATAGAAACACAAATACATAGTTTCATCCATTCATCTGCATCAAAGGTTGTCTACCATGGAGCACCATTCCCCTCTGTCTCTTGCTTTGATGGTACAGGTTGTCATAGGCTGACTTGTCCATCTTTTGATGTTACTTGTCCATGTTAGTCTTGGTCTGCCACTGCCTCTTTTACCTTGTATTTTCCCTTCCAATTTGAGCCGTGATAGTTCAGTGGTTAGTGAACTGGACTACAAAGGACAAGAGGTAGGGTTCGATCCCAATCGACGGCTTCCGGGTTCACCCAGCCTTTAATGGGTACCTGATTTTTTTCAGGGAAAGTGAAGCGGCACGGGCGTAATACCGACCACATTACCCCAAAAATCATGTGCCGAAGGTCTGTCAAATATATGGTCACTAACACCATATTCCCTATACGCCACTTGGCGTGATGGGGGTACTTTACTTCCCTTCCAATTTACTTTTAGTAGGCTGTTGTGTCTTTTAACATTTAAATCTAATTTGGTCTTGTTCGAATTGTGATTAGTAGTTCTCTTTTAATTTGTAGTGGTTTTAAGACTTCATCATTCTTTGTTTTTATTTCTTTCTATCCAAATACTACTTAATTCTTCTATAGATCCAAAGATAGATTTCAAAGACTTCAATTTTCTGCTCTGTTTTCTCTCATCAAGGCCAACTCCTTGTCATGGGGATGGGGCTTAACAGTCACCAGGGACTGAAAACCAAGACTGGCCAGGCATTCCTACAACCGAGCAAGACCACAGTCTGCTCTAGCAGCAAGTTTAAGTGCTGAAGTCTGAGGCAACCATGAAGAACAAATAAGCATATGCTGTTTGCAGGAAACCCATCTAAACAATGACATAGCCTTGAAGATTAGGGGATACCAGTGCTACCAATCTGACAGAAAAAACAGACAAAAGGGCGGAATATTGACACTTGTAAAGAACAAGATCAATGCATGTCAGATTGAAGTGTATATGGATGGTGCGGAATATCAAATACTGCACCTCAGGACAGAAAATACAGACTTTCATCTACTTAACTACTACTGTCCGAGTGACCGCCCACAAGCACTAGACACAATTACATTAAAAGAAAGAATAATTGTATGTGGAGACTTTAACAGCCATTCACAGAGTTGGGGCTATGAACATATGGACAAGAGAGGTGAAGAACTTGAAAATTGGCAGGATGACAATGAGCTTATACTATTAAACCAGACAACAGATCCACCAACATTCTACTCCAGATCATGGCATACCACATCTACACCAGACCTTGCTTTCCATTCACCAGACCTGGATTGGAATATCACACATATTGTTGGGAAACAACTTGGAGGCAGCGACCACTGGCCAGTCTTTTTAGTGGTGCAAAATGAGGCCGCCATGGAGAGCAGCACTCTCTCCAGATGGAATTACAAAAAGGCAGACTGGAAAATGTATTAACACTACACCAGTGTACTGACTAAAGATATAAATACAGACAGAGACATCAACAAAATAGTTAATGAATTCAGTAGACTAATAATACAAGCTGCCAGTGAAACAATACCTAGAGGGGCATGGAAACACTACAAACCATACTGGAGTAGTGAACTAGAGGAACTGCACAATGACATGGAAACATCTCGAAAGCAAGCAGAAAATAACCCTTGCCAGGAACACCACAATAACTATCAGCATGCTAAAGCCAAATTTCAATGAGCTAAACTACAAGCCAAACGGAGAAGATGGAAAGAGAAAACAGAGTCCTTGAATCTTGAACGAGACACAAGAAAAGCTTGTAAAACAGCTGAATGATGAGGGTACAGAAAGGAACACCAAAATTACACTTAAGAAGGATGGAAACATCCTAACAGGTAAGCATGCAGCAAATCACTGTGCAGACTCCTTTGCAAATGACAATAATATTGAAATTAGGCTAGAGAAACGACAAGAGACCCGTTTAAAACAACAAAATGCAAGACAAGAAGAGACCGCACGTGAAGTCATGGAAATACCCATTACTAAAAGAGAGCTAGAGCTGGCAATATCCAAATTAAAAATGAAAAAGTCACCAGGCAGTGATGGAGTGTCCAATGAAATGATTAAGAACTTGGGAACTGCAGCTAAAGCAAAACTCCTGCAGATCTACAACATTTGCTGGATCACAGGTAGAGTGCCACAGGCATGGAGAGAAGCAATTATGATACCATTACTAAAGCCAAGAAAAGATAGTACAATGACATACAGCTATAGACCAATCAGCCTTACAAGCTGTTTGTGTAAAACAATGTAAGGTATAATCAATCTCAAATTTCAAGATGGCGTCCATGTGTGGACAGTGTTTTCCGTTACAGCGTGTGTTGTTTTGAAATACGCCGGTTACACGCGATGTGATTCTTGGGATTAATATTCTGCTCATGCCTGTTGTGGTTGTTTAACTTCTGACAGGCTGGTGGATGGTGGAAATTCTCGCTGTTAAGTGGGTATTAATCTTCTTTTCATTCGAGATTGACCTATCGGTGATAGGTCATTGTTTTTCACTGTCGCGCCAGGCAGACGGAAATGTCCATTCTGAATTGTACAAAGTCTGCAACTGTGGATGGGGCGGAAGAGTCAGAAATGACCAATGGCCCAGAAAGCGAAAACAGCAAAGTGTGTGGTACACAAGAGGCATGTTCTGACCACCGTGAAAGAGATTGGAGCCTCATCACGTTCTAGTCCAGAGGAAGCCATGGAGAGGAATTCGAACTTATGTCGGAGAAAAGATTTTAAAATAAGTACTTGGAATGTTAGGACTCTATAAGAAAAGATTTTAAAATAAGTACTTGGAATGTTAGGACTCTATATTAAGAAGGGAAATTGGAAAATCTGATTCAAGAAGCAGAACGAATAAATATAGATATCTTAGGCATATCAGAGACAAGATGGAAAGAATGTGGGTACATAGAGGATGAAAAATATACATTTATATACTCGGGAAACACAACAGAACATCAAAGGTGGGTAGGAATATTGATAAAAAGAGAGCTACAAAAATATATAAGTAACCACTGGACATACAGTGATACGATTATACTAGTCAAGTTGAAAGCAAAACCATTCGACATAGCAATAATACAGACACATGCACCTACTCAAGACTACACAGATGAACAAATATAGGCATACTATGAAGACCTAAATAAAGTTATGAAGCAAGTGAAATCTTCAGACATCTTGATTGTAATGGGTGACATGAACGCTAAAGTAGGAAAACGTAGATATAAGACCATTATAGGAAATCATGTATTAGGAAAAAGAAATGATAGAGGAGAAAGATTAAAACAATTCTGCGAAGAAAACAGGCTGATAATATGTAACACCTCATCATCATCATCAAGTACCAGGCCTGCTGGCGTAGGTGATCATGTCTCTCCACAACTTTTGATCTCGACAGTTCTTTATCATTTCTGTTGTTTACTTTCTGCCAAGCCATTCTCTTAAGCTGTCTGGTATTTTCTCTCTTTGCTTCCCTCTATCTCTTCGTCCCTCAATTTTTCCAGTTGTTACAATATATTCCAGTTGTTCTCTTCTTATTACATGGCCAAAAATTGAAAAAAAGCAAACTATACACATGGAAAAGCCTTGGAGATAAGAAGAGGAATCAAATAGATTACATAATGATAAAAGAAAGGTTCCGTAACAGCGTAAAGAAAGCCAAAACCTACCAAGGAGCAGATATTAATTCAGATCACAATCCTGTAATGATTAAAATTAAAATCAAACTAAAGAGAAACAAGCAAAAGTCTAATTCATCAACAAATCCACTAGATATAACAGCTTTAAATCAAAAAGATTTTAAAGATACCTATACAATACAAGTAAAGAACTCATACCAGAAGCTGCTAGAAGAAGGAATTTAGCAATACAGAAGAGAAAATCCTGATGAAAAAGTAACAACCAATTCTAATGTATAAAGAAAAGCATTCAAGAAACCTGCGACACCTTACCCAAAAGAGAAAAGAACAAAAAACAAAAATGGATAACTAACACCATCTTAGAAAAAATGGAAGAAAGGAGACAAACGAATAATACTGCCCAATACAATAAAGTAGATAATGAAATACGCAAAATGTGCAAAAAGGCAAAAGAAGACTGGCTCAGCCAAAAATGTATAGAAATAGAAACTATGGAAAGCAAACAAGAATTAAGAGGAATGCACACAGAAATAAAGAGAATGACTAATAAAAATAAAAAAGCCGCAGAAGGTGGATGCATTGCAGATAAAAAAGGAAAAATGCTAACAGACAATAAAGATATTATAGATAGATGGCAGGAATATATAACAGAACTATTTCATGATCAAAGGGACAAGAAACCAGTAATAAAATGTACATCAGGCTATAAAATCTTAAAATCTGAGGGGGAAAAAGCTATAAAAACAATGAAAAAGGGAAAAGCAGCAGGACCTGACAGCATACAGAAAGAAATGATACAGGCACTAGAAGATTTAGGCCTTTGAAGTGATTACAGACATATGCAACGACATATACCATACAGGATACATACCAAATGAACTAAAAACATCAACTTTCATTGCATTGCCTAAAAAGAATGGTGCAGTTGAATGCAGTGACTTTAGAACAATATGCTTCATGAGCAATGTTACAAAAATCATGCTAAAAGTTATACAAGGAAGGATTCAGAATAAAATCAATACTGAATTAGATGAGCAGCAATTTAGATTTAGGAAAAATAGTGGGACAAAAGAAGCCATATTCTGCATGAGAACATTAATTGAATAGTACACAGAAGTAAACAAACCAATATATGCCTGCTTCATAGACTACACCAAAGCTTTTGATAGAATACACTACAAACAACTTATAGAATGCCTAAAAGAGATACATCTAGATGACATGGACATACAACTAATACGTAATCTATACTGGGAGTAAACAGCAATAATAAAATATAACAAAGAGAACTCTACACCCATTGATATAAAAAGATGAGTAAGACAGGGATGCATCCTATCACGAAGCTTGTTCAATCTATACACTGAGCAAATCTTTAAAAACATCATAGAGATGCCAGGCCTACAAATTAATGGAAAGATAATCAATAACCTAAGACATGCTGATGATACTGTACTACTAGCAGAAAATCCTAAAGATCTACAACAATTACTTAATGAAATAAACATAATAAGCAAAAAATATGGACTAGATATGAATATCAAAAAGACTAAAACTATGATCATAAACAAAGGAAATACTCAAAACCCACAAATGGATATCAAAATAGAAGGAATAGACCTGGAGACAGTTCAGAACTACAACTACCTTGGACATACTATAACCAGTGATGGAAAATGTACAACTGAAATAAACAAAAGAATAGGAATGGCAAAAAGTAATTTTAATGTCATGAAGAACATACTAACATCAAAACAAATAACACCAGGGCTAAAACTAAGAATAGCAAAATGTTACATCTTCTCAATATTCCTATGTGGTGCAGAAACAAGGACATTAGACAAGAAAACAGAACAGAGAATTGAAGCCTTTGAAATGTGGATATATCGCAGAATATGTAGAATTGGATAGAAGGAGAAGAAAACAAATGACGAAGTCTTAAAACAACTAAAAATGAAAAGAGAATTACTAAACACAATTCAAACAAGACAAATGCGATTTTTGGGCCATGTTAAAGACACAACAGCCTACTAAAAGTAATCCTGGAGGGGAAAATACAAGGTAAAAGAGGCAGAGGCAGACCAAGACTAACATGGACGAGTAACATCAAAAGATGGACAAATCAGCCTATGACAACCTGCACCATCAAAGCAAGAGACAGAGCAGAATGGCGCTCCATTGTAGGTAGCCAACCTTCGTTGCAGAGACGGCACTCGATGATGATGATGAATCAATCTCAGACTGCAGTGGTACCTGGAAAGTGAAAATCTTCTTGTCCCACGACAAGCAGGCTTTAGACAGTGTTACTCTACCGAAGATCAGTCAACCTATCTTTCCCAGGAAATTGATGATGCGTTTCAAGAAAAGAAACTGGTACTATCAGCATGGATAGACCTAAAGAAAGCATTTGATAAGGTATGGAAGGAAGGGCTTTTGAAGAAACTGAGAAATTATGGAGTAAATGGCAGGATGTACAAATGGGTCAAAGCATACCTGCATAACAGGAGAGCCAGAGTGCAACTGGGTGGTCTTAAGAGAAAGAAGGTCTTATTGTGCCAGGGCATTCCACTGGAGGGGTACTATCTCTAACACTTTTTCTGATCTACATCAATGACCTAGTTACTGAACTACCACATGGCATCAAAGTAGCAATGTATGCAGATGACTTGGTAATGTGGTGCACAGAGGAGTATGCAACAGTGGCCTCCAAATTGTTACAAAGAGCTATGAATGCACTGAATTCATGGACAAATAGATGGTGCATCAGCATCAATGCAGACAAATGCAGTACTACACTTTTTACTCTCTCCCCAAAACAAAAAGCAGGAGCCATCCACATAAACAATGAGCCTGTGAAAGAAGACATACAAGCTACATATCTCGGAGTTACATTTGATAACAAACTATCTTGGAAACAGCAGATAAATAAGGCAACCCAAAAAGCAAGGAGGAAATTGGCTATTCTAAGAAAGCTGTGTGGAACCACATTGGGTGCGAGTGGGAAAATACTCAGTAAAGTTTACCAACAGAGTATACGCACACATTTAGAATATGGATCATCCGCATGGTGCTCAGCATCAAACACCACACTGCAAAAACTGGATAAAGTACAAAACCAGGCACTTAGGGTCATCACAGGAGCAATGAAATCAACACCAATATTGGAGATGGAGAAATTTATCGAGGATACCAGCACTGAGAGAATGGAGGGACACAAAGGTGCTGATACAAGCAGAAAAATTTGCATGCATGCTGAGGCATCCAATGAAGGACCGATTCCAAAATCTTGCATTGGGACAACTTAAGAGAAGCAGTTTTATCCACCAAGCTAAGCGTATTAGTAGACAAACACCAGACACGCCAAGAGTTGTTAACCCCCTACTGCCCATACCAGAACATACTCCCTGGACAGAGGAATCAGGATTATCAATACAAATACGGACAGAAGTGAAAGGAATAGTTGACAAAGAAGAACAGATTAATCTACAGCAAAAAAACAATATTTCTCAGTTTCCTGGATGAAGAATACCCACAAGACCTATGGATTCGTGTGTACACAGATGGATCAGCACAGAATGCAGTAAAGAATGGGGGAGCATGTGCATATATAGAGTACCCAAATAACACTAGGGATATGAATAAAATAGCAACAGGGAAATATTGTCACAATTATGATGCAGAAATACAAGCAATAAAGTTGGCAATAAAAATACTGCTGAATCTTAGCCCACAGCCTGTAGTGTTTTTGACAGATGCAAGATCAGTACTCCAGGCACTACAATCCAGAAAATTACTACATCTGCAGACCTTATTGACTGAACTCTGCAAGCTCAACAGGGTTGCCCTGCAGTGGATCCCATCTCACTGTGGAATACCAGGAAATGAGAAAGCAGATCAGTTGGCAAAGGAAGGTTCAACAGGCACACAACTAGATACACCGGTTACATACCATCATAAGAAACAGATAATCAAATCAATCAGAGGACCACAAGCCCCAAATCAGGATGCCTTTCATAATATGAATAGATATGAACAAGTTATCATTATACGCCTCAGAACAGGACACAATGAACTCCATAGTCACATGTTTACAAAATTCAAGATCGGCACATCAACTACTTGTACATGTGGACAGGCACCCCAGACTGCTGAACACATACTTCAAGACTGCACTGAATATAGTAGACTGAGGAAAATCCATTGGCCCATAGATACAACACTACAGACAAAACTATATGGGCCACTGCAAGAATTACAAAAGACAGTAAAATTTATACAGGAAACGACATTGCTGATATAGACAATACTTCGGACGAACAAAAGATAGATAGATAGATGTTCTGTTTTCTTGTCTAATATCCATGTTTCTGCACCATGCAGGAATGTTGAGATGATATAACATTTTGCTATTCTTAGTTTTAGCCCTGGTGTTATTTGTTTTGATGTTGGTATATTTTTCCTGTGTGTTACCGGGGTATCATTATGAGTAAAGAATAGTGACACTGACCTTCCAAGCAGGTCATAAGAGGCGACTAAGGAGATTGATTGATGGCTTGACAAGCTGTTATTGTAAAAACTATTGTTATGGAAACAGAGCCAAAGATTTTAGAAGCAATGATCTCTGCCCTATGTGCTGTCTTCGGCTCGAAAGGACAATAGATAGATAGATATCTTTCATGGCATTAAAATTACTTTTGGCCATTCTTATTCTTTTGTTTATTTCAGTTTTACATTCTTCATCATTGGTTCTAGTATAACATATTTTCAGCTTTTAAAAATCATTTATTTTCCATGTTGTATGTATTTTTTGCCTCAGTATTTAGTTCAAAATTGGTTTCATGCTGGCTCATTATGTTATGTTTTTTTGGGGTTTTTTTTTGTTAACCAGCTTTTACCTTTGATGAAGTCCCTAGAGACTAGGAACTGAATTTTGCATGTTAATCCATTTTTCCCTGGCAGCCATGTGCATAGGGTCCCTTGCCGCACAGGTAACTCCGACTTCAGAGGTACTCATATTTTTTCCTTTGATGAGTAATTGGTATCATATGTATACTGTTACATAGAGAGTGAGTAAATAGTTTTGTAGCACTGGATGTGAATTTACATTCATCAAGTTAAGGTGAACCCAACTCAGATCCTTGTTATTTATTTTGAAAACTATATTCTGCTTTGTGCAACTTCAACTGTTTTCAGCAATTCTGTGTTTTCTGGACTAATACTTTCACTATCTGCAGTTTTTTGCTTCTTTTTTTTTTTTACATATTAACAGTCAATAACATTTTTTTTTCCCTTTTTACAGCTACAATTATGGGATACAGCTGGACAAGAGCGTTTTAGGAAATCCATGGTTCAACACTATTACCGTAATGTGCATGCAGTTATCTTTGTCTATGACATAACAAAGGTCAGATCGAACATTCTTTTTCTCTTGTATTTAATTATGGATACATTTTAGAAACAGCTGAAAGTTAAGAAAGAACTCTTTAATACAATTCAAACAAGACAAATTAACTTATTATAAATCATATTGGATTGGAAAATGCAAGGTAAATAAGATACAGGTAGTCAAAGATTACAATGACAGTCTTCTTCTTCTTCTTCTATCCTTCCTCCATTGCCATTGGCGTAGAGGGGAGATACAATCTGCGATTCTTTGCTCTTCTGTTGGCCTCTTCTGGTGTTATCCTTCCTAGTGACTCTAGTATTCCCTTTATCCATCTCTTTCTCTGTCTTCCTCTTAATCTGGCATTTTCATAGCGTTTATTTATGGCTCTTTGAGTCATTGTTAGTTCTTTTTGTCTTGTTATGTGGCCAAACCAATTTATCTGTTGTTTCTTTATGTATTCGATGACTGGTTAAATTTCGAGTTTCTTTCTCAGGTCAGTGTTTCTTACTCTGTCCCTTATAAGCTGTTTCCTGTCATTCATCTGACACATTTCATTTCGGTGGTCGTTATCTTTCTTATTGTTCTAGAGTCCAGTGTCAATGGCAGTCAAATTGACAAAATCTTTATCTGACAGGCAACACAGCTGAACAGTGAGAAACATTACAATGACAATTAAATGAGCAATGTTCTTATCTGGGTCGACTACCTGATAATAATGAAACCCATAGAAAGTAGTCCCTCCCTGTGTAACTATTTTCCCCACATGTACCAATGTTGGTTGCTTATAAGTATGAAATATTATTTTTAAAGACATTTGTTTAGGCAAATGTAAATTTTAACATTTTGTTAACAAGTTCAAGAGTAAAAATTCTTTACATTGTGTTTTCTTTCATCTTCTTTTGATTGTTTGTTTGCGTGCACCAGTTTTATATCTCTAACAAAGTTCTCATCATCATCATCATCATTGAGTGCCATCTCCGGATCAAAGGTTGGATACCATGGAGTGCCATTCCACTCTGTCTCATGCTTTGATAGTGCAGGTTGTCATAGTCTGACTTATCCATCTTTTGATGTTACTCGTCCATATTAG
The DNA here is from genome assembly GCA_032433765.1 of Megaustenia siamemsis. Lineage (NCBI taxonomy): Eukaryota > Metazoa > Mollusca > Gastropoda > Stylommatophora > Ariophantidae > Megaustenia > Megaustenia siamemsis. The sequence goes on from JAVIAB010000102.1 coordinate 17,311,235, forward strand.
TCTTGGTCTGCCTCTGCCTCTTTTACATTGTATTTTCCCCTTCCAATCTTACTTTTATTAGGCTGTTGTGTCTTTTAACATGCCCCAAAAATTTCATTTGTCTTGTTCTAATTGTGTTTTGGAAGACTTTCAATTATTCAATGTTATGCGCCTACTAACGAAGCTGATGATGAAGTTAAGGATGATTTTTATAACCAACTGCAACAACTTATAAACAAAATACCAAAACACGATCTTTTAATTGTAATGGGAGACTTCAACGCCAAAGTAGGACAAGATAACGCAGGAGTGGAACATGTGATGGGGAGAGAAGGCTGTAATACAACAAGTCAGAATGGAGAAAGATTGATAGAATTATGTTTAATAGAAAATTTAGTTATAGGTGGGACATTATTTCCACATAAAAATATTCACAAAACAACATGGATATCTCCTGATGATAGAACATCAAATCAAATTGACCACCTATGTATTAAACAACAATTCAGATCATCATTAATAGATGTAAGAGCATACAGAGGTGCTGATGTTAATAGTGACCACAACCTGTGCATTGGGAAAATAAGATTAAAATTTAGAAACCAACAGAAGAGGTCAATTACACATAAAATTGATAGTCATAAACTGAAAGATGAAGCAATAAAGGAAAAGTTTAACATAGAGCTAAGTAATTGTTATTCAGCACTTGGTGAAATAGACTTAGATATCAATGAAATGTGGGACTCACAGAGCAAAATACTAATGACAGCAGCAGAAGCAAGTGCTGGACTGAAGAAAATGGAAAAACGAGCTTGGATCTCAGACACCACATGGAAATACATCAAAGAAAGAAGAGAAGCGAAGAGAGCCATGACTAATGTAAAGACAGATCTTGGAAAGGTTCTGGCAAAAGCAACATACAAAGAATTAGACAACAAAGTGAAAAGTTCGGCAAGAAGAGATACAAGAGCTTATATAGACAACTTGGCAGAGAAAGCAGAGACAGCTGCAATTACAGGAGACAGCAGAACTCTTTATACTGTACAAAAGATGCTGACAAACACCTATACATCCAGTGGAACACCAATTCTAGACAAATCTGGATTAATGCTAACAACAAGCGCAGACATAAAAGCCCGTTGGGCGGAACACTTCAAAGAAATTCTTAACCGTCCACTACCTCACAGTTTAATAGATTTTGAAGCTGAAACACCAGCAGCAGAATTAGATGTAAATTTAGATGACTTCACCTTGAGTGAAATAGAAACCACCTTAAAGCTAATGACCAATAACAAGGCTGCTGGAGAGGATAAGTTAACAGCTGAGATCCTCAAGGCAATTGATAGCCATAATTTAATACATCTCCAAAAAATGTTCAACATCATTTGGAAAACAGAGAAGACGCCTCATAAATGGAAAAAAGGAATCATTGTTAAGATCCCAAAAAAGGGCAATCTTAGAGATTGTAACAATTGGAGAGGCGTGACACTTTTGTCAGTTGCCTCAAAATTATTCTGTAAAATCATCCTAAATAGAATAAAGGATTCAATGGATACAGTAATGCGTGAAGAACAGGCTGGGTTTAGAAAAGGGAGAAGCTGTCTTGACCACATTTTCACTCTACGACTTATATTGGAGGAACACATTGAAAAGCAAAAACCTTTTGTACTTAACTTCATCGACTTCAAAAAAGCATTTGATAGTATTCATAGAGATTCTTTGTGGAAAATTCTGAAGCAATATGGCTTACCATCAAAAATCATAAATATTATCAAAGACATGTATGATGGTTACACATGTGCAGTTCGAACAGAGGAAGGACTGAGCGAATGTTTCCCAATAGAAACTGGGGTTAAACAAGGATGTATTTTATCGCCCTTGTTATTTGGAATTGTTATGGACTTCATAATGAAGAAATGCTGCACTGGTAATAAAGGCATCGAATGGATACAAGGAGACCATTTGGAGGACCTGGACTTTGCTGATGACATAGTTCTCATCAGCAATCAGATAAAAACGATGCAGGAAAACACAAATGAACTATCATCAATAGCCAGCAAAATTGGGCTTGAGGTCAATCATGAAAAGACTAAAGTCATGAAAAGTTTAATTCCAACAAGTGACAAAATATACATGGAAAACAAACCAGTAGAAGAGATCGATCACTTCATCTATCTTGGAAGTCACATTGATCGAGAAGGGGATACGAGCAAAGAAATTAGAATCAGACTGGCTAAAGCAGCAATGTCTTTCAGACGCCTTGAAAAGTTGTGGAAATCAAAACTCATTAGCACAAACACAAAACTTAGGCTATTCAAATCAAATGTACTATCAACCCTTACGTATGCGTGTGAAAGCTGGAAAACAACAAGAGATATAGAAACAAAGTTGAACGCATTCGAAAATAAATGTCTAAGGAAAATACTTGGTATAGAATGGAACGAATTCAAAACAAACGAGGAAATTAGAGAAATCGCCAATCAACCACTAATATCTTCAGTAATAAAGAAAAGACGATGGTCATACGTTGGACATGTGATGAGAAGAGATAATAATCGAATAGCAAAGCAAGCCCTCATATGGGAAACAACAGGTAAAAGAAAAAGAGGAAGACCCAGGGAGACACTGAGAAGAACATTGATGAGAGAGGCAAGAGCAGCAGGAATCGGCTCCCTCAATGAGATAGAACTGCTTGCACAGAACAGAGACAGATGGCGAGATTTGATAAAATATCTTTAAAAGAAAACTGCTAGAACAAAAATTCATATAGGAGAAGGTGTATCTTGGTCTACGCCCTATGGGCCGGTTACGGCTCGAAAGGTCAATAGATAGATAGAATTGTGTTTAGTAGTTCTCTTTTCATTTTTAGTTGTTTTAAAACTTCATTGTTTGTTTTGTTTGTCTTTGAGAAGATGTAACATTTTGCTATTCTTAGTTTTAGCCCTGGTGTTATTTGTTTTGATGTTAGTATATTTTTTGTGGCATTAAAATTACTTTTTGCCATACCTATTCTTTGGTTTATTTAAGTTGTACATTTTCCATCACTGGTTATAGTATGTCCCAGGTAATTGTAGCTCTGAACTGTCTCCAGATGTATTCCTTCAACTTTGATATTTATTTGTAGGTAACAAAGTACTCAGGGAATAAATTTTGCTTGCCTATAACTTTTTCCCTATTTTTCAAACTGGCAGTCATGTACTCAGGTGTCCCTGATCATACAGGCAGATATTCTCTAACCAGATGTATTCTAATTTTCTTATTGTCGACAGCTTTGACATTTTAGGTGGATTTTTTTGCTATCAGTTTAGCCCAAGCAGCAGCCACTTTTGTCTTATTTTTTTTCAGTTTCCAATCTTTTTTTACCATTTTCCAAGAGGACTAGACATCGGATCTTACTACCCATGGACCAGAGGAGCATAAAGCCCTGGTCTCTGGGTAGTGAGATCCGATGTCTGAGTCAACATATTTTTTTTATACAGACATATGACTTCTGGGCTGTGATTTTTTTCAGAGGAGGAAAGATTAGAGATTCCACTGTCACCTCCCATTCTTGTCATAAGAGTCAACTCAGGAGGTTGAGGGATAGGTTAACAACTTTTCACCTGCAAAAAATTCCACAGGTCACAAAAACACTAAGTCGGGACCAGTAGGTAGAGAAAATGGAGCTGGATTAGACACACAAACTAAGATAAGTTGATGTCAACATAGTAAGACAGGCACTATCTTGGAATCCACTGGGAAAGAGAAAGTAGGGAAGGAATGCATGGAGAAGAGAAGTCATGGAAACCCTCAAGAACATTGGTCTAGACTGGAGAGAAGTAGAGAAAGTGTAAAAAGAAATAGGGATGGATGGCGAGATCCATGGTCTATGTTCCAAAAAAAGCTGCGATAGTTCAGTGGTTAGTGGACTAAAAAGAAAAACAACATGGGCGTAATACAGATCACATAACCCCAAGAATAGTGTGCAGATGGTCTATAAAAAAAATAATGAACACACCCCATATTCCATCTATGCCACGTGGCATGATGGGGCTTTTTTTTTATTTATGCTTTAAAAAGTGTTCTAAGGGGCTTTGATTAATTGAAAAGAGGTTATACCTGCTTCAACAACCTGGATAAAGCATGCGACCTTTTTTCACTGTCAATTAATGTTCAGAAGACAGTAATACTAAATCAAGGTGACTTCAAACCTATATCTATTACTCTAAAAGACTGCCCACTAGAATCAGTACAGAAATTTACATATCTTGGATCCACAGTTACGCAAACCATCTCCCTTGATGAAGAAATAAACTGTCGAATTGGTAAGGCAGCTATGACCTTCGGCAAACTCACAAAAAGGGCATGGAACAACACGAAACTAACTCGAAAGACTAAACTTCTAATATATCAAACATGTGTGCTTAGCACACTACTATATGGATCCGAAACCTGGACAACATACTCAAACCAGGAAAAAAGACTAAATGTCTTCCACATGCGATGTCTCCGCAAAATAATGCACATCAAATGGCAGGAAAAAATAACCAACTTAACTGTCCTGCAACGTGCTAAGACCCTAACAATCATGTCGATGCTCAGAAGTCGAAGGCTAAGATGGCTGGGGCATGTCCAACGGATGGAAGAAAAACGCATTCCTAGGCAAATACTATATGGCGAGCTAAAACACGGAAAACGACAAATCGGCAGACCTAAACTACGATATAGAGATATCTGCAAATCATCTCTGAAAGACTTCTCCATCTGTGAAAACGACTGGCAACATCTGGCAAGTGATCGCACATCATGGAGAGCATGTATAAGGAACGGTATAACAACATTTGAGACTGTGCTAAGACAGGACTTAGAAGAGAAGAGACTCATAAAAAAGGATGGTAAACCCTGTGGACCAGCGAGCCTGACCTGTTCATTATGTGACCACGTGTGTTTGTCAAACATTGGTAGAATTAGCCACGAGAGAAGCTGTTCGGCAAAAACAATACCTCAAAAAAATACGCAATAGCCTCCACTAGATCGTCTGACAAGACAAAAAGGGCCATATATACCTGCTGTCTTTATCTCTCTTGTCAGTATTCTCAAGGCAGGCCCCTTTGTCCTTGTTCATGTTGTTTCCCATTGTAGTGCTTGCTTTGTTATTATCTCGCTATCACACAATGTTAGGGAAAGTAACAGTAAAGCATATTTCTCAGTAATAATTTGAAGAATCTGTTGAGGAAGAGTTCTGTTGATACCTTTTAGTTGAAACACTTCACAACCCAACTTAATTATCTGCATTGCAACTAGCTTTAACTATTTTATTGTTAAAATGTGTTCATCCTTGAAGACTGTGCTTTGTTGTTTTCAGATGAGCTCTTTTGAAAATATGAACCAGTGGATAGAGGAATGTGATCGCCATAGCCTGAATAAGCACATTCCTCGCATTTTGGTTGGAAACAAGTGTGACATGGTAGACAAAGTAGCTGTTAACACCAATATGGCCCAGAAATTTGCAGACACCCATGGCATGCCTCTTTTTGAGACATCTGCTAAGGATGATGACAAGGCTAACCATGTGGATGCGATTTTCATGACAATTGCTCACAAGTTGAAAAATGCTAAACCAATGATGCCTGTGACTACCTTCAATCCACGAGACACTGTTCACTTAAGAGATAGCCCTCATCATCGAGGTCTGCAGTCAGCTGTCAGTGCAGACACGGCTGGGGAGAAATCGGAATGTGCTTGCTAAAAATTTTTATTTAAAGGCTGGCTTTTCCCTTGAAACTAAAACTTCTTGTTAACTTGTGATGTACATTTGCTGATATATGATTTGTTACATCTGTTCTCTTGTTGCCTGACTGCTTAAAAACCCATATAATGTAATTACTTGTTTTTAAGGCATTCCATTATTTGTGGAGTGTTCAGAAATGGTTTCTTTCAACTTTTGCCGCACATACATGGATTTTTGTCAGAGAAAATTATCTCCATTTCTATTAATGACTGCAGCTGACCACAATACTCCACAGCATATGTGGATAGGATAAGATTGTTAATAATGTTTTTGGGAGTGCAAATGTTTCATTTTTAATGCACCTAATTAAAATAGGTGGAATATCATTTGATATAATTATTGGGACAAGCTGTATGGTGATGTCACCAGCCTTAACTTGACAAATGCTTTCTTAAAACTTATTAATATTGACGTCTAGACATGTACACAGAAGGCAAAGGAGATTTAATATATTTATTGTATCTGCTAAATAAATTTGTAGCCCTGGTGGCTGTGTAATTGGAGGTCTTGCTACCGACAAGATGATTCTGGGTTCAGTTCTCAAATGTTGTGGATTTTTTCAGACTGGCATGACCTTGAGGTTCACTTGGCCTCTGTAAATGTTACCATAGATTTTTTTATTAATAGGAAAATAAAGCAGTTTGGTAGTGTCTTGGCCTAGAGAAAATCAATATGGAGTAAAAAAAAAAAAAGTAAAGTACCCACGTCACGCCAAGTGGCGTGTAGGGAAATATGGTGTTAGTTACCCTATATTTTACAGACCTTCAGCACATGAATTTTGGGGTAATGTGGTCGGTATTGTGGCTGCTTTACTTTCCCAGAAAAAAAATCCGGTACCCATTTAAGGCTGGGTGAACCCGAAAGCCATCGGTTGGGATTGAACCCTACCCCTTGTGCTTTGTAGTCCAGTTCACTAACCACTGAGCTATCGCGGCTCCCATGGAGTGCATGGCCCACACAAAATTGTTCTGTTGGTCATGGAAATATATCAGCATTAACACCATATTCCCCATACAACTTAAGGCATGGAAGGAACCCTTTTAAATAAATTTGTAGAAAGTATCATGAAATTAAATTTTAATAATTTTCATGAAGACATTTTTCACAAAATGACAATTCCTTTGCACAATTTTTAAGTTATGGGAGCAAAAGGTATTTGTTTGGATTGTCTCAGAGTTTAGTTGTGTTTTTTTTTTTTCAAATTCCACCAACACAGAAAATATTGTAACATCATCATGGCTTGAAATCACATGACTATGATTTACAGATAGTTGTCTTTTGAGGCAAAAATTTCTTTCATTGACATGTAACCAGTCACGATCATCTGTTGGCATCTGGCTTCCAAGGTAGTTAGTCTGATGTTTTCTCTGACATTTATGAGATGCCCAGCTTCTGCTGCAGTCATGCCAAAAGCTCATCTGTGACATCTTGCACCAACCTTCTTAGTCTTCCTCTAGTTTGTCTACCTGGTAACATGCCCTCCATAATTATCTTCTCTAGACCATCATGTCAGTTCATATGACAAGAATAATTTATTTTCTTTGCTTTAATGTTCTTTATCAACCAGTTCTCATGAATATTAAGTTGTTGCAATAAACATGTTTGTTCTTGTCTCTGGCCATGGTATTCTGAGTATTCATCTTTAATACTTGCATTTAATAAACTCTATTGAATTGTCAGCAAATCTGTATATAAGCTTTATTTTGTAATATGTTCTTCTACCTTTCAGCTCCCTGTGGAGCATAGGTCTTCAACAAACACTTTCCAAGCCGTTCTGTTTCTTGCCAGTCTTTTAAGATCATTCCATGTCTTCCCCATCATCTTCATCTCTGCTTCCATCTGTCTTCTCCAAGAATACCTTGGTCTTCCTCTTTGTCTTTTTCCCTGGGGATTCCAAAAAAGGGCCTGTTGTGTTATACTCTCAGTTGGCTTCTGCACTGTGTGTCCTATTCAGCGCCACAGTGCCATCATCTTCGCTGTATCTCTTCATCCACTGGTATTTGACTGGTACATTTCCATAATTCTATGTTAATGATTTTGTCCTGCCATTTCCATCCATTTATTCTGCATAAGCATCCATTAATGAAAGTAGTTACAATCTGATGCTAGGGGGAAATGCTGTCTCTTAGAAGCCTTTTTTTTGTTGTTGCTATATCAGCTGCCTTCTGTTGTATGGTTGTTTTAATTTATTCATTGCCATGTTTAGTCTTGTTTTGATTTTCTTTATGTAACAAGAAGAGAAGAAAGTTTATGTTACCATTTTTCCCATTGTAGCTTTTGCTGAAACTTATGAATTGAGACCGATTCTCATTGCTTATTCAGGTGGTGGACTTGCTAGGAATATCCAGGTTGGGTTGAGGAGTGGCCACCACATAGCTTTTGCCTAAACTCTGCATTTCTCTGTCAGATCTGACTTTGTAGATTCACTGGACAGTTTTTTAAGCATGCCATCTTAGGTCCTCTACTCATTTCTAGTTTGTTAAAAATAATAATGATACAATATTTGTGGCTTTAATCTAATTTAGAAGGTATATCATGAGTTTATTACGGAGGTTATAGAATAAAGGATGCATGCTCTGTCCCGTCACTACAAACTGTTTGGGTCAGAGTTTTCATTTAAATCTAAATTTATTTTTAAAAAAACGTTTTGACCCAACCATATTATACCATATCATTTTCTTGGTGAACAATAGGTCCAATTTTTTTTTGTATGAATTATTCTGATTCTTCTTCTTTCCTTCCTCATTTGCCTTTCAGTTTGGGGGAATTCTGAATCAATATAGGTAAGCAAACATTCTTTAATGACCTGTTCTTGTTCACAATGTTCAGCAGGTTCCTATCGAACTGAAATCACATCAGATAGATTGGCAGTCCAGTCTCCTTTCAGCATGGCAGTGAAGCTTATAATTAGATAATACAATTTCGAGACAAATTTATGACAATATTTAACTAATTTAGATGTAATGTGAAATGATTTAAGAGATTGGTTTCATGTCTAAGTTGTGGTGCTAAAGTAAAGCAAAATGATAAAGGCCAAAGCAAAAAGAAAGCCAAGATCAGGAAAATATTTTGGTTTCATGTTATGAAAAAACAACAGATGTGATATATGGCAACAAGAAGTACAACTGGAAGAAGATGAGATAGATGGAAAGAGAGAGAAAAGATACCAGACAATTTAAGAGAGATAGAAGGTAACAACAGAAATAATAAACGACTATAGGGAAATTGTGGAGAGAGAGACATGATCACCTATACTAGCACAACTGTTTGGCTCTGATACTTTAGTTGGTAATTTGTGTCTTTCCAGGAATATAAAATGCACATGCATCCTCTGTTTTACATTCAAGTTGATGATAAGAAGCGATATCTTAAAATTTAAACATTTTTGTGGTTAAAATTTGAATTTTGCACCCCTCCCCCACCCAAAAACTCTCAAATTTGCTAGTCTTTCATCTTTTAGTTATGTACTTTATTCAACTGAAATCATCATCATCGAGTGCCATGTCCCCATCGAAAGTTGGCTACCATGGAGCACCATTCCACTCTGTCCCTTGCTTTGATGGCGCAGTTTGTCATAGGCTAAATTGTCCATCTTTTGATGTTACTCGTCCAGGTTAGTCTTGGTCTGCTTCTGACTCTTTTACCTTGTATTTTCCCCTCCAAGATTACTTTTAGTAGGCTGTTGTGTCTTTTAACATGGCCCAAAAATTGCGTTTGTCTTGTTTGAATTGTGTTTAGTAGTTCTCTTTTCATTTTTAGTTATTTTAAAACTTCATCGTTTGTTTTCTTTTCTTTCCATCCAATTCTACCTATTCTTCTATATATCCACTTTTCAAAGGCTTCAATTCTCTGTTTTCTTGTCTAGTGTCCATGTTTCTGCACCATATAGGAATGTTGAGAAGATATAACATTTTGCTATTCTTAGTTTTAGCCCTGGTGTTTTTTGTTTTGATGTTAGTATATTTTTCATGAAATTTCGACTGAAATATCATTCCTAAATAAGTATTGACATTAGTAAACATATTTCACTTTTTGAGTGTGATTTCATCAATTAAAACCACTTCCTTAAAATATCTATTTTAAAAATGAGTGGAGTGTACCAGGCTCGAAACATCCATAGCCAAGAGTGCTGCAATATTTCCAATTGCTGAAATGTCACTTTTATGTTGAAACAAGCATTATATGCTTCGGCAGCAGATGCTAAATATTTTATATTGAAATTTGAGTATGGTGCCCTGATGTGACCTAGTCAACCAAACTGACAATAACATAAATGGGTACCTGTCTTGCTGATTTGGAGTGCCCAAGATATAAAACTACATCCTCAATAAATCACATGAAATGTGAGTAAGAAAATTCTAAGTTTCAATTTTAGGGGCTCGTTAATGTGTATGCGTGAAGAGGAAATATAGATCATGTGTCTCACACTTTATGGCGACTGCTTTGATCAAGTGGCCTTTATCCCTCTGGTTTTATCATGAGCTCTTGACATACACCAGCAATGGTAATATGTGTTGTAAAATCATTAATGTGTATTTTAATTGTTTTCCTTTATAAGTGTGATCAATTTTCCTAAAACAGCTATTCATAGTTATGCTGCATCTACATAAGTACTCTTAAACACAAATGAATCTTTTATCATTTCCCTTTTTCTTCCTTTCATAGACAAGTGACCATTCATGTTTATTTGATTAGTTTCATTAATTGTGCACAATGATATTTACTTTTACATCCCCGGTGCAGTTATGTGGTTTTTATACAACTTAAATATTTAGTGCAGACAAGTGTCTGTTTGTGGCAGAGGTGTGCACACTACAGCCCCTGGTGGGGCCTGAATCAATATGTCAAGCGTTTCTGACCTTCTTTCATGGTTATACTCATCCTTGATAAAGTACCCTTATATATATATATTGCGTTCATTAGCTTTCACCTCTGGTGAAGTCCCTAGAGACTAGGAACTGAATCTTTTTTCCTTCACAGCTATGTTCACAGGGGTCCCTCGCCGCACAGGTAGATAACCCCTGTCTTCAAAGGTACTCTTAATTTTTCATCGATGAGTAATTGACTTTTCAAGCCAGACCTCACTGCTGAGACCAGGGTTGGTTGTCACAGAGAGAAATCACAAATAAAAATCCCAACTGGTGCAGCCAGGATTTGAACTCACAACCTCTGTGTCTTGAGACCGATGTCTTGCCTTGAGACCAAGCAATCTCCTCACCTTATCATTTGATTTTATTTGTATCTGTGAACAATTTCTGTCCCCATAAGATGACATGGAAAAAATCAAGAGCAAGACATCAATTAACTAGCAGACATTTTGAAAAGTCACTTTGTATTTCTGCTAGTCAAACACTACCAGGAGAACTGGCTGGTCTAAAGGCAAAATGTCAGCCTCGAGACAGAGAGGTTGTGGGTTCAAATCCCGGCTACACCGGTTGAGATTTTTATTTATGATTTCTCTCTGCGGCAACCACCCCTGGTCTCAGCAGTGAGGCCCGGCTTTGAAACGTCAATTACTCATCAACTGAAAAAATATGAGTACCTCTGAAGTTGGAGTTATCTGCCTGTGAAGGGACCCATGTGCACATGGCTGCCAGGGAAAAATGGATTAACATGCAAAATTCAGTTCCTAGTCTCTAGGGACTTCGTCAGAGGTAAAATTTGGCGAACGAAAAAAAAACACTACCAGATTTTGACAGGTTTGTGTTTAGGAACAATGCTCACTAAATCTATTAGATATCGATTTGTAATTTATTGATAATTATCTCTTTCTTGCATTCTCCACCTCTCACTCTCTCTTATTCCACCCTCATCCTGTTTTCTGCTTTCTGTGAAAAAAAATTATTTTTACATGCAAATGACGTCATTTATAAAAGTACTTCAATATATGACAGTATCTAGCCCTCAGTAACTTTATATTTTTATTTTGGGCCCCTTGTGTACAGAAAGTTGTTCAATTCTGGTTTCTGGTCTAATTCTAAAGCTGACTGGTGAAGTGCTTAGCTCACTCATCTGCTAACCATGTGGCCTTGGTTCACTTCCCAGTGACGAACATACCCAGACTTACAATGGGGTTATGTTCCGAAAAACTCATCATAAATCAGAAATATTGCAAATCATCAGTAGACACTTTAAAATCTATATTTCGTTCGCCCGAAGTATTGTCTATATCTGCAATGTCGTTTCCTGTAGTGGTTGGGCCCTTTCGCGGCTGAGGGCCCAGCGCTGCACCTGCCTGAGTGTCCATCACAGGGCGAGTGCCATATCGATTTGCGGCTATAGACATACTTCCCATTGGCATGAGTGCGTGGCATCCTGATTTTTGTAGTGCGCCTTTTGGCTGGTTGCCTCCGACTTCAGCACTTAAACTTGCTAGAGCAGACTGTGGTCTTGCTCGGGTGTAGGAAGGCCTGGCCAGTCTTGGTTTTCAGTCTCTGGTGACTGTTAAGCCTCATCCCCACGACAAGGAGCTGGCCTTGATGACACTTTAATATAACCAAGGATGTGTTTTGTTTCATTTTCCAACTAGTTTATAAAAAAAAAAACAATGCTAAATATAGAAAATAACACACTTACTCATATTGTAACTCCGAAAAATCATAAGTCAGGGTATGTCTGTTTAGCTAATTTTAAGGCAGGCCATCATGACTTCATTGTTCTTCTAGCCAGTGGAAATAGGTGCTATACTTGGAAGATGTCAACCACATTACTCACAAATATGGAGGAGAAAATATTACTATCTATTGACTTTTTGAGCCGTAGCTGGCCCATAGGGCGTACACCAAGATACTCCTTCTCTTATCTGAATTTTTGTTCTAGCAGTTTTCAATTCTTTTAAAGATATTTTATCAAATCTCGCCATTTGTCTCTGTTCTGTGCAAGCAGCTCTATCTCATTGAGGTAGCTGATTCCTGGTGATCTTGCCTCTCTCTTATCAATGTTCTTCTAAGTGTCTCTCTGGGTCTTCCTCTTTTCCTCTTACCTGTTGTTTCCCACATGAGGGCTTGCTTTGCTATTCGGTTATTATCTCTTCTCATCACGTCCAACATGTGAAAATATTACTACCAACACCACAATCCCCAGTGGAGTGTAACTTAATGTGATCAATGTACTTTTATTTTTTAATGGTCAAATTGTTCTGCACCTGATGAGTGATGCTTAATTGTTTGTATTTTGTAGGTACCTAAAAAATCTGCACTTTTGTTTTTGTCCATTGAGGTTCTTTTAAATCTTCTAACCCCAGGAACCTACCCTCTCCCTATATCCCAGTTGTGATGAGATGTGGTTGGACCTTCTGCTATTGCACTTTCTCATAGAAACAAGACGAGACAGATAATCTGTGAACCTGATGGTTCCCAGACTAAAATGGTGGAGACTTATGAAAGCACATGATGTGATACAGTCTTAGAGAAGAGCCTAGCATAGTGACCCCACATTTTTTTTTAAAATGGAGTCTGCTTTTATGGAACCAAAGCAAGAGACAGAGTGGAATGGTGCTCGTGGTAGCCAACCTTCGAGGCGAAGACGGCACTCAATGATGATGATGGTGATTTTATGGAACACTCTGTGACTAACTGAGGTTGTGCTGTTGGTGGACTTGAGCGCTTAAGGCTCTTTCATGAACATTACAGCACTGAGTGGGGGCAGAAAGTTTGTTTCCTGCTACCTTCTTTTAAATAAAATAGGCACAACTCCTTTCAGGCCTAATGCCAGTTCTGCATTTTCTTTAGGCTTGCATGTTGCCTAAGTGGCAGTGTTCCCTAGCGTTTGGCTTTTCGTGGCAAGGCGCTGTGCCACTGAGTACGGGTTCGATCCTGCTTTGGTCCATATTTTTTTCTGTTGTTGATTATTTGTCAATTTTTCAGAGTGCTGTAAACATACCTCTTCCTCTGAATTGATTCGATAAGTGTAAATAACTTGCAGTACCTGATTAGTAGAGGGAGCCGCGATAGCTCAGTGGTTAGTGAACTGGACTACAAAGGACAAGAGGTAGGGTTCGATCCCACCCGACGGCTTCCAGGTTCACCCAGCCTTTAATGGCTACCGGATTTTTTTCTGGGAAAGTAAAGCGGCACTGGCGTAATGCCGACCACATTACCCTAAAAATCATGTGCCGAAGGTCTGTAAAATTTATGGTCACTAATACCATATTCCCTATACGCCACTTGGCGTGACGGGGGTACTTTACTTTTACTTACTTATACCATATTCCCCATATGCCTAGCAAGGCATGAAGGGAACCTTTACTTTACTTTAATCTGATTAGCAAAGAAGAGTGCTCTAATTTGACTCTCCGTAGAGATATATCTTTTATGTGTTCACATTGAAAACAGTCTGATGTCGGTCTTCAATAGTAACTACTCAGTTCTATTATGGATTTTAATTTGTTTGCAGTGATACCGGTGCCTTCCATAACCATACTCGGTTCTATTTTACTGAGTAGTTTCTTTCATGGATGATTTAGCCACTATTGAAATGACAGGTCCAGCTGCAAAATGAACAATGCAATTTCATGTCTAGAAATTGTGTGTTTTTTCTTTTAACTTTGATTTAATTTCTTTTACAAATGTTGTGATGCCGTTTCTTCTCCATCTGCTATTATCATTCTAATTTTATTTTTCATTAATGGAGAGTTCACTCATGGATGCCTTGCTGACAACTTTTTATGTAAATTTTGGTCTACTCACAGGCCACTTTCCAGCTCCGTAGTTTGTTTTCACAACATATGTGTTATCCATCTTCACCATTTTTTACTTATCGTTATCTCTAAAGTGTGTTGAGTTGAACTCTGTGATGATTGTATATAATTGTGAATTTTAACATATGGATAAGACTTGGAATGGATAACATTTTTTTTTTAAAACTCAAAATTAAAGCCTCAAATATGAGACATTTTAGGTAAGGAAAACATGCTGTCATGTGATATTTGATGAGCAAGATGCCCTGTACACACAGGTGAAACAAGCACATTTCAGGCAGTTTTGTCATGTCTAATAAAATTTAAATAGACCAGTCACCAAGAAATACACTGGAAGTCCACAAAACAAAAACCAGACCTTAAAAACTTAAATGAAATAAGATAAGAATGAAGACCTCTGGCATGATAGGTTTCGGCAGTTCTCAGACAAATCTTGACACCTCACATGAGAGGAGAACAACTAAAGTAAAACAAAAAAAGTAAAGTACCCCCGTCACACCAAGTGGTGGCGTATAGGGAATATGGTGTTAGTGACCATAAATTTTACAGACCTTCGGCACATGATTTTTGGGGTAATGTGGTCGGTATTACGCCCGTGCCGCTTTACTTTCCCAGAAAAAAATCTGGTACCCATTTAAGGCTGGGTGAACCTGGAAGCCGTCGGGTGGGATCGAACCCTACCCCTTGTCCTTTGTAGTCCAGTTCACTAACCACTGAGCTATCGCGTCTCCCTTGAACAACTAAAGAAGTAAGTAAATTTATTTGAATTTCCTTTGATAATACTGCCAAAGATATTGTCCTTCCACAAATCTCTGTCCATAATACATCATATCTATTCTGTCATTGACTGTTTACTGTGCAAATACATAAAGCTTTCTAGTACCTTCTCTCTTTGTCATCCGCGATCTCTTTTTCCCTGTATTTTGCCAGTTGTAACCAAGTATTCCAATTTTCTCTTCTTGTGATGTGTCTAAAAAAATGTCAATTGTTATTTTTTTTCTGATATTTTTAGGAGCTCAAAAAGGGCAATAGTTGATCTTAAACTACAACCGAGAGACTTGGATTTTGTTTGTCTGTGTTCACCTGGCGACTAATCATTTGTACTTTCTTGTCCACCCTAAAAGGTCAGTAAGTGATGGCAGTTGTGTTGTGTTGTGGTTTACAACAAACTGCAATATCTCTGCTTTGAGACCCAGTGCATCTGTCATCAGCATAACATATTTGGGTACCGCATTGTGTTTCCTACTCAATTCCTGTTTGGCCAGGCTAGTAGTCTGCCACTGATCCTGACTTGAGCAATTAGCTATAAGGTTGGGGGAGGGGGGGGGCCTGTCTGGTCTAGAGTTAAAACATCGGCCCCTGATCAGGAAGGTTCGGGGTTCAAATCCCTTCATAGGTAGTGGGAATGTTTCACCTCATGTCCTTGCTTTCTTCTTGGCCTTCCCCCCCCCCACACGTCCGGTTTTTGAGTAGTGAGATCTAATGTCTAGTCCCCTCAGAGGTAATGTTCATTAAAGAAGCCATGGCAGTTCTTTAAGTCTGAGAGAGTAGACCAAAATTGGCCACCTTTTGAGCACAATTGTTAAGCAAATCTATTCATGTTGATGAGATGTCGGGTTGAACAATTTGGTTCTAGTTTTTTTCCTTGTATTTGGTTTTGTGACTGCCAGAACTTTATAAAAAGCTCCTCCCACTTGGTGCTTTTTTAATTTTTTTTGTACTGGGTTTTCTTTTGCCATTTATTTACAGTGTTGTGCGATATCTCCAGGTTGTTAATGTTATCAGAAGGGCTAGACATCTTGTATGTATTCAGTTTGTGTCCACCTTTTACATGCTGTATAATATCAGTTTTGTGTTTTGAAGGATAAACAAACTAGCTATAAGACAATTGTTCATGTTTCATAAAAAATCACTTCAAAAGGGAATACACAACAAAACTAACAAATAAAAGAGTAATAAACAATACAAACATTTTTTTAAATAAATTTTTTTAAAAATTCATCATCATCATTGAGTGCTGTCTTTGCATCGAAGGTTGGCTACAATGGAGCGCCATTCCGCTCTGTCTCTTGCTTTGATGGTGCAGGTTGTCGTAGGCTGACCTGTAACATCTTTTGATGTTACTCATCCATATTAATCTTGGTCTGCCTCTGCCTCTTTTACCTTGTATTTTTCCTTCAAAGATTACTTTTAGTAGGCTGTTGTGTGTTTTAATATGCCCCAAAAATCGCATTTGCCATGTTTGAATTGTGTTTAGTAGTTCTCTTAATTTTTAGTAGTTTTAAGACTTCATCGTTTGTTTTCTTTTCTTTCCATCCAATTTTACCTATTCTTCTATAAATCCACATTTAAAAGGCTTCAATTTTCTGTTATGTTTTTTTGTTTAATGTCCATGTTTCTGCACCATATAGCATATAGGAATGTTGAGAAGATGTAACATTTCGCTATTCTTAGTTTTAGCCCTGGTGTTATTTGTTTTGATGTTAGTATATTTTTCAAGGCATTAAAATGACTTTTTGCCTTTACTATTCTTTTGTTTATTTCAGTTGTACATTTTCCATCACTGGTTATAGTATGGCCAGGGTAGTTGTAGCTCTGAACTGTTTCCAGGTCTATTCATTCAATTTTGATATCCACTTGTAGGTTTTGAGTATTTCCTTTGTTTATGATCATAATTTTAGAGTTTTTTATATTCATATCTAATTTTTAAAAAACAAACAAATTAACTAAATATAAATCAGTGCATCGAATAGATTTACAGATTAAAAATGTATTCAACACTTGCAATAATCAATAAAAATTTAGAAAACCAACATTTTATTTTAAGTTATTGATAAAGTGAATACTTTTATTTGTAATGGCACAATAAAAACATCTATTGTCCTATCAAGCCATAACATATATATAATAAATAGATTGAACCATTTGCTCATCTACTGTTTTCCTTGTAAGAAAAAGAAAAGAATTTTTTGTTTCCTCATTGGTAAGGGCTCATTTAATTAAGTGTATTTGATATAAAAGGCTGTTTCCAGCACACCAGCCAGGTCATCCAATGGGGATCCCTTACGTCTTAGCAAATTCAGCTCGGCACTAGTATCTCCTTGACCGGTGATCTTAAGATTCTCAGATGTCAAGTTCGCAGCCAGCTTATCGAGTGAGCTGTTCATGAACTGGAGTTAGTCGACGGAGAACGATATGTACTTTTCCATGATGTTTGGGATGCAGCGGATTTTTCCATTCTCCACCTCTTTCGTGTCCCACTCACCATCTTATGTTTTGATAATCTTCAGTTATTGTTCCGGCTATATCTACTAGCGTGAAAAAAAAAAATTGTCTTGCCTGAAATTTGTACACTCACCATTCTGGTTAGCAGCAAGCACACAACACACTCAGCCAGTGATTTACAATTAGGTCTCAAAGTCAACAGATAAACACTTGGACAAGTTATCACTCACTAGGAGTCCTGACAAATTTTTTTTTTTTGGTGTTTGCCAGCTTTCACCTCTGGAAAAGTCCCTAGACTAGGAACAGAATTTTGTGTGTTAATCCGTTTTTCACTGGCAGTCATGTGCACAGGGGTCCCATGCCGCAACTCTTGTCTTAATTATTTTGTTGTAGTTTGTAATTGTAGACAAGTAATCAGTGCTTTCTTAGAATGTGTCAGGCTTTCAACAAGGAATACAAAATAAATGTTAAAAAAATATATATATATATTCTCATTTGCTAATGTCCTTGTTTGAGAACAATCATACAGTAGTTTTAAGAAATATTTTTGTTTTTTTTTTAATAATAATTTTTTTTAGTATTTATGTTTCATTGTATTATGTTTTTTTTTTTTTTTTTTAAGTTTTAGTTTAATTTTTGTGTTCCACATTGTGGATTTTTTTCCCCTGAAAATTGCGAAAAAGCATCACATTTTTTAACATAAAGTTGTAAATTTATATTTTATTTTTTTTATTTTTACATTTTTATCTTTGGGATTCACAATATTTATTAGATGTGGTCAAAAATGTTATTCTCATTCATTTTTTCAATTCTTTTATTTCAATTCTACTTTTCCTTTTTTTTTTTTATAAAGACTTTTTTGGTTAAAATGTTAATTTTCTTTTTTGGTTACATTACAGTTGTTCATTTGTTTTTCCACTCAATTGCCTCTGCTTATGTAATTAAAGGACCCCTCTCTGTCTTGAGGCATAAGGGGGAATTTGATCTTAGTGTCTGAATTTTCAGTGACCAACATACAGCACTTTTTATAGATGATATGGTCAGTATAACACCAGGCCACCCTATTTTCGGGAGCAGCGATAGCTCAGTGGTTAGTGTACTAGGCTACAAAGGACAAGAGGTAGGGTTCGATCCCAACCGACGGCTTCCAGGTTCACCCAGCTTTTAATGGGTACCGGATTTTTTTTCTGCGAAAGTAAAGCGGCACGGGCGTAATACCGACCACATTACCCCAAAAACCATGTGCCAAAGGTCTGTAAAATTTAAGGTCACTAACACCATATTCCCTATACGCCACTTGGCGTGATGGGGGTACTTTACTTTTTTTTTTTTTTTTTTTTAACCCTATTTGCACATTAAAAAATTCTCAGATACACATTTTTCTGTGCCATTCTTCCTCATTGTCATCTATTTTCCTGTTGTATATTTAAACTGCTGGTTGGTTGGATTCAATTCTTGTCTGGTGTCCAAAATATTTAATTCTTTAATGTTCATTTTGTTGTTGTTCTTGCTAGGATCATCATCGCTGCACACTGGGTGAATCCATTGGTGCTCCGATATCCCCTTCAAGAATCTCTAGGAAATCCTAGACGAACCCTGACCCACTTGCGTGAACTCCGTAGCACGGCCTGGGAATCATTATAGGGGCGGGGTTTTGCTGATAATCTTGCCAGAGCATTAGCCAAATTTATGGCTTTCTTTATCTTATTTTAATAACCAAGTGTTGTTGTTTGCGTTCATCCGACTACTAAAGGATCACACCTCTTCATCATCCTTCCTTAAATGGATGTTAAGTGGGCGTGTCTGCATCAAGTTGTTGTTTGCGTTCACCCGATGACTAAAGGATCAAGCCTCTTCATCATCCTTCCTTAAATGGACGTTAACAGGGGCATGTCTGCATCATGTTGTTGTTTGCGTTCACCCAACGACTAAAGGATCAAGCCTCTTCATCATCCTTCCTTAAATGGATGTTAAGTGGGCGTGTCTGCATCATGTTGTTGTTTGCGTTCACCCAACGACTAAAGGATCAAGCCTCTTCATCATCCTTCCTTAAATGGACGTTAAGTGGGCGTGTCTGCATCATGTTGTTGTTTGCATTCACCCGATCACTAAAGGATCACGCCTCTTCATCATCCTTCCTTAAATGGACATTAAGTGGGCGTGTCTGCATCATGTTGTTTGCGTTCACCCAACGACTAAAGGATCACGCCTCTTTATCATCCTTCCTTAAATGGACATTAAGTGGGCATGTCTGCATCATGTTGTTGTTTGCCTTCAGCCAACGACTAAAGAATCACGCCTCTTTATCATCCTTCGTTAAGTGGGCGATTCTGCATCATGTTGTTGTTTGCGTTCACCCGACGACTAAAGGATCACGCCTCTTTATCATCCTTCCTTAAATGGACGTTAAGTGGGCATGTCTGCATCATGTTGTTGTTTGCAGTAAAACTGTGATATTTGCGCCTTTTGACCCAGCATCTGACTTCAGCAGTGCAATTTTGAGCACAGTGTTATCTTCCCTCCTCGATCCCTTCTCACTTGACCAGACTAGACAAGTTAGTCTGTTTCTGGAGGTACAGCAGATAGATGGAGCAGGATCTGGATGGTTCTCGTTCACTGATCCTGGCACAAGCCATCAGCTGTGGGAGTCGCTGGCAACTTCTAGCTCTGCTGCTGTAAAGCGCCTTTGCCTCCTAACAGCCAAATGTTCTGTAAAATGTGCAAGTGCATGCGGGACTTCCTGTTTATTGCCAGTATCTAATAGGGCTACACATCAGATCTCCTTACCCAAGAGATCAGGGAGAGTATTGCTATGAAGAAACAATGGATTAATTTTTCCTTTTTTTTCAAGATTACCACCACCTATCGTGAGCTTTGAACCAGGTCCTTGCTACTTCTACCTCCACTTGCTACTTCTACCTCCACTTGCTACTTCTACCTCCACTTGCTACTTCTACCTCCACTTGCTACTGCTACCTCCACTTGCTACTTCTACCTCCACTTGCTACTTCTACCTCCACTTGCTACTTCTACCTCCACTTGCTACTTCTACCTCCACTTGCTACTTCTACCTCCACTTGCTACTTCTACCTCCACTTGCTACTTCTACCTCCACTTGCTGCTGCTACCTCCACTTGCTGCTTCTACCTCCACTTGCTACTGCTACCTCCACTTGCTACTTCTACCTCCACTTGCTACTGCTACCTCCACTTGCTGCTTCTACCTCCACTTGCTACTGCTACCTCCACTTGCTACTGCTACCTCCACTTGCTACTGCTACCTCCACTTGCTACTTCTACCTCCACTTGCTACTTCTACCTCCACTTGCTACTGCTACCTCCACTTGCTACTTCTACCTCCACTTGCTACTTCTACCTCCACTTGCTACTGCTACCTCCACTTGCTACTGCTACCTCCACTTGCTACTTCTATCTCCACTTGCTACTTCTACCTCCACTTGCTACTGCTACCTCCACTTGCTACTTCTACCTCCACTTGCTACTGCTATCCCCACACTTGTGAGTTCAGCTCCAATCTCTCCTCTGTCCTACCTCTGGTGTCTCTAGCATTACCACTTATTGTTACAACAACCAGGCCTTTCCTCTAGACATGGTTCCTTAGATCTAATTCCAACATTTACATCTCTTCAACTTAGGACCAACAAATCTGTTAGTAGTTCAAATGTTCTGTATGGCAACAACAGAATCATATTTTTTTTTTGTTCACCAGCTTTGACCTCTGACGAAGTCCCTAGAGACTAGGAACTGAGTTTTGTGTGTTAATCCATTTTTTATCTGGCAGTCGTGTGCAGAGGAGTCCCTCGCCGCACAGGCGTATAACTCCGACTTCGGAGGTACTCATATTTTTCCGTCGATGATTAATTGACGTTTCAAGCCAGGCCTCGCTACTGAGACCAGGAGTGGTTGCCGCAGAGAGAAATCACAAATAAAAATTCCAACCAGTGTAGCCGGGATTTGAACCCACAACCTCTCTGTCTCGAGGCCAGCGTCTTGCCTCGAGGCCAACCAGTCCCCCACAAAATCATTTCACTTTGTTCAATCCTTGACACTGCTCTAAGTTTGCCCCACAAACATCTCCACTTTCACTGTTTTCAGCCAAGTTGTCTCTGGTGTGCCTCTCTTTAATACCTGCTGTATTATATTCTTCTTATTTCCTTCCTCATTTGCCTTCCAGCGTTGAGGGGAGAAATAATTTGTGATCTTTTGCTCTTCTGTTTGCCTCGGCTGCTGTTATATTTCCTAATGCTTCTAATATTGCATTCATCCATCATTTTCGTGGTCGACCCTTGGGTCTGGTGTTCTCACAACGTTTGTTGAAGGCTTGTTGTGTTGTGTTTTGATCTTTCTGCCTTGTCACGTGGTCAAACCATTTTATCTGTTGTTTCTTTATATATTCAATGGCTGGGGCTATTCTTAACTTTTTTCTCAGTTTTTCATTTCTGATCTTATCTCTAAGACTGTTTCCTGTCATTCATCTGACACATTTAATCTCAGTAGAGATTATTTTTCTTATTGTTGATGCCATGCTGCATTAAATATTCTGTGCAGCCATGTCACTCCTGTTTCTCCTGCTTGTATTATATTGTTTGTCTTTATTCTTGATTGCTTCAAGTACACAGTGCTTGTCTGGTTGACAAAGACCTTTCTGTGAGGAATTGTTAAAGGAGGTAGAAGAGGTACATAGAGAAAGAGATAACAAAGAATGGACAGACTTCAATTTCTCAGTCCTAAAGAATGACTGAGGATAGAAACCAATGGTGAAGGCTGATGAAGTCTATCAGTGGTGCCCCAACAACACCTAGGCTGATGTCTATCAGTGGTGCCCCAACAACATCCAGGTTGATGAAGTCTATCAGTGGTGCCCCAACAACACCTAGGCTGATGTCTATCAGTGGTGCCCCAACAACACCCAGGTTGATGAAGTCTATCAGTGGTGCCCCAACAACACCCAGGTTGATGTCTATCAGTGGTGCCCCAACAACATCCAGGTTGATGAAGTCTATCAGTGGTGCCCCAACAACACCCAGGTTGATGTCTATCAGTGGTGCCCCAACAACACCCAGGTTGATGTCTATCAGTGGTGCCCCAACAACACCCAGGTTGATGAAGTCTATCAGTGGTGCCCCAACAACACCCAGGTTGATGAAGTCTATCAGTGGTGCCCCAACAACACCCAGGTTGATGAAGTCTATCAGTGGTGCCCCAACAACACCCAGGTTGATGAAGTCTATCAGTGGTGCCCCAACAACACCCATGTTGATAAAGTCTATCAGTGGTGCCCCAACAACACCCAGGGTTATGGAATGAAGAAGATGACACAGTGCTTAGTTGGTGATAATGTTTTCTGTTCTGAGTGCACCCAACAACTGCTTCTCTTCATTAGAAGGATGTTATGTGGTCATTGATGCATTACATCATTGCTGACAACATACTGTGTTATCTCCACTATTTAACACATCAGATTTGAGCATAACAATTTGGGTATAGTTGCAACCCATTTTAATTCCTACTCATTTCACCCAACCATCTAGTCTGTTACCAGAGCCACTGGGAGGGATATGGAGTAGAATCTTGATCAGCTGTTGCCATTGATCCTGGATCAAACTGTCAGCTATGAGTCACTGACCACCCTTAGATAGAGTAGTGGTTCTATGTGTATTTGGTTGTTGTACTAATCTCCAATGTCTGTACTGGGTTCAGGTTTTTTTTAATTGCTATATAGTGTGTAAGGAGGCCTAGTTAAACCTTCTTGACTATTTCAATTATTTTGGGCGGCCTGCTAAATGCATTGACTCACAGGCCGCTGTTCCACAGCAACAACAATGATTTTGGGCAGCCTGCTAAATGCATTGACTCACAGGCCGCTGTTCCACAGCAACAACAATTATTTTGGGCAGCCTGCTAAATGCATTGACTCACAGGCCGCTGTTTCACAGCAACAACAATTATTTTGGGCAGCCTGCTAAATGCATTGACTCACAGGCCGCTGTTCCACAGCAACAACAATTATTTTGGGCAGCCTGCTAAATGCATTGACTCACAGGCCACTGTTTCACAGCAACAACAATTATTTTGGGCAGCCTGCTAAATGCATCGGCTCACAGGCCGCTGTTTCACAGCAACAACAATTATTTTGGGCAGCCTGCTAAATGCATCAGCTCACAGGCCGCTGTTCCACAGCAACAACAATTATTTTGGGCAGCCTGCTAAATGCATCGGCTCACAGGCCGCTGTTTCACAGCAACAACAATTATTTTGGGCAGCCTGCTAAATGCATCGGCTCACAGGCCACTGTTCCACAGCAACAACAATTATATTGGTTGCTAGTTTTTGTTCACAATATTTGTTTATGAGCTTGTTTCATGCCATTTCATTGCTGTATAAAAAAAAATCTATAGAATATGTTTTCATCATCATCAAAGTGCATTCCAACAGGTATAGATGACCAGGGAACAAATGGTGGATTGTAACTAACACTTGTTCAATGTGTGGTGACAACTTTACAGAACAAGGACAATACAAAATATTTAACAGTTCAGCCTACATGCGGCCTTCTTTAGAAAACAGAGCCGCGATAGCTCAGTAGTTAGTGAACTGGACTACAAAGGACAAGGGGTAGGGTTCGATCCCAACCGACGGCTTCCGGGTTCACCCAGCCTTAAATGGGTACCAGATTTTTTTCTGGGAAAGTAAAGCAGCACGGGCGTAATACTGACCACATTACACCAAAAATCATGTGCTGAAGGTCTGTAAAATATATGGTCACTAACACCATATTTCCCTATACGCCACTTGGTGTGACGGGGGGTACTTTACTTTACTTTAGAAAACAGGAACACAGACAACGAAATGAAGATGTACTCTGAATTTGATTACTTCAGAACATCTTGTACAGTATAGGGGTAAAGGCATCAAGATGCATAGAAATGCAAAGCTACTGTAAAGCTTATGATAATAATGACAATTTTTAAAAAGGGGAAAAAGTGGTATGGTAACAGCTTTACAGAGGTGAGAAACAAAACAAAAGTAGAACGATATTTCAGCCAAAAGTCCTTCAGCAGGAACAACAAACCACAACACAAAAATGTATAAGGATATACACAGAAATATTTTTGTACATATTTTTTATTGCAACTTTATTATGGTGAATTATTGCTTATGTAGATTTGAGTTTAGTATCTTACAATACTGTTCTGGACGTGTCGTCAGTATTAGCTGTGGGTGTTGTTTATAGATGAAACGGCATGTGATATTTTTCCTCTTAAAAACCGTACCCACAATTCCTCCTGGGCATGTATTAGAGTATGTCTTCTTTCCGTTGTCTGTTTCTGTTTGTGTTGTCCCAGTTTTTTTAAGAAGGTTGCTTGTAGGCCAAAATGTCAAATATTTTGTATTGTCCTTTTTTATAAAACTGTCACCATACTTTGTAGCAATGTATGTTACACTCCACCACTTGTTCCCTGTTACCAACATTGCATTTATTTGCCTGTTCCCTGTTTAGATGACCACATCTCTCCATGGATTCCTGTTTGTCCCTGGTGTTTTCTTTTAAGCAGCCCACTGTTGATAGTTTTCCATGCCAGACTTGTAATATTCCAAACACTGACACATTTTAGTCAATTTCTTTTGTGGTCTATTGTTGGAGAACTTCATCACTTATGCAGATTCCATTTATGAACTAAACTATTTTTCCAGCTCTCCAAATGAGCCACAGAGTTTGTATTTCAATGGAGTCTATATTGGCCAGAATACCTGCCTCTCTGAATTGTAAAGGTAAAACCTCTGTAGTAAGCACATCTTGTTTATTCTGGAGATAGTTCTCTAGGGCAAAAGTCAGTTTCTACAATTTTTTTGTATGGTGCCATCTTTCACCTTCCAAAAAAGAGTCAAACAGGAAATATTTTGACTAAGAACTTATACCTTCCATCTAGTAAGGGTTTCCCATAATTTATACAACATTTTCTTTCAAATGGGTTTGCAAAACTAACAAGGCAGTTTGTGTGGGAAAACAATCCAATTTGTACTAACAAGGCAGTTTGTATGGGAAAACAATCCAATTTGTACAACTTTTTACATCTTTTTTTTTTTTAACTGAGATAAACATAAATATACACATAACATTTTAGTATATGTAAAATTGAGAAGACAGCTCTATTTCTTTAATATACTGTATTAGCCAATCAAATTGCCCTAAACCTCTATTTGAAACAGACTATAAATTAAGTTATTTGCGGGTCATCATCGTTGCATTCTGAACATGTCCATAGGTGCTCAGATTCCTCCTCCACCCCCCAAAGCAAGTCCCACAGTGTCCAACGACTAACAACTTCAGTTCTGGGTCGGTTGATAAGTCTTCTTATACGCCCACTAAGTTTCTCATTTCTGGCTGTGCCCATCTTAACTCCCATTTCTTTCAGACTGTCCTCAACAATAGCACAGCTAGCCAACCTGTCCACTCTTTCATTTCCCCGTACTCTCGCATGTCCAGGGACCTAGACAAAGGTGACCCTACATATTTTTTACTTCTGCATTGACTCTACCCATTGCCTGCGTACAGAGCCTGCCTCCACTTTTTTTATCAGGCTCATCGAATCACTTGGTATGGATATCATAAATACTGTAGTCAACCATACTATATGGGTCATATCTATTGACCTTTCGAGCCGTAACCGGCCCATAGGGCATAGACCCAGATACTCTTTCTCTTATTTACATTTTTATTCTAACAGTTTTCAATCCTTGGAATGATATTTTATCAAATCTCGCCATTTGTCTCTGTTGTGTGCCAGCAACTCTTATCTCATTGAGGGAGCCAATTCCTGCTGCTTTTGCCTCTCTGATCAATGTTCTTCTCTGGGTCGGCCTCTTTTCCTCTTACCTGTTGTTTCCCACATGAGGGCTTGCTTTGTTATTCAGTTGTTATCTCTCCTCATCACATGTCCAACATAAGACCATTGTCTTTTCTTGATTACCATCTCACATCTAACATCTGTCTTTAGAAGGACATTAAGTGGGTGTAAATGTGTTGTGTTGTAGCTTATTTGCACCTTTCGGCCCAAAAGAATTAGGTGGAGTAGGGTCTGGATCATTTTGGTTCACCAATCCTGACGCAAGCCACATGCTGTTGTTCACTGACAGCTTCTAGCTGTGCAGTTGTGAGGTACCTTGGCTCCAGTTGTGAATATAATCTGCAAGAGGCTGAACGATTCACACCTCACCCATAACTAGGAAATTTACATGTTCTGTTTTTTTTTTCATTTGTAAGACTTTTTTTGGGCTGGTGTAGATATTTGCAGGTCATGATGAAATGTATGAGAACAGGTCATGATGGAATGTATGAGAACAGATCATGATGGAATGTATGAGAACAGATCATGATGGAATGTGTGAGAACAGGTCATGATGGAATGTATGAGAACAGGTCATGATAGAATGTATGAGAACAGGTCATGATGGAATGTATGAGAACAGGTCATGATGGAATGTATGAGAACAGGTCATGATGGAATGTATGAGAACAGGTCATGATGGAATGAATGAGAACAGGTCATGATGGAATGTATGAGAACAGGTCATGATGGAATGTATGAGAACAGGTCATGATGGAATGTATGAGAACAGGTCATGATGGAATGAATGAGAACAGGTCATGATGGAATGTATGAGAACAGGTCATGATGGAATGTATGAGAACAGGTCATGATGGAATGTATGAGAACAGGTCTTGATGGAATGTATGAGAACAGGTCATGATGGAATGTATGAGAACAGGTCTTGATGGAATGTATGAGAACAGGTCTTAATGGAATGTATATGAACAGGTCTTGATGGAGTAT
The DNA here is from genome assembly GCA_032433765.1 of Megaustenia siamemsis. Taxonomy (NCBI): domain Eukaryota; kingdom Metazoa; phylum Mollusca; class Gastropoda; order Stylommatophora; family Ariophantidae; genus Megaustenia; species Megaustenia siamemsis. The sequence goes on from JAVIAB010000102.1 coordinate 17,338,763, forward strand.
ATGAAAACAGGTCTTGATGGAATGTATATGAACAGGTCTTGATGGAATGTATGAGAACAGGTCTTGATGGAGTATATGAGAACAGGACATGAAGATATCTATGAGAATAGACTCCACAACATTTGAATGAACCCAGTGATGTACACCTGACTTGCAATATTACCAAGTACATGCTGCTTTCAAGTCTGGAAGCTTCACAGAACTGTAAACTATCACCTTTGTGTTAATATTTATAAGCAACAAATTTTTGCAATAACTGGTGCAAATATAAAATACTTACTGTAACAAGCTGACAAAACACTTGTGATAAAATATTTGATCATTGTTGAGATAGCATATATCAACATGTATTAAGAAATGTACAAACATTTGTTATGATTGAGTATACATAAAATTGGAAATTGAATCACTCAGTGATATCTTCAGAATTAAATTATTATTGCATCATATGTTTGTTTATGTGAATAAGAACCATGTTGCAAATTCAGCATTCAGATTATCTTTTATGTAAATTTCATGTCAATATATATATGTCGTGTGTTACCGGGGCCTCATTATGAGGGAAGTGAAGAATAGTGACCTTCCAGGCATGTCGTAAGAGGCGACTAAGGAGGTTGATCGATGGCTTGACAAGCTGTCATTGTAAAAAAGTATTGTTATGGCAACAGAGCCATAGATTTTAGAAGCAGCGATCTCTGCAATATGTGCCACTTTGGCACGCAAGGTTTCTGTTTTTGAGATTGTGGTTCTGCCCTATGTGCCGTCTTCGGTTCGAAAGGACAATAGAAGAAAATATATATATATGTGAATTTAGATATCTGTGGGGTTTATTTTTGGGGCTCATAATCTCATGTGATGTTTTTGTTGATTAATTTATAAAACATGTTTACTTACATGCATTTTCTTTTATTCTTGTATCCATAATTGAATTGCTAAATTTATTTGTATTGAATTATGTGTATATTGTTCTTGTATATAGGACCGTCATGGTTATACTAGGACAGTGACAACTAGTAATGTTTTCTCATTCCTGATCACACAGGAGAGAGACCCTGGTACAGTGCATGAACCTTGTAGTACCAGGATAGGACACGTATAGAATTGCATTTTCATAATGTAGTATATGAGAACTTTTACCTGGTTTATTAATGGGTTTGTGGTATTTTGGATTGGTGTTTGTGGCATATGTCAGTTGTGAATATATATATTTTTATTGCAACTTTATTATGGTGAATTATTGTTTATGTAGATTTGAGTTTAGTATCTTACAATACTGTTCTGTACGTGTCGTCGGTATTAGCTGTGGGTGTTGGTTATTGATGAAATAGGATGTGATATTTTTTCTCTTAAAAACCGTACCCACAATCCATCGTGGGGAACCTGTACATTTCCACTCCATCTAGGATTCTCTCTGAGAAGCTACAGGATTTCCTCTCAGTTTGATTCTCCCCTATTACAAAAAGTAAATATTTAAGGGAGGGGAGATTTAGTATAAATTATCATTATATTAAAATTTGGTATATAATTTATCATTTGTCTTATGACTGGATATAACTTATAATTTATATTAAAATTGAACGTAAATTGTCAATTGTGTTAAGTTTTGATGTAGAGTTTGCCCCGACAGTGGCATACAGCCTCCTTTTGTCAATTACAAACGGTCAGGAGTTCTTTTTATATTCACAATTATAACATAGGATATATATGTTATATGCCATCTCTTGTAAGACTAGGTACCAAATTCTACCTATCCAAGAGAGGAGGGATTTAATAAAGAAACCTGTTCTGTGCAGGAATTGAGCAAGGCTGTTTGAACAGAAGATACAAGCCAGACCAAGGCAGTATAAACAAGCAGGGAAAATTAGATTTTCCGACTTAAAAGTAGACAGAGTATCCTCAAAGCTCATCTACCTAAAACAGATCTGTGGCGTGTGTCTAAGGCTCATCTACCTAAAACAGATCTGTGGCGTGTGTCCAAGGCTCATCTATCTGAAACAGATCTGTGGCGTGTGTCCAAGGCTCATCTACCTAAAACAGATCTGTGGCGTGTGTCTAAGGCTCATCTACCTAAAACAGATCTGTGCCGTGTGTCTAAGGCTCATCTATCTGAAACAGATCTGTGGCGTGTGTCCAAGGCTCATCTACCTAAAACAGATCTGTGGCATGTGTCCAAGGCTCATCTATCTGAAACAGATCTGTGGCGTGTGTCCAAAGCTCATCTACCTAAAACAGATCTGTGGCGTGTGTCTAAGGCTCATCTACCTAAAACAGATCTGTGGCATGTGTCTAAGGCTCATCTACCTGAAACAGATCTGTGGCGTGTGTCCAAAGCTCATCTACCTAAAACAGATCTGTGGCATGTGTCTAAGGCTCATCTACCTAAAACAGATCTGTGGCATGTGTCTAAGGCTCATCTACCTAAAACAGATCTGTGGCATGTGTCTAAGGCTCATCTATCTGAAACAGATCTGTGGCGTGTGTCCAAAGCTCATCTACCTAAAACAGATCTGTGCCGTGTGTCTAAGGCTCATCTATCTGAAACAGATCTGTGGCGTGTGTCCAAAGCTCATCTACCTAAAACAGATCTGTGGCGTGTGTCCAAGGCTCATCTATCTGAAACAGATCTGTGGCGTGTGTCTAAGGCTCATCTACCTGAAACAGATCTGTGGCGTGTGTCCAAGGCTCATCTATCTGAAACAGATCTGTGGCGTGTGTCCAAGGCTCATCTATCTGAAACAGATCTGTGGCGTGTGTCCAAGGCTCATCTACCTAAAACAGATCTGTGGCGTGTGTATAAGGCTCATCTATCTGAAACAGATCTGTGGCGTGTGTCCAAGGCTCATCTACCTAAAACAGATCTGTGGCGTGTGTTCAAGGCTCATCTACCTAAAACAGATCTGTGGCATGTGTCCAAGGCTCATCTATCTGAAACAGATCTGTGGCGTGTGTCCAAAGCTCATCTACCTAAAACAGATCTGTGGCGTGTGTCCAAAGCTCATCTACCTAAAACAGATCTGTGGCGTGTGTCCAAAGCTCATCTACCTGAAACAGATCTGTGGCGTGTGTCCAGATCATGAAATGCCAGATTCCATGGCATATCTGAAGAAGTGTGCTGCTCTAGACATCCATCAAGAAAGAAATAATCAACCAAACCCCCATCACGTTCTATTGCATGTTGTTCTTATTCTGTATTCATGTGAACAAATCACAGTCGTTTGTCAATGCTACTTTTGTTGATTTGCTCATTTGTGTCTTCCTAAAGGAAAGTCAATTACTCAAGTTTCCTCTATGACATATTCCAAGTGACTGCAAGAAGCTGTCTCTTAAAGTGTCTCAACCTTTGTGCTAAAAAATTGAATATTACTATCCCCCCCCCCCCCCCAAAAAAAAAAAAACCCTTCACATTTGCCAGTATTTGATATTTTTGTTACGAGCATTAACTACTAAAGCTCAGTGGTTAGTGAACTGGACCACAAAGGACAAGAGGTAGAGTTCGATCCCAACTGACGGCTTCCGGGTTCACCCAGCTTTTAATGGGTACCAGATTTTTTTCTGGAATATTAAGCGGCACGGGCGTAAAACCGACCACATTACCCCAAAAATTTTGTGTCGAAGGTCTGTAAAATTTATGGTCACTAACACCATATTCCCTATACGCGACTTGACGGGGGTACTTTACTTTTTTTATTATTATTAACTACTTTAGCTACAATTGTTCAGTTTTGTGTGTGTGGTGTCACAAGTTGAAACCACTATCTATCTATCTAATCTATCTATCAATCTTATCTATGTATCTATCTATCTATCTATCTTATCTATCTATCTATCTATCTATCTATCTATGTATCTATCTATCTATCTATCTATGTATCTATCTATCTAATCTATCTATCTATGTATCTATCTAATCTATCTATGTATCTATCTAATCCATCAATCTATGTATCTATCTAATCTATGTATCTATCTAATCTATCTTATCTATCTATCTAATCTATCTATCTTATCTATCTATCTTATCTATCTATCTTATCTATCTATCTTATCTATCTATCCTATCTATCTAATCTATCTATCTTATCTATCTATCTTATCTATCTATCTTATTTATCTATCTAATCTATCTATCTATCTTATCTATCTATCTTATCTATCTATCTTATCTATCTATCTTATCTATCTATCTTATCTATATATCTTATCTATCTATCTAATCTATCTATCTTATCTAATCTATCTATCTATATATCTTATCTATCTATCTTTCTATCTAATCTATCTATCTATCTATCTAATCTAATGCTCTTTCAAACTGTAGTCGGCCTATATGGCATAGACTCAGATACTCTTTGCCTGTTTCAAAATTTTCGTGTTAGCAGTCTCAATCCTTGCAAAGATCTTTTATCAAATCTCACCATTTGGCTCTGTTCTGTGCAAACATCTCAATAATGTACTAGGCTCATGATATTTTCGTCCATACAGGCTGCTCAAGTTGCAAAATAGAACAGAAATGCCACATTGAGACAAAAACTATCAACTCTTTCTTGCTTGTCCTTATATTTTCTTATGATGCTTCTAAACCTGCTTCTTCTACTTTGACATGTAGAAGTCAGTACATGGGTCTACAGGCAGTACTCTGACATGTAGAAGTCAGTACATGGGTCTACAGGCTGTACTCTGACATGTAGAAGTCAGTACATGGGTCTACAGGCTGTACTCTGACATGTAGAAGTCAGTACATGGGTCTACAGGCTGTACTCTGACATGTAGAAGTCAGTACATGGGTCAGACAGTACTCTGACATGTAGAAGTCAGTACATGGGTCTACAGGCAGTACTCTGACATGTAGAAGTCAGTACATGGGTCTACAGGCTGTACTCTGACATGTAGAAGTCAGTTTCATGTAGCTTCAGTGACTGAGTGGCCAGTGCATTTCTTCTGATCAAAATGTTCTGGTTTCAGTTGTCACATGCGACTACATTTTTCAAACTTACATGTCGTCATGAGTTCACCCTGTCTCTGTATCTATCTTTCATTCACCTGAAGTATTGCCTATATCTGCAATGTCGTTTCCTGTATAAATTTTACTGTCTTTTGTAACTCTTGCAGTGGCCCATATAGTTTTGTCTGTAGTGTTGTATCTATGGGCCAATGGATTTTCCTCAGTCTACTATATTCTGTGCAATCTTGAAGTATGTGTTCAGCAGGCTGGGGCGCCTGTCCACATGTACAAGTAGTTGAGGTGCCACTCTTGAACTTTGTATACATGTGACTGTGGAGTCGATTGCATCCTGTTCTGAGGCGTATAATGATAACTTGTTCATATCAATTCATTTTATGAAAGGCATCCTGATTTGGGGCGTGTTGTCCTCCCTGTCTCTGTAAATGGGCACCGGGTTTTGTGGTAAAGCAGGCCAGCTCGGCAAATGTCTGAGGACTGTACACCGTGGAATGAATTTAAGACCAGTGCAGAAATAAGAGAAATGACAAAGCTTTCAAAAATATGATCTATAATCAAGAGAAGGTGGCCATGTGATGAGAAAAGACAGCAAGAGAATCTCAAAGCAAACCCTCAAATGAGAACCAGAGGGTAAAAGAAAAAGAGGCAGACCTAGAGAAACAGTAAAAAGAACACAGAGGCAAACGGCAACAACAGCAGGCATGAGCTCCCTCGCCAAGACTGAACAAATCACCCAGAACAGAATCATGTGGCAAAATATCATACGGACCCTGTGAAAGGTCTGGCTCTTGATAACAAAAATCGTCAGACACAAGAGTATAGAATTTCGGTCCTATGTGCCGTCTTCAACTCGAGAGGACAATAGATAGGGTGGCTTGACATGGTACATGAAATATGCAGTTGGTTATTCTGCAGCTGTGGTTGACTAACCAAAATTTCCAGTAGATTATATAAAATAAGAAAAATGAACCAATTACAAGAAAATTGTGGAGAGGACATTTTAATTGTGTCTTCTTTCATAATATGAATAAACGGGAACAAGTTATCATTATACGCCTCAGAACAGGATGCAATCGACTCCACAGTCACATGTATACAAAGTTCAAGAGTGGCACCTCAACTACATGTACAGGTGGTTAGGCACTCCAGACTGCTGGACACATACTTCAAGACTGCAATGAATATAGTAAAAATAAAAAGTAAAGAGCCCCCGTCGCGTCACGAGGCGTATAGGGAATATGGTGTTAGTGACCATACATTTTACAGACCTTCGGCACATGATTTTTGGGGTAATGTGGTCGGTATTACGTCCGTGCAGCATTACTTCCCAGAAAAAAAATCCGGTTCCTATAACGGCTGGGTGAACCCGGAAGCCGTCGGTTGGGATCGAACCCTACCTCTTGTCCTTTGTAGTCCAATTCACTGAATATAGTAGACTGAGGAAAATCCATTGGCCCATAGATACAACACTACAGACAAAACTAAATGGGCCACTGCAAGAATTACAAAAGACAGTAACGTTTATACAGGAAATGGACATTGCAGATAAAGACAATACTTCAGGCGAAAGATAGACAGACAGACAGATTTATTTGTTTGTTTGTGTCTTCTACATTTCAAGATTACACCTCCTCTTCATGATGCACCCTATAGAGCATGTTGATTGGCAATAACGTTTGTTGCATCAATGGTTATCAGCAAGGAGTGATAATGAGTCTTCCTGCCCAGCACATGCAACTTTAGCAAGCGATTTGTTTTCTCTTTCTTTGCATTCACCTGTTAAGTGGGTGTGCTGTGTCACTAGCTTATGGCAAAGACGTGATATCTGTGCCTTTTGACCCTACTCATCTATCTTTGTCATAGACTGCTAACAATTTGTACCCACATAGTTGCTAATTTTTTCCTACATTTTTTTTTTTTTACTTTTAAACTGTCAGGTGTCCTTTTAACATGGAGTGCACACATGACCTCATGGTTTGTGCTGTTTTCTGAGAAAGCTTGACCTCGGATCTCACTATCCATATATCAGGGAAGGCTGAGACCGTTATGAGATTTCGGATTCTATTTTTGAAAACTTTCCCACCACCTGTGGTGAATCCTTCCTGTCCAGAAGATCTTTAGAACATCGAGTCTCCTGAGTTCCAGGTTTAACCTTTCCTCTTTGACATCTTACCACTAGGACACTGAGTTCTAGGTTTAACCTTTCCTTTTTGGTATCTTACCACTAGAACACTGAGTTCCAGGTTTAACCTTTCCTCTTTGACATCTTACCACTAGGACACTGAGTTCTAGGTTTAACCTTTCCTTTTTGGTATCTTACCACTAGAACACTGAGTTCCAGGTTTAACCTTTCCTCTTTGACATCTTACCACTAGGACACTGAGTTCTAGGTTTAACCTTTCATTTTTGGTATCTTACCACTAGAACACTGAGTTCCAGGTTTAACCTTTCTTCTTTGACATCTTACCACTAGAACACTGAGTTCCAAGTTTAACCTTTCCTCTTTGACATCTTACCACTAGAACACCGAGTTCCAGGTTTAACCTTTCCTCTTTGACATCTTACCACTAGAACACTCAGTTCCAGGTTTAACCTTTCCTCTGACATTTTACCACTAGAACACTTGAGTTCTATGTTTAACCATTCCTCTTTGACATTTTACCACTAGAACACTCAGTTCTAGGTTTAACCTTTCCTCTTTGATATCTTACCACTAGAACACTGAGTTCCAGGTTTAACCTTTCATCTTTGACATCTTACCACTAGAACACTGCGTTCCAGGTTTAACCTTTCATCTTTGACATCTTACCACTAGAACACTCAGTTCCAGGTTTAACCTTTCATCTTTGACATCTTACCACTAGAACACTCAGTTCCAGGTTTAACCTTTCCTCTTTGATATCTTACCACTAGAACACTGAGTTCCAGGTTTAACCTTTCCTCTTTGATATCTTACCACTAGAACACTGAGTTCCAGGTTTAACCTTTCATCTTTGACATCTTACCACTAGAACACTGAGTTCCAGGTTTAACCTTTCCTCTTTGATATCTTACCACTAGAACACTGAGTTCCAGGTTTAACCTTTCCTCTTTGATATCTTACCACTAGAACACTGAGTTCCAGGTTTAACCTTTCATCTTTGACATCTTACAACTAGAACACTGAGTTCCAAGTTTAACCTTTCCTCTTTGACATCTTACCACTAGAACACTGTGTTCCAAGTTTAACCTTTCCTCTTTGACATCTTACCACTAGAACACTGTGTTCCAGGCTTCTTCAGAGGACTCACAGATGATAAGTGCTGATTTCCAGTGAACTTTTCTGTTTATTTGTTTGTTTTTATTGATATTTGAAGGGATCATGTGATTGTACGCGCTTTCTATTTGATGTAAATCACTTTGCTTCTGTTGATTCATTGCATTTTGTTACAATTTCCTTATTTCATCACTTATACTCATCCTTGTTGTTGATTGCACTTTTGAACGCGTCAAAAAATGGCGGTTTGTTTTCGCTGGTCTGTCGTCAAGGACGCGTAATTCATTTAATTTGTAAACGTCTCACAGTGTATCCGCGTGCTGCAGAGCGATTTACTGGAGTTGACCAGTTTATAACGTGGAAACGGGTTCTGGACCGTGCGATTGAGTAAGTGCACGTGAGTCTAGACCATCCACAGCATCGACGTTCAGCGACTAAATCATCTATGATACTATGACGACGGTAAGTATTCAGATGCAGCCCAAACGACAACATCGAAGAAGGAAAACTCGACAAGGTAAAAGTCGTGGCGTTAAAATGTCGAAGTGTGAGAGGCTAGGCCTAAAGTATGTGCGCGTTACATATTGGAATTGTGGGTCCATAAATCAACGACGGCCCATTCTTGATAAGCTACTGTGCGGCGCCGATATAATGGTTTTACAAGAAACTCTTCTTCGTGTCAGGACAGTAAGTACTCCTGGTTTTCATTGTTTCTACAATAGGCGACACCTTGGGCAGGCCATCCTTGTGCGCAACAATATGGTGGCAGCTGAGGTTGATATGTCTGCGTGGGACAATTCAGAATTGCAGGTACATACGGTTAGGGTGCAGACCCCAGTTCATTTCATGATTGTAAATGTGTATGCCTGTAATGGGAAGGTGAACACACAACAATGGCAGAATCTCTTCGAGTTCGATGAAGAGAACGCCATTTTCTGTGGAGACTTTAATGCTAGAGGAAACCAGTGGGGTAACGTCATAATCAACAAGCAGGGAGAAGACCTAGAGAATGCATTGGTATCGGCCGATTTAGTGTGCTTGAATGATGGAAGGGCAACAAGAATGGCCACTCGAACAGGGGACTGACAGTGTCATAGACCTGGCACTGGTGTCTTCCACCTTCGCACCGGTTTGCAGGTGCAGTGCACTGGGGTTTCACGGAAGTGATCACTATCCATGTGTCCTCCTAATTGAGAAAAGCAGAAATAGAAATCAGAAAAGAAAGCTCCACACATTCCACTACGAGAAAACAGACCAGGACATCATTAGCAAAATCAGGCATAGGAAACAGAGCGCCCCTCGTAGGAGGCAGAAGAGATGGACGCAGCCACCTTGGTGGAACGTAGAAGTCGAGGAAGCTTGACGGTACAAGAGACAAATGGCCAAGACATGGCAGAAAGCCAGAAAGAATGGAAGAACACAACCTCTTGAAGCGTCTGAAAGTAGAGGTCGACCAAAAAATGATGCACTTTAAACTATGTGCTAAGCAGGCTAAGGATGCCAGATGGGATGACTTCTGTAAAAAAAAAAAGTGGGCTCAGAAAAATCGCTCGCTACATTCTGGCGCCTTCATCAGAGCATGAATGGCACAACACGACACAGAGGCATACCAGACTTTCAGAGCACAGGCCGGATATGGCACAAATCCGATGAAAGCAAAGGGAAGGCCCTGCTTGCCCGCTACATTGAGCAGACGGACCAAAGAAAATAAGCTGTAAGAATTAGGATACGGGGATCGCTGTCAAAATGATGTAAGGATGTAGTGCTGGAAGAAGATCTCACAATCACAACCGATACCATTCGCATGACACTTAAAAGGTCACACAACACTGCTCCTGGTCCAGATGGCGTTCGGTACGATGACATAGGCGATTTAGCTGATGACGACTTGACAAAACTGGCCAATGAGTTTAATGCCAGCATTCGGAGTGGCCAGATTGGGGAGGAGTGGCTACACAGCTACTTACTACCGCTACCGAAACCAAAAAAGGACCATTCTCAGATCAGTGCCTACAGAATCATCACATTGCAGAACACTGCGGGCAAACTGCTGGAGAAAATAGGAAAGGTGCCAGGCTAAAAAGAGGCAAATCATGGGTGGGCCGAGCAGAAGATGTCATCAACAGGTCTGTGGGCTTACCAATATCAGCGTTGGTGAGGAGTGGATACTGGTGCCTACGTCATTCAAGGGGACTTTCTCGTGTATTGTCACACTCGACAGGAAATGTAGGGAATAGAACACGGTCGTGGTTAATGCTGAGGTCAATGGTCTCATCTGCGATAACACCGACGAGAAAGATGCAGTAATCTATACAGACGGATCTGTATCACTTTTAGCCTGAACTTTACATCAGCTTTTAGACTCGGGAGGGGTGGGGGACAATAGAGGGAAAGTACCTGAACATCTTGACCAAAATGGGTCAGGTTCCTTAGAGTTTTCAGAAGCTAAAGAGTTACACAGCTTGAATTTATGACTCCTTAGGGGGAGGGCAGCTACCCTCTTAAAGTTGAAGGTTACAACACTTGAGTGTCATGACCCAAGGGGGTTCATCCCTCTTTGAGTTGTAAATAGTTGTAGATTGCAATACCTGAAAGTTATGACTCAGATGAGGTCATCCCTCTTTGAGTGGTAAATAGATGAAGATAGCAATACCTGAAAGTTATGACTCAGATGAGGTCATCCCTCTTTGAGTGGGGGTAAATAGTTGAAGATTGAAATACCTGAAAGTTATGACTCAAATGAGGTCATCCCTCTTTGAGTGGTAAATAGTTGAAGATTGCAATACCTGAAAGTCATAACTCAGATGAGATCATCCCTCTTTGAGTGGTAAATAGTTGAAGATTGCAATACCTGAAAGTCATAACTCAGATGAGGTCATCCCTCTTTGAGTGGCTGGAAGTTGAAGGTTACAACACTTGATTGTCATGACCCAGTTAGGACCATCCATCTCCCTTACAGTGGCAGAAAGTTAAAGGTTCAAACACTTGGAAGTTATGACCAGGTAGGACCATCCATCTCCCTTAGAGTGGCAGAAAGTTAAAGGTTCAAACACTTGGAAGTTATGACCAGGTAGGACCATCCATCTCCCTTAGAGTGGCAGAAAGTTAAAGGTTCAAACACTTGGAAGTTATGACCAGGTAGGACCATCCATCCCCCTTAGAGTGGCAGAAAGTTAAAGGTTCAAACACTTGGAAGTTATGACCAGGTAGGACCATCCATCTCCCTTACAGTGGCAGAAAGTTAAAGGTTCAAACACTTGGAAGTTATGACCAGGTAGGACCTTCCATCCCCCTTAGAGTGGCAGAAAGTTAAAGGTTCAAACACTTGGAAGTTATGACCAGGTAGGACCATCCATCTCCCTTACAGTGGCAGAAAGTTAAAGGTTCAAACACTTGGAAGTTATGACCAGGTAGGACCTTCCATCCCCCTTAGAGTGGCAGAAAGTTAAAGGTTCAAACACTTGGAAGTTATGACCAGGTAGGACCATCCATCCCCCTTAGAGTGGCAGAAAGTTAAAGGTTCAAACACTTGGAAGTTATGACCAGGTAGGACCATCCATCCCCCTTAGAGTGGCAGAAAGTTAAAGGTTATAACACCTGGAAGTTATGACCATGTAGGACCATCCATCTCCCTTAGAGTGGCAGAAAGTTAAAGGTTCAAACACTTGGAAGTTATGACCAGGTAGGACCATCCATCCCCCTTAGAGTGGCAGAAAGTTAAAGGTTCAAACACTTGGAAGTTATGACCAGGTAGGACCTTCCATCCCCCTTAGAGTGGCAGAAAGTTAAAGGTTCAAACACTTGGAAGTTATGACCAGGTAGGACCATCCATCCCCCTTAGAGTGGCAGAAAGTTAAAGATTCAAACACTTGGAAGTTATGACCAGGTAGGACCATCCATCCCCCTTAGAGTGGCAGGAAGTTCAAGGTTCTAACACCTGGAAGTTATGACCAGGTAGGACCTTCCATCCCACATAGAGTGGTAGGAAGTTAAAGGTTCAAACACTTGGAAGTTATGACCAGGTAGGACCTTCCATCCCCCTTAGAGTGGCAGAAAGTTAAAGGTTCAAACACTTGGAAGTTATGACCAGGTAGGACCTTCCATCCCCCTTAGAGTGGCAGAAAGTTAAAGGTTCAAACACTTGGAAGTTATGACCCAGTTAGGACCATCCATCTCCCTTACAGTGGCAGGAAGTTCAAGGTTCTAACACCTGGAAGTTATGACCCAGTTAGGACCTTCCATCGCCCTTAGAGTGGTAGGAAGTTAAAGGTTCTAACACCTGGAAGTTATGACCCAGTTAGGACCTTCCATCCCCCTTAGAGTGGTAGGAAGTTAAAGGTTCTAACACCTGGAAGTTATGACCCAGTTAGGACCTTCCATCCCCCTCAGAGTGGTAGGAAGTTAAAGGTTCTAACACCTGGAAGTTATGACCCAGTTAGGACCTTCCATCCCACATAGAGTGGTAGGAAGTTAAAGGTTCTAACACCTGGAAGTTATGACCCAGTTAGGACCTTCCATCCCCCTTAGAGTGGTAGGAAGTTAAAGGTTCTAACACCTGGAAGTTATGACCAGGTAGGACCTTCCATCCCACATAGAGTGGTAGGAAGTTAAAGGTTCTAACACCTGGAAGTTATGACCCAGTTAGGACCTTCCATCCCCTTAGAGTGGTAGGAAGTTAAAGGTTCTAACACCTGGAAGTTATGACCAGGTAGGACCTTCCATCCCACATAGAGTGGTAGGAAGTTAAAGGTTCTAACACCTGGAAGTTATGACCCAGTTAGGACCTTCCATCCCCCTTAGAGTGGTAGGAAGTTAAAGGTTCTAACACCTGGAAGTTATTACCAGGTAGGACCTTCCATCCCACATAGAGTGGTAGGAAGTTAAAGGTTCTAACACCTGGAAGTTATGACCAGGTAGGACCATCCGTCCCCCTTAGAGTGGTAGGAAGTTAAAGGTTCTAACACCTGGAAGTTATGACCAGTTAGAACCATCCATCCCCCTTAGAGTGGTAGGAAGTTAAAGGTTTTAACACCTGGAAGTTATGACCAGGTAGGACCATCCATCCCCCTTAGAGTGGTAGGAAGTTAAAGGTTCTAACACCTGGAAGTTATGACCAGGTAGGACCATCCATCCCCCTTAGAGTGGTAGGAAGTTAAAGGTTCTAACACCTGGAAGTTATGACCCAGTTAGGACCATCCATCCCCCTTAGAGTGGTAGGAAGTTAAAGGTTCTAACACCTGGAAGTTATGACCAGTTAGGACCATCCATCCCCCTTAGAGTGGTAGGAAGTTAAAGGTTCTAACACCTGGAAGTTATGACCAGGTAGGACCATCCATCCCCCTTAGAGTGGTAGGAAGTTAAAGGTTCTAACACCTGGAAGTTAGGACCATCCATCCCCATTAGAGTGGTAGGAAGTTAAAGGTTCTAACACCTGGAAGTTATGACCAGGTGGGACCATCCATCCCCCTTAGAGTGGTAAGAAGTTAAAGGTTCTAACACCTGGAAGTTATGACCAGGTAGGACCATCCATCCCCCTTAGAGTGGTAGGAAGTTAAAGGTTCTAACACCTGGAAGTTATGACCCAGTTAGGACCATCCATCCCCCTTAGAGTAGTAGGAAGTTAAAGGTTCTAACACCTGGAAGTTATGACCAGGTAGGACCTTCCATCCCACTTAGAGTGGTAGGAAGTTAAAGGTTCTAACACCTGGAAGTTATGACCAGGTAGGACCATCCATCCCCTTAGAGTGGTAGGAAGTTAAAGGTTCTAACACCTGGAAGTTATGACCAGTTAGGACCATCCATCCCCCTTAGAGTGGTAGGAAGTTAAAGGTTCTAACACCTGGAAGTTATGACCAGTTAGGACCATCCATCCCCCTTAGAGTGGTAGAAAGTTAAAGGTTCTAACACCTGGAAGTTATGACCAGGTAGGACCATCCATCCCCCTTAGAGTGGTAGGAAGTTAAAGGTTCTAACACCTGGAAGTTATGACCAGTTAGCACCATCCATCCCCCTAGAGTGGTAGGAAGTTAAAGGTTCTAACACCTGGAAGTTATGACCAGTTAGGACCATCCATCCCCCTTAGAGTGGTAGGAAGTTAAAGGTTCTAACACCTGGAAGTTATGACCCAGTTAGGACCATCCATCCCCCTTAGAGTGGTAGGAAGTTAAAGGTTCTAACACCTGGAAGTTATGACCAGTTAGGACCATCCATCGCCCTTAGAGTGGTAGGAAGTTAAAGGTTCTAACACTTGGAAGTTATGACCAGGTAGGACCATCCATCCCCCTTAGAGTGGTAGGAAGTTAAAGGTTCTAACACCTGGAAGTTATGACCAGGTAGGTCCATCCGTCCCCCCTTAGAGTGGTAGGAAGTTAAAGGTTCTAACACCTGGAAGTTTTGACCAGTTAGGACCATCCATCACCCTTAGAGTGGTAGGAAGTTAAAGGTTCTAACACCTGGAAGTTATGACCCAGTTAGGACCTTCCATCCCCCTTAGAGTGGTAGGAAGTTAAAGGTTCTAACACCTGGAAGTTATGACCAGGTAGGACCATCCGTCCCCCTTAGAGTGGTAGGAAGTTAAAGGTTCTAACACCTGGAAGTTATGACCAGTTAGGACCATCTATCCCCCCTAGAGTGGTAGGAAGTTAGAGGTTCTAACACCTGGAAGTTATGACCAGTTAGGACCATCCATCCCCCTTAGAGTGGTAGGAAGTTAAAGGTCCTAACACCTGGAAGTTATAACCAGTTAGGACCATCCATCCCCCTTAGAGTGGTAGGAAGTTAAAGGTTCTAACACCTGGAAGTTATGACCAGGTAGGACCATCCATCCCCCTTAGAGTTGTAGGAAGTTAATGGTTCTAACACCTGGAAGTTATGACCCAGTTAGGACCATCCATCCCCCTTAGAGTGGTAGGAAGTTAAAGGTTCTAACACCTGGAAGTTATGACCAGGTAGGACCATCCGTCCCCCTTAGAGTGGTAGGAAGTTAAAGGTTCTAACACCTGGAAGTTATGACCAGTTAGGACCATCCATCCCCCTTAGAGTGGTAGGAAGTTAAAGGTTCTAACACCTGGAAGCTATGACCAGTTAGGAGCATCCATCCCCCTTAGAGTGGTAGGAAGTTTAAGGTTCTAACACCTGGAAGTTATGACCAGGTAGGACCATCCATCCCCCCTAGAGTGGTAGGAAGTTAAAGGTTCTAACACCTGGAAGTTATGACCCAGTTAGGACCATCCATCCCCCTTAGAGTGGTAGGAAGTTAAAGGTTCTAACACCTGGAAGTTATGACCCAGTTAGGACCATCCATCCCCCTTAGAGTGGTAGGAAGTTAAAGGTTCTAACACCTGGAAGTTATGACCCAGTTAGGACCATCCATCCCCCTTAGAGTGGTAGGAAGTTAAAGGTTCTAACACCTGGAAGTTATGACCCAGGTGAGACCATCCCCCTTTGAGTGGTAAGAACTGCGATGTTGACTTTTTGAAACAGGTACTTTTTTTATGATCAGATTAGTACATACTGTCTCATTGCTGTGTATAAAGCACCACTTATCACTACCCAAATAAAAATGTGTGGGACATGGTTTTAAAAAAGAAAGGGCTATAGAATATAATGACAACAGGAAAGATCCCGAAAGGGATTTTTAAAAAAAGTTAAAAGATTATGTGAAACAAATTTTTATGTGAAAATAATTTATTTCATTAACATGTAGATTAACTGTTGCATTTTCAAAGAGAATATGACGTGAAAAGAAGTGAACACCATCAGACATAAAACATGATAATTCCTAATTCATCAACATGAAACTTCCTTTGTTATTTTGTTGTATTTTCTAAATAATTGATTGTAGATTTCAAAATAGTAAAAAAGTAAAGTAAAGTACCCCCGTCACGCCACGTGGCGTATAGGGAAATATGGTGTTAGTGACCCTATATTTTACAGACCTTCAGCACAAGATTTTTGGGGTAATGTGGTCGGTATTACGCCCGTGCTGCTTTACTTTCCCAGAAAAAAAACCCGGTATCCATTTAAGGCTGGGTGAACCCGGAAGCCGTCGGTTGGGATAGAACCCTACTCCTTGACCTTTGTAGTCCAGTTCACTAACCACTGAGCTATCACGGCTCCCAGATTTCAAAATAGAATTGAATAATTATGTCATCTTTTTTGCCGCATTTTGGCCATGTATGGGTTTTCTGATATCTAATGTTAATTGTAATAATATATGCCACATATCTGTCTGTAATAAAGTCTGAGAGTATATTATCTTTCTAGTACTGTTGTTTTCTTAGTTAATGTTGTATCACTTTTGTACGGTTGTTTTCTCTCTTTGTGAGTGTAATATCCTTCTAGTAATGTTTTCTTCTTAATGAGTGTGGTTTCGTTTTTGTACTGTTCTTTTCTATCTTAGAATGGTATCTTTTTTGTACTGTTGTTTTCTTTCAAAGTTAGAATGGTATCTTTTTTTCTATACTGTTCTTTTCTATCTTAGAATGGTATATTTTTTGTACTGTTTTTTCTTTCTTAATTAGAATGGTATCTTTTTTTTCTGTACTGTTGTTTTCTTTCTTAGTTAGAATGGTATCTTTTCTGCACTGTTGTTTTCTTTCTTAGTTAGAATGGTATCTTTTCTGTACTGTTGTTTTCTTTCTTAGTTAGAATGGTATCTTTTCTGTACTGTTGTTTTCTTTCTTAGTTAGAATGGTATCTTTTCTGTACTGTTGTTTTCTTTCTTAGTTAGAATGGTATCTTTTCTGCACTGTTGTTTTCTTTCTTAGTTAGAATGGTATCTTTTCTGCACTGTTGTTTTCTTTCTTAGTTAGAATGGTATCTTTTCTGTACTGTTGTTTTCTTTCTTAGTTAGAATGGTATCTTTTCTGTACTGTTGTTTTCTTTCTTAGTTAGAATGGTATCTTTTCTGTACTGTTGTTTTCTTTCTTAGTTAGAATGGTATCTTTTCTGTACTGTTCTTTCTTTCTTAGTTAGAATGGTATCTTTTCTGTACTGTTGCTTTCTTTATTAGTTAGAATGATATCTTTTCTGTACTGTTCTATCTTTTCTTTCTGTTCTTTCTTACTCAGTGTGGTATCTTTTTTATACTATTCTTTTCTTTCTTAGAGTGATATCTTTTTTGTACTGTATAGCCATTCGTTCCCCCTCTTCATGTCGTCTTGCCCTAAATCAATGAATCGACGGTGACAGATCTTGAGGCTCGATTTGACCTTTCATGTTGACACCTTCATGTCATCGGACTTCCTTTCAAAATGATGGAACGTTTCACGTTCTCTCGATCGCTGCAGAAAACGCATCTGGAGTCTGATTAATTTCAGCTCTCTGATTGCAATTTTCTGTGTTGAAATCAAAATGATGTTCTACTTAGCAAATCTGCGCCGACGAAGCGGACAAATCTGAGCCGCGGAGTACACACAGCAATGTTTCTTTTTGACAAGTCAAGTATTGTGAAAGCGACCTTCACCGTCTAGTGTTGAGATGCGGTTTACGTCACATTGAGTGCTGTTCAATGGCCGACTTTGGAATTGTTTGACGCAAGTTATTTACATGTTGAAACGCATTAATGTGGTCTGCTCTGTCAAGTAGACCGAAGATTTTCCTCTTTGGGGAATTTGCACCGTGTTTCGTTCGTTGTACGCTAACCGTACGATCTGTTGTTTGATGTGCGACGGGGATAATCCAACGACTAACTGTGTGTTTCTATGTTCGGTTGGAGTCAAAAACGATGTCCTGGCATAATCAAACGCTATACATTTTACAAATATGACGATCATCATTTTCGGGAGGACGTGAACTTTCGGTATATGGTGTATAGGCGGCAGGAACCATTGAGAGCTGTGTCTGAAAGGTGTTCCTTGTTGCAGTTTCCTCATATTCCAAGTCCGGCTTGTTGCAGGAGCTACTGAGTTAAGTGCTCTGTGCACACCGTGAGCTGTATGTCTCATCCGTTTTGATCATGTTTCGATAGTCCAATTGTTTCTCGATGAATGATGCTATCGTATGACAGGGAATAGTTGTCTGTGTTCACTTTCTGCGCGGTTTCGCCTTATGTCTTTTGGCGTTTGCTGAGACTGCTACGATGGGGACTACAGTTACATTTCTTTGTTTGGGAGATGAGTTAGTAATTCGGATGATTCCGCTGGCACGGGCGGTTGAGCAATTATGGATTTTGATTCGTTTGCAGTGATACCGCGCCTTTCATAACCAATAACCTTCATGTGCTGCCACACGTCAGTTCAGCGTTAGGCTGGGACTCCCTGACGACCCGAACCTGTCCGTTGTGATCGTGTAATACTGTACTTCACGCTGTCTTGTTGCTAAGATCGTTACGATTTGGACGGGCTCGAGCTTGGTGACCTGCGCTAATGTCAATGTGGCCCCTTCACGTGGTCGGCTATGTCCAACCACACACCCTAAGCCAACGTGTCTTGGCTTTTCACTGAGGGCTGCTTCGGTACCCCTGCCCCTCCATAATTCATACACCTCCAGCACCGACTTGTACATCAACTCACTGGACGGCTTCATCATGACACGGAGCAGGGCTTCAGTAACCCTTTCAGGCCACCATGCTGCTCTGTGACCTTCTGTTGGAGCCGACTCCACTCAGTCTGACTCGCTCGAAAACACTACGTGAGATCTCCCGCTCGCTATCAGCAGCTGGTCTTGGCTGATGAGTTTCACAATTACATCTGTTTGTGTCTATAATGGTGACACAAGATGACTGAGAATTACTATGCGAGAGCTAACTCGTGTAATAATGATATGTGTTGAACCTCGCGTGTTCGTCGAGCGAGTAATATCCCTTGTCATACAGAGAGACCAGTAATAATCACTTTGGAGAGAGATCAAATAATAATGCTTGATAATCAATTTCTTATAACCTTGATGATCAATGTCGTGACCGATGAAATGCCGACTCATGAACGATCGACTGACCGCTCGTCAACCTTGAGCCTGTGATCAATCCTTTTCACCACGAGCCCGATTACCAGAGGTGCTCTCGCACGATGAGCGAGGGCTCGTGATGCTACTTATGGCCGGATTGCTGAATGACGAGTTGCTCGCCAATCTTCATGATCTGCCCCTTGCTCTAACTGCCCATGCCAGTCTTTTTGACCGCCATGATTTGATGCCTCGTACTTCACGTTATGCTGTTGCGACTCTCCTTGGACCGTTATGATCTATAGTTTAGTACTTCACGATGTAACTTCTCAATTCCCCGCGACTTCTCCCAGCTCGTTCATTCGCTAGATGGTTGTAACACAAGATGTTTTAATGACTCAACACAAGTCCTTACTACACACAAAACATCTTTATTTGACAATGCGCATGTCCGGATCATACAACACACTTCACAAATGAACAGTACATATATTGACAGTGATAATTCCCTCCCGTAGTTAATAGTGTCACCCTCAGATGCACTCCTCATGGACTGATAATACAGCCCAAACTCTGTGGAACTCTCTTGTCGAGTTCCCAACTCTGTGTAAACTACTTGACTAACAAATTCAATTGTGTGTCGTAGAAGCTAGTCATAAGCTCCCAAGACTCTGAGGAACCTTACTTGAAGTTTGAAGTTGACACGATCGATCAAACCAATGGTTCACTGTAGCAGCTGCTCGTAAGCCGACTACGTATCTGTGGAATCTTGCTCGAAGTTTCCACTTATGGGTGCGATCTAGACGATCGATAAAAGTCTCTCTTCATGGTAGAAGCTTAGTCATAACTTCCTAAACTTCCCGCTACGACTTCCTCGAAGTCGGCGAGTGTTGGATACTTCACAAATTTCCAACAATGTCTCATTGTGTCGATTGCACTGATTCGCAATCAGCTTCTATGCCGAGAAGGTAACGCTAACCTTAACAGCTACAATCACACCTATTCTATATTCTTCACAAGTCTTGCTATACGACCTCCTCGAAGTCGGCGAGCGTTGGACACTTAACAAGTTTCCAACAATGTCCCTCTGTGTCGATTGCACTGATTCACAATCAGTTTCTATGCCGAGAAGGTAACGCTAAACTTAACAGCTACAATCACGCCTATTCTATATTCTTCACATCTAACACAACATTTAGTAACTAACAATCACAACTCCTGGAAATACGATAACTAAACTAATTGGCTGTCGCCCTATAATTGCCTTAACTTTCATCTATTTACAACTCCTTTCTAGTCCGCGGTAAGCTAACTGGATTTCTCTAGACGTCCGCACTGGACCCGGCTCAAATGCCCTCTGACTTTAAAATCTACGTCTATTCTCATCTCCCTACTTCCCCTTAAAACATCTCACCCATTCACGCTTATTTCGCCTTTTTCCAAAACAGTTCACTCACTCACACCTGACCACTTCTGTTTGTCTCCCCTAGATGTTTATTATTTCTCCACTAATATCGTCTGTTTCAATCAACTCTCATCAATGCTCTGTTTCTCTTGTTGCCCCGCTACACACCCGTTTCACACACCCTCATCCATTCCCTGTTTCACTCGCTCCCTATCACAGAAATTGTCCGTTGCTTGCGAGTTTCACAACTACAACTATTTGTGTCTATAATGGTAACACAAGTTTACTTAACTTTGATCAATGTGCAAGGTCCGTTCCTCTCAACTGTCAAACACAAAACTGAATAACACTACAACACTGTTTCGTGTAACCAACCTGGTTACCACTCACGGTACCTGTTCGCCCCAAGACAACCGTCCGCATTGAGTACCGGTCCCCTCTAGACTGACCTTCTTACTTATCGTTTTTCCTAACTTCCTCCTTTCCAACCAATCATACACCGTTTGACATTTCTGCCCCACTCCTAATTGCGTCTTACCTTCCCCGTGGACTCAATGTTTCTATTTTAGTTACCTCTTCTCACTTTCCTCCTGACTTCTACCCTACCAACTACCTGTTTGTCTTACACCTTATAATCATTGCTACACTGTGCTTTTCCATCTTAGCTGCTTGAATGCAATCTTTTTTATTACTTAAAATAGTATATTTTCTGTACTGTTGCTTTCTTTCTTAGTTAGAATGGTATCTTTTCTGTACTGTTCTTTCTTTTCTTTCTTAGTCACTGTGGTATCTTGTTTGTACTGTTGTGTGGCTAAGACGCCCTTGGTTGGAAGCAGTCATAGTTGACTGTTTTCATCAAGATTACAGACACAGAGCTGATCAAGATCCTACATCATCTCCTCAAAGTGGCCCTGGAAACAAGCTTACAGGCAAGTGATTAGGGATTAAAGGGAAGGCACTCTCAATACTCAAACTACCATACGGAAGTCAGATGCATTTGGCCAAAACGCAAAAATATCAGAGTTTGTAGTAAACCATAGCGCAGAAATGTCCACTTGTTTGCTTGCGTTCGCACGATGACTAAAGGAGTAAATCAATTCAGAGGAAGAGGTATGTTTACAGCACTCGGAAAAATTGACAAATAAATGAAATATCAAATAAAAATGACTAAAGGAGTACTCCTCTTCGTTCTCGGCCTTTAAAAGGACTTTAAGTGGGCGTGTCTACGTTGTGTTGTGATTTGCAGTTTATGTCTACTTGTAAGCCATTGGGCAGCAATGTCCACTTGTAAACCATTGAGCAGCAATGTCCACTTGTAAACCATTGGGCAGCAATGTCCACTTGTAAACCATTGAGCAGCAATGTCCATTTGTAAACCATTGGGCAGCAATGTCCACTTGTAAACCATTGAGCAGCAATGTCCATTTGTAAACCATTGAGCAGCAATGTCCACTTGTAAACCATTGAGCAGCAATGTCCATTTGTAAACCATTGAGCAGCAATGTCCATTTGTAAACCATTGAGCAGCAATGTCCATTTGTAAACCATTGAGCAGCAATGTCCATTTGTAAACCATTGAGCAGCAATGTCCACTTGTAAACCATTGAGCAGCAATGCCCACTTCTAAACCATTGAACAGCAGTGCCAACTTCTAAACCATTGAGCAGTAATGCCCACTTCTAAACCATTGAGCAGTAATGCCCACTTCTAAACCATTGAGCAACAATGCCCACTTCTAAACCATTGAGCAGCAATGTCCACTTGTAAACCATTGAGCAACAATGCCCACTTCTAAACCATTGAGCAGCAATGTCCACTTGTAAACCATTGAGCAGCAATGTCCACTTGTAAACCATTGAGCAGCAATGCCCACTTCTAAATCATTGAGCAGCAATGCCCACTTCTAAACTATTGAGCAGCAATGCCCACTTCTAAACCATAGAGCAGCAATGCCCACTTGTAAACCATAGAGCAGTAATGCCCACTTCTAAACTATTGAGCAGCAATGCCCACTTGTAAACCATAGAGCAGCAATGCCCACTTGTAAACCATTGAGCAGCAATGCCCACTTCTAAACAATTGAGCAGCAATGTCTACTTCTAAACCATTGAGCAGCAATGTCTACTTCTAAACCATAGAGCAGCAATGTCCACTTCTAAACCATAGAGCAGCAATGTCTACTTCTAAACCATAGAGCAGCAATGCCCACTTCTAAACCATTGAGCAGCAATGTCTACTTCTAAACCATAGAGCAGCAATGCCCACTTGTAAACCATTGAGCAGCAATGCCCACTTCTAAACAATTGAGCAGCAATGTCTACTTCTAAACCATTGAGCAGCAATGTCTACTTCTAAACCATTGAACAGCAATGTCCACTTCTAAACCATAGAGCAGCAATGTCTACTTCTAAACCATAGAGCAGCAATGTCCACTTCTAAACCATAGAGCAGCAATGCCCACTTCTAAACCATAGAGCAGCAATGTCTACTTCTAAACCATTGAGCAGCAATGCCCACTTCTAAACCATAGAGCAGCAATGCCCAATTCTAAACCATTGAGCAGCAATGCCCACTTCTAAACCATTGAGCAGCAATGCCCACTTTTAACCCATAGAGCAACAATGCCCACTTCTAAACCATTGAGCAGCAATGCCTACTTTTAACCCATAGAGCAACAATGCCCACTTAAGCCGTTTTAACAATGAAAAAAAGAGTCGACGTTTGATGAACTACAAGAAAGGGTAAAGGTCAACGTCCAGTAATGAGTCAGCTTCTAAAATGGTTACTACAAAATGAGGCACTTCTTGCAGCAAATTTTATTACATATAAACCCCCACCCACCACAGTATGTGCCACTGTGGACTAGCAAATAGGACTCAAGCTGACCGTTTGTCATTATCAGTTGTTTTTTTTTAATTTGTACATTCTTTTACCCCAGTCCTGCTCCATAAAACTGCAGGTTATTCTCGATTTCAATTACTTATAGATTATGTAGATCGGGACTCGGTTTCAATTACTTATAGATTATGTAGATCAGGACTCGGTTTCAATTACTTATAGATTATGTAGATCGGGACTCGGTTTCAATTACTTATAGATTATGTAGATCGGGACTCGGTTTCAATTACTTGTAAATTATATACATCAGGACCGTTAAAATCTAAAGATAAGACGTTGGCTACTGGGCAAGAAAGTCCTGGGGTTCAGTCCCATTACATGAGGTGGGAACTTTTCTAATCAAATCCGTGGTTTCTTCGTGGCTTGCCCTCCTCTGGTTAGTGAGATCCGATGTCCAGCTCTCTCGGATAAGGGTAAAAAAAAAGGAGGAGGTCCTGTGTAAACTCAGCACACGTTTAAGAACCTTTGGCAGTTGTAAATTGAAAAATAGTAAACCAAAAACGACCGCATCCCGAGCACAATTTATTAGAAACATCGACTCAAAAACTTAAAAACTCTTGACGATAAAATAAAATGAAAGTACCTCTGAAGTTGAAGAAGATCTGCCTATGTGGCGAGGGACACCTGAGCACACGGATTTTGGCGTTAAAAATGTGATATTCGCGCAAAATCCAGTCCCTTGCGTAGACCTTTGCTAAAGAAATAAGGCTGGGCTGCTAAAACCAGCAACATACAATTTTACTGGAAGCAACTCTCGTCAGTACTTTCCCCAGTTCGTGTGAGAAATATTTCCACGATGGAAGCTACACGATTACGATGATGTCTGCACATTCAAATTGGCACACTTGATCACCTTCGGGTTTTCTATTGTGTGCTTTGTGGCAATATATATATATATATATATATATATATATATATATATATATATATATATACACGTATGCTTGTACACATGTATGGTACACAACACATGCTTTTCTGTACATCTGTTCGGTGTTCACACCCACAGTTAGAAATACACAGTTTATACGTATCTTGTACCCACCTCCCCATATTTTTAGAACCCTTCTTTGTTATTTCTCTCCTTACAGCCTGGTCAGTGAGCTATATAGTTGATCAGCTCACCCACCTAGTTTAGTTCAGTCAGTAATTGACCAAGCTTTGGACCGCAGGGATGTGACCTTTTTTTTCTTCTTATTTTGAGTTTCTAGCATATTATCGCCATGTACGTAGGGAGGTCAAAAAGTAATGCACACCAATTTTTTTCTCGGCTAATAATAAAGATAGGAATATGAAATTTTGCACACTTGGAATATGACATGTTCCAATTATGTGCACCAAATTGCACAGCATTCTGAAAAATATTACGCAATCTATGAACCGTTAAAATGGAGCTTGTCAACAATGTCCGTTACAAACAGCGAATTGTCATAGAATTTCTGGTTGCGGAGAAAGAAACTGTGGCAAACATTCATAAACGACTGTGTGCAGTGTACAAATGTTCTGCAGTCGATAGGAGCACAGTTAGTCGCTGGGTTCAGAGAATTAAAGCTGCAGAAAGTGTACGAATGGAGCTGCATGATTTACCGCGTTCTGGACGTGTTGCCTCGGCTACCAGCACAGACATGTTAAACCGGGCTGATGCCATTATTCGTAAGGATAGGCGTATCACTAGTCAGCAATTGGCATTACAGCTTACAGTCAGCAAGGGAAGTGCAATCGCAATTTTTAAAACTCTCGGATATTCAAAGATTTGCGCTCGACGGGTTCCTCGGTGCCTAACAAATGATCACAGAGTTCAAAGGAAAACATTCTGTTCTGAATTGTTGGAGCGTTTCGGTTTTGAAGGAGAAATGTTTTTTGTCAAAAATTGTTACCGGTGACGAAACGTGGGCACATTATTATGAGCCTGAAACAAAAATGCAGTCAATGGAATGGCATCATCCGCAGTCACCAAAAAGAAAAAAATTCAAAACATCTCCATCAGCCGGAAAGGTGATGATCACTGTCTTCTGGGACATTGATGGTGTGATTCTTGTTGATGTAATGACAAGAGGTGAGACAATCAACTCGACAGCTTACATCAATACACTGACAAAACTCAAAAATCGGTTCCACAGAGTTCGGCCTAATAAGCCATCTGCAGATTTGTTGCTTCAACATGACAATGCACGCCCTCACACAAGTCTGGTAACACGGGAAGCAATCAACAAATTTGGTTGGACTGTACTGCCCCATCCTCCTTACAGCCCTGATCTGGCTCCCTCAGATTTCCATCTGTTTGGACCACTCAAAAAATTCCTGCGTGGGAAACACTTTGACAATGATGAGGATGTGATCCGTGCAGTTAAAAAATGGCTACGCGAGCAGGACAAAACTTGGTACAAACGAGGCATTCATGACCTAGTTTCGCGTTGGCGTAAGGCAATACGCTTGGACGGAGATTATGTTGAAAAATAGGTAGTGTCAAGGGGATGTTCAGCAACAATCTGTGAAAATTTCACACATTTTGCCCGAATAGTTTCCGAGAAAAAAAGTGGTGTGCATTACTTTTTGACCACCCTTCTAGTTAGATTCGTGTATATATCCTTATATATATATATTTGTGTGTTGTTGTTTTGTTGTTCCAGCTGAAAGCCTACTCGGCCGAAACGTTGACTTTTGTTTTGTTACTCACCTGCGTAAAGCTGTTTACCACTTCGTTCTCGTTTTTTTAAAATTATTTTTATCATCAGCTTTACATTAGCTTTACATAAGCTTCACATTAGCTTTACATCAGCTTTACATCAGTTTTACATTAGCTTCACATTAGCTTCACATCAGCTTCACATCAGCTTTACATCAGCTTTACATCAGCTTTACATCAGCTTTACGTCAGCTTTACATTAGCTTCACATCAGCTTTACATCAGCTTCACATCAGCTTCACATCAGTTTTACACCAGCTTCATAACGGCTTCACATCAGCTTCACATCAGCTTTACATCAGCTTTACGTCAGCTTTACATTAGCTTCACATCAGCTTTACATCAGCTTTACATCAGCTTTACATCAGCTTTACATCAGCTTTACATCAGCTTCACATCAGCTTCACATCAGCTTTACATCAGCTTTACATCAGCTTCACATCAGCTTCACATTAGCTTCACATCAGCTTTACATCAGCTTCATAACGGCTTCACATCAGCTTCACATTAGCTTTACATCAGCTTTACATCAGCTTCACATCAGCTTCACATCAGCTTCACATCAGCTTCACATCAGCTTTACATCAGCTTCACATCAGCTTTACATCTCTATGCATCTTGGTGTCGTTACTCCTTTATGGTTATGATCAACTCGCGATCGCAGCACTGTATGACATAATAACATACTTCCAAATGAATGTTAAGCTGGCGATAGTTGGTACAAATTGTAGTCAAAGAATGTCGTGTATGTTAGTGACTTCAATAATAACTAAATGTCACTGCTGAACGTAAAATAATGCAAATAAACCACGCACGCACTATCTGATTTCTGAAATGCAATGCGCGTGACTTGCTATTGATTTGCGTATCGTGGCCGTTTGTTATCGTTCACATAATTAATGCTTGTTTTATCTATAGTCAAAAGTAGTGGCTTATAAATAGCATCTTACATGGGAAATTAAATTACTATGGACAAGTCAAAAGGCACAACGGACTTTGAAGAACAATAATGGAAGGCGTGGTTCCAGAACGACGAGATAGTGGTAGACCAATAAGACGAAGAGTTTCAGAACATCAAAGTGACATTGAGCATGACAACAAACGTAGTTGGAGATTTAGCTAGAGACTGAGATTATTTCAGACGGGCTGTGAAGATTCCAACAATTACGCAAACGACACGCAACTTGATGATGATATGTTATGTATAGTTATGATTTTATTGGCCGTTATGTCAGCAAACACTGCAAGTAATTTATACTGTATAATTATAATATATAATTGTATATCAGTGTCCTGATTTTTCCCCCTAAACCTGCACAGAGACTGACACAGTCCGTCTTCGGCTGGCTAGATTGTGGTTTGACGTGGTTCTCCTTCTCGTGTGGTGGATGCCGTCCTGAGCTGTTGGACCCACCCTGCTCTTGGTCTCTGTCTGGGGGCTCTCCCATAGCCATTCATTCCCTCCAACGATTACAGGTAGACAGCAGTGGTTTGTTGTCCGGGGTGTCCTTCCCCGTGGATAGAGTTTTGAATACGAAAACTTCTGACGATCAGATTGCTTCCTGATGTGAAGCTCTGTATAAAGAGCTTCCTATTACTGAACAACGAATTGTCTACGCTGAGATAACGGACAGTATCCTGTACAACTTTACGACAATGCCAACATGTACTGCTCCCGGAAGCACAGACAAAACGTTTGTTACATCGTTAATTTTAGCGTGGGTTTGATATGTTCCGCTATGACAATTAACAGGAGACAGTCCAGAGCTACAACTACCTGGGACATACTATAAACAATGATGGAAAATGCAAAACTGAAATAAACAAAAGAATAGGTATGGCAAAAAGTAATTTTAATGCCATGAAAAATATACTAACAACAAAACAAATATCAGCAGGGCTGAAACTAAGAATGGCAAAATGTTACATCTTCTCAATATTCCTGTATGGTGCAGAAACATGGACATTAGACAAGAAAACAGAACAGAAAATTGAAGCCTTTGAAATGTGGATTTATAGAAGAATAGGTAGAATTGGATGGAAACAAAAGATAACAAACGATGAAGTTTTAAAACAACTGAAAATAAAAAGAGAACTACTAAATACAATTAAGACAAGACAAATGAAATTGTTGGGGCATGTTAAAAGACACAACAACCTACTAAAAGTAATATTGGAAGGAAAAAAACAAGGTAAAAGAGGCAGAGGCAGACCAAGACTAACACTGACGAGTAACATCAAAAGATGGACAAGTCAATCTATGACAACCTGCACCATCAAAGCAAGAAACAGAGTAGAATGACGATCCATGGTAGCCAACCTTCGTTGCGGAGAAGGCACGCGATGATGATGATGACAATTAACAACTCACATGGCAAAATCTGTCATGCTTTTGAAATTGAAACGAACACGTTTTTTTTTTCTTCTCTTGGCCAGTTATATATAGAAAACTTAATACCAGCCTCCATATTGAGATTAATTGAAATTTCATATCACCGCCAGACTTCTACAGTGTAATGTGTTCATCCCATTATCCTAATACTATGATATCAAAGACATCACCACAGTGCAAAATAAAGACAAGTTTAAGTATATTAAAACAGGTAAATGAATTTAAATATTTGGGAACTTTGTTAACCTCAGACGGAAGATGTACAAAAGAGGTGAGATGCAGGATAAAAGAAAAAAGAGTACATTACCCCCGTCACGCTAAGTAGCGTATGGGGAATATGGTGTGAGTGACCATAAATTTTACAGACCTTCGGCACATGATTTTTGAGGTCGGTATTACGCCCGCGCCGCTTTACTTTCCCAGAAAAAAAAAATCCTGTACCCATTTAAGGCTGGGTGAAATGGCAGCCGTCGGTTGGGATCGAACTCTACCTCTTGTCCTTTGTAGCCCAGTTCACTAACCACTGAGCTATCGCGGCTGAGATGCAGAATGGCTCAGGCAAAAGCAGCTTTCCAAAAAAAAAATGAGGAAGATACTATACAATCCATTTTGACAATAGAAACAAGATAAAGAGTTCTTAAATGTCAAAAGAAGGTCAACAACAGAAATGATAACTGTCGAGATCGAAAATTGTGGAGAGACATGATCACCTACGCCAGCAGGCCCGGTACTTGATGATGATGATGATGATGATGATGATATATAAATTGATGCAATCATTTGACACTTTGCCACTACTGAATATATGAAGCAAAGATTATTAAAAACGAATGGAGATTTAAACAACCTTCTGTTCGGAGAACGGACGCCTTCTTAGTTGTTAATAAGTAATAGGAATATATATATATATATATATATATATATATATATATATATATATATATATATATATATTTCTTCTTTTTCTTTCCTTCCTCATTTGCCTTTCAGCGTCGAGGAGAGATATAATTTGCGGTATTTTGCTTTTCTGTTCGCTTCTGCTGTTGTTATGTTTCCTAGTTCTAATATTCCATCTTTTCCGTGCTCGACCCTTAGGTCTGGTATTCTCGCAATGTTTATTGAAGGCTCGTTATGTTGTGTTTTGAATACTCTGCCTTGTCACGTGGCCAAACCATTTTATCTGATGTTTATATTTACATATGTTATATATATATATATAAAGTAAAGTACTCCCATCACGCCAAGTGGCATATAGGGAATATGGTGTTAGTGACCATAATTTTTACAGACCATCGGCCCATTATTTTTTTTTTAATTTTTAATGTGGTCGGCATTACGCCCATGCCACTTTACATTCCCAGAAAAAAATCTGGTACCCATTTAAGGCTGGGTGAACCTGGAAGCCGTCGATTGGGGTCGAACCCGACCTTTTGTCCTTAGTAGTCTAGTCCATTAACCACTGAGTTATCGCGGCTCCCGTATATATATGGAAATCCAAATAAATTAGGTTGCATACAAAAATAAAAGTTCAGCTCCTATGTTAAGTCAGTCCTATCATATGGCTGTGAAACATGGAAAACATTTCGACTTTAAACTACGCGAATACACACATACTTCCTGTTTTTCGCCGTTTTCCGTCAACTCTAACAACACAGAGACCAGGGGTGCGTAACGCCATGAAGAAATCAGAGGAGTGTAACACCATGAAAAAACCAGGGGAACATAACACCATGAAGAAACCAGGGGAGCGAAAAGCCATGAAGAAACCAGGAGAGCGTAACGCCATGAAGAAACCAGGGGAGCGTAAAGCCATGAAGAAACCAGGGGAGCGTAAAGCCATGAAGAAATCAGAGGAGTGTAATACCATGAAGAAACCAGGGGAGGGTAAAGCCATGAAGAAACCATGGGAGCGTAACGCCATGAAGAAATCAGAGGAGTGTAACACCATGAAGAAACCAGGGGAACATAACACCATGAAGAAACCAGGGGAGCATAAAGCCATGAAGAAACCAGGAGAGCGTAACGCCATGAAGAAACCAGGGGAGCGTAGCACCATGAAGAAACCAGGGGAGCGTAACACCATGAAGAAACCAGGGGAGTGTAACACCATGAAGAAACCAGGGAAGCGTAACGCCATGAAGAAACCAGGGGAGTGTAACACCATGAAGAAACCAGGGGAGTGTAACACCATGAAGAAACCAGGGGAGCGCAACACCATGAAGAAACCAGGGGAGCGTAACACCATGAAGAAACCAGGGGAGCGTAACACCATGAAGAAACCAGGGGAGCGTAACACCATGAAGAAACCAGGGGAGCGTAACGCCATGAAGAAACCAGGAGAGTGTAACACCATGAAGAAACTAGGGGAGCGTAACACCATGAAGAAACCAGGGGAGTGTAACACCATGAAGAAACCAGGGGAGTGTAACACCATGAAGAAACCAGGGGAGTGTAACACCATGAAGAAACCAGGGGAGTGTAACACCATGAAGAAACCAGGAGAGTGTAACACCATGAAGAAACCAGGGGAGTGTAACACCATGAAGAAACCAGGGGAGTGTAACACCATGAAGAAACCAGGGGAGTGTAACACCATGAAGAAACCAGGAGAGTGTAACACTATGAAGAAACCAGGGGAGTGTAACACCATGAAGAAACCAGGGGAGTGTAACACCATGAAGAAACCAGGGGAGTGTAACACCATGAAGAAACCAGGGGAACATAACGCCATGAAGAAACCAGGGGAACATAACGCCATGAAGAAACCAGGGGAGCGTAATGCCATGAAGAAACCAGATGAGCGTAACACCATGAAGAAACCAGAGGAGTGTAACACCATGAAGAAACCAGAGGAGCTTAATGCCATGAAGAAACCAGGGGAGCGCAATGCCATGTAGAAACCAGATGAGCTTAAGCGCATGAAGAAACCAGAGGAGTGTAACACGATGAAGAAACCAGATGAGCATAACACCATGAAGAAACCAGGGGAACATAACGCCATGAAGAAACCAGGGGAACATAACGCCATGAAGAAACCAGGGGAGCGTAATGCCATGAAGAAACCAGATGAGCGTAACACCATGAAGAAACCAGAGGAGTGTAACACCATGAAGAAACCAGAGGAGCTTAATGCCATGAAGAAACCAGGGGAGCGCAATGCCATGAAGAAACCAGGGGAGCGCAATGCCATGAAGAAACCAGATGAGCTTAAGCGCATGAAGAAACCAGAGGAGTGTAACGCGATGAAGAAACCAAATGAGCATAACACCATGAAGAAATCAGATGAGTGTAACACCATGAAGAAACCAGATGAGCGTAACACCATGAAGAAACAAGATGAGCATACACCATGAAGAAATCAGATGAGTGTAACACCATGAAGAAACCAGATGAGCATAACACCATGAAGAAATCAGATGAGTGTAACACCATGAAGAAACAAGATGAGCATACACCATGAAGAAACCAGATGAGTGTAACACCATGAAGAAATCAGATGAGCGTAACACCATGAAGAAACTAGATGAGCATACACCATGAAGAAACCAGATGAGCATAATGTCATGAAGAAACCAGATGAGCATAACACCATGAAGAAACCAGATGAGCATAACACCCTGAAGAAACCAGATGAGCATAACACCATGAAGAAACCAGGGGAGCATAACACCATGAAGAAACTAGATGAGCATAACACCATGAAGAAACCAGATGAGCGTAACACCATGAAGAAACCAGATGAGCGTAACACCATGAAGAAACCAGATGAGCGTAACGCCATGAAGAAATCAGATGAGCGTAACACCATGAAGAAACCAGAAGAGCGTAACACCATGAAGAAATCAGATGAGCATAACACCATGAAGAAACCAGGGGAGCATAACACCATGAAGAAACTAGATGAGCATAACACCATGAAGAAACCAGATGAGCGTAACACCATGAAGAAACCAGATGAGCGTAACACCATGAAGAAACCAGATGAGCGTAACGCCATGAAGAAACCAGAGGAGCGTAACACCATGAAGAAACCAGATGAGCATAACGCCATGAAGAAACCAGATGAGCGTAACACCATGAAGAAATCAGATGAGCGTAACACCATGAAGAAACCAGATGAGCGTAACGCCATGAAGAAATCAGATGAGCGTAACGCCATGAAGAAACCAGATGAGCGTAACACCATGAAGAAATCAGATGAGCGTAACGCCATGAAGAAATCAGATGAGCGTAATACCATGAAGAAATCAGATGAGCGTAACGCCATGAAGAAATCAGATGAGCGTAACACCATGAAGAAATCAGATGAGCGTAACACCATGAAGAAATCAGATGAGCGTAACACCATGAAGAAATCAGATGAGCGTAACACCATGAAGAAATCAGATGAGCGTAACACCATGAAGAAATCAGATGAGCGTAACACCATGAAGAAATCAGATGAGCGTAACGCCATGAAGAAATCAGATGAGCGTAACGCCATGAAGAAACAAGATGAGCGTAACGCCATGAAGAAACCAGATGAGCATAATGTCATGAAGAAACCAGATGAGCATAACACCATGAAGAAACCAGATGAGCATAACACCATGAAGAAACCAGATGAACATAACACCATGAAGAAACCAGGGGAGCATAACACCATGAAGAAACTAGATGAGCATAACACCATGAAGAAACCAGATGAGCGTAACACCATGAAGAAACCAGATGAGCGTAACACCATGAAGAAACCAGATGAGCGTAACGCCATGAAGAAATTAGATGAGCGTAACACCATGAAGAAACCAGAGGAGCGTAACACCATGAAGAAATCAGATGAGCATAACACCATGAAGAAACCAGGGGAGCATAACACCATGAAGAAACTAGATGAGCATAACACCATGAAGAAACCAGATGAGCGTAACACCATGAAGAAACCAGATGAGCGTAACACCATGAAGAAACCAGATGAGCGTAACGCCATGAAGAAACCAGAGGAGCGTAACGCCATGAAGAAACCAGATGAGCGTAACGCCATGAAGAAACCAGATGAGCGTAACGCCATGAAGAAACCAGATGAGCGTAACACCATGAAGAAACCAGATGAGCGTAACACCATGAAGAAACCATGGATTAAATTTTGAAAAATTCCAACCTCCTGTGGTGACATTTGAATGTAGAACCATCGGAACTAGAGGTCGGCTGTTGACGTTCACTGTACGTAGATTTATATCAGGCTAACATCAAGACAAGGGACTAAAACTACAAATAGCAAAGTGATCTGGGGTCTCAACATTCCTGTATGGTGCACAAACATGGACATTAGGCAGGATAACAGAACAGAAAATTAAAGCCTTTGAAATTTTGACTTATAGAAGAATAGGAAGAATTGAGTGGAAAGAAAAGAAAACAAACGAGGAAGTATAAAAATAATACGACAAAAAATGAAAAGAGAACTAGTAAAAACTATTCAAACAAGGCAAATGAGATTTTTGAGGCATGATAAAAGACACAGCAGCCTACTAAAAGTAATCTTGGAAGGGAAAATACAAGTTAAAAGTGGCAGACCAAGACTAATATGTACGAGTAAATCAAAAGATGGACAAGTTAACCTGCACTATCAAAGAAAGAGACAACGGAATGGCGCTCCATGGAAGCCAACCTTCGATGCGGAGACGGCATTCAATGATGATGATGTGAAGCTAAGATATTTTAAGTTTTCAACAATATGATTTGATTTCGATTCAGCAATCTTATTAGGAGGTCAGGATTATCTTTTCTGTTCTCTATCTACTCGATTGGCCAGCCCGTCTATTCTTCATGTATGATGTATGTTGAAAATAAACATTGGTTCCAATGTCGCTCTTTTCATATCAGTGTTCAACTGTTGGCCTTTCTTTTTTTATTTGTTGCTTTAGAGTGAGTAGCTCTTTCCTAGAATGTTTGTTATTTGTATGTAAAGGGTAATACCCTTTACACAGTTTT
This sequence comes from Megaustenia siamemsis, assembly GCA_032433765.1. Taxonomy (NCBI): domain Eukaryota; kingdom Metazoa; phylum Mollusca; class Gastropoda; order Stylommatophora; family Ariophantidae; genus Megaustenia; species Megaustenia siamemsis. Next base: position 17,373,214 of record JAVIAB010000102.1, read on the forward strand.
GACCCTCCGACCAGCAGGGTATTTACAGCACACACCCGCAACTCTTTCTTATTAAGGCCACGGTCCACGACACAGGGAAAACATTTTTCTTTTCTTAAACCAATTTCGATTATTTTGCTTTGAATGTTTCATTACTAGTTATCTATGTAGGATTAGTTTTATTTACTTACATATCTGTGTGCGTGTGTTTGTTCCTGCTGAAGGCCTATTGAACCGAAATGTCGTTCAAATTTGTGTCGTCTACCAATCACGTAGAGATTTTACCATACCGTTTTTTCTATTATTTTTTTTTTAAATTCTCCCTCACATATTAGCTTTACTGCATTTTCGCATTTGTATGCGTTCATTTGTACTTCTTTGTCTTAACCCCTTGTTATTTGTGTACCTTATGAGGGTTGCTACCGAAACGTCGTACTTTGTCTCGTCTCTCTACTAGTTTAGCTGCCTGATACTATTTTATGTTTATCTCACATGTTCTCTGCAGCTCTAATTGCGGCCCCTTATAGTGTTTCAAATTGTATACATTTTATACTTGTGCTTATTATCAAGTATGATGCAGTGTGGTCTCTAGCAGTATTAGTTCGCTGATCATAGGCCAGCATCATCATCATCCCTGAGTGCCATCTCCGCATCGAAGGTTGGCTCCCATGGAGCGCCATTCCACTCTGTCTCTTGCTTTGATGGTGCAGATTGTGTGGGTTTCTACACAGTCAGCGTTACATTCACGAGGAGTACAAAGTGGATTTCTACAGTCAGCGGTACATTCACGGGGAGTACAAAGTGGGTTTCTACAGTCAGCGGTACATTCACGGGAGTACAAAGTGGATTTCTACAGTCAGCGGTACATTCACGGGGAGTACAAAGTGGGTTTCTACAGTCAGCGTTACATTCACGAGGAGTACAAAGTGGGTTTCTACAGTCAGCGTTACATTCACGAGGAGTACAAAGTGGGTTTCTACAGTCAGCGTTACATTCACGAGGAGTACAAAGTGGGTTTCTACAGTCAGCGTTACATTCACGAGGAGTACAAAGTGGGTTTCTACAGTCAGCGGTACATTCACGGGGAGTACAAAGTGGGTTTCTACAGTCAGCGTTACATTCACGAGGAGTACAAAGTGGGTTTCTACAGTCAGCGTTACATTCACGAGGAGTACAAAGTGGGTTTCTACAGTCAGCGTTACATTCACGAGGAGTACAAAGTGGGTTTCTACACAGTCAGCGGTACACTCACGAGGAGTACAAAGTGGGTTTCTACAGTCAGCGTTACATCCATGGGGAGTACAAAGTGGGTTTCTACAGTCAGCGTTACACTCACGAGGAGTACAAAGTGGGTTTCTACACAGTCAGCGGTACACTCACGAGGAGTACAAAGTGGGTTTCTACACAGTCAGCGGTACACTCACGAGGAGTACAAAGTGGGTTTCTACACAGTCAGCGGTACACTCACGAGGAGTTCAAAGTGGGTTTCTACACAGTCAGCGGTACACTCACGAGGAGTACAAAGTGGGTTTCTACACAGTCAGCGTTACATTCACGTATTTAATAAATCTATAGTTGGTTGTAGGTGGTATCTAAAGTACTAGTATAGAAGCCTCCGTCAGTCATAGTTGACTATAGTAGCCTCCGTCTGTCATAGTTGGCTATAGTAGCCTCCCTTAGTCATAGTTGGCTATAATAGCCTTCGTCAGTCATAGTTGGCTATAGTAGCCTCCGTCAGTCATAGTTGGCTATAGTAGCCTTCGTCAGTCATAGTTGGCTATAGTAGCCTTCGTCAGTCATAGTTGGCTATAGTAGCCTCCTTCAGTCATAGCTGACTATAGTAGCCTCCGTTAGTTATAGTTGGCTATAGTAATCTCCGTCAGTCATAGTTGGCTATAGTAGCCTCCGTCAGTCATAGTTGGCTATAGTAGCCTCCGTCAGTTATAGATGGCTATAGTAGCCTCTGTCAGTTATAGTTGACTATAGTAGCCTCTGTCAGTTATAGATGGCTATAGTAGCCTCTGTCAGTTATAGTTGACTATAGTAGCCTCCGTCAGTTATAGATGGCTATAGTAGCCTCTGTCAGTTATAGTTGACTATTGTAGCCTCCGTCAGTCGTAGTTGGCTATAGTAGCCTCCGTCAGTCGTAGTTGGCTATAGTAGCCTCTGTCAGTTATAGTTGACTATAGTAGCCTCCGTCAGTTATAGTTGGCTATAGTAGCCTCCGTCAGTCGTAGTTGGCTATAGTAGCCTCCGTCAGTCATAGTTGACTATAATAGCCTCCGCCAGTCATAGTTGACTATAGTAGCCTCCGTCAGTCATAGTTGACTATAGTAGCCTCCGTCAGTCATAGTTGACTATAGTAGCCTCCGTCAGTCATAGTTGACTATAGTAGCCTCCGTCAGTCATTGTTGACTATAGTAGCATCCGTCAGTCATAGTTGACTATAGTAGCCTCCGTCAGTCGTAGTTGGCTATAGTAGCATCCGTCAGTCGTAGTTGGCTATAGTAGCCTCCGTCAGTCATTGTTGACTATAGTAGCATCCGTCAGTCATAGTTGACTATAGTAGCCTCCGTCAGTCGTAGTTGGCTATAGTAGCATCCGTCAGTCGTAGTTGGCTATAGTAGCCTCCGTCAGTCGTAGTTGGCTATAGTAGCCTCTGTCAGTCATAGTTGACTATAGTAGCCTCTGTCAGTTATAGTTGACTATAGTAGCCTCTGTCAGTTATAGTTGACTATAGTAGCCTCCGTCAGTCGTAGTTGGCTATAGTTGCATCCGTCAGTCATAGCTGGCTATAGTAGCCTCCATCTGTCATAGCTGGCTATAGTAGCCTCCGTCAGTAATAGTTGGCTATAGTAGCCTCCGTCAGTCATAGCTGGCTATAGTAGCCTCCTCCGTCAGTCATAGCTGACTATAGAAGCTTCCGTCAGTTATAGTTGGCTATAGTAGCCTCCGTCAGTCATAGTTGGCTATAGTAGCCTCCGTCAGTCATAGTTGACTATAGTAGCCTCCGTCAGTCGTAGTTGACTATGGATTTTGCAGTGTCCCTAAGGAGATGTTATTTTTAATTTTCTTTCGCCGTGTATTCTATTTTTCTATGAATCTGTCTGCTTCTTGTTTGAGTTGGAGCTTTAGAATGTGTTTCCAAAGATTGCGATCTGTCGCTATTTCTTCCCATGCTGCATGCCTTATATTCAGAGTCGTCATGTCATGTTTTACTTAAGTCTGTATATAAATCGGAGTTTGGGGCGTTCCCTAGTTCTTTTGCCACCTGTTAGTTGTCCATAAGGTATATCTTTTGGTATGCGACCACTTTAATACGGTGTAGGTGGCCAAGCCAGCGTAACCTACGTTGTTTGAGCAGCGTGTAGATGTTCGGGAGGCCTGTGCAAGTGACAACCTCCACGTTTGTGACTTTGCCCTTCTAGTTGATACCAAGAATAAAGTGTGGTCATCGCATATGAAATGCATTTAGCATTCTCTCTTGCTTCCCACACGTTGTCCGCGATTTGCTGCCATATAAAAGGATACTAATGGTGCAGGCTTTGTAAACTGCGGCCTTTTTTTAAATTGTCAGTTTGCTGTTAGTCCCCAAGCAGCTATACAGCTGCACAACATCAAGTTTGTAGTTGTCGATAAAGATGGCAGGTGCTGCTTCGACGTACTGACCGAGTATATTCGTTTCTGCAAACTTATATTTTGAGGCCGAAGTCTCTGCTTGAGAATGAAAAGACGATTAGAGACCACAGAGAAGGGATTTCTCAGAAGAATGTTGAAAGTTCCCTGAACAGTTAAAAAGACCAACGAAGAAATCAGATCTTGTATAAAGATAAACTCCTTCGTTCCCATAGAGAATGCATTCTTGAATAGAACAGCGAAGAAGATTCCAAATAGGTTAGGATGCAAGACCGCATCCCTGCTTCTACGTATGTTGAAGAGTTGAGATGAGCTGCCGTCGTACTGAACGGCATCCTTCATATCCTCATGACACGATTTGACTAGCGTCAGCAGAGTATAAGGTAAGCCTATTTTAGTTAGTATTTTGAAGAGACTGTCCCTGCTAACTTGGTCAAAGGTGATGAAGGGAGACTTTTTCTGCTTTCTAGATTTGTCCTAAAGCAGACGTAAGTAAAATATCATGTCTACAGTTGGTGTTCCAGATCTAAAGCCGCACTGCGATGTACACGTTCCGCGAGTTTCTGTAGCCTTCATATGGTGATTCTGGGGTAGATGTTGCCGATGATGGTGAGTAAGGTGATGACCCTGTAGTTGATGCAGTCTACAGTATTAATAGAACATCAAATGGAAGAGCAAAGTAGACACAAGTATCTGATGAGTTCACAGTTTATTTTTATTAAACCCGAACAAGAAGCAAGCTCGCCATCAAATGACAACACCAAACAACATGGAAACAAGACTATTCCAAACATAATGAAAATCGGAAAGTCTTGGAATGCCAATGTCTGTTGAACTGGACAGTTCTAGCTGGTATCTTTATGACTCTCCATTCTTTCAATCAAGGTTCGTCCGGAAATAATCGTGGACCACTGACATTAGTCATGGGAGATCACCAACACCATATTCCCCACACGCCTGACTAGGCAGGGGAGGCAACCTTTAGCATTTTTAAACGTACAATATTGACTGTCTCGCCACTCCTCTAAGTTTTGCAGGTGTTGTGTATCTCCAAGATTTTCATTTCAGCGTCCTGTGGAAATATAATTTGTGGTCTATTACATTCTTTTGGCTCCTTATCATCATCATCGGGTACCGTCTCCACATCGAAGATTGGCTACCATGGAGCACCATTCCGCTCTGTCTCTTCCTTTGATGGTGCAGGTTGTCATAGACTGACTTGTCCATCGTTCGATGTTAGTTTTTACCTGCCTTTTATACCTTGTATATTCCCTACCAATATTACTTTTAGTAGGCTGCTGTGTCTTCTAGCATGCTCTAAAAATATAATTTGTCTTGTTTGAATTGTGTTTAGAAGTTCTCTTTTCATTGTTAGTTTTTTTTTAAAGACTTGACTCCTACTGTTTCTAATATTCTATCATTTTTGTGATCGAACCTCGAGTCCTGTGCTCTCGTAACGTTTATTAAAGGCTCGTTGTGATTTGGTCTTTCTATGCCTTATCCTGTAAGTAAGTAAAGTACCCCCGTCACGCCAAGTGGCGTATAGGGAAATATGGTGTTAGTGACCATATATTTTACAGACCTTCAGCACATGATTTTTTGGAGTAATGTGGTCGGTATTACGCCCGTGCTGCTTTACTTTCCCAGAAAAAAATCCGGTACCCATTTAAGGCTGGGTGAACCCGGAAGCCGTCGGTTGGGATCGAACCCTACCCCTTGTCCTTTGTAGTCCAGTCCACTGAGCTATCGCGGCTCCCTGTCTTATCCTGTGGCCAAATCATTTTGTCCGGTTTTTTTTTTTCGTTCGACAGATTTGATCTCTGACGAAGTCCCTAGAGATTAGGAACTGAATTTTGCGTGTTAATCCTTTTTTTTTCTTGCTGGCAGCCGTGTGCACAGGGATCCCTCGCCGCACAGGCAGATAACTCCGTTTTCGGAGGAACTCATATTTTCCCGTCGATGAGTAATTGACGTTTCAAGTCGGGCCTCGCTGCTGAGACCAGGGGTGGTTGCCGCAGAGAGAAATCATAAATAAAAATCCTAACTGGAGCAGTCGGTATCTGAACCCACAACCTCTGTCTCGAGTGACTCGGCGTCTTGCCTCGAGACCAACTAGTCCCCCATTCTGTCCGTTGTTTCGTTACGTGGTGGGGATTATTCCTATTGGTTTATGTTCTTCCTTTCAAATCTCATCTCTCAGGCTGTCTGTCCTGTCATTCGTTAACACATTTAATCATTTTGTTAGTGTTTATTTTTCTTATTGTTCTTGCGCCTAGGGTCCAGGTCTGCCATTGGTAGCACAACGTTGAGGTGAAGATATCTCTTAAAACTGTAACTAAAACTGCATTATGATAAACTTGTTGACTGTGGCTGAAGACTCTATCCAGTGACATCCATTTGTGGGGTGAGTCTTGTGTCGATACCTACCCGGGTTGGCCAGACTACGAACCTGATTCCAAGGCAACTCATTGGTGATGCTTGCGTTCGTCCGGTGATTAAAGAAGTATGTTCTTCGTCATCCGCCCTTAAAATGACGTTAAGTGGGCGTGTCTGCGTTGTGATTTGCAGTATAAATGTGATATTTGCGCCTTTCGACCCAACACATCCGACTTCAGCACGCCTGGTGGTGATAGAATAGTGTCTTCATCAGCTCTGTCACTCACCGATCCTGCTGCATACAACTGCATCACTGACCCATCTCTGTCACAGATGCTTTTTTGGTAATTTCCTAGTTTGATCAGATCAGTTTGGAAGAGTGATGTCCCCTAAAATATGTCTGCCAAAATACAGTGGTTCTACGCATTCTTGGCGTTGGGTCATTACGCTGGCATGTGTCACTCACACTGGCGTTTGGGTCAGCGTGGCGTTAGGGTCAGCGTCTGCGTCCAAATCGAGATGTTAATTAATAATTGGCTGAACCCCTATCCTTTCTTATGCTTCTTCTTACTAATTATCCGCCTATATATATAGGCTAGTTTGTCTAATATTTAAAAACCAGCTAAGCAGTTCTGAGTTCACTTACTAATAATTACGGCGATTGGTAATCAACCGCACAATTCCCTTCGATCAGAAGATCATAATTAGGCCGAGTGGCGTCGTTTTTGTCACGCGTTATAATATATTTATAAATATTTAACACTAAAGCTAAACCTAACCCCTGGACCCAACGCCCAATCAACAGATACTCCGAAATGATTACATGCCAGCGTAATGACCCCAACGCCAAGAATGCGTAGAACCACTGTATTTTGGCAGACATATTTTAGGGGACATCACTCTTCCAAACTGATCTGATCAAACTAGGAAATTACCGCTTTTTTTTCAAAACTATATTTTCCTTGATACAAGCACTGGCCTTCTCAGTTTATTTTCTTTGCTATTTATTAAGAATGTTCTGATTGTTATTTAACAGCACCAGTCTTTTCTACAATTATTTAACAACTGAAATGCGACTTATCAGTCATGTTCTGTTGATAGCATTAACTAGCTTCTGTTAAGTGGGTTACAAGATGCTTTGTGTTACTAGTTCATGGCAAAGCTGCGATACCTGCACCTTGAGGCCTGTCAATCTGTCTTCGGCATGGGTAGTTTGCTTACTTTTTTGCCAGTGTAATGACCATTTTTGGCAGAATCTTTTAAAGGGCTCTTTAACGCCTACAAGTGTACACGGGACCTCCTGTTTTAGACATCGAATCTCAGTAGCCAAAGACCATGGGAATGTGTAGAGCCACGAAGAAACTACAAATTTGATGTGACAAACTCACAATGTCTGTGGCAGATTTGAACCCGAGACCTCCTTGTTCAGAGGCAGATGTTATGGTTAGTAGAAGGCTTCGACATCACTGCAAATGAATTAAAATCCATAGTTGTTCAACTGCCCGTGGGAATTAATATCTCATCTCATCTCATCTCATCGAAGGATCCAAACAAAGAAAGGTAGAAGTCCCCATCATGGCAGCTACAGCACACGCCAAAAGACATAAGGTCTTAAAGGTGCCAGCAGCACAGAAAGTGAATGCAGCTGAATTGTCCTTCTTCACATGATATCGTCATTCATCGTAAGTAATCGGAATACCTAAACAGAATCCAGATGAAACACACAGTTCACCGTTTGCTCAGAGCACTAAACTCAGTAGCTCCGGCAGCAAATTGGATTTGGAATATGAGGAAACTACAACAACTTTTCAGACTATGCCTCAATGGTTCTTGCCGCCACATTGACCGGTATTGAGGCAGATGTTTACCTTTAGACCACCCAGTATCTCACAACATTAACTGGCAATCACAGCAAACAAAATAAGAAATGTGCAAGCTGAGGTAAGTCTAATGCAGTTCAATCTTATAGACTTTATTACATTTTGTACAATTATGCTCAACACAGGATAATGTTTAAAAGCCATCACTAATACTTGTACTTTATTGTAAACAAATTCAAGAACGTGTGAAATGGCCACAAACAAGACATTGAATTACTGAAACCCACATCTTTGGCCAGCTATGGGTTCATTTCGTCTGGCACATTTTTTTTACTAAAAGTAATTTTAAAGTTCTGTTAAGCTGGGAAAAAATTATTTTAGAATTGCTGCCACAGCATTCAAACCATTGCTTTCAGCAAATCTTTTATTAAAATTTACCGGATGCAAATCAAAGACAACAGGCCATATGCCTCTGCCTGGGCTACATTTCAAAGAGTAAAATTTCTGCCATCATTTTTAATGACAGTGATAGTTTTTCTGAACTTATTCCAAGGACACCAACTTGTCCTGCACTGTATGAAGATCTTCCTGTGTTTTCAGAAAATAGATTGCAATACTAAACGATATTCTTTGAGCACAAAAATGTTGGTCCTATATTTACAAAAATTATAATATTGATATTGCCACAGCCAAGCATCTGTTTAAACAAATGCTGTTGAAATTTATAATTGAGTTCATAATTCAGTCATAAAAAAGCCACTTACAGCTGGGTTGACTGGAAGGTGCTTGCAGCAAATACAGTACAACAGTTTCAAGAAGTTAGGATCCTAAGGGCCAACCAGGTACATGCTAGATTCTCAAATCAAGCATATTCAGCACAAAGCCAATCAGGCATATTTTGGAGTAACTGAAGATTTCTTTAATTTCACTATTTGAATTCAGCCATTGATCTACAATGGAAGGGCATTTATTCAAAGAAAACCTTTCTGAACTGTTTACCAACTTCTCTTTGACTTTGACTCAACCTTCGAAAGCTTACACATGGCAACATTCAAAATGTTAACAAAATCAGCTAAATCTGCTTTGATAAACAACAAGGACCTAAACAAAAAAAACAAGAAAAGAAAAAAAATGTCCATTCCTTGCCAAGACTTTTTTTTCACCAGACTAACTTAAAGGTAATATGAAGCTAGGAAGAAAACAGCTACGTGTCACAAACTTGCTATAATTACACATCAAGAAAGGAGAAATTGAAATGGGTTGTTTGTTTTTGTTGTTTTGTTTTTTTTTCAAGTGTTTTCTTCCTCCAATTAAAACATTCAGGTTTAACTCATTAGATACCAATATGAAATACGGCTTGAGGCCAAATGACCTTCAATAGGAAGATATAACCGTGCCCAGCAATTGTTGGCACAATGAATATGGCTGATGCAGCTTCCTGCCTGAGGTAACTAATGAGTTAAATCAAAATGGTACAGATTTTCTTCCCATAAACATTGACAGGGTAACACCACACTGGTAGGGATGTCAATGAGAACACACAGATGAAGCAGATTGTAAGTGATTGACAAAGCGTACATTTACAAGAAACTAAAAGGTTTGATGTACCAAACTCAAGTATCTTATTCAATACAGTTAGCAATTTTTCCAACTATAAAATTGTTCTAAAAGACAATGATTTTATAAATAAGTAAAGAATTCACACTTTCAAAAATAAAAGGCTCAATCCATTACTAATTTACGTTGTCGTCATATTAGACCAGGAAGGAAATTTATTTTCACAACAGACGAACATCTACTAAAACCACACAAAAATAAAAAGTGAATGAAACACATAGGGTTCTCATTATGACAGAGTAAATGAATCACTCTGTTAATGCCCTCTTACGTCTGACCATCAACACACTCATTCATGATGTGGCCAGGAAACCAGGCTGTCCTACTTTTTCATGGACTTCATATACCTGCTCTTCCTCTTAGCGTTCACCTGTTAAGTGGGCAAGGATGCACTGTGTTACTAGTTTATGACACAGCTGCGGTATCTGTGCCTTTTGGTCCGATGTATCTGTCTTCTGTATGGATGGGTAGATTTCCTTAACAATTTTAGCCATTTTGATCAACTGTCAAAGGTTCTTTATTGTGAGCAAGTGCACAAGGAACCTCCTGTTTTTCATCATTCTCTGAGAGGGCTAGATATTGAATCTCACTACCCAGAGAGGGCTAGACTACCCACGACCTTCCTGTTAGACATCTGACCGCTAGACTACCCCGGACCTTCCTGTCAGACATCTGACCGCTAGACTACCCAGGACCTTCCTGTCAGACATCTGACCGCTAGACTACCCCGGACCTTCCTGTCAGACATCTGACTGCTAGACTACCCCGGACCTTCCTGTCAGACATCTGACTGCTAGATCACCCAGGACCTTCCTGTCAGACATCTGACTACCCAGGACCTTCCTGTTAGACATCTGACCGCTAGATCACCCAGGACCTTCCTGTCAGACATCTGACTGCTAGACTACCCAGGACCTTCCTGTCAGACATCTGACCGCTAGACTACCCAGGACCTTCCTGTCAGACATCTGACCGCTAGACTACCCAGGACCTTCCTGTTAGACATCTGACCGCTAGACTACCCAGGACCTTCCTGTCAGACATCTGACCGCTAGACTACCCCGGACCTTCCTGTCAGACATCTGACCGCTAGACTACCCAGGACCTTCCTGTCAGACATCTGACCGCTAGACTACCCCGGACCTTCCTGTCAGACATCTGACTGCTAGACTACTCAGGACCTTCCTGTCAGACATCCGACCTCTAGGCTACCCAGGACCTTCCTGTTAGACATCTGACCGCTAGACTACCCCGGACCTTCCTGTCAGACATCTGACTGCTAGACTACCCCGGACCTTCCTGTCAGACATCTGACCTCTAGACTACCCAGGACCTTCCTGTCAGACATCTGACCGCTAGACTACCCAGGACCTTCCTGTCAGACATCTGACTGCTAGACTACCCAGGACCTTCCTGTCAGACATCCGACCTCTAGACTACCCAGGACCTTCCTGTTAGACATCTGACCGCTAGATTACCCAGGACCTTCCTGTCAGACATCTGACCGCTAGACTACCCCGGACCTTCCTGTCAGACATCTGACTGCTAGACTACCCCGGACCTTCCTGTCAGACATCTGACAGCTAGACTACCCAGGACCTTCCTGTTAGACATCTGACCGCTAGACTACCCAGGACCTTCCTGTCAGACATCTGACCTCTAGACTACCCCCCCCCCCCCCCCCGGACTCCAAACACCAAATCAGTTCCTTGTGCACAAGGAAAATGCCATAAAATATCAACTGCCTCTAGAGGATTTGCGTAAACAACAGCTTTCAATGTAGTCCTTTCAACATCTAGTACATGATGACTCAACTAGGTTAACTAAAAACAATGTGTAAGGTCAACTGCCAATTTTATTTCCATTACTCAATCAATTCACAGTTCTACTGTTCTTCATTATTTTAAATTTAGCCGCCACTAGAAAACAGTTAACAGCAGAGGTGCACAGTGTAAACCAGACTTGTGGTCAAAATGAGTAAAATATTGATTTTTTTTTTTTGGTTTGTTTTCCTAACAAAATGTTAACCACATGCTGATTCGTTGGTTACTTGCTACAGAAAAAAGGGTGACATTCAAGACCAATACATCTGTTGCCTTGGCTCTTATGATTAGTTCGGGGGGAGGGGGGGGGGGCGGCAAAAAATTGACATTGTAAACAAAAAAATTGAAAACTAAAACCGCACTTCAGCAATTCACAGATTTTATAGTATACACATTGTGCTTTATTTCAAACCAATGAGAAGTCAGTGTATATCTAGTTACTGGCACCAAAAAAAATTTTTTTAATGCAGATCTGTGGAAACAAATAAAGAAGAAGCAATAGAATTTTGTTGCAAACTTGGACCTAAACAATTCAGCTTGTAAAGGAACTGCTTCTTGATATCAATCTACTGCTACTATTTAACAAACATGGCACTACTCAGTGAACTTTAGCTATCTTTAAAATGAAAGAGGAACAAAATATATAAATGACAATTCCCCCCCCCCCCCCCCCCCCCCCCCCCCACAACAGTATACTATTTAAGTCCACAACTTTCATTATTCAACACGCGCACACAAAAAAAAAGAAGAAGAATAGTGAAGGACTGGATTTCATTCAAATTTAAAACCTTTCATTTTATGTTGTTGATAGTACTAAGTTCTTTTCTTTATCCTCGACACAGGTATTATCTTGAACATGAATATATATATATATATCTATATATAAGTATATATTAAAAAAAAACACATAAGCTGAAAGCAACAGGACCAAAACAAAAACAAAAAAAAAACATTGTATTCGTGAAGACAAAATATATTTAACAAAATTAATTATCAGATTTTGTTTTCTTTTTAGTAAATAATTTTTTTTTTTATTTCAAAGAACCAACATTTTAAAAATTATATTAATAGAGATGTAGGTCAATAAGGCTAAACTACTTTATCTCCAGTGCCTGAACTCACCGATGTTCTGCTCCTAAGGAACACCCAAATAATAGTTGTGCACAGTTCAGAATAAGATAATTGCAATTTCAGACAACAAACAACGAAAGAAAAGAACATCTTTATGCTACAGAGATTTTTGGGTGCAGACACTTGAAGTGTTATCACAAGATGCTAAGAACCTGTTTTGCCCTCCCCATCATCTTCTTCACCCCCATCCTCATCATCGTTATCATTCCAGCTTTCTTGAACAATGGCAGCCACTTTTTTCTCATACTCTCGTCGGTTTTCTCTATACAGCTGAGCCGCTTCATTGTTTGCAGGGCTGTTTGGGTTCGGATCATGGAGCAGAGACTGAAATAGATTATTATATGTTCTATTTTTATAACATTAATATTAAAAAAAAAAAAAAAAAGAATAAAAGTGAAAGGTTTTACAAGAAATCTTGTTTTGTTTAAAAAAAAAAACAACACAAAAATTGAACATTAAAATAACCCAGCTTCTATTTTTAAATTGTACTTTTAAAAATTTAAAGTGTGTTCCAAAAGTTTCCACACAGTGCTAACTCATTATCTAAAAATATCACATTTCTTCCATTCTTTTCCACAACAGTTACTTCTCTTTATCACCTACTCTAAAATGATCACTTCCTTCCTCCCTTTCTTTCTTTCTTTCACCAGTTACTCCTCTTTATCTATCTATCTATTGTCCTTTTGAGCCGAAGACGGCACATAGGGCAGAACCACAATCTCAAAAACAGAAACCTTGCGTGCCAAAATGGCACATATTGCAGAGATCACCTCTTTATCATCCACCCTAAAAAAGGACATTAGTAGGTATAGCCTGTGAGCTGCAATATTTACACTTTTCAGTCTTAAACATCCTGAAGAAGAGTGGGTGGCCCAATCAGTAACTTGTCGGGCTCCAAACCAGGAGAGTGTGGAGGTCGAGTCATGTAACTGTGAAAAGTTTTTTTCTATCAACAGTGAAATAAAAACTAAAATCTGAAGAACTCATTACTGGAAAAGCTGCCTTTATTCTCCAGTCCTCTAGGTCTCCCATGAAAACCCCATATATGGGACAATGCAGCACAGATAGTTTTAATCTATTTCAATAGTCTTAAACATACTATTTCAGCATGGTGCTTCTGTGTGCCTTCTTTCTTAAGACCATCCGCGAGGCATATTTTTGCAAGACGTTCGTACAAATTACGATAGAGTTATTTGAGGGTCATCATCATTGCACTCTAAACATGTCCACAGGTACTCAGATCCCCTCTTCAGCAAGTCTTGCAGTGTCCAGCGAGTGATGACTCCAGTTCTGTGTTGGTTGATTAGTCTTCTTACATGCCCACCAAGTTTCTTCTTTCTGGCTATGCCCCATCTTAACTTCCATCTCTTTCATCCGAAGGAGTGACGTGGACTCATGGTTGTCGAAGCCCTATGTCCTTACCACTTCCAGGAGGGCATTGATGATGTCTGCCCGATGCATTGGTTAACCATCCACACAGCTAGCCAACCTGTCTGCTCTTTCATTTTCCCGTACCCCCGCATATCCTGGGACGTAGATAAAGGTGACAATACGATTACTAATTGCTACATTTGGAATGTAGTACTTTCTTTGAACTGTTGCTACACAACTGTGTGTTTATACAAGAAGAGATATGGGAATCTGACGCAGGAATCATTTCCTGGTTTAGGTTTAATTTATGGCCTGAAACCCTGGAGGTGTTGCTTTGTCTATTCACACGTCAGCTGTCAGTCCATCCCATATGTTCAGCTTCCTCTTAGCGTTACTCCCTACCTATCCCGTGTTACAATGATTTGCTCGCTGATGGCCGAAGAGATTTCCCCCATCATAAGAAAAAAAAAGAAAAATAAAGAATTTCTTGAAAATTTGCCAAATTTGTGGGGGAGCAAAATAAAAGCCCCATTTTCATGATAGCGTCATACATTTTACGAAACGCATGTTGGTGTTTAAACCAACATCAAAAGAAACAAATCCAACATTCAGATGTCACAGAAAGTAATATTATGAACGAAAGGGGAGAAGGAGTAGTGTTTGCCGAATTAATAAAAATTGTATTTTGAGGTAGTCATCTTCACGAAGGTATCGCAAACCAGGGTTAGTCATTGCCTGTTGACAGGCCCACAACTAGGATCTTGGTATCTTAACCAGTTGATGAAATCTGATTTGAGGCAATCAATCAGCTGTGAGTTAATAATGAACACTTCCAGTCACATATGAAGTGCAAATATACATACATTATCAAATATTTACTATACGAGGGCTGATCAAAAAGTATCGGAACTTTTGCAATAAAAAAAAACTACACAACTTACAGTTTTGAAATTTAATCTCCTTCGAAATAGTCCCCTTCTGAGGCACACATTTAATCCAACGTTGTTTCCATTGTCGGAAGCATTCCTGGAACTCATCTTCTGAGATGGTGTGAAGCTGCCTCGTCGCATTTTCTTTTATCTCCTCCACATCTTGAAATCTTCTTCCTTTCAAGTGGGATTTGAGTTTGGGAAATAGGAAAAAGTCACAGGGAGCTAGATCTGGAGAATAAGGTGGCTGTCTGACCTGGGGAATGTTGTGTTTGGCCAAAAACTGCTGTACAAGCTGCGCTGAATGGGCGGGTGCGTTGTCGTGGTGGAGCTGCCATTGACCGGACGCATGCAAATCTGGTCTTCTTCAACGAATAGCATCTCTCAAACGCCTCAGAACTTCAATGTAATACTCCTTGTTTACTGTCTGACCAGAAGGGGCATACTCGTGATGAACAATGCCCTTGTAATCGAAGAAAACGATCAAAAGGGTCTTCACCTTGCTGCGACTCATCCTAGCTTTTTTCGGTCTCGGGGAGTTTGCGGTCTTCCACTGCGAAGACTGAACCTTTGTTTCTGGATCATAACCATAGACCCACGATTCATCACCTGTTATGACTGTTTTCAAAAAGTTTTCATTGTTTCGACAGAGTCAATGAGATCTGCGGCAGCAGAAACCCGGTTGTCTTTCTGGTCAGCTGAAAGCAGTTTGGAACGAACTTGGCAGACACGCGTCTCATGCCCAAATCTTCAGTAAGAATGGCCTGAACTGAGCCGAAACTAATGCTGCGCTCTTCTGATAACTCTCGAATGGTGATTCGACGATTTTCGCGCACAGTGGAACACACATCGGCAATGTGTTTCTCACTTCTGCTGGTGACAGGTCGTCCTGACCGGTGGTCACTCTCAACATTTTCTCTGCCGTCTTGGAATCGCTTAAACCATTCAAAAACTCGTGTGCGGCTCATACACTCTTCCCCATATACTTTGTATAACTTTTCATAAGTTTCTGTGAAAGTATCACCAAGCTTTTGGCAAAAATTAATGCAAATTCTCTGCGCAATTTTTTCTGTCATTTTCCGCCATTGAAAATCCGACGACCACGTGGTACATGGCTAACGTCACGGCGCTGCCGTGATTAATCCACACGTGCTACAACGACACAACTTGCACAGAGTGTTACACATATATCAAGGTCAATATGTGTACAGTTTGAATACAATCTGTTCGCTGGTTCCGAACCTATTAAGAAAGTACCGATACTTTTTGATCAGCCCTCGTAACATTAATTACAAGCAAGACATATCCACTTGAGTTTACAAAAAGATGACATTAGAGAAGATTTTTTGGGACACCTGTTTTTATGTGTACTCTGAAAACATTAAAGAGATATTTTCACTGGCCACCTATAATGAAATCATCACATTGCTAGGTACTGAGTAAAATCTTATCAGCATCTGTTGATAGAACAATCTTGAGAAATAAATCCACAAAAGTGGATAACCAGCAAGCATTTTGTCTTTACATCTAAAATATGAGCACTGCAGCAGTCAGCAACATACTAGCACAGCTGTTTGTTTGCATTTCAATGTAGCATGTTAGTTCTAATCTTGGAAATTTTTCAGCACTTTTGGAGAAAGATGCCATTTGTTTAATTTGATATTTTATGGAGGTGGTTATGACGCTACACACACACAAAAACATAATTTTTTTTCCTTAGCTAACGACAATATTTATGCATTAATTATATTTTCTGACAGCCTGAAAGTTTCCAAGTTGCAATATTCAATTTTTAATCATATAAGTTTTTAAAATTGTAAGATACAGCTTCTAATCACTTTGAATGCACAACAGATAGAAGTAACATGTATTTTATCCTCATGGAAAGACACAATAGATAGAAGTAACGTGTATTTTATCCTCATGGAACGACACAATAGACAGAAGTAACTTGTATTTTATCCTCATGGAAAGACACAATAGACAGAAGTAACGTGTATTTTATCCGCATGGAAAGACACAATAGATAGAAGTAATGTGTATTTTATCTTCATGGAAAGACACAATAGATAGAAGTAACGTGTATTTTATCCTCATGGAAAGACACAAGTGATCAAATCACTAAAGTATTAGTGACAAACAACTGTGGATGCCATTTAAAAAAAACAAAAACCATTACATCACATTGAAGATGATTCTAGATGGAAATATTAAACACAAAAAAAGAAATAAAATAGAGATATAAGTTGAAGGAGGGCATGAAGTGATACATGAATCGTCAAGAGTTTTGCACTTGACTAAGAAATCATTAAGGCAGACAGGAATACCACTTTTATCAATACTACACAAATTCTAATGAAGGAGATTCCCAAAACAAAAGTGATTGTCGAACACTCATCAGTTCACAACAAGCCAGGTCTCTAAACAGAAGCGATTAACTAAAATGTTGAATGATTCTGTTCATGCAAAACATATATAAAAAGAACATGAGGCAAACCCAAAGAAAGGTCAACAGAAAAAAATCAAAAGAATTACAACAACATCAATTGATAATGACAAAAGTTGGCAAAAGGGCGAGAATCAGAACTTTGTATCTCCCTCGACACCCAGATGGGGACAAGAGGAAGTGAGGGAAGAAAGACGGGAATGTTATGTTTCAAAGTAAAGACATAATATTGGTTGAAATTTCCTGCAAGAATTTGGTGCTTACAGGTACCATGAAAGAAAAATTGGTGAGAAATTCATATGACAGTGGTATCAAGCAGCATCGTAATTAACTGAACAAAGAGTTTTGCATTTTACAGTCGAACCTGTCTAAGGCGACCATTCACGGGACTTTCAAAAACTGGTCCCATAGGACAGGTGGTCCTGCCTCACAGGTTTCACATAATAAATAGAGCAATAAAAAAAATTTTATCCTAAGCACTATGAAAACTAACCTGCAAATCAGCGTAATCCATGAGTAGAACATAGTGCACATGTCGGTCTACAATAGCCACTGGTTGGACACTTTTCATAAAACACGATAGTTAAACACACAAAATATTTTGTCGAATCACTGATATTCGTTCTTCCAGCATTAATGCTCTTGGTTTTACACTTTTGACACTGGCCATTTCCTATATTGTGTGTAACACTTTTAAAATCCACAAAAATAATTCACTGAGATACTGTACATGTACGTGAATACACTCTAAGCGGGCAATGACTAATTCTTTAGTTAATTCCTGTAATTTATACGGGCCACGCAATGGTCTACTCTGGTCTAGACGGAACCGCGAAGTGATGTCACTTCACGAATCATAGATCTGCGTCTGCCGTGTTTCTCACACCAGTATTGACTGATAAACGTAACACGTCCCACTGTAATCTGGGACTCACTAAATACGGGAAAACTTCGACACCTGTAGACACCTGTGTCGATCGTTTATGGCTCCCAGCGAGACGGAGGAGGACTGGCTGGTCAGTGTATCGTTATCTCGGTCTATTACCCGCGTGTCGTAAACGGGATAAATAACATTGGCGGCGGTTAATTAGCCTGGTCTCTGGTCGCGTCATACGGTGAGCGCCGTAATCAGTGTTAGCATATAGTAAAAAACTCGGGGAAATTGTAGACCCGGTCCTATAACCAGGGAAACGCTTTAAACAGGTGGTCCTAAGACCAGGTTCGACTGTAGCATGAAGGACCCAAAACACATACTTTAAAATAAATGTGAACTGTTGTCCAGCTCTACGTACATACCACTCAAAACAATGCATTTCTCTTGAAACGTAAGGGGAGACTAGCATAATGTGAACTGCATCACCCAAAAATGTCCAGTTAATCATAAAAAGTATTGACACTAACACAATATTCAATCCTATTATATGGTCGTGAACCATAGAGAATAACAAAAGATAACAGCAACAAAGATACAAACTTTATTTTACAGACTACATTACTACTTAAGTTCATGGATTTTTGCACAGAATAAATGGATGGAGATAGCATGACAGATTACTACTATATAAGTGGCATACAAAAATACAAATAAAAAATAGATGGTGGTGCTGGATAAGGTTCACATAGCAGAAGTCAAATGAGAGTATTACATAACAGACTCCTTTTTGGAATCCACAGGACAAGAGAAAAAGATGTGGACCATATTACTCCCAGAGAAGGCAAGTGGAAACAGATTAAAAAGATGTTGGCCATACTACTCCCAGAGAAGGCAAGTGGAAACAGATTAAAAAGATGTTGGCCATATTACTCCCATAGAAGGCAAGTGGAAACAGATTAAAAAGATGTTGACCATATTACTCCCAGAGAAGGCAAGTGGAAACAGATTAAAAAGATGAGGGTCATACTACTCCCATAGAAGGCAAGTGGAAACAGATTAAAAAGATGAGGGTCATACTACTCCCAGAGAAGGCAAGTGGAAACAGATTAAAAAGATGAGGGCCATACTACTCCAGAGAAGGCAAGTGGAAACAGATTAAAAAGATGAGGGTCATACTACTCCCAGAGAAGGCAAGTGGAAACAGATTAAAAAGATGAGGGCCATACTACTCCCAGAGAAGGCAAGTGGAAACAGATTAAAAAGATGTTGGCCATACTACTCCCAGAGAAGGCAAGTGGAAACAGATTAAAAAGATGAGGGTCATACTACTCCCAGAGAAGGCAAGTGGAAACAGATTAAAAAGATGTTGGCCATACTACTCCCAGAGAAGGCAAGTGGAAACAGATTAAAAAGATGTTGGCCATACTACTCCCAGAGAAGGCAAGTGGAAACAGATTAAAAAGATGAGGGTCATACTACTCCCAGAGAAGGCAAGTGGAAACAGATTAAAAAGATGAGGGTCATACTACTCCCAGAGAAGGCAAGTGGAAACAGATTAAAAAGATGAGGGCCATACTACTCCCAGAGAAGGCAAGTGGAAACAGATTAAAAAGATGTTGGCCATACTACTCCCAGAGAAGGCAAGTGGAAACAGATTAAAAAGATGAGGGTCATACTACTCCCAGAGAAGGCAAGTGGAAACAGATTAAAAAGATGTTGGCCATACTACTCCCAGAGAAGGCAAGTGGAAACGGATTAAAAAGATGTTGGCCATACTACTCCCAGAGAAGGCAAGTGGAAACAGATTAAAAAGATGAGGGCCATACTACTCCCAGAGAAGGCAAGTGGAAACAGATTAAAAAGATGTTGGCCATACTACTCCCAGAGAAGGCAAGTGGAAACAGATTAAAAAGATGAGGGTCATACTACTCCCAGAGAAGGCAAGTGGAAACAGATTAAAAAGATGTTGGCCATACTACTCCCAGAGAAGGCAAGTGGAAACAGATTAAAAAGATGTTGGCCATACTACTCCAGAGAAGGCAAGTGGAAACAGATTAAAAAGATGTGGGTCATACTACTCCCAGAGAAGGCAAGTGGAAACAAATTAAAAAGATGTGGGTCATACTACTCCCAGAGAAGGCAAGTGGAAACAGATTAAAAAGATGTTGGCCATACTACTCCCAGAGAAGGCAAGTGGAAACAGATTAAAAAGATGTTGGCCATATTACTCCCAGAGAAGGCAAGTGGAAACAGATTAAAAGATGTTGGCCATATTACTCCCAGAGAAGGCAAGTGGAAACAGATTAAAAAGATGTGGACCATATTACTCCCAGAGAAGGCAAGTGGAAACAGATTAAAAAGATGTGGACCATATTACTCCCAGAGAAGACAAGTGGAAACAGATTAAAAAGATGTGGGTCATACTACTCCCAGAGAAGGCAAGTGGAAATAGATTAAAAAGATGTGGAAGACATGAGCTGTATTACAGAAACAGCACTAAACAAGATGGCTGGAAAAGTATTTGATGTTGGACACTTATGCTGGACAAGCTGTGACATGGTGGATACTTTAAACTACACTCATCATCATTGAGTGTCGTCTCCACATCGAAGGTTGACTACCATGGTGCGCCATTCCACTCTATCTTTTGCTTTGATGGTGCAGGTTGTCATAGGTTGACTTGTCCATCTTTTGATGTTATTCGTCCATGTTAGTCTTGGTCTGCCTCTTTTACCTCGCATTTTCCCTTCCAATATTATTTTTATTAGGCTGTTGTGTCTTTTAACATGCCCAAAAATGTCATTTGTCTTGTTATAATTGTGTTTAGTAGTTCTTTTTGCATTTTCAGTTGTTTTAAAACTCCATCGTTTGTTTTCTTTTCTTTCCATCCAATTCTACCTATTCTATAAATCCACATTTCAAAGGCTTCAATTTTCTGTTATGTTTTCTTGTCTAATGTCCATGTTTCTGCACCATACAGGAATATCGAGACGATGTAACATTTTGCTATTTTTTAGTTTCAGCCCTGGTGTTATTTGTTTTGATGTTAGTATATTTTTCATGGCATTAAAATTACTTTTTGCCAAACCTATTCTTTTGTTTATTTCAGTTGTACATTTTCCATCACTGGTTATAGTGTATCCCAGGTAGTTGTAGCTCTGAATTGTCTCTAGATGTATTCCTTCAACTTTGATATTTAATTGTAGGTCTTGAGAATTCTCTTTGTTTATGACCATAGTTTTAGTCTTTTTGATATTCATATCTAGTCCCATATTTTGCTTGTCATGTTTATTACATTAAGTAATTGTTGTAGATCTTTAGGATTTTCTGCTAATAGTACTGTATCATCAGCATATCTTAGGTTATTGATTATCTTTCCATTAATGTTTAGGCCTGGCATCTCTGTGATGCTTTTAAAGATTTGCTCAGTGTATAGATTGAACAAGCTTGGTGATAGGATGCATCTACTACACTACTTGTATTTGTTTGTTTTCCAACAGATATGCTGATCTTGAAAGGAGAAACAAGTGTACTAAGATCAACTTACTTGGATTGAGGTTAAAATGGCTGACACATCATATGTGGGGCTCCATCTGTTTTGTAAAATATCTAAACATATACTTCCATCTGCATACACTGGAGACATACAAAAATGTGGTGTCAATAAAACTGTGGCAACTCACCTGCCCCAACACTGCATACAACATGACAACACACAAATCTATAACAAGTGAATTGTTGTTGTTGCATTCGCCAGCTTTCAACTCTGACGAGGTCTCTAGAGAATAGGATCTGAGTTTTGTGTGTTAATCCATTTTTCCCTGGCAGCTGTGTGCACATGGGTCCCTTTGTCGCACAGGCAGATAACTCCAACTTCGGAGGTACTCATGTTTTTTCCGTTGCTGAGTAACTGGCGTTTCAAGCCGGGCCTCGCTGCTGAGACCAGGGGTGGTTGTCGCAGAGAGAAATCATAAATAAAAATCCCAACCGGTGTAGCCGAGATTTGAACCCACAACCTCTCTGTCCCAAGTCTGGCGTCTACCCTCAAGACCAACCAGTCCCCCATGGACTTGGAATATGAGGAAACTGCAACAAGGAACACTTTTCATGCATAGCCTGCAATGGTTCCTGCCGCCTATCCACCATATACCAGAAGTTCACGTCCTCCTGAAGTGATGATCGTCGCATTTCTTTAAAAATGTATAGCGCTTGATGATGTTAGGCCATCGTTGTTGACTCCAATTTCGAACATATAAACACACAGTTAGTCGTCAGATTATCCCTGTCGCACATCAAACAACAGACCATAAGATTAGCGTACGGCCGGTCTAGGGATTTACGATAAGCCATTACGCTGACGTTGCACACATAATAATGTCGGACGCACTGCAATGACGCGCCCTTTAAAATCCTGATTACTGTAGTGAATGTATAATAAGTGAATTATTACAATTAACAGAAGAACTGGATAAACTTGGTCAAAAATGGAAGCCAAGATGCCTCTACAACACTTTAACTACATCTGGTCTGAGACTCATTTAGTCAGCAGCAGGAATTACAGCTGATCAAGATCTTTCTTCTTCTGCTGCATAAACATCTTGATCCTTCCCGTGCTGTTAGATATTTCATAGGGCTTGTAGTGTTTTTCGCCACCCATCTTTATTCTTTACGAGATGTTCACTATTATCTAATGAGTCTATGCCTACCAACTTTGCTTCTCTTATAAGTGTTCTTTTCAGTGTCTCTCTAGGTCTTCCTCTTTTCCTATATCCTGATGTTTCTCTCAGATGAGCCTGTTTTGTAATTCTCTTGTTGATTCTTCTCAGCACATGTCCGACATATGTCCATCTTCTCTTCCTAACTGAAGAGGAAATCAATGTCTGGATAGCCATTTCTTATATCTTTATATTAGTCTTGAATTCATTCCAATGCACGCAAAGTACTCTTCTGAGGCACTTGTCTCCAAAAGCGTTTAGTTTCTCTTAATCTCTTTTGCTGTTTTCCAGCTTTTACAAGCATCGGTAAGGGTTGATAATATTTTTGAGTTGAGTATTCTACATTTAGTTTTCTTGCTTAGTATTTTTTATTTCCATATTTTGTATAAGTTTTTTAAATTCGCTGCTACTTTTGCTATCATGCTTCTGATCTCTTTTGGTGTTTCCCCTACTTGATCTATAATACAACCAAGATATATATAGTGAACTACTCTTTCCAATATCTGACTATTCAGATATATATAGTGAACTACTCTTTCCAACATCTGACTATTCAGATATATATATATTGCCCTCTGGTGTTTTTTATTATTTTTGTTTT
Source organism: Megaustenia siamemsis (assembly GCA_032433765.1). Lineage (NCBI taxonomy): Eukaryota > Metazoa > Mollusca > Gastropoda > Stylommatophora > Ariophantidae > Megaustenia > Megaustenia siamemsis. The sequence goes on from JAVIAB010000102.1 coordinate 17,396,532, forward strand.
ATCCCCGTTGCGTAAACCTCTAGATGTCAATATTAATGAGTTTGAAGAAAGAAGCGTAAGCTCTAGGCTAGTGAATCTCCGTACAGCTTGTCCCAGTATGGTATTGGTGATGGCCACAACAGCCTTCTCTATTAGTGTGAATGTTTGGTCAATAGCTCTTGTCCTTTGCCCTCACTCCACAAACACAGAAGGAGGTGCCCATCAGCATACATTGGACCCTTTTATGGCAAGAAATCTGGCACTCTCACTGAAATGAGTACCAAATCGCTTTCTTCTAGACCATGATGAGAATTACATTGTATTATGTTTGCCATGTGGCCTAGTGTATTCGATTTTCACATGTTTGTGTCTTGCTTTTCCAGGTGCCCAACCTTTTGACCTGTCTGGCTCAGGTGATCCCTTGGCAGTATTCTTCTTCTTCTTCTACCTTTCAGCTCCCTGTGGAGCACCAAAACAGCTCTCAAGGATAGGAACACAGCTTCCTCTACCACTTTCAGGTGGGAGATACATCAGAGGCTGTCAGAGCTAGCTCATGCAAGATTAAGATCCCAACCGACAGCTTCCAGGTTCACCCAGCCTTAAATGAGTACCGGATTTTTTTTCTGGGAAAGTAAAGCGGCATGGGCATAATACTAACCACATTACCCCAAAAAACATGTGCCGAAGGTCTATAAAAATTATGGTCACTAACACCATATTCCCTATACGCCACTTGGCATGACGGGGCTCTTTACTTATATATATATATATATATATTCTTTCTATACTAAATACATACAAGAAATGTTTTTTCAGTCCTAGAAATGGAAATACAAATGACAGGAAAGAAATTTGATTGATTATGACTACAACAAACAGCTAAAGACCACTTTACAGGGAAAGATTGAAGATAAGTAGACAAGAGGACAACGATGTTGAATTGAAATGAAAGAGTGGATGGAAGCTGGTTAAGTGATCATATCAGATGGATGTCCAATGGATAGGGCAGATACCATTAACCAACTCAGAGAAGTGTAGAATGAAGTACTCTGAAAGAAGTGAAACTATATCCCTATCTAGACTGGGAAGGAGACTGGCAGTGCTAGAAACAGTGATATTCAGAACAAATGAGAGAAATGATCAACCAGCACTGAACTAGCAGAGTTAGTGACTGCATGCTGTTGAATATTTTGAGGAAAAGATTAGAGCACATATGAATATGAATGGAGCTCAGTATCAATTGTGATATGCACGGAGTGCAGTGATGATGACTCTAACATAAAATTACTTCCCAAAAGCATCAATGCCAAAAGATACCTGTATATGCGTACACAAGACAAACATCCTTGGGGTAATCTCAGAAAGTTGTTTAAATATCCTTTAAATGATGGTATATATCATATGAATTCAAAACAAACGAGGAAATTAGAGAAATCGCCAATCAACCACTAATATCTTCAGTAATAAAGAAAAGACGATGGTCATACGTTGGACATGTGATGAGAAGAGATAATAACCGAATAGCAAAGCAAGCCCTCATATGGGAAACAACAGGTAAAGAAAAAGAGGAAGACCAGGGAGACACTGAGAAGAACATTGATGAGAGAGGCAAGAGCAGCAGGAGTCGGCTCCCTCAATGAGATGGAACTGCTTGCACAGAACAGAGACAGATGGCGAGATTTTATAAAATATCTTTAAAAGAAAACTGCTAGAACAAAAAATTCATATAGGAGAAGGTGTATCTTGGTCTACGCCCTATGGGCCGGTTACGGCTCGAAAGGTCAATAGATAGATAGATAGATAGATATATTATACAAGTGGATTATAATTATAAAGACAAGTGGAACAATATTAAAACAGGTAAATGAATTTAAATATCTGGGAACATTGTTAACCTCAGATGGTAGATGTACAACAGAGGTGAGATGCAGAATGGCTCAAGCAAAAGCAGCTTTCCAAAAAATGAGGAAGATACTGTGCAACCCATTTTTGACAATAGAAACAAGAAAATGGGTTCTTAAATATGTAGAGCCAGTCTTAACATATGGATGCGAATCATGGACAATAGGACAACATAAAGAAAATCACCGGAGGCTGTAGAAATGTGTTTTTACAGAAGAATGTTGATAATACCATGGACAGCTAAGAAGTATAATGAAAATGTTCTGAAAGAAGCCCAAGCAAAAAGAGAGCTAATATCGAATATCAGGAAGAGACAATACTTTTTGGCCATGTAATGAGAAGAGAACAGCTGGAATATATTGTAACAACTGGGAAAATTGAGGGATGAAGAGATAGAGGGAAGCAAAAAGAAAAGATACCAGACAGCTTAAGAGAATGGCTTGGCAGAAAGTGGGAATTATGAGAATGGCCAGGCTAAGTTTCAGGTGTATAATATGTCATCATCAAGTACCATGCCTGCTGGCGTAGGTGATCATGTCTCTCCACAACTTTCTATCTTGACAATTATTTATCATTTCTATTGTTGACACACTTTTAGTTTTTTTTTAAGACTTGATTTCTAGTGTTTCTAATATTCTATCTTTTTTGATGTTCGAACCTCTTGGCAGAATTTATGGTAATTCCCACCATAGAATATACGCAATGAAACAACGGACAAAACAACATGGCAACGGGATACGACATAAAGAGACCAAATCACAACGAGCCTTTAATAAATTTTACGAGAGCAAATGATTCGAGGTTCAATCACAAAAAAAGATAGAATATTAAAACACTACGAGCCAAGTCTAAAAAACAAAAACTAAAAATGTGTCGACAACAGAAATGATAAATAACTGTCAGATAGAAAGTTGTGGAGAGAAATGAACCACCTACGCCAGCAGGGTTAATGATGACATATTATACCCCTGAAACTTAGCCCGGCCAGCAGTATATACCCTACACATGTTAATTTCCAACTGCCGTGGGTTCTTTATGTGCTCTAATGAAAACAAAATTGACTGTCACCTCTGACAGGACTGAAGCTGCTTAGGATGACTGATTCTGATGACTGCTTAAGATGACTGTTTAGTGAGAACATGAAAGTTCTGGGGTCAATTCCCTTATGTGGTAAATTCTTTTAGGACAACATAGCTTCACATTTCACTCAGCCTCTGAAAATGGGTACCAGATATTTTTTTCTGGAGAATAAAGGCAGTCGACCATGACACCAATAAAATCGCTAACAAAAATATACCATTAGTCGTTGAAAAATATAATCATTATCACTGCATCCTCTTTCGGTGAGGGTGGGAAACTTTACTTACAGATAAGACTAGTTAGTCTCACCTCCAGGAGATCAAGGATCACTCAATGAAAAAAAGATAAACCCTGACCAGTCTTCGCCAAATTCAAAATATGTATTGCTTGAATGAGAAATGTGCACCTTCATTTACTAACAACAGTAATCCCCAAAATAATGCAAAAAGACAAAAATATTACAGAAAATTTTTCTTTAGCTTTTAATTCTTCTTCTTCTTTTCTCTTTCACTGATACCTAAAAGGTGTCGTGGTTTGCATCATTTGTCGTTCTTGTGCTGCTCGAATTGTCTGAATTAGTGATTTTCCTTTGTTGTTACATGTCTCTGTCACTGCATCTATCCATCTTCTTCTGGGTCTTCCTCTTGGTCTTTTTCCATGCATTCTCGAGAAGAACGCCCTTGATGGTGATGGTGAGGATTCATTCTGATCAGGTGGCCAAACCATTTAAATTGTTGTTGTTCTATATATTCTTGGCAGGTTTTGTTCCTACTAATTTTCTTATGGTTTCATTTGGTATTCTATCTCTTCTTGTGTTGTTTGTAGCTTTTAATTAAATATATAAATGAATGGAAAGATGAAAGAAACAAAAAGGGAAGAGTGGGGAAAAAAATGTAAATATAAGAAAAGTCCAACACTTTCAGTGTGGTTTACAGAGGATATGGTGTTTGCACCTGTAGTCTTCTACCACTTGCATTTGTTTGGGTCATGTGGTCAGCACTACATCTGTACCATTGTTCATTCAGAGAAATAAAAGACTGAGATGTTCATTTAAGGTTAAGCAAACTTACAAAATTTATCAGCCAGGATCAAAGCCAACCTCAGCATACCAGTTTACTAACCACTTCTCTACGGATATCAAAAGATGAGAGTTTGGTGTACTAACCATTAGGATGAAACATCTTAGAGGTAAATCGAACTGTTGGAGGCTTGTTTGGATATTCTTCCGTAAACTCAATTGTTAACTTGAATGTGCCATCTTCAAACGGTGTATCGTGAGGCCTGCAAATAAAAAAAAAAGCCATGCCTTCAAATTTTAACAAAATTGACACTCAGATACTGTTTCTCAAAATATTACTAAATATTTTGTGTTATGGGCTAGAGGTTTCTTTGTCTTCCTTAGTGTTTACCTGAGAACTATTCCTCTTCACAGTCGTAGGCTTAGATGCACTGTGTCGCGAGTTGTCAACAAGCTATGATGCCTACAACTTTCAGAACTGATCCACTTTCTGCACTGCTATATTTTAATAGCTTAACAAACTTGACAAAACAACTGTTATTTTGGCCTATCATTTAAACTTTTAACTATCAAGAGCTCTTTAAAATGTGCTGAGTGCACAACATGGGACCTCCTGTTTTTCACCGTTTTTCTAGAGGACGAGAAGGGCAAAGAAAGCACAGATTCAAAGAGACAAAATCCTACTGCCTGTGAATGCATTTAAATTAGGAACTTAGTATCCAGAAGAAGTGATCTTCAGACTGCCCAGCTCTCTAATGGATAGATATGTAAAATTTATCAAATGAGTGGGAGTATATTCTTTCTGAGGACATAGGTGCCCCGACAGCAACAGAGCTGAAAGTTGTCACTGACTCATAGCTGACTGCTTGCACCAGTATTGGTGAACTAAAACTACCCAGAGCCTTCTACACCTCTTCATGGTAACAGTAACAGACCAACTAGTCTAGTCTGGCCGGGGATTTAGAGGGAGGCAACCTGGTACTCACAAATGTACTACTGAAGTCACTTGTGTATGGGCAAAAGGTGCAAATATCACAGTTCTACTGCAAACTACATGAGGTAGGGTTCGATCCCAACCAACAGCTTCCGGTTCACCCAGCCTTTAATGGGTTGGGTACCAGATTTTTTTTCTGGGAAAGTGAAGCGGTACAGACGTAATACCGACCACATTACCCCAAAAATCATGTGCCGAAGGTCTGTAAAATTTATGGTCACTAACACCATATTCCCTATATGCCACTTGGCGTGACGGGGGTACTTTACTTTTTTTTTACTTCTGCAAACTACAACAAAATGTACACAGGCCCACTTAACATTCTATTAGGGGTGGATGTTGAAGTCATCGAGTGAACATGCAAACAAGAATTTCCTTCCTCATTTGCCTTTCAGCACCAAGAGGAGATATATATTTTGAGGTCTTTTGTTAGCCTCACCAACTTTTATGTTTACTAGTGTTTCTATTCATAAATTCATTTTTGTCATGGGTGGTTCATTGATTTAGATTTCTCATTGCATTTGTTGAAGGCTTGTTGACTTTTGTTCTTTCTGTATTCTATCATGTGGCCAAACAATTCTATCTGTTGTTTCTTTATGGATTCATTAGCAGGCATTGTTTCTAGTTTTCTTTTCTTAATTCTTCACTTCTAATTGTACCTTTTGAATTGTTTCTTATCATGCGTTAACATACTTTACTTCAGTGGTTTTTGTTTTTGTTTTAAAGTAGAAGTAGTATTTGGCAGCACAATGATGGAATGAAGATTGTGTTGCTGAATGCTCATTTAGCCTCTATGGATATTTCCTTGCCGGATAGCAGTGGCGACATCAATCCAATTATATGCTTTGTTGCATCTAGAGTCATTTCTGATGTGTTTGTGCGTTGTCAAACGTCACCTATATCCTAGCCAGATATTTTAATAGCTTGTCACCTATTGCTATAATTATATTCTGGATTTATTTCGCGATGTTATTATTTCTGTTTTATTGAAATTGATTTTCATGTTATTTTGAAAGCTGTGTTGTTATGTCTATTAAAGTATTCCTGCAAGCTTTACATATTTTAATGTAGGAGAGCCTATTTATCTGTGAATATCAACTCATTCATCTCCGAAGAAAGTATTAAAATTCCAAACAAAAATAGGACATGGAAACAAATAAAGGTAAAAGGTAAAGTACGAGACTTGAACCGGCATCTTAGCACGTAAGTTTACACCCATATGTGCTCGGCCGCCTATCCAGAAATGTTCTGATATTTCTGTATAGCGTAGCCTCAAGCATCGAAACTCAGATGTGAAGCGACATTCCTCACCTTCCCAGGGTAATACCCTGGTACCCATTTCTGCCAACGGCTGGGTCGACCGTGGGGGTATTTTTTTTTCCCAACCACGAGTACAATTCACACTGCTCCCAGCGGTAATCGAACATGGGTTGTCTGAACGTTGGTAGTCCAGTCGGGTGGTTTTCCCAACTAGGCTACCGAGGCCCCCATGGAAACAAATGCTATTTACTAATAAGTTGAAACGCTTATAAATTGCTTATAAATTACTCATATTTTGGAATTTTCAAAAAATGAAACTATTGATTCCCCAATATGTTGATAATTGCATTATGGGTAGACTGTTCAGAAATGCAATAGGAGTAGATCCACCTCTGTTAGAATGTCAAGAAACTATAGAGACACAACACCAACTTGAAGAAGTTGGGAAACTAAATCTGACAATCAGAGTATCTAATATGACAATGTTCTACATTGAGCTTACCACTTTTATTATTGTCAAGTAGCAACGTATAGAATAAGCAAAACAAAATTCAAACATTTCTAGATTTTTTGTCTTCATAATTCTTCTGGCACCATCATCATCATCATCATGTGCCACACCGGTTGGAGTATGTGATCATGTCCCTCCACAATCTTCTATCTAAAGTGCATCGTATCAGTTCTGTTGTTGACTGTTTGCCATGCCATGACACCAAGCTATCCAGTATTTTCTCTCTTTGTCATCCGCAATATCTCTTTCCTTTTATTTTGCCAGTTGTAACCAAGTATTCCAACTTTCCTCTTCTCATGATATGGCCGAAAAATGTTGATTGCTTCTTTCTGATGTTTTTAAGAGCTCCATTTTTGTGTTGGCCTCTTTGAGAACTTCCTCATTGGTCTTTTTAGCTGTCCAGGGAACTTTCAACATTCTTCTGAGAAATCCCATCTCTGTGGCCTCTAATCGTCTTTCTTTAATTTGTTTGTCTACTGTCCATGATTCGCTTCCATAGGTCAGAATTGGTTCTATATAGCACCGATGAACTCTCTTTCTCATTTTTATTGACATAGATTTGTTGCATAAGATATGTTTCTTTTTCTGAAATGCTTTTTTGGCTTGTGTATATATAAGGTTGTGATTTGTCATGATTATTTCAGGCAATTTAAGAAGGTAGTTTGCCATTCCTTTCCTTGTTGGCAGTGACTGCACTAGTTGGAGATCGCAGCCATTGTCTCCCAAATATAACTGCATTCCAGAGCATTATATTGTTGTCAGAAGGGGCACCAAGTCAGGCAACAAATGTTGCCTCATTTTTGCTTTGCAAAATAATGTTAACTGTTCAACTCTTGCGTGATGCCAGTGCTAACACATGAATGTAAGTTTGAAATACACTCAAGCCTTAAAAATATGTATCCGAAGAGTCTAAAATATAAATTGGAGGGAATTTATACCAAATTCAATAATATAATAAGAAAACAACCAAGAGTTTGTATCAAGAAGATTTTAATTATTACAGTCATGTGCTCAAAATAGATGAAGTTGTTTTACCACACCAGGTCTTTGTGTGGATACTAAATGGCATATGAAAACAAAGGCCACCAAAATAAACTATATGCACAACAAGAGGGCTCAATGATGTGTTTTTTTTTTTTCATTCGCCAACTTTTACCTCTGATGGAAGTCCCTAGAGACTAGGAACTGAATTTTGCATGTTAATCCATTTTTCCCTGGCAGCCATGTGTACAGGGGTCTCTTGCCGCACAGGCAGATAACTCCGACTTTGGAGGTACTTATATTTTTTCGTCGATGAGTAATTGACGTTTCAAGCCAGGCCTCAATGATGGGTTTAAGAGCAAAGCAAAACAAGGCTTACAAGACCTAGCAGTTAATACGGAGTGTTGTGACTTCTGCTGTATGTGCCATCTTCGGCGTAGAGGAATTAACTCATAAAATTTCAAAAACTTTGTACAGTTTATCCCAACTTTATGTTCTTTTGGTAAACAAATCTGAAGTATGTGAAGTAATTAATTTTTCAAACAGAAATATACTGCAATTTTTCACATATAGCTACATACCCAAATATAACTGCATTCCAGAGCATAATATTGTTGTCAGAAGGGGTACCACTTACTCCTGCTGGTGGATCTACCTGTAGTCTGGATGTAACAATGAAACAATGATTAGCTCAGCTTTTTATGATCTAACAAATGTCAACAATGACCCAAAAATCATCAAAATATGCATGCATTTAAGACCGAAATAAAAATAGACCTGAAAAATTACATACTTACTGATTTCCTATTTAAAATTACGTTAAATTATCCGCTAATGTGTCTACATACTTCAGGTCGGTAGTTTCATGTCTTTTGTCTTTATTGACAAGAAATTTTTGAGGCACTGCATCTCTCTGACAAACTCGTCAGTTCTTGGACACATTTACTTTCCCTCAATATCAGCCAAGATCATTCTCTGGTGGTTTCAAAATGATGCCATCAATGTATGAGACCAAATAGAGAACCATTAGTCAAAGAAAATGAAACATTTAAAAGATGAGAAGAATACTTTAAAGAAACTCTCCAGAGACCAGAACCAGTAAGAGAAGTTTCTACTTCCCACCATCCGTCCAGTTTGAAATGAAGGGAAGATTACATGCATGAAGATGAAATTGCCATTAGATTAAAAGTAACAAAGCACCAGGTGAAAATAGAATTTCTGCGGACTTGTTGAATCTTATATATTTTGGGCTTCCCGTATAAAATTGTCAATATTCTAAAGGACATGTATGATATTAACAATGCTGTGAAAGACATGTATGACATTAACAATGCTGTGAAAGACATGTATGATATTAACAATGCTGTGAAAGACATGTATGATATTAACAATGCTGTGAAAGACATGTATGATATTAACAATGCTGTGAAAGACATGTATGATATTAACAATGCTGTGAAAGACATGTATGATATTAACAATGCTGTGAAAGACATGTATGATATTAACAATGCTGTGAAAGACATGTATGATATTAACAATGCTGTGAAAGACATGTATGATATTAACAATGCTGTGAAAGACATGTATGATATTAACAATGCTGTGAAAGACATGAAGGACAGCAACATAACGGGAATTAGACCAAAATGCATTTTGCCACCACTCTTTCTTGTAGTCATGGGCTGAATCATGCGACCGATTGTTGCTGACAGACCAAGAGGAATTACATGGGGTATAGGACATCTGGAGGATAATGACTTTGCAAGTGATGTTGGACTGCTCGTCACCGATACATACAAGAGAAAACAGATGAAATAGTTTGTTAATTCATCATCATCAAGTGCCATGCCTGCTGGCGTAGGTGATCATGTCTCTTCACAACTTTCTATCTCGACAGTTATTTATCATTTCTGTTGTTTACTTTCTGTCAAGCCATTCTCTTAAGCTGTCTGGTATCTTTTCTCTTTGCTTCCCTCTATCTTTTCATTTCTCAATTTCCCAGTTGTGTTACATATATTACAGCTGTTCCCTCATCATTGCATGGCCAAAAAATGATGATTGTTTCTTCATAATTTAAGAAATTAGCTCTCTTTTTGCTTTGGTCACTTTCAGAATGCCTTCATTACTCTCATTTGTCCATGGTATTTTCAACATTTCTACAGCCTCCAGTGATTTTCTTGTCTGTTGTACTATTTATTGTCTATGATTCACATCCATATGTTAAGACTGGTTCTACATAACATTTAAGAACTCTTTTTCTTGATTCCATTGTCAAAAAGGGATTGCACAGTATATTCCTCATTTTTTTTGGAAAGCTACTTTTGCCTGAGCCATTCTGCATCTCACCTCTGTTGTATATCTACCATTTGAGGTTAACATTGTTCCCAGATATTTAAATTAATTTCATCATCATCGAATGCTGTTGTCGCATTGAAGATTGGCTACCATGGAACATCATTCCACTCCATTTCTTGCTTTGATGGTGTATGTTGTCATAGTCTGACTTGTTCATCTTTTGGTGTTACTCATTCGCGTTAGTCGTGGTCTGCCTCTTTTAGCCTGTATTTTCCCTTCCAAGATTACTTTTAATAGGCTGTTGTGTCTTTGCTGTCTACATTTATACCTTCTAAAACTGTGATTATTTCTTGATGCTTTACTTTGTCAAATGCTTTGGTATAATCTATGAAACATAGATATAAATCTGTTTTCACCTATGTGGCTCTTTCTACTAAAGATCTTATGATGTATATGGTACTGTCCATACCTTTACCTCCAACAAAACCACTTAATTCAGTAGGACAGAAAACAAATTCAGAGAAAACAAACATTATGAGGGTAAATGTCAAAAGTGCAAAGAGTTATATTCAGAGAAATGGGACTAGAAGAAGTGGATCATTTTAATTACCTAGGAAGCTATATTTCATCAAACATCATCATCATCATCACTGAGTGTCGTCTCCGCATCGAAGGTTGGCTACCATGGAGCGCCATTCCACTCTGTCTCTTGCTTTGATGGAGGAGATTATCATAGGTTGACTTGTCCATCTTACGATGTTACTCTTCCATGTTAGTCTTGGTCTGTCTCTTTTACCTTGTATTTTCCCTTCCAATATTACTTTGATTAGGCTGTCTTTTAACATGCCCCCAAAATGTCATTTGTCTTGTTCTAATTGTGTTTAGTAGTTCTCTTTTCATTTTACTTGTTTTAGAACTTCATCGTTTGTTTTCTTTCCATCCAATTCATCAAACAGCAGCATTGAAAAAGAAATCCCTACTAGAACAGACATGTCAGCCCAAGCATTCGATCGACTTAGAAACATTTGGTGTTCAACTAGTGTCCATCTCAGCACAAAGCTTAGAATTTATAAGTCAAATGTAAGATCCATTCTCTTATCTGCAAGAGAAATGTGAATCCTCAGAGGATTTGTAGGTTGTTGTCTTAGGAAGGTTGTAAACATCAATTGGGATCAACACATCACAAACAAAAAAGTTGCAGGAAGATCAGGCATTAACAACATAACTCAAGAAGTAAAAAGAAGACATCTTGGAATGGCTAGGCCACGCTCTATGAATGGAACGAACCAGGCATCTGTACCTAGCATTAACTTTGACACCACCTGGTAAACAAATGAGAGGCAGTTCATTGGGAAAATGGTGATGGATGAAATGAAAGATTCTGGCAGGTCCTGTCAAGAGTGGTCCATGCTTGCCCCAAACAGGATTGTGTGCAAATCTCTTGTGAGTGCTCTAAGCTCTGATCAGTGTTCAGAAGATTAAGAAGAAGAAATGGTAATTTCCTAGTTTGATCAGATCAGTTTGGAAGAGTGATGTCCCCTAAAATATGTCTGCCAAAATACAGTGGTTCTACGCATTCTTGGCGTTGGGGTCATTACGCTGGCATGTAATCATTTCGGAGTATCTGTTGATTGGGCGTTGGGTCCAGGGTCCAGGGGTTAGGTTTAGCTTTAGTGTTAAATAAAGGGAATTGTGCGGTTGATTACCAATCGCCGTAATTTACTGCCAAATGTTGGAAGATTGTCAAACTTTGGCTATTAATTAAAATGCACATACACACACATAAATACAAAAAATATCTAGAAATAGCTTTACGAAACACAATGCAACGTCTGTATTACCTCAAATTACCTGTCAGCGATTAGCAATCTGGTGTGGAGCTTGAGAATAACAACGAGTGTGATGAAAGTCCTCAAAAGGACCATAGTGAAAACTCTAGGCAATCTAAAATAGTTAATTGTGAATGTTTGGTTGTCCTGAAAAGGACAGTTGTGAAGTGGGCAGGTTTGGAGCAATCTTATGTTGTCCTGAAAAGGACAGTAGTTTGCAGGGATGTGATGATTTTACACAGGATAACTCTCTGCAATTCCTGTAATTAGCGTCCCTAGAACGTTTCCTTGTCTGATTTCATTTCTGAAGGCGAACTCGTGTAGAAACGATGGGAACAATGTACGCCTAGTGCCGAACTGTCTCTTCAATTTCCTTTTGGCCCGCATCCACATATTTTCAATATTCTGTGTGTGAATTTCGGGATCATCTGGGTCGACAAAATTCTCTTGATGGATGACTGAACAATGGGTATAAATACCATTTGCAATTCGACTGATATTGGCATATGCAGACCAGCCGTCAGAAATAATGTGGCTTCCAGGTAAAATATGGGCAACTATCTCTTTTGTTAAAGTAGCCTCGGAGCGATCTGGTACTTCTACTAGAAAGCATTTTCCTGAAATCCTTTCTATTCCACCGAACACCCAGTGACCCTCATTCCATTGTCCCCTGTGATATTTTCGGTGAAAATATTTGGACTCGTCAATTTCCACAATGATTGGTTGGCCTAGAATGTCCATACCACCAATTTGACTGAAGTGTCTGACCATGTATTTCTCACATTCCTCGCGTAAAAAATTACACCAATCCACTACAGTATTTTTATTGACGCCTGCCTCATGCTGGATCAAGCTCTGTGGAAAATCGCTGCTCCAACAGTAGATCATAATTAAAATTTGTTTTAGTGATAGATGGCTCTTTGTGAAAAATGATCCATCACGAACGGACTTTCCAAAACTGCACCCTGACATGTACCACTCAACTACCAGTGGATAAAGAGATACAGCGAAGACGATGGCGTAGGATAGGACAAACACTGCGGAAGCCAACTGAGAGTATTACACAACAGGCCCGTTTGGTGGAATCCCCAGGGGAAAAGACAAAGAGGAAGACCCAGGAATTCTTGGAGAAGACAGATAGGAGACCTCGGTAGATAAGTTTGGAAAACCACCCCACCCAACTGGACTACCGACATTCGGACAACCCGTGTTCGATTCCCGCTGGGAGCAGTGTGAATTGTACTCGTGGTTGGAAAAAAAAATACCCCCACGGTCGACCAAGCCGTTGGCAGAAATGGGTACCAGGGTATTACCGTAATAGAAATATCCTAACATTTCTGGATAGGTGGCCGAGCACATATGGGTGTAAACTCGCGTGATAAGACGCCGGTTCAAGTCTCCTACTTTACCTTTACAGATAGAAGCAGAGATGAAGATGATGGGGAAGACATGGTCTTAAAAAGAATGGCAAGAAACAGAATGACTTGGAAAGTGTTTGTTGAAGACCTATGCTCCACAGGGAGCTGAAAGGTAGAAGAAGTCTTGTTGTTGGCATATGCTAGCTTTATATCTCTAGTGAAGTTCCCAGGGGGATGAACTTTGCATGAATATCACTTTTTACTAATTTTTCTCAAACCAACAAACAAGTGCTCAAGTTTCCCATATCATCGATCTATCTATCTATTGTCCTTTCGAGCCGAAGACGGCACAAAGGGCAGAACCACAATCTCAAAAACAGAAACCTTGCGTGCCAAAATGGCACATATTGCAGAGATCACTGCTCCAAAATATATGGTGCTGTTTCCATAACAATACTTTTTACAATGGCAGCTTATCAAGGCATTGATCAACCTCCTTAGTCGCCTCTTACGACTTGCCTGGAAGGTCACAGTGTCCCATGTCATACAAGCAAATATTCTCCAACTTAGAGATACTCTATTTTTATTTTATCATAGATCTCTCTCTCTGTTTTTATCTTTCTTATAATTTGTGCCAGAGCAACAGCTATTTTTGACCTACTTTTTTCAATTTCCAAGAGCCATGAGTTCTTTAACACGTGCTGAGTGAATTTCTGCCAATATCTGAGAGAGTTACACATCAGATCTCACTGCCCAGTGAGGGCTAGACATCAGATCTCACTACCCAGATAGGGCTAGACATCAAATCTCAATACCCAGAGAGGGCTAGACATCAGATCTCACTATCCAGATAGGGCTAGACATCAAATCTCAATACCCAGAGAGGGCTAGACATCAGATCTCACTACCGAGAGAGGGTTGGTCATCAAATCTCACTACCCAGAGAGCGTTAGACATCAGATCTCACTACCCAGATAGGGCTAGACATCAGATCTCAATACCCAGAGAAGGCTAAACATCAGATCTCACTACCCAGAGAGGGCTAGACATCGTATCTCACCACCCAGAGAGGGCTAGACATCAGATTTCACTACCCAGAAAGGGCTAGACATCATATCTCACTACCCAGAGAGGGCTAGACATCAGATCTCACCACCCAGAGAGGGCTAGACATCAGATCTCACCACCCAGAGAGGGCTAGACATCAGATCTCACCACCCAGAGAGGGCTAGACATCAGATTTCACTACTCAGAAAGGGCTAGACATCAAATCTCACTACCCAGAGAGGGCTAGACATCAGATCTCACTACCCAGAAAGGGCTAGACATCAGATCTCACCACCCAGAAAGGGCTAGACATCAGATCTCACTACCCAGAAAGGGTTAGACATCAGATCTCACTACCCAGATACCAGGGGAAAACAAAGAACATGTGGTGGGATTCGCACCCAGGACCATCTTGTCCAGGAGTGTACATCTTACCTATGGGCAACCCAGAACCCCATCTAAGCTGAGTGAAACCTGATGTTTTGTTTGTTAAAGAGAAAAAAATCAGCTACATTTGGGAAATGAACCTGGTCTGGACATATTTAGATTAACCACTTTGCTACAACATCTTCAAACTCCCAAATGTGGCAAGCCTGTTTTCTGACAAGTACTATTTGAAAGTTCACCCAGTATCTGAAAATGAATACCAGAGACCTTCTCTGGAAAAGTAGAACACAGGTGGTTGAGCATAATTCTGACCAGAGGAGCCAAAATGATTGTCAGGGAAATATGGTTATTCGAAGGCCCCGGTATCACTGCAAAGCAATGGAAATCCATAATTGCTCAACCGCCCGTACCAGTGGAATCATCCAAATTCACAACTCATTGAATATCCAAAAAAAAAAGGCAGTTGCAGTCTTCATCGTAGCAGATACAGCACACGTTAAAAGACATAAGGCGTTTCCGTATCGAATTGAAAGCATCTGAACTGTCCTTTGTCATACGCTTTCATCATTCATCGTAGTTTTCTAAAAAATGTTATGTGCATATAAATTTGAGGGAGGAAAAATAGTGGAGTTTCACAAAAAAGGTCTTTACTCATATCAATTGGACATAAGGCTATATTAAAAGAAAAAAACATAAAAGACTTGCTGAATACAAGTTACCAGTATTATACAGAAGATATAGTTATTTCTTTATTCTTTATCTATAGATGTAGAAATGTGGTTTTACAGAAGAATGTTGAGAATACCATGGACAGCTCAGAGAGTAAATAAAATGTTCTGAAACAGGCCAAAATAAAGAGAGAGCTAATTTCCAAAATTAGGAAGAAGCGATCATAATTTTTTGGCCATGCAATGAAAAGAGAACAGTTGGAATATATTGTGACAACTGGAAAATTGAGAGACAAAGAGATAGAAGGAAGCAAAGAGAAAAGATACCAGACAGCTTAAGAGAATGGCTTGGCAGAAGTTCAACAACAGAAATGATAAATAACTGTCAAGATCAAAAGTTGTGAAGAGGCATGAGCACCAATGCCACCAGCATGGTACTTGATAATGATTATTTCCTTGTTGGATGGTAGTGATGATATCTGTCCAATGAGAATGGCTATTATAATTGATTCTTCATTTTGTCAAAGTTTTGTTAAATTTTAACATGAACTGATCAGAAATTGATGAGATTTTTAAACAAATGATGAGTCACTGTCCCTCAATAGAATAACACTGCAGCATTATTTATCATAGGGAGCCGCGATAGCTCAGTGGTTAGTGAACTGGACTACAAAGGACAAGAGGTAGGGTTCGATCCCAACCGACGGCTCCGGGTTCACCCAGCCTTTAATGGGTACCAGATTTTTTTATGGGAAAGTAAAGCGGCACGGGCGTAATACCGACCACATTACCCCAAAAATCATGTGCCGAAGGTCTGTAAAATTTATGGTCACTAACACCATATTCCCTATACGCCACTTGGCGTGATGGGGGTAGTTTACTTTACTTATTATTTATCATGTCGTAAGAGGCGACTAAGGAGGCTGATCGATGGCTTGACAAGCTGTCATTGTAAAAAGCATTGTTATGGAACAGAGCCATAGATTTTAGAGCAGTGATCTCTGCAATATGTGCCATCTTGGCACGCAATGTTTCGGTTTTTGAGATTGTGGTTCTGCCCTATGTGCCGTCTTCGACTCGAAAGGACAATAGATAGATAGATAGATTATTTATCATATATGCCTTAAGAAGACGGCATGACCCACATATTATTTTTAAAAGCGGAAAGTCAATCTTTTTTGAAAACACTCTTCATCATAACAAATCACTGGGGGCTGGGTGATCTAAAGGTAAGACATCAGCCTCAGGACAAATAAGATCTGGGTTTGAATCCCACCACAGGCGGTGAACATTTTTAAAAAATTAATAAATAAATAAAAAGAGTAAATTGAATCTGAGATTTCATTGTGGCTTCACCATCATTGGCCGAACGAACTGGTCTCTGGATAGCGAGATCTGATCACTAGTCCTCTCAGATAATAGTAAAAAAAAAACAGGAAGTACAGTGTGTATTTTACACATGTTAAAGAAGCCTTACATTAACAGAAGTAACTGTGAGTGACATACAACAAGAACACAAAAACATAAATTAGCATCTTTCTGTCTTTTAATGATACATCTTCAACAAATCTACACATTATATATAACCTCACTGAGGAGGACAAACAGTAGAACTTGTACATTATTAATATTAAAAAATTACTAGTTAAAGTTACATTGATTACACTTATACAACACTCATCAATAATAACTTTTTAAGTATTAATTAATAATTTAATAACTAAACAACTGTACAACAATACAATAAATAAATCACTTTATATAGTAATTTTTTTTGTTAAGTGTTAAGTTTTAGTTTAGACAAGACTAGACTAGATTTTTAACTCAGTTCAGTTTCTGTCATCAAGTTTCGTAAATGCTTGTTTGTCAAGTTTGTGTTCTCTGTTCTGTCTGTCCTGTCTGTTGTTAGTTTTAGTTTAGGTTTATTTATTTATTATTTATTATTGTTATTTTATTAAGTACGTAGTAAAATAACCTAGCCTAATGTCATCAATTTCTCAATTTTCATTAAAACGTTCTATTACAAGTACCATTAGTATTAGTAAGAAAAAAGTTCCATTTTATAACAAAAGCTACATTTCTTCTTAGATATACAGCTCCAGAATAATACATCAAACGTAAATGTCAATGACTTTACAATTTACACAGCAGCCATTTTGCTTCGATTTCCACCACAAATATCTCTACGTCAAAGTTGACAATCTCCACATTCGTGTTAATAAATACCTTATAAATAAAACTAATATACCTTTTAAAATCTCTCATCAGTCGCCGTCTGGCTGGGGTTGTCATGGTCAAGCGATAGTGACAATTTAATGTTCAGGTAGGCGACAAACAAAAAGATACGACGATCCAACCCTCTCTCTTCTAGAATTCTTCCATCAAATGAAACCAACATCCGGTAGTTCATGATATTTTTCTCTCAAAATACGAATGGGGTTTTCCATAGGGGACGAATGACACTTACATTCTTACAAATCAAATGTGTCACTTCACAAATTAAAACTTCTACTAACATGTAGCTGATAATATACCTTTATATATAATTTTTGTTTTGGGGGTCTGTCCATCAGTGTTATCATATACTATAGTAATAATGGATGGGAAGAAAAGAAAACAAACGATGAAGTCTTAAAACAACTAAAAATGAAAAGAGAACTACTAAACATAATTAGAACAAGACAAATGCGATTTTTGGCCCATGTTAAAAGACACAACAGCCTACTAAAAGTAATCCTGGAGGGGAAAATACAAGGTAAAAGAGGCAGACCAAGACTAATATGGACGAGTAACATCAAAAGATGGACAAGTCAGCCTATGACAATCTGCACCATTAAAGCAAGAGACAGAGTGGAATGGTGCTCCATGGTAGCCAACCTTCGATGCGGAGACGGCACTCAATGATGATGATGTTAATAATAATGTTAGTTTTATATATAATATCAGAGATAATGGATCCCTGCTTGTTAGGGATATGTCAGAAAGAGAGCAAATAATTTTTGAAACAGTTGATAAGAGACTAAATTGTAAATGAAAAAGCAAAACATATCCCTAAGAACAAAGATCAAATTTTGAAGAAAAATGGTGGTGTCTGTATTTCTATGCATACGCTTGTGAAACATATAGACTTACTGTTGATCTTCAAAGAGAAATACGGGCTCAGAAATGAGATGGTATGAGAATAATGTATCCTATTTTTATATCGAGAATATCACCAACACAAATGAACTATCATCAATAGCCAGCAAAATTGGGCTCGAGATCAATCATGAAAAAGCTAAAGTCATGAAAAGCTTAATTCCAACAGATGACAGAATATACATGGAAAATAAACCAGTGGAAGAGATCGACCACTTTATCTATCTTGGAAGTCACATTGATCGAGAAGGGGATACAAGCAAAGAAATTAGAATCAGAATAGCTAAAGCAGCAATGTCTTTCAGAAGCCTTGAAAAGTTATGGAAATTAAAACTCATCAGCACAAACACAAAACTTAGACTATTCAAATCAAACGTACTATCTACCCTTACGTATGTGTGTGAGAGCTGGAAAACAAGAGACATAGAAACAAAGTTGAACGCATTCGAAAATAAATGTCTAAGGAAAATACTTGGTATAGCGTGGAACGAATTCAAAACAAATGAGGAAATTAGAGAAATCGCCAATCAACCACTAATATCTTCAATAATCAAGAAAAGACGATGGTCTTATGTTGGAGAAGTGATGAGGAGAGATAATAACTGAATAACAAAGCAAGCCCTCATATGGGAAACAACAGGTAAGAGGAAAAGAGGCCGACCCAGAGAGACACTGAGAACATTGATCAGAGAGGCAAGAGCAACAGGAATTGGCTTCCTCAATGAGATAGAGTTACTTGCACAGAACAGAGATAAATGGCGAGATTTGATAAAAGATCTTTACAAGGATTGAAAACTGCTAGAATAAAAATTTAGATAAGAGAAAGAGTATCTAGGTCTATGCTCTATGGGCCGGCTACGGCTCGGAAGGTCAATAAATAGATAGATATCACTAATTAAAATTGAACATAGAACTACTAAATACAATTCTAACATGGACGAGTAACATCAAAAGATGGACAAGGAGGTCCATGACAATCTGCACTATCAAAGCTAGAGACGGAGCGGAATGGTGCTCCATAGTAGCCACCTTCAATGCGGAGACGGCACTCAATGTTGATCGTCATTGAGAAAGTGCGCAATATAATCCAACTACCAAGACCAATTAAAGATTACTGGGCTAACCCATGAGCGATGATGCCGCGTCATCCCAGCGACTGGATCAAGGTAAACAATACGCCCCTTTAACTGTAACAAGAACAATATTGACACTCCTACCTTCCAAGCACATGTGTTAAGGAAACACAAAGGGGCCCCTTCCAAGCACATGTGTTAAGGAAACACAAAGGGGCCCCTCCCAAGCACATGTGTTAAGGAAACACAAAGGGGCCCCACATTAAATAATAAAAAAAAAACATACAGATATATACACTATATAACAAGAGCACTCAGTGAATGCAGACCTCTGGGTCATGAAATCGAAGGGAAATAAATTCTCCCCACATAAATAATAGACATTATAGTTATAGAAAGCAAAAGTAAGGGACACAGCATTAACAGCAAAAATACAGAAGTAATGGTAACAACAAAGAAAACGACATCACCGAAATGCACAATAAAGACAAGTGGAACAATCTCTCTCTCTCTCTCTCTCTCTCTGTCTGCGATCAAGACTCAATCAGAATAGGATTCCAGACTCTCTCATGAAGTCAGCTGTCTGTTTAAGTGATTCGATTGCCCCATATAGTTTCTCTTCCAGGGAGGTTGGTGTGGACCACATTGCTCTTCTCATGTCTGTGTACTGGGGGCAATCCTGTAGAACATGTTTTGTAGTCATATTGTCCAGTGTACTGTACATTTCAAGAGTAATGAAAATGTTCTGAGAGAGGTCAAAGCAAAAAAGAGAGCTAATTTCCAATATTAGGAAGAGACAATCATCATTTGTTGGCCATGCAATGAGAAGAGAACAACTTGAATATATTATAGCAACTGGAAAAATTGAGGGACGAAGAGATAGAGGGAAGCAAAGAGAAAAGATACCAGACAGCTAAGAGAATGGCTTGTCAGAAGGTCAACAACAGAAATGATAAATAACTGTCGAGATCGAAAGTTGTGGAGAGACATGATCACCTGCGCCAGCATGCACAGTACCTGATGATGATGAAATAAAAGCAACAAGGCAAGCTGGACTTGAGTTTGCTTGCTTGCTTGCTTGCGTTCGCCCGATGACTAAAGGAGTACACCTCTTCGTCATCCGCCCATAAAAGGACGTTAAGTGGGCGTGTCTGCGTTGTGTTGTGGTTTGCTGTATAACTGATATTTGCGCCTTTCGACCAACACATCCGACTTCAGCACGACATTTTTGAGTACCGGGTTGTCTTCCTTCTTCGATCCCTACTCGCTTGGCCAGACTAGACAGGTTAGTCTGTTACTAAAGGCCCCACGGAGAGGTGGAGCAGGGTCTGGATGGTTCTGATTCACCGATCCTGGCGCAAGCCATCAGCTGTGGGACGCTGACAACCTCCAGCTCTGGTGCTGTGAGGCGAGCCTTTGCCTCCTTACTTAGTAGAGTATAGAAGCAGATTTGTTGCACAAGATTGTTTTGTGAATCTCATCAAAGACTTTGCAATTTTAAAAAGTCGGAGAAAACTTTTCAAATATAAATAAGGTGGAAGTATTAAAAAAATAATCATTATTTTCCATCTTACTGTAAGTTTTGTTTAATTTCGATAAATGCATTTTTATTTCATGGTTTATTATTGTTTATATTTTGAGTAACATATATATGGGGGTCCAAAATCTTTTAAGTGATTTGGGCCACTATGGGTTTTAATCCGTCCCTGAGTATAGCTCATAGACGACAGTACTCTTAAGTTGGGATTCATGCGTGGACACATCTGACCAATAACGCATTCAAACAATGTATGGATCCCTGATCGTTTATAACAGTGTATGGTATATGAGACTGCTACGTTGGGGACTACAGTTACCTTTCTTTGTTTGGGAGATGAATTCGGAATTAGTAATTCGGATGATTCCACTGGCACGGGCGGTTGAGCAATTATGGATTTTAATTCGTTTGCTGTGATACCGAGGCCTTCCATAACCAATAACCAATAACAGTGTATGGATTCCTGATCGTTTATAACAATGTATCGATCCCTGATCGTTTATAACAACGTATGGATCCCTGATCGTTTATAACAATATATGGATCCATGTTCGTTTATAACAACATATCGATCCTTGATCGTTTATAACAATGTATGAATCCCTGATCGTTTATAACAACGTATGAATCCAGATCGTGTATAACAATGTATGTATCCCTGATCGTTTATAACAACGTATGAGTCCCTGATCGTTTATAACAACATATGGATCTCTGATCGTGTATAACAATGTATGAATCCCTGATCGTGTATAACAATGTATGAATCCCTGATCGTGTATAATAATGTATGAATCCCTGATCGTGTATAACAATGTATGAATCCCTGATCGTGTATAATAATGTATGAATCCTTGATCGTGTATAACAATGTATGAATCCCTGATCGTGTATAACAATGTATGAATCCCTGATCGTGTACAACAAAGTATGGATCCCTGATCGTTTATAACAACATATGGATCTCTGATCGTATATAACAACATATGGACCTCTGATCGTTTATAACAACATATGGATCCATGATCGTGTATAACAACATATGGATCCCTGATCGTGTATAACAACATATGGATCCCTGATCGTGTATAACAACATATGGATCCCTGATCGTGTATAACAACATATGGATCTCTGATCATGTAACGGAGTTCGTGCACGTGGGTCAAGGCTCTCCTCGGACGTTCTCAATATGAACGAGCACTTATGGGCGTGTCCAGGGTGGACTGATGATGATCCCAACATAACAAATCGCATTCACGCCAGCAAGACTGGGAGAATCATTGTTACATAATCATAGTGATAGAACTTCTGTCGGCAAAAGCGAACACAAATGGACAGAAACATCAAGTTTCAACTCTTGCGTTATCTAACTAAATTGGTGGAACAGTACTTCTTCTTCTTTCCTTCCTCATCTGCCTTTCAGCGTCGAGGGGAGATATCATTTGCGTTCTTTTGCTCTTCTGTTCGCCTCTGCTGCTGTTATGTTCCTAGTGCTTCTAATATTCCGTCGATTCATCTTTTTCGTGGTCTACCTTTGGGTCTGGTGTTCTAGCCACATTTATTGAAGGTTCGTTGTGTTGTATTTTGATCTTTCTGCCTTGTCACGTGGCCAAACCATTTTATCTGTTGCTTCTTTATATATTCTACGGTGGGGGCTATTCCTAGCTTTTCTGTTCTTCATTTCTGATCTTATCCCTCAGACTGTTTCCTGTCATTCGGTTAACACATTTCATCTCTGTAGAGGTTATTTTCTTGTTGTTTTTGCATCTATGGTCCAGGACTGGCATTGGTAGCACAACGTTGGGATGAAAATTGTATTGTAGATTGTCCGTTTTGCCTCTAGAGTTATTTCCTTGTTGGACAATAGTGATAATAGCTGCTAGTGGTGAACAGTACTTGCCTACGGAATTTCCAGATTTTGACAGTTCTAAATTTAGCTAGCTGGTTGTCGCTACTAAATAAAGACGGTAACAAGTTTCATAAATACAATGTATTATAGATGTTTACGAAAGTATTTTTAGAACGCAGAAATAAGTAATTCTGAGTGCAACAATCTTATATACACACGCATTTTATGAGTTACTTTAGGCTTGAGGTTGATTATACAATTAGGCAACTATCGAATTCATGCATTAAAGAGACGAGGGCATGTGGTACAGTAAGCAAATGGTTCTTTACACGACGCGTTCGAAACTCGTAGAGGAAATATATTGCTTGCTTGCTTGCGTTCGCCCGATGACTAAAGGAGTATACCTCTTCGTCATCCGCCCTTAAAAGGACGTTAAGTGGGGGTGTCTGCCTTGTGTTGTGGTTTGCAGTATAAATGTGATATTTGCGCCTTTCGACCCAAACACCCGACTTCAGAACATTTTTGGGTACCGGGTTGTCCTCCCTCTTCGATCACTGCTCACTCTGCTGCTGTGTTTGAAAGCTCGGGAAATATGTTATTAGTGGCCGTGTTTTTCAAGAGCAACGGATCATTTTTGGGTGGTCATCTAAGCCATCTTGACCTCACAGAATAATCTTTCTGATCATCATCATCATCGAGTGTCATTTCCGCAACGAAGGTTGGCTACCATGGAGCACCATTCCACTCTATCTCTTGCTTTGATGGTGCAGGTTGTCAGAGGCTGGTTTGTCCATCTTTTGATGTTACTCGTCCATGTTAGTCTTGGTCTGCCTCTGCCTCTTTTACCTTGTATTTTCCCCTCCAGGATTACTTTTAGTAGGCTGTTGTGTCTTTTAACATGGCCCAAAAATCTCATTTGTCTTGTTTGAATTGTGCTTAGTAGTTGCTCTTTTCATTTTTAGTTGTTTTAAGACTTCATCGTTTGTTTTCTTTTCTTTCCATCCAATTCTACCTATTCTTCTATATATCCACATTTAAAAGGCTTCAATTCTCTGTTCTGTTTTCTTGTCTAATGTCCATATTTCTGCACCATATAGGAATATTATGAAGACATAACATTTTGCTATTCTTTGTTTTAGCCCTGATGTTATTTGTTTTGATGTTAGTATGTTCTTCGTGACATTAAAATTACTTTTGCCATTCCTATTCTTTTGTTTATTTCAGTTCACATTTTCCATCATTGGTAATCTTTCCGGTAACCACTTTTAAATACTGGATGAACCCCCGAGCCCTGTCGGTCCGTAGGAAAAAAAAATGTCACTTCTTCTGCCATGGAATACCCCATTCTCATTGACATCAGGAAGGGAATGTACTAAACACCCAGCCACCTAGGTGGAGCAACTAGATTAACGTAACCGGTACAGTTAAGTGAACTATAAGTTTTGTAACCATGATTGACACGCATGTTATGGAACATTTCGGTGTCGGTATTTCCAAACGGAAAATCACGCAGGCATGATAAGGTCATGCAGCTATTTAGCACATACAGTACAGCAGATGAAAATGGTATTGATAATAAGGTGCGAAAAGAACTCCAGTGGTTACTGAATACAGTTATTGAATAAAATGAGAATAGAAACTAAGTTTAAATGAAACGATCACGTAACGGTCGTTTCAAATAAAAAGACGTCTACCTAAAGGCAAAATATATGGAGATTGTAAGAAACAAAGACACGTAGATTGTATTAAATAACTGGTAACAGAGTTAACATCACGTGAAAGGTGTTTTATAAGGGTAAGGAGCAAGCTCGATGAGGACAAACATATATTTAAAAAATATTTCTTCTTCTTTTTTCATTCCTCATTTGCCTTTCAGCGCGGAGGGGAGATACAATCTGCAGTCTTTTGCTCATCGGGAGCCGCGATAGCTCAGTGGTTAGTGAACTGGACTATAACGGACAAGAGGTAGGGTTCGATCCCAATCGACGGCTTTCGGTTCACCCAGCCTTAAATGGGTACCGGATTTTTTTCTGGGAAAGTAAAGCGGCACGGGCGTAATACCGACCACATTACCCCAAAAATCATGTGCCAAGGGTCTGTAAAATTTATAGTCAATAACACAATATTCCCTATACGCCACTTGGCGTGGCGTGACGGGGGTACTTTATTATTGTTATTTTTTTACTTTTGCTTATCTATTCTTCTCTGCTGTTGTTATGTTTCCTATTGCTTCTAATAGTCTGTCAATCCATCTTTTTTGTGGTCGGTCCTTCGGTCTGGTGTTCTCGCAACATTTATTGGGGGCTCGTTGTGTTGCATTTTGATCTTTCTGCCTTGTCACGTGGCCCAACCATTGTATCTTTTTTTTTTTAATATATATTCTATGGCGGCGGCTATTTCTAGCTTTTTTCTCAGTTCTTCATTTCTGATCTTATCTCTCAGACTGTTTCCTGTCGTCCGTCTAACACATTTCATCTCAGTAGAGGTTATTTTCTTGTTCTTGCATCTAGGGTCCAGGACTGGCACTGTTAGCACAACGTTGGGATGAAGATTGTATTGTAGAGTGCCCGTTTTGCCTCTAGAGTCATTTACTTGTTGGACAATAATGGTGATAGCTGTCCAATGATTAGACAGACTTTGTTACATTTTAAGTCTATTTCTGCTGTTTGTGAATTGTGGTTTGTCACTAAACTTCCTAGGTATTTAAATTTCTCTACTTGTTTTAGTTGCCACAGTTATGTTGATGTTCTGTTTCTCTTTTGTGATATTCATGACTTATTATGAGCAAGGAAAATATCATTGAGAGTTAGAAAGAGTCTTGCAGCTCTACATCGAACAGTGCTGATTTCTAGTTACGAATTATAGACAGAAGAAAAAGAGATACAAAATCGGATAGAATCAATTGAGATGCAATTTTTAAAAGGATGCTAGAGGTATAGAGAATGGCCAAAAAAATTCGCGGGGGGGGGGGGGGGGGGGGGGACGAAATAAAAGAAATAGATGAAGGGAGAAATATTATAAAAGAAATGAAAAAAATGGTAGTCCAGCTTTGTGAAGCATGCGTGAATAGAATTAACAGTTGATTTAAAAAAAAAGACAAGCAGGACATTTATATGAAAAAGCAGAATATTTTTGAAAGAATGAATTTTAAGGAAAGATACATAATAACATGGCGTTTAGTTTTCAAATAAGTTAATTTAATTGACGATTTCTCAGCAGGGGAAAAAAAGACTAAATAAAACAACTCTTTATGCGTTGATCCGCTAAGTGAACGTCGCTGAGTTGTATTGCTATTTTAAGTGAAAGCCGCAATAGTGGCGCTTTTAGGCCCGAAACATCCGCCTTCGGCTTGGATCTATTTGCTTCAAGAATTCTTTTTTGCCCGCAGCGGTCATTTTTTCCCTACCTATTTCGATTTTTGGCTGCTAATAGTTCTTTACGGAGAAAATATTAGATCAAAAGTAGACAATAAAGGAATTGAATACTTGGTTACAACTGGCAAAATACAGGGCAAGAGAGACGCGGACGACACTGAGAGAAGATACTATAAATAGTTTGGTGTCATGGCATGGAAAACAGTCAAGAACATATTTGATACGATGTACTGTGATTAGAAGATTGTGGAAAGACATGATCGCCTACACATGTTTGACACATGGTGATGTATAGGTCTTTAACGTGCGCGAATGTATACAAAGGGGCCTCCTGTTTTTCGCCGATTTTTCCGAGAGCTAGACATCGGATCTCACTATCCAAATTTCGGTGGAAGGTAAAGTCACAAGGATACCATAGATTCGAAGTGAAATATGCCCGCCTTCGGTTGCGGGATTCAAACTATCCACACTCCTGTTCAGAGATTGGTGTTTTAGCCAAACCCTGGACCACCATTCTCCTGAAACACAACTAAAATATAAATATTATGATCATATACATATATCTTGCCATGAGCCAGCCCTGACAGCCTCAGACATGACCGATCAGATATGGTAATGGTAATGGTTAGTCGAAGGGTCGGTATCACTGTAAACGAATTAAAATTCATAATTTCTCAACCGTCCGTGCCAGTGGAATCATCCGAATTATAACTCACCTCACTGAAGGATGCCGCGATAGCTCAGTGGTTAGTGAACTGGACTACAAAGGACAAAAGGTAAGGTTCGATCCCAACCAACGGCTTGCGGTTCTCCCAACCTTTAATGTGTACCGGATTTTTTTTCTGGGAAAGTAAAGTGGCACGGGCGTAATACCGACCACATTACCCCAAAAATCATGTGCTGAAGGTCTGTAAAATTTATGGTCACTAACATCATATTCCCTATACGCCACTTGGCGTGACGGGGTTATTTTACTGGTTTTATTTTTTACTCACTGAAGGATCCAGACTGAGAAAGGCAACTGTAGTTCCCATCATAGCAGCTACAACACATGCCAAAAAGACATAAAGCGTAGCTGCACCGTAAGTGAACGCAGCCGAGCATTTGACATCATGCAATATTATAACACAATTGATGTTCTACGATTACATAGACTTTATATATGAAACATGTTTATATATAAAGAGTTCTTAAATGTTACGTAGAGCCAGTCTTAATATATGGATGCGAATCATGGACAATTGGACAGCAGACAAGAAAATCACTGGAGTCTGTAGAAATGTGGTTTTACAGAAGAATGTTGAGAGTACTATGGGCAGCTAAGAAGAGTAATGAAGATGTTCTGAGAGAGGTCAAAGCAAAAAGAGAGCTAATTTCCAATATTGGGAAGAAACAATCATCATTTTTTTTGCTATGTAATGAGAAGAGAACAACAGGAATATATTGTAACAACTGGAAAAAATTGAGGGACGAAGAGATAGAGGGAAGCAAAGAGAAAAAATAACAGACAGCTTAAATGAATGGTTTGGCAGAAGGTCAACAACAAAAATGATAAATAGCTGCCGAAATCGAAAGTTGTGGAGAGACATGATCACCTACGCCAGCAGGCCCGGTACTTGGTGATAATGAACGGACAATTATTTTGTCCTGTCTGATAATGTAAGATGTATGCCTACTCATACCCATATATATATAATTATGTAAAGGTCTTGAGAATATTTAAAGAAAATTGTGAAATCAATGAACAAGTGAAGAGAAAATTAATATTATTATTTTTTAAAATTACATGTGGCCTCTCGCGTATTTAAAAAAATAAACTTTATTACATTCGATATTGATACAATGTCAAATGACGGTTTTAGTTTATATTGAAACAGAAAAGAGTCGTGGTGTCCGAGTTAACCCCTAACGTGGTGTGTGGCGTCACTCAGGCGTCTAAGAGAATCATTTTACACGTTTACGTATTTTTGTTTATATTTGTGATGAACAGGAGAGACGAGATACGTTCGTTCGTTCGCTTTCGTCAGCTTTGACCTCTGACGAGGTACCACCCACTCAATTTTGTGGGACTGAATTTTGCGTGTAAAGTCTGTTTTATCCCATTACAGGATGCTCCTTGCCATGCAGGCAGATTTACTCAGAGGTACTTCAGAGGTACTAATTTTTAGGGAATTAGTACAACCCAGGTGTCCTCGCCAGGGTACGAACCCCGGTTGTTGCCGTGGTAAGCCAACCGCCTATCGATTGCGCTAACCGGACAACACAGGAGAGACATAACAATGGAGTGGGGCATACTTAGATTGACAAGTAAGTGTATCTTTCAATTTGACCTAGCACACATTCTCATAGACGTCATTAAAATGTTGTTTTTGGCAGTGTGTTAAGCATAGAGCTGCATATGTCGACCTTTTGTGTAGTGTGTGTGTGTTTTTTTTTCTCAGCGATTGTTACAATGTTCTTATTGCTGGTAAATGTGTGCTACATGCGTAGAATATGTGTTCTGTTTCTGATATATTTCTTCTGTAAAGTTGACATTGACCGATCACTCTGGACAAGTAAGGTTCCCTTGCAGATGTTGTCATTAAGTTGTATATGAGTCTGTATGTAACTTCCCTTGCTGATGTTGTCATTATGTTGTATATGAGTCTGTATGTAACTTCCCTTGTTGATGTTGTCATTAAGTTGTATATGAGTCTGTATGTAACTTTCCTTGCTGATGTTGTCACTAAGTTGTATATGAGTATGTAGGTAACTTCCCTTGTTGATGTTGTCATTAAGTTGTATATGAGTCTGTATGTAACTTCCCTTGTTGATGTTGTCATTAAGTTGTATATGAGTCTGTATGTAACTTCCTTGTGATGTTGTCATTAAGTTGTATATGAGTCTGTATGTAACTTCCATTGCTGATGTTGTCATTAAGTTGTATATGAGTCTGTATGCAACTTCCCTTGCTGATGTTGTCATTAAGTTGTATATGAGTCTGTATGTAACTTCCATTGCTGATGTTGTCATTAAGTTGTATATGAGTCTGTATGCAACTTCCCTTGCTGATGTTGTCATTAAGTTGTATATGAGTCTGTATGTAACTTCCATTGCTGATGTTGTCATTAAGTTGCATATGAGTCTGTATGTAACTTCCTTGCTGATGTTGTCATTAAGTTGTATATGAGTCTGTATGTACCTTCCATAGCTGATGTTGTCATTAAGTTGCATATGAGTCTGTATGTAACTTCCCTTGCTGATGTTGTCATTAAGTTGTATATGAGTCTGTATGTAACTTCCCTTGCTGATGTCATTAATTTGTATATGAAATCTGTATGTAACTTCCCTTGCTGATTAGGTTAGGTTAGGTTAGGTTAGGTTAGGTTATGGAAGGCCCCGGAAGTAGTATATGCACAGTGATCGGATGCGTAATTGTCTCTCGAACGACACAAATTTGCTTATATAAATAGTCTACCGGCACATTTTTTTTCTGTTATAAGAGTCTACATTTTTTTTCTTATATGAGAGTCTACCCGCAGATTTTCACTGGCATATCACTATTCATTTTTAGTTGATTTTTTAGGCAATTTTGATACATGGGCGTGTCAAATAGTATGTTTGAGGTATGCCTTGATGTTAAATTTAAATTTGTTATCGATTTCATGGGCGTAGCCATCAAAAATGGTCCGGGGGGGGGGGGGGGGGTAGAAATTTCAAAAGTAATTTTGAAGTAAATTTTTGGTATGGGGATGTTTAATGTAAAGTTGGGGTAAACCTAGAGTGTAAATTTACTATTTTTGTCGATTTCATGGGCGTATCCCTCAAAAATGGTCAGGGGGGTAAAATCATAAAAGTGCTTTTTAAGTAAAATTTTGCTATGGGGATGTCTAATATAAAGTTTGATGTACGTCTAGAGGTTAAATTTCCATTTTTTATCAATTTCATGGGCGTAGCCAACAAAAATGGGCAAAGGGTAAAATAATAAAGTGCTTTTTAAGTAAAATTTTATTTTGCTATGGGGATGTCTAATATAAAGTTTGGGATAAGTCTAGAGTGTAAATTTACAATTTTTTTATTTCATGGGCGTATCCCTCAAAAAGTGGATGCGGCATAAAATTGACTGGTATGCCATCATAGGTCAAAATCTATTTTTAGAAACTCCACGGGCATCGCGTCAGCGGCCAAAAGCTATTTTTAGTAACACTTCTTGTATTGCGTCAGAGGTCAGTTCTATTTTTAGTAACGCCGCTGGGGTTTCAAGCGTATTTATAACGCGGCTGTGAATCTTATTATCAGACATACGTTTGCAGTTCTTGACGACGGATGTGTTTCGTACCATCAGACACATAAAAAGCAGGTGTGATCTTAGTTCTTTAATATTATAGTATGTTACTTTAGTAACCTATTTTCGATAAGTTGAGTTTTTAGTATCCATGTGTTATTTTTGTAACCTAATTTCGATAGTTGGTGAATCTCATTGTTTACTTTATTGTCTTCTTTTCTTGTAATGTTTACTGTTCTTTATTCTTTAGTTATAATGTTTCAAATTTCTACAGATGTCTAACAATTGTCATCTCTGCTCCAAAACTTTCACCCGGAGCTGGGACATAAAACGACACGTTGCTAGTGTACATGAGTGTCATGAATACAAATATAATTTTTGTGAACGAGTATATACAAGAGTAGACAGCCTTGCCAGACATATAAAGACAGAGCATCCTGCATCTCTTGTATCAGTAGTTCTAGCATCACCAACCACTGCATCAGCAGCTCATGTATCCTCTAAAGAGACCAGTGCTACCCCACATATCTGCCACATCTGTCAACAAGGCTTCACTGGGGCAAGCCACCTGCAAGTACATCTTCCTAGCCATAACACAGCCGTGGACACATTAACACCATCAACGCAAGCAGACCCACTGGTATCGACAACCTCACGCAAGCGGGGAGTAAAGAGGTCGACTCAAGAGCCCTCAAAAAGACCAAGACTTATTAATGAAATAGACTCTCTAAATAAGTTACCCCAAGATATTAAGAAGTTATATAAGGACAACTGGTTAGCTATTAGAACACATGAACGCAGGACCAAATACATGGACACGTATACTATATTCCATCAGCCTGATACTCCTATAGATTAGAAGACCCTTATAAACCCAATTTTCCTAGCACAGAAAAAGCGTTTCAATGTGAATTATAGTCATCATCTAGTCTTAAGACATAGGGAAACACGGGGGCTGCGTTACTTTCACACCAGCTCAAATAACGCGACAGAATTAGACAAACCCTTGTTAGTTAACAGCAGACATGATTTTGAAACATTTGTAGATAGATTAAATCAAAGTGATATATTACGGTATGCAGATAAAAACAGGGAGACAACTCAATATACATTGGAAGCGTTAGTCAGTTAGAGTGTTAATATTTATAAACTTCAAGATTATCTTATAGGGTGTCTGATAGATATCCCACCCTACATTGTATCCAACTACGGCATTAATATCCTTCAAACCTACTCTAATTTTAAAGTTTACAATGATAATCTCTGCTTCTTCCGTTGTCTAGCTATCCATAGAGGTACGTCAGTTAAAGATGTTAGGAAGGCATCGAGACTACTTTTCAAACAGTTTCACCATCTTTAATGTTAGGTAACTTTCCCGGTGTAACTCTAGCCGAAATGTCTCTCTTAGAAAATTGCTTTTCAATAAACATAGATATTTTTTAGTTTGATTCTGACCAAGCCTTGCGTATCGTACTGAGAAGCGCCAGTAGTTATAGTGAAACTCTCCGTCTTTTACTTTACAAAAACCACTTCTTTTATATAAACGATCTTTCTAGGGCTAGTAAAAACTTTTATTGTGGAAAATTGTGGAAAAAGTTTTGGCGTATGGATAGGCACGAAAAAACTTGTAATGGGGATATGGCTGTAGAGACATAGTGGTGTTTACTCTTCACCGGAAAGTGTACGGGACACACTCAGCGCTGAAGGGATAAGTACTCCGGAGTCATTTATTTACCCATTCAGGGCGACATTCGATTATGAATGTTATTTTGATAGTAGGAATGTTCCACAAGAGACCCACTCGACTACCTTTGTAGCTAAACACGTAACCCTCTCCTGCTCTATAGCCTCAAATGCCCCAGGGTGGGAGGCACCAAAATAATTCATAAATAAGGGTGACCCTCAGGTATTATTAGTCAGATGCTTGATTATCTCACTAGTATAGCTGATAACCACTAATATCTTCAGTAATAAAGAAAAGACGATGGTCATACGTTGGACATGTGATGAGAAGAGATAATAACCGAATAGCAAAGCAAGCCCTCATAATGGAAACAACAGGTAAAAGAAAAAGAGGAAGACCCAGGGAGACACTGAGAAAAACATTGATGAGAGAGGCAAGAGCAGCAGGAATCGGCTCCCTCAATGAGATATAACTGCTTGCACAGAACAGAGACAGATGGCGAGATTTGATAAAATATCTTTAAAAGAAAACTGCTAGAACAAAAAATTCATATAGGAGAAGGTGTCTTGGTCTACGCCCTATGGGCCGGTTACGGCTCGAAAGGTCAATAGATAGATAGCTGATAAGGCATACTTATTATTGCGATCTCGGTTTTATAGTATTTTTACGCGACTCCAAGATCTGAATAAAGACAAGCTAATAGTTAGGTTTGATGAATATTTAAAAGAGCTTCCAGTGATAGGGGTTAACTCGGGGAAATATGACGTCATTAAACCTTATTTAATAAAGTACTTCATGGATGCCACTGCACAAGTGAGCGAAGAAAAAGATAGTATGGAAGAAGAAGAAGAAGACGCCGAGGTTAACGAAGAAGAGGAAGATAAATTGGAAGTAGCAAAACCGTTCCTAGTTTATAGTTAAAAGAAACAATAACTTTATTTGTATTGCAACGCAGAAGTTAAAGTTCCTAGATATCATAAATTATCTAGCACCAGGTTTTAATTATAGCAAGTACTTGGCAGCTTACAAAGTAGAGGAGACCAAGGGTGTTTTCCGTTACGAGTACGTAACCGATTTAAACAAGATGAATGAGAGGGAGTTACCTCCTCACTCGACCTTCTTTTCCAAACTAAAAATTTTTAATATTTCGAAAGAGAAGTACGCTCTGTGTAAAAAGGTCTGGAAGGACAATAAGATGACGACCCTTAGGGACTTTTTGGTTTGGTACAAGAACAAAGATGTAGTCCCCTTTTTAGAAGCCTTAGAGCAGCAGGTTCGCTTTTATGGGGAGCGGGGTGTGGACTGTTTTAAAGACGCCATTTCGGTTCCGGGTGTTTGTTTAAAGTATCTTTTTAAGACCGTTGATAGGGGTGTAATGTTTACTTTATGTTCGAGTAAACAGGCGAATCTACATACAATGATTAGAGATAATATAGTTGGAGGTCCTCTATAATTTTTCATAGATATCATGAAGTTGGCAAAACGTTTATTAGGGGAGGAAAGCAGGTCTAATCCATCCAAGGTAACGATGCTAACGCGTTGTATCTTTGGGCTCTTATGAACCCGATGCCAGCAGATTATCCAATTATTAGAAGAATGGAGGCCGGGTTTAGGGTTGAAAAAGATAACTATTATGTCCAACAAAGTAGAGAGTGGCTAACGTGGGTCGCCCACCAAAATGGGGTGGAATTGAAAACTCAGTTTAATGGGAGGGAGTTTCGATTAGGTGCTAGAAATATCCATGTGGATGGGTGGGATAAAATGAATAGAATAGTCTACAATTTTCATGGTTGTCTGTACCATGGTCACAATGATGCCCGCTCACTAAAGATAAAGATAGAAAACCCTGTTAATAATAAGCCCTTGTTCGAGCTGTTTTAAAAAAAACATGTGAAATACACACCTATCTAACCGAGGAGGTAAAAGTCCTAGTAGAAGTTATGTGGGAATATGAGTGGCGGCCCCAAAAAAGTCTGAACCAACCATTAGGGCTTTCCTTTCTAAAGCCATCCCTCGGGCTAGACACTCTTACGCTAAAGAAGGGCTCCCTTTCAGTGATAAACAGATCCTGACTTCTGTTTCAGTTGTCAGGGCTTGTGACTTAGACGAAAATCAACCTATAGTAAGCGATACGATGAAGCTCTTAGGAAATTCAGCCTACTGGAAGACTCTAACCAATATGGCCAATCATAGCGCTGTCTAGTACGTTCAGGGGGCTGAGATATCGGAAATGATAAATAATTCCCGGTTTAAAAAGATGACTGAAATAGGAGAGGATCTTTTTGAAATTGAGATCGAGAAAAAGAAAACTGTTTGGGACTTGCCCCTACAAATCAGTTTCTTCGTGTATCAATATGCAAAACTTCGTATGTTAGATTTTTATTTCGAGTTCTTAGATAGGTTTGTAGTCCAACTTTGACTTATGTAAAACAGATACTGATAGTTTATACTTAGCTTTAAGCGCACCTAAGTTAGAGGACATAGTTAAGGCAGGTCTGAGGGATGAGTTTAATAGCGTATATAAAGACTGGTTTCCCGCCGAGTTTTGCGATGAGCATATTAGCAAGACAGACTGTATAACTGTAAGGGTGTTAAAGCATACACCAAACGAACGCCCGGTCTTTTAAATTAGAGTACGAAGGGGCAGCTCTTGTTAGCTTATGTAGTAAGACGTACCATTGTAGTGGGGATTACGATAAAATCAGTTGTAAAGGGCTAAGCAAGCAACACAACAAATTAGATAAAGATATGTTTTAGAGGTTCTCGCCACGCAAAAGGCCAAGGGTGGGAAAAATCTAGGTTTCAAAGTCTTAAATAATTCCATATTTTCCTACAGTCAAACAAATGCACTTTCCTATTTCTATATAAAAAGAAAGGTAGCTCATGATAACATATCGACTACACCTCTAGATATTTAACTCTTTACACTACCAGCTTAGACTAGCCAGTAATCTCTAACAAGTTTCACCCCTTATTATTCATTTATGACACAAAGCTAAGCAGACACCCAACTATATAGCTATAAATAAATGATATCCTTGTACTATATATTTACTCAGTGTACTAAATATTTTTGTAATGTTATATAATATCCACTGTATGTTATACACCTATTGATATAATAAAAGAATAAAGAATATCTTTTGATTTCTGTTTTATATTTAATGCTATTGTTTTTAATTGATGTTGTATAATCTACTAACCTATCACTATCGATCGAGTACATGAAGAACCCCAAAGCCAGCACACACCAGACATAAACAGGTCACTTCCGGGGTCACAGATACGGTTGGTCATGGTTAACTCCCCTGCGCCGCACGCGTTATACGCGCCGCCCTATATATCTTTGTTAATTTATGGGCTAAATACGGACAAATACACCCTTGTATACTACTCCCGGTATCACCGCAAACGAATTAAAATCCATAATTGCTCAACCGCCCGTGCCAGTGGAATCATCCGAATTACTAACTCATCTCCCAAACAAAGAAAGGTAGTTGTAGTCCCCATCGTAGCAGTCTCAGCACACGCCAAAAGACATAAGGCGAAACCGCACAGATAGTGAACACGGCCAACTGTTCCATGTCATACGAAATAACTGTTGTCATTAAGTTGTATATGAATCTGTATGTAACTTCTTTCTGATGTTGGTGTTTTGCTGCATATGAATCTGTATGTAACTTCACTTTTTGATGTTGGTGTTTTGCTGTATATGAGTCGGTATATAACATGCAAATTCTCAACACACAAGAAGTCCTGAGTCCAACAAATTGTCAACCTTAGTGACACTAAGTCAATCATACAAGCGGTGTCCGAAGCTGGACAGACTAATCCAGGAAGTAAAGAACAATATATGTTTGCTGTCAGAAAAGACATAACTAGTCATGCAGTGGATACCAGCACACTGTGGCATCTCTGAAAACGAGACAGCAGAGGAATTATCAAAGCAGATGGGAGGGAGACAAATAATAATGAATGAATATTATTATATAGGGTGTTTATAAAGTCTCACTACACTTGGTATCTAGGTCAATTTGAAAAAAATGTTTATGACGTCATCACAATATGTGCTCAATGGTAAGTTCACTTGTTGCGACAGTTTTCTTAATGACTTGTCTGGACTTTAAGGATTCTGTCTTGGATATCTAAACATATTTCATCATTCACAGCAGGCCTACCAGATCGTGGAGCATCTTCCACATTTCCAGTAGCAATAAACTTATTCAACAAATTTCATTGACAGTGGGAGCACATATTGTGTGTAGATGGAAACTTCCGAGGCGATAATCAGCGAATCAATTCAGAGGTATGTTTACAGCACTCGGAAAAAATGACAAATAATCAACAACAGAAAAAAACAACAAAGAACAATATATGGA
This sequence comes from Megaustenia siamemsis, assembly GCA_032433765.1. NCBI lineage: Eukaryota > Metazoa > Mollusca > Gastropoda > Stylommatophora > Ariophantidae > Megaustenia > Megaustenia siamemsis. The sequence continues at coordinate 17,433,145 of JAVIAB010000102.1, forward strand.
CTGAAGCAGGATCGAACCCGTACTCAGTGGCACAGCGACTTGCCACGAAAAGCCAAACGTTAGGGAACACTGCCATTCAGCTAACTAAAAAATTAGCTTTCGTGGAAGTGTCTTTCACGCAGGTGTTCTCATGACTATAGCATAAGGCTGCGATCACAGCTCGGAAATACATTGTGCATCTGTATTTTTCCTGTTAAGACAAGTATCTCCCGGATAGGGTAGGGCTGAATAGTTAGCTGAGTGGCAGTGTTCCCTAGCGTTTGGCTTTTCGTGGCAAGGCGCTGTGCCACAGAGTACGGGTTCGAGCCTGCTTCGGTCCATATATTGTTCTTTGTTTTTTTTTCCTGTTGTTGATTATTTATAATTTTTTCCGAGTGCTGTAAACATACCTCTTCCTCTGAAATGATTCGCAGATGGGACGGAGCCTTCAACCGTCAAACGAACGTTGTTTCAAATAAATAAAGGCAATCATAAAACACGCCAGAAAAGCGAAGTGGAGAGAATTATATGGACAATATAAATCAGAACACGACAACTTAAACAAACTCAGCAGACATGAGCAGACTAAGATATTTAGACTCTGGACTGGCCAGCGTGGCCTCATAGCACACCTACCTACACACAATAGAGCTCGGCGACTTTGTAATATGCGGGTGTGGAGCATCCAGGCAAACTTTAGGGCTTATCCTGCAGCGCTCTCGATACCCTAAGAACACAAATAAGGCCCACAGAGACAAACCTGCATGACAAGTTTTAGGGAACTGTTGACGTCATTAAACGCATCGTCTTGTTCGTGACCCATATTGGGGTAGCCTACACCTCTAAACGCACACAAATAGCTGAGGAAGAAGAATAGGTTCCATGTACTTGAGTGGAAAAGTCTGTTGAACAATATCTCCGGCTTATTTTATTCTCGATTTTCCTCGTTTTTAACCTGCTACCTTATTACTGTTCTTTGAACTGTGCAGATTATCTGTACTGATTTATGCAAAAGGTGAAGACGTATCGGGGTGAAAGGCACAAGCATTGTGTCTTTGCCATAAACTAGCAGTACAACGCATCCACGATCACTTAATGGGTGAACACAGATGATGATGATTGTATAGTAGGGATTGCCAATCTGTGACCATGGCTAAACTAAAAGTAAGAACGGAGGAACTTAGAATATAGCAATTCTAAAAAAAAAAAGAAGAAAAAAGTGGTATGGTGACAGCTTTACGCAATAATGAACAAAACAAAAGTCGACGTTTCGGCCAAGTAGGTCTTCAGCTAGAACAACACCAAAATATATATATAAGGATATGTAAACAAATCTAACTCATCATCATCATTGAGTGCCGTCTCCGCAACGAAGGTTGGCTACCACGGAGTGCCATTTTGCTCTATCTCTTGCTTTGATGGTGCAGGTTGTCATCGGTTGATTTGTCCATCTTTTGATGTTACTCGTCCATGTTAATCTTGGTCTGCCTCTTTTACCTTGTATTTTCCCCTCCAGGATCTAACTACATGGCGATAATATGCTAGATACTCAAGAAAGGAAATAAAAGAACTTAGACTCAGGGGATAAAAGAAGATTAAGTAAACAACATACACTTGCTGATGTAAGTCACAACGTTAGGCAGGGGATATACTTAAGAGGGTCTAAGTACTTTAAGATTTATCTGACGTGTAAATGAGAATGATCCGAAGCGTAGTTTGGCGCTATGTTCACTTGGTAGGGTGGGCATTGGTCTTTTGTTTTCGCCTTCTTTGCGAGATCAGTTGAATCCGACTTGGGTTCTAATATCTCTTAGGTTATATATTTTTTTAAAATGTAGTTAAAATATCATTTTTATTCGTACTGTTTTGTTGTTGCTTTTGTTATATATTTATAAATGTTTACTAGTAAAGTGTGTATAAACAACAACACAGACAACTGTAGGTAATTTACAGGTATTTTTAGCTCGGAAGTGAATCATGGGAAATTCTAATTTTACGGTGAATAACAAAAGCTACGTCATTGTCACGTGATCAAAATCAGTTACAATCATTGGTCGAATCGTACCTATCCCACACTGCATTGCTTCGAGATTCGAGACGACGACAGGGTGATGGCCTTCGCCATAAATTATCTTTGTGTAAATCGGCAGATCTCAAGCAAATAGGAATTAACTACGTTTTTCAGTTTCCTTGCTGTTCTTACAAGACGCTAAGATGTCAGACGACATTACAGAAAGCTATCGTTCATCACTTGATGACTTGAAGATCAACAGCAAACCACAGATCAGTATGCTGACAATGTTAGCCGAAGACCACGAGCAGTTTGCCAGCGACATCGTCAGGGTCATTGAAGAGCAAATCAAGAAGGTTCATTTTGTGTTTGTTGTAACTTGTTAATGATATACGGTTAGATCAGTAATATATTTTCCTAGCTAGAGTGATATTTTATTACTTGTAGATTGAATAATGAATATGTTCTTTGCTGTAAATAAAGTTAGTTTGAATAGCCTTGAATAGGTAAACTCCGTCATGTGACGCTAGCTAGATAATATTCGCATCCGGGAACTTCTAAGTTACTCATGGAGTAAAAGTCTTCTGGTTTGTTTTTTTGGGTGGGGTTTTCACACATTTGTGTGTGAGTTTTTCCCCATTGTTTTTAGCAAAACTCTACCTAAAATCGTTAATCGTTTTTGGAAGCCTTTTAAAATGAAGGTTTTTACATATCAGTTATAAAGTAATAAATTTAAACGGATTGAATTTAAGCTGGTGATGATCCAGAGACCAAAGTCCAGAGATTGATCATGAACATGATGAAGACTCAAGTTAGATTGAAAATTGTTGTCATTACTCATCAATTCATTCAATTTATGTCCTTTTTACCAACAGGACAGTCAATGAGTTTTTCTTTAGTTTTATCAGTTCTCAGTTCTTCTGTTGACTTGGTTGGTATATAAAAAAAATCATTTTTGTAAACTATCTACTATCTGGTATCCTTTACTGTAAAGTCATCTTTTTCTCTTTTGTACCATTTTTACTATTTTTAGCTGTCCTTGGTATTCACAGTTTTTTTTTCTGTAAAACATTTATGTTGCTTCCAACAGTTTTCTTGACCATTATTGTTTTATTATCTTGGATTATCTCCGTTGTTAAAGATGAGTTTTCCAGTGTTTTTCATTCTTTGAAATTGAGTTATTCAGGATCTTTGTTGTACAACTATCTCAAGTTAATATTTGCCTGTACTGGAGGTGAATTGATCTGGTTTAATGCTTATTCAAAGTTGTTGCTCATTTGCTGCTAAGCCTTTATTTTTTGCACAAGGTATAAGTATGCGATGTGAATTGGCATTAATAGCAATACCATAAGCTGACCATGTTGATTTCAGCATGAACTATCGTAGCAATGATAGCAATCCTTTGACTTCCAACTCTCATTCCAATTTTTTTGTGGCTGTATGGACCTCAGAAATTTTGTTCTTTTTTTTTCCTTGCAAATTTTCAGTGTTTCCAACTCCAAGAATGGAATTCAAACTCCTGTCTGCAGTTGAGTTCTTTTTTGCGACTGTTCAATACTACTGTTCCTGTTTTTGATTTACCTCACCTTGGGTTTTTATATTATGACCACAAACTGATATTTCCAGTATATCTTTTATAAAGCTGGTAAAATGAGAAACAATTCTTTCATTTGATATTCGTGGCATTCATGGCCAGTGTTTGCCGATAACTATCATTCATAGTCTGCCTTAGCAAAGGATGTTAAATGAGCATAGCCTAGTCATTTCCAGCATGCTGTGATATTTATCACCTTTTAGAATAACACATCTGACTCCAGCATGGTAATTATGTATACTGGATTGCCTTCCCTCTTTGTTACCTGCTCGCTTTGCTAGACTGATTAGCCAGTTTTCAGAGGCACAGCAAGGAGGTGGAGTAGGATAAGTTGTTTCCATTGATCCTTTTGCCATGAATAGCTACGAGTCGCTGGCTACCTGCAGGCCATGTGCTTCCTGTGCACCTTTTCTCCTTCCACTTCTGAAGCTATTGAAATGAGTTTAAATGTAATTTTTGTGTGCTTTGCTTGATATATATGCCTTTGTCACAATAGAACATTTTTTATTCCTAGTCCTTCTGTCAGACTTCTGTTAGTCTCCTTTTGATGTATTGATCATGATGCCAACAAACTTTAGTCACTTACTGCTTGTAATTTATTGTTTGCCTAGCATATTGGTACTATAATCATTGTAAGCTGCAAAATTAAGTGTAGAAAGGACTGACAGTGTAATTTGTTGGTCTAAGTGTCCTCAGTAGTTCTCTAGAGCTCTACAGCTGCCAAACATTCCATTAATAATTTGATTCATATGGATCCAATTTAGAGACCAGGCAACTATTATTGTTAGAACATTAAATGTTTGAATCTATGTTTATATATGAACATTATTATTGTATTCACTGAACCCTAAGAATTCTTTAAAATTCTTTGTGGGTGAGCTGTGGGCTAACTTTAAATATTTTAAGTACATAAAGGACTTTTGTCCCAGACAAGACATGTGTTTGAGAACTGCACTAACTGAAGTTTACATTGAGGGGAGCAAGTGCAAAAACAATTTATTAAGAAAACACTGCACAATATTAAAATAAAGTGCCTTTGTGTCAGAAACATCGTTACCAACTTTTACTGTACATCTAAACTAGCAATGATCATGAACTCTTCTGTAATTGAACCTTTCATTTTCTGGATGTGGATAATCATATACGATAGTGCAGTTTTGGTTCAACTAGGTTGAGGCATGAGACCCAACTTCAGTCCTACGATACTGTATCTGAATGGCACCTTAATGGTCGGGTGTTTCGTTTACAAGTGTGACATTGCATTGTATGCTGTCATTCCATCATCTCTCATTCTTCTTCCAACTTAGACTGAGGTTTCTTTTCCAGATGCCTCCTTCCATTTGCAGATTGCCTTGCTGACTTTGCTTTCGACCATGTCACAATTTCTGTAGAGTCTTGACTTCTTTGTTCTGTCAGAACTTCTGCAAAGCTGTCATGATTTGGAGTCCTCACATACATAGACCGGCTCATAGTGCGTACCTGTCAAAATGACAGAGGGAAAATCATCCTATTTTTAACATGGACTCCGAACTATATATAAGAAACACTGCATGTATTGTCTAGAAAGGTATTAGTGTAACAAGCAAATGCCATCTTTGACACATCTGTGCATGTTGAATGGCATTTCTTATATTTATTCACGCTCACCAAGAAAACAAATATTTCACCTAATTATTCACATTTTTTTTTAAAGTTAATTTGAAATTCTTTTTAAATTTTTTTGTATGGCTTCCTTCACTTCATGCTTTCATAAAATTGTACATAACATGCACTTTTCATGTGGTTTATTAAAAGTGCGAAACAAACTGTCATTCAAACAATATTACTGTCATTTCAAATTGGAAGTGAAGCAACCCGTCACACATATGTTAGAGGAGTCATATGTAGACATGTGATGGTAATAAGTCCTGTCTTTTACACTAACAACATTGGTAGCAGAAAAATTAACAAGTTATCTCCGTTACTAATTTTTCCAACATAGTTTTAGAACCTGGGGAACACTAAATTTAACATGAGTACATATCCTTTAATGATCTGTATTTTCCTAGACCAGTCGTTAGCTTTTGTCTGGCAATTACTGTACATTAAAAGGACATTGAGTGTTTGCAGGTGAACTGTGTTGTTAGTAGCATTCTGCTATACTTTTGCTTTATGGCTTAACACATTGTAATTTTAGCAGCAGTTTGTTTTCCGTCTTTGTCAGATTGGTAAGACTGTTTTTGTATAGTCACCATCTATAGGTGAGGTGGAGTGGTGGGATCATCAGTTTAGGTTCTCTGATCTGGGCACCAGCTGTAGGCTTGCCCAGGTGCTGTTTTATATCTTGACCCCTCCAGGATCTTGTATAATTAATTCTCTGCAAAGATAACGTTCTAAAAAGCGTAGAATATAACCAATTGATCAGTAAAAAATTCAGGTCTAGAGTAAGTTCCTCGCACACTGGTTTTCCTTGCACCTCAAAGGGCTGCTGCAGTACATTCGAATTCTGTCTTATAATAACAGCTTGTCACTATATATTTTTATAGAGAATGGTGACTAATGAAGTAATATCAAATTTCTTCAGCATTTTCATTTTACTGTGTTGAAACTGAGTGCTCTTCCATTCTGATGGGAACATTAGTGAGCAAGATCTTTTATGGTTTTCTGTGAAATTTATACATCTTATCTTCAGCATGGCATTTTAAGTATTTAGTTGATTCCATTTTTGACTTCTACTCGCTGGGTCATAATTATTAATTTTTATGCACCATGGGGAGGTAGAGCTTGATCTTGAGCAGGCGTTAATGCTGAATCTAATGTAAGCATTTTGCACTGACTCGCTGACTAATAAATCTAAATTTGTTATAGACATTGTGAAAGTTTAATGTTAAATATCTTAAATGCTAGAGATTGTGAGAATTGCAGCACACCTATTTTTGCATTTTTAAAGTTATGTTTAAATTTCCTTGTTCAAATTGTTAAAAATTGATAATTTTTTCAAGCACCACACACGCACATGCGCGCGCACACACCCCACCCACCCGGGCCGCTCTGTATAGGGGAGAATATCAGTATTTGATGAGTGATAGTGGAGAGAGATATTAATTAGCTGAATGAAAAAAAAAAACCTATCATTTTTCACATTAAGATGAACATGGTTTTATCTTCGGATCGAACATTATTTTCTGTGGGGGTGAAATAAAAATAATCTGAACTCCTTTTGTGGCGAAAGGACATGCAACGTTTATTTCACAGCCAGGAACAAGCTCCCATCATACACCAGAAATAGAATATTAGGTGGAATGGTAAATGATATGGTCAGCATCATGCCAAACTTATTTTTCAAGAGAAAATCTCTCGTACCCATTTTCAAAGACTGAATGACACCTGAAACCCATGTTTGTTTGGGGGTTAAAAAAAAGTGGGGCAGCCATTTGTCAATATCTAGAGTTAAATCTGTCTCAGCCAATGAGTGTTTAGAATTGAGTTATTTGTGGGTCATAGGTCCATGTTCAAAGGCCCTCAGATTCCCCCTCCTTAGCAACTCTCGCAGTGTCCAGCAACTGACGACTCCAGTTCTGTGTTGGTTGATAAGGCTTCTTATACGCCAAGTTTCTCATTTCTGGCTGTGCCCATCTTAACATCCATCTCTTAATCCAGAGGAGTGACTTGGACTTGTGGTTGATGAAGTCCTGTGCCCCTCCCACACCTCGGAGGGCATTGATGATGTCTGCCCGATCCATTGGTTGACCATCTTCAACGACAGCACAGCTAGCCAACCTGTCGTCCCTTTCATTTCCCTGTACTCCCACATGTCCAGGTACATAGACAAAGGTGACTACATATTTTTTACTGCTGCTATGTTGTCTGCGTACAGAATTGGAAATTAGAATTAGAAATAGCATGCTTAATATACTTTGGGTAATATATCATTCTTAGGGTTCAGTGGCATACATATAGTGTTATATTATTAAACTCATGTTTGTTATCACTTAACACAAACTTTGCTTTGGCAGGTATTGATTCTGACTGAACTGGCTTGTTTCAGTTTATTGTCAACCTTGTAAATGCAACAATAAATAATTTAGACTGATGTGCTTTTTCCAATCATCATTTTGATATGGTGTTTTTGATGTGGTTATTGTGTTACTTTGTTATTTATATTTGACTGACTGTTACAATTGTTCTGACGGTTTGGTTGCTGCTACAACCAATAGACAGAGTGCTGTTCCACTGACTGTTGCATACACATACATTTAATCAAAACAAACATTACTCACTCTAATCCACACTTTTCTCGTTAAGTGTATCCTGGATTCTCCCTATCACAGTTTGGCAACTACTAATTTGCAGGTATTTTTATTTTTGGCTATTTCTTCTAAGCTGATAACTTTGGCTTCTGTTGCTGTTTCACCCCTTCTGTGGTTTCACTTCAACTCCCTATACTTATCCAGCTGTGCTGTGATATTTTTTACTTTTCCACCAGTCTTATCTTTATTATGTCAAAACATGTTGAAAAAAATTAAGTATTTTCAATGTCATTTCAACATTACTGGCTGTTGCAATGTTCATACAATTCTGAGAGTCACATTCTAAGAAGTTTTTCTATATATCTTTGTATTCACAGTTCATTATTCTTCAAGAATTTTTGTCCAGCTGTGAAAAGGATGTCTTTCGCATCAACATAAAATTGGCTTTAATTTTCCTGATATGTCTTTAGTTCTCTTTCTATGGAATAACTTCTTTTTCTACTGAATAATAACTTATATATAATTGATGTATAGCATTGGAAGACATATAGACTTGGAAGATGGAACATACACTCATAAAATAAATATAAAAAAAACAAGAGAAAAACCCATTAAAATTCTGCATCATTTAACCAATGTGCAATTAGAGAATATAAAAAAAAACCAACAAAGCCAACGTGATGCTGGCTGATCGCTTTAAGATTGCTTGGCTACATCTGGAGGCATGTTTTGCAGCCAATATGACATGAGGTCACTATAAACACACTTCAAGTGACTACTGCCCGTTTTATCCTGCGATGCATACGATTTGTGTTGAGAATCTTTGCTTAAGCATTTCACATCCATAACTAAACTACAAATGACAATTTACAGCCCAAAATTTGCTCTTCAGGTTTTACAGATTTTATTCCTAAATAGTACACTTGGCAATTGGAATAAACGATATAATGTGACTATCTCTTATGATTAAAAAAAAAAAAAGGAAAATAAAAATGAGATGATATCACCAGCATATGATCCAAGCTTCAAACTCCTACTTTGTTGACAAGCAATTGGATTAAACTTATCTTAATTTCAGCATAAAGAAAATTAATTTCTTACATTGAAGAATTTATTGGGATACCTCCAGAGTGATAAACATTGGCTTTGTATATGTCCCTAATTTTGTTTGCAAATAATTGACTTTCTAGAGTTTATTGCAAAGGCTAATAGTGAATGCAGCAACAAAACTGCAGGGGGAGTAACAAACACAGTAAAGCATTGTGCTTGCACCAATAATTATCACATTACTATCAAGCATTCTTTGTGACCACATCAAGGAAATATGACAGCAGGCTAGAAGAGATCTATAATCTGATGGACACAATAAATAGCCAAAGCATTTAAATATATATTTTAACAACGAATTTGGACAAATAAACAATCATAGGATCTATTTATAAAAAAAATTAATATTTTGCTTTTATGCTTAATGATGTTAACTACAATACAAAACTGGTTTGTTACAATTAAAATGTGGTAATGATGGTGTTATATTTGTTTGTTATTTCTTTCTCTGTTTTTTTGTGTTGAGTCATTTCTTTGTTCTGTGTTTCTTCATTGAATTTGTTGAAAATTCCGTTGTGGTAATGGGTGTTAATGGTGAAATGGTGGCAATGGTCAGTTTTGAAAACTACCATTCTAATGCAGTTGTAATAAATAAAACATTTTCCCAGATAATTAAATGAGAAATGGAAGAAATAATTGCAGCTCACATGAAATGATCATTACTAGAGAACTCAAAAGATTTAATAGAACTCCTATAATCTGGCATCTGTTGCTTTGAGTGTCCAAAATCATGAAACACAAACTGGAAAATTATATGATAGAAATGTGTACTCAGACTTTTAACAGTTTAACGTGAAGTCTCAACTCCCAGATTTGTCTTGATAGATTTTGACAGGCTACACTATTCCCAATTAAGATGAACACATGCCTGACTCATTCACTACTAGATGTACCTTGTGTTAGAAGAATTGTTGTGATATGCATTCTTCAAAAATTGCATTATTTGGCAGCAATTATGAGAGTTAATAAATCTCTTCTTTATACACATATACTGAACAGGTGAAAGAAGTGGAGAAATGGCTGGCACAATACAGCTTTCAATCCAGCAATGAACGAGTTAAAATGCTTATATTAAAAAAAAAATCTTATCTGCTGACATCAAATTTGACACTGGATACCATGTGCAAAAAAATGTAAAGTTACTGCCGCTTTATATATGAAAATATTTGAAGGGAAGTTTGTAAGTAAATGTGAATTTAAATACATCACATGACAACTGTAATCCTACTGTGATTGAAATATAGAGCCAGGATGGGTATAGACTATCAGCCCGGATGTAACTTTGTACATGACATGCTGGCAAATTGCACACTGCCAATAGGGCTACTTAAACATTCATATGTAGCAACAAATTTAAGACTTAGTGTTTCTGGTGCAACTTCTGTTGTCGGATATAAATTTTACAATTTCTTCTGTGGTCTTGAAATCATCATCATGTACCATACCGGTTGGCGTAGGCGATCATGTCCCTCCACAATCTTCTATCTACAGTGCATCGTATCAGTTCTGTTGTTGACTGTTTTCCATGTCATGACACCAAGCTATCCAGTATTTTCTCTCTTTGTCATCCGTGATCTCTCTTTCCTTTTATTTTGCCAGTTGTAACCAAGTATTCCAACTTTCATCTTCTCATGATGTGCCCAAAAAATGTTGATTGTTTTTTTCTGATGTATTTTAGGTGCTGCCTTTTTGTGTAGGCCTCTTTGAGAACTTCCTCATTGGTCTTTTTAGCTGTCCAGGGTCTTGAAATAGGTCACAGATTGATGAAGCAGTCAGTGGCTGGAACACCTTGTGAATGGGCAACATGCCCATTATTCTTTACAGGGTTCGATATTCGGTCCTCACTATTTCCATTATCCATCAGGCTGTCTTTAGTTTGGTTTTAAGCTTCTTACATTAATCATCCTTTTATTTCCTTGTTTCTCAAAATATTGCATGGTCTTCCCTCTTTGGAATATTACAAGTGATGAGTGAGCTAGTCTGCAGAGGTTGCTTTCAACTCAGTGATTTCTATGTTTAACCAGTCTGAAATGGATACCAAAGATCTTATTCAGGCAGTGAAAGACAACACTGTCATTAACTCTAAGAGTGTTTAGAGTGGGAGGAATACAGTTTTGACAATTTATTTATATTACACTCCAATTTTTTTACTATCTCTTTACACCACGCTCCTCAGGTTTTTGCCTCCTTGCATTTTCCTCTTTTGATTAAAGGACAACTGTTATATGAAATTCTTCTGAGACTTGCTGTGCCTCCACCATTTTCACAGGTGTCACAACTTTTCCTGCTCGACAGATTTGGGTGTTCTCGATCGTTTTGTTTTTTACACACTCTAAAGTATTTGTTACTTCTAAAATGAATTAGGAGTTATAAAAGCAATATTTAAAAAAAATTGCAGTCTTTAAGAGAAAGACAAGATTTTCGTTTTGCTGAATTCTTTACACAACAAATTACACTGCTGCAGCATAACAAGTATTTGAAATAAAAAACATGAAATATTTATTTCACTAAAACTACGTAAAAAAAAAAAAAGGCACAAAACGTGCCTAGTATAAATACATTTAACTTATAGTAACAATGGAAAAGAACAATTTGATGTGGAAATTACATACTACGAAGCTACAATTATTCCATAATTGTGTAACAGTGCTGAGGACCTGAAGTTGACTGACTCCATCAAGAGAATTGTCAAGCCTTCATTAACAACATGGGTGTTGAGGAAATCATCATCATTTAACATTAGAGTTCTCTGAGATTTTTGTGTGTGTGTGGCTAATTGCTGCTTTAGCTTAGATGCAGCCTGAGGGACTACCCGCAATATTTTTCAGCCATGAGTATTGATATCACTGTTCTAGTAACATGTTTAATATATCTTCATCACCATCTACCCACAATGGGATCATCAGGTCCTTCAGTAATGACATTTTCTTTTGGCAAGTAATTATTATTATGGAAGACACAACCAGTTCACACCTCCTGAGATCTGCATAGCATAGTTGGTATAGTTCCACATGTACACACATTTTCGTGTGTTTAGCACCATATCCCACAACGGTAACCTTGGTAATTGTTGCAGGCAGTGCATACAGGAAATTGGTTCATGTCATTGGTGCAAGACTCCGGTTTGTGCAGACACTTATAATCATGTTTGGAAGATCAAATGCATTGTACATCTTCAATTTGATTTTGAAGTTTATCCTAGATTAAAATGGAAGCAATCGGTGAATCATATTTCATCATTTTAAAATGTGCATGGTCTAGAACCGATGTTCTGAAGATGCCAGATTATTGGAAACTTTACAGCGTGCATGATCAGAAAAATAAAGCATACACGAATATGTACTATTTAAGCAGTCTCTTGGAAACACATGACAGATCATAATATTGACACATATCTATACACTTTTCAAAATTGAATATATCAGTCACTTTACACTAGATTGTATTTTAACATTTCCAGTTCTTTAAACACATTCTTCCTGATCTGATCCATTCAACCTTCTTTAAAAAAAAAAAAAAATTAAAGCACATTGGAACATTGCAAAGTACTCTCATAGTAAATCAGGTGGAAACAGGTGGACAAAATCCAAATTGTGATGAGCAGGCTAGTATAATGATGGACAGATAAATGTCTGGAATACTGATCCATCAAACACATTCAGTGCTCTCATTATAGACTTTATTTTTCAGTGTGGTTGCTTAATTAAGATTTTAAACATAGCTTTCAGAAGTTAAATTGGCACATTTTCTGATTGCAGATTGAGTCCTAATCATGTTCCATGTGTAAAGAGCTGAATCTCATCATCAGATGATTTCAAGAACATGGAAAGCAGGATTGGGATGAAATCCTTGTGTTGAGTTCTATTTTTTGATAATGCAACCAATATAATCTTGCTATCATCTTTAACAGGTTCCAGTAGCAAGGAAGCTCCCTATAATGTATTTGATTGACTCCATAATAAAGAACCTTTCAGCAACATTGTACCCTCAGCTGTTTGCTCAATGCATTGTGCAGATATTCTGTGGAGTGTTCGAAGAGGTAGTTATTGTTTTCAAACCTTTCATTTTAAGTATGTACACATGTAAAAGCTAATATTATTGGAGAGGATGTTGCCAATATGGTTATTTTCACTTATCATTTTTACATTTGAATTCAGTGTATATTTTACCTGCAGTTTTGATTGAAAGTGGGAACATTTGTCAATAAACATGGAATATTTGTGTTTAACTATCTTTATGACAATAAGCCACTACTTGCTTTGGGGGGGGGGGGGCGCATAAAGGATCGGAGAGTAAAAGTTGTTCTGAGCAGTTGCCATGTGTTCTTGTTTCACACTGATAGAAAAAGTTTTGACCTTACTGGTATTTCAACTTACACTCTCCTAAACATATTAAATATGATTAATAGGACGTACCATAAACAAGTAGATTTAATTTAAACTCTTGGAGGCAAGGCGTTATATATTATTGTTAATTAGACAGAAACAATGCATCTGATAATTAATGCTGAACTGTGGACATGATTTTCACATTGTCTCCTCTGGCCTGGTTCTTGGGTGATGCACCAGGGGCAGGCAAAGGAGCTGGTTTCAAAACATCAAGGAGACCTTGATCATGGCTACAGAAGTTGAGATCTGACTAGAGATAGATTCTTTTGTACTGGCTGTGATGAATGCAACGCTCTCTAAAGGACATGCAACCCGATGATGAAGATGCCTAGTTGCAGTTGCCTACACTATTCTGCTCTTGTACCAAACACTGGCAATCCATTCACCTTAATGCAAATTGCATTCATCTTTTGAAATTTCCTTTGGATTGATTGATTTAGCTTTGTTCCTTTGCTTGTTCATCAGATTACTACTACTATTCATTGTTCGCCTTTGGCATGCAAAGTGGGCATATGTCCTGTGGTTTGTAGCATAGCTGTTTAGTTTGCATCTTTCAGCACAAAATGCTCGGCTTCAATACAGCGTTTTTGAGTATCAGGTTATCTTTCCTCTTCAAATTGCTACTTGCTTAGCCAGATTGATTAGTTTCCTGGAGTAGGATCTTGCTTAGCTATATTTTAGCTATACAGGCCTGATGGAGTTAAAAGATTCAAAGCAAACATCTTTTCTTGCTAGAATGCTTCTAAATTGTTTCTTTGACACAAATAAATAAAAAGCCACTAATAGCGACATTAATTATTGAAACTTATTTGAAATTTTCATTTGATGTGCTCAAGATTATTTGGTGAACACACTTTTTTTAATAACAGTAAACATCAAATTCTACTATAAACATATTTTTCTGTGCTAATGTACATTTTAAATCTCAAAATGTTTATGTACATTGTGCTTATCTGCTGTGACTGAAAGATTTTTGAAGTTAAATGTATCCTTTAAAAACAATTTTTTGATGAGCTGTACTTAGAATTTCCTTGGGATAATTTTGATTATTCTTCATATTGGCTCATGCTAGATCTTGTAATGTTAGAATTCAAACAAAAGCCTAACAAATATATCTGTATTTGTAAAGAAGTACTACAGTCAGTTTCCAGTGACATAAAGGACTTAAAATACATTTTTTGCTGCTTACTAATGCATCTAAAGCTACAATAATACATTGACCACATTTATCTATTATTTATTTTAAACATTGTATGGGAGAACATAGGGCGCTGTGATATTATTGCAAACAGAAGGAAAACAACTAGCATTAATCTCAATTCTGTGATTCCCAGTCACCACAAGATATTAAAAAGTCTTGATTTCATCCTTCCCCATCACTTTTTTGAGCTTACAGTACAAACCCACAGAATTAGAATGAATTGGTTTTTGGGTATCATTTGATCACCTGCTTTACCATATAATGCATGGTAAAAGAGGCAGAATGGACGAGTAACATCAAAAGATGGTGAGTCAGCGCTATCAAAGCAAGAGACTGCGTGGAATGTGGTATGGCTATGGTAGCCAACCTTTGACACATAGACAGCACTCAATGATACTTTTAATTTATAAATTGTTGTTTGAACACTGAGCAGCTTGAACAAGTTTCCATCTCACCCTGTCAATTGGGTTTACATTACAATTACTCTGGTAGTTGTTGATCAGATATCCCTTGTCAAGATCAAGAAACGTTTGCTTCAGCTTAAGGCTGGTGACATCACCATACAGCTTGTACTGGTGATGTCCCCAAGAACCTCTGTTCATCAAATGTTGGGCATGGATGTAGAAATGTTCTGCAGTCATTTTGCCTGTGCCATGGTCACACTTATCAGAGGTTCCTATCTTTGGGGGGTCTAAAAATTACTTGTTCTATTTTGTTGAGCTGGCAGTAGACATCAGGAGTTGTGTATGTATGTACATAATGTATTTGTTCCTGACAAAGCTCCTTGATTCCCTATAAGTTGTATGTATTGTATCCAGGAATATTACAGTAAGATTGAATCTGAGTTCTGTATCTCTAGCAGAGCTTATAGTTTCTTATATCATTCAGGTCTTCATTCCCAGCACTTCCATTGTTGTAACTACTGACAGAGCATATGTGAGAAATACAATCCGTTCTTTTATTTAACCTGCTGTAGCAGTTTCTCTTTGTGTGCTGTTTTTAAGGCATATGGAATTCCTTCTCTATTTTCTGTTTGGTCGCTTATCCATCTGTGTAGGCATCTTCCCTATCAGCCACACATGCCAGATTTTTCTTAACGTCACATGGTGTAGTACCCCTTTCTTAATTTTTTTAACATTAACACCACACACACACACACCCACACCCCCAACAAAAAAAATAATTTTTTAAATATATATATATATATTGTTTATATTTTCTTATTGTTCTATATATTCCTTCTTTGTAGTATTATTTATTATTGTAGTACGTTTTATTACTCCAGAACATGTAGTAGAGTATATCTTCGTTTTGTTGTCTGTTTCTGTTGTCAGTTTTCTGAAGGCGGCACTTGTAGGCCGAAATGTAAAATATTTTGTCTTGTCCTTTTTTTTGGTAAAGCTGTCACCACACATTGAACAAGTGTAATTTATACCCCATGTCTTGTTACCAGTTTGGTAGACCATATTTTCTGGTGGATCATTTCATATCATTACCACATTACCCCAAAAATCATGTGCTGAAGGTCTGTAAAATATAGGGTCACTAACACCATATTTCGATAGATCGATGGCTTGACAAGCTGTCATTGTAAAAAGTATTGTTATGGAAACAGCGCCATATATTTTAGAGCAGTGATCTCTGCAATATGTGCCACTTTGGCACACAAGGTTTCTATTTTTGAGATTGTGGTTCTGCCCTACGTGCCGTCTTTGGCTCGAAAGGACAATAGATAGATAGAACACCATATTTCCCTATACGCCACTTGGCCTGACGGGGGTACTTTACTTTTACTATTTCATATCATTGACATTTTATAATCTTATCTCAACATTTTGTTCAGCATTATTGATGTGTGCAAAGCTTTTATGTGTTTGTTGTATAGCAATTCTTAGTAACTCTAATGGTTTTTTTTTTTTAAACAACTAATGCTTAAGTTCTGATGTCTCTTGTATGCTTCTATGTGGCACTATTAATCCATTGTTGTCAGTAGAGATCTTGGCATAAAATATTGTAGGAGGTGACACCAGCAGTCACATGATACAAGAAGTACAAGTACCTGCTTTGGTTTTCACGCTTGCAAAGCAGCAGCACAGTAAGATAGCCGAATCCATGAATTGCTGAGTAATGAAATAAAGCAACGTCCTTCAAGTTCAACGCAGCACGTCTGAGAGAAGAGCCAGTGATTGTCAACTAGATCAACAATTTTCTGTTATGTCTTGCTAAACTTTTGCACACTTTATGGTGTAATGTTTAACATATGAACAAAAAATATATAATATAAAACACTGTGCAAGTGTTGTTTTTCTTATTAGAGATTTGTGATGGTAGTTTCTTGTGTAAATGATTCATACCTGTCTTGATTCATATGTACCATCTATCTACACATAAAGGTGAACATTTGCAACTACTAAATTGATCCCACCGAAACATTACTCATGCAGGAGCATAACACAGTGTACAAGACTTTTAGGGTTGTACTGAGTAAAAACAATGAGTTTTCAGAGTTTCCCAGATAAAAACTATTTTTGCAAATTTATCAATAAATTAGTTACATATTTCTCAGTTTTAGTGAAGTTTTAGAGTAAGGGATAATCTAAATTCTTGGACATCATCTTTATCAGTATTGGATCTCTCAAAAGTGCATTGAAATTACCCACAGTGCTCTGTCACAAAAGTCAGCACAGTGATCTGTTTTTTATTTTCAATTCTCTGTGCTTGAGCAGTTGATACTTTGGTAGTTTTAACTAGTCATACTAAAGTATGACACAAAAGTTAAAAAGCTTACCTATGAAGTGTACTAAATTCTTTGATATTTAAAATTTGTGATTGTTGCGGTTAACAGCTGCATTTATTCTAACTGTATACTCCCATTTTAATCTTACACATTTTAATTTTCGTCTGCGCACTAATACAAGATATATTAATCAAATATACTCCAGTATGGACAATGTTAAAACAAATGTCAATTATAAGAACATGAGGTAAAGTATCATCAAGGACTTGTGATAATAATGTGTCATCTCCAAAATTGAGCCCTGAGTTAATTTTTTAAAATTCCTTCACACTGTGTATACTTGAGATATCAAGAGCAGTACATATTTATATGTGTCACTTTCAGTTGTTTTCTTTTGTATCTATTGTAGTTTCCTTGGCATTTGCACTAGAGTTACTGAAGTACATATTTCTACGTGTCACTTTCAGTTGTTTTCTTTTGTATCTATTGTAGTTTCCTTGGCATTTGCACTAGAGTTACTGAAGTACATATTTCTACGTGTCACTTTCAGTTTTCATTTTTATCAATTGTAGTTTCCTTGGCATTTGCACTCTAGTTACTGAAGTACATATTTCTACGTGTCACTTTCAGTTTTCATTTGTATCTATTGTAGTTTCCTTGGCATTTGCACTCTAGTTACTGAAGTACATATTTCTACGTGTCACTTTCAGTTGTTTTCATTTGTATCTATTGTGGTTTCCTTGGCATTTGCACTAGAGTTACTGAAGTACATATTTCTACGTGTCACTTTCAGTTTTCATTTGTATCTATTGTTTCCTTGGCATTTGCACTCTAGTTACTGAAGTACATATTTCTACGTGTCACTTTCAGTTTTCATTTGTATCTATAGAAGTTTCCTTGGCATTTGCACTAGAGTTACTGAAGTACATATTTCTACGTGTCACTTTCAGTTTTCATTTGTATCTATTGTAGTTTCCTTGGCATTTGCAATAGAGTTACTGAAGTACATATTTCCCAGTCAGTCAAGCAAATTTATATATGTAGATCATGAGTTATTCATCATCCTCATTTCTCTATTTGTCTCGCACGGTAAAATGATTTCTATGGCTGGTTTATTTCTGTTGAGGTTTTCAACAACAGATCACATCATCCCATAACAGAATTGGTCTGTGATATTAGTCTTTGTATGGATCATATAGAAGTTGATGGTTTTAGTTTTGATTATTGTAAAATTTTTAATTAAAAAAAAAAAACACCAATAACATTTGGTGTTAATATCACCACTGCACTTCAGAAATACCTATGGGTAGCTCAGTCTTGAAATACTGAGAGCCCTGAGTCAAATGCACACTAATGTTGCACTGACTGGGACCCAGACAACAGCCATTTGGCCTATTCTTTTTTCGATCAACTGCTATGGGTTTTTTTTAATTTGTGCAAATAGCACCAGGGACCTCCTGTTTTTTGCCGAGATATCCGAAAGGGCTAGACATCAAGTCTTACTACAGAGAGACCAGAGGAGGGTGAAGCCCCTTAAGAAACCATGAATGTGAAGCGTTAAATTCCTACCATCTTTGGTGGGATTACACTCTGTGACCTTCCTGTCGTGATGTTCACATTCTACTTCTAGATTAGTACTAAATTCCCAATTGTCTTGGATCTATAAATCTAGGAATTGTTTACTGCTAAAGTTATTTGTGTGTTTTGTTTCTTTTCAGTTTTGCTGCTCCTGACAATTTTACCCCTCATTTATAGAAAATATATTTATGTTTTTGTTTTACATGTGTAATGAATGCATTTTTGTTTTTACTTCTGTATTGTTGTACTTAATGTGACACATTTTTGTACCTTCTGAGAATTTTTGTATACGGTGTCTACATATTTGATATGTTTTCAATTGCTGGAATGATTATTCATTTGTTTTAAATACAGTTGTTGTATTTAGCCTTTTACTTAACAAATTTCTTTCAAGTACCTATTAGTACATGCAAACTGTTCATCTCTTTGTTGATTATAGAGAGCTGAACACCAATTTTCTCTTTAATAAGCACCTCAAGACATCCATACTAGACAAAATCCTCTCCATGTGGATCTTTTTTGAATATTGTGTCCTGATTAATGGATTCTAGATCAAACAGATCCTACTCCACCTCCTCACAGTGCCCCTAGAGAAGTCTAACCAGACCTTACTTTATCTCCCATTGGTGCTTTTGGAATAAGACCATCCAGTCTGTCAAAATCATCAGGGAGCGAGTGGGAGGGCAACCTAGTACTAAAGAATACAATGAAATTGGATGTGTTGGGGCGAAAGGAGTTATACTGCAAACCACAACGCATGCATGTCAACAAATTGTCCTTTTAAGGGCGGATGATGAAAAGGTCTAACTTTCTCTGTTCTCATTGGTGAACAATAAATGTCAGCAATGTTTCTGCCATCTTTCTTTCCTAGTTAAAAATCCAGGAACATTTTCAGGACGCCATCATGATCACATGACCTCTTATTTAACCTTACTAGTACAATAGTCCTGAGCTTTAACAGTGTACTCAGTGTTCTTTACGTGTAATCATCATCATAATTATGAGATCATTTATAGGCAGAAATCTCTACTTTAAAATGAGTTTGTGTGTCATCACTGCACTCCGAATATGTCCATATGGAGCACCAAGGAGCTCAGATCCCCTCAGCAAGTCCCGCAGTGTCCAGCGTCCCATTTCTGTGCTGATTGATAAGTCCTCTTATACACCAAGTTTCTTGTTTCTGGCTGAGCCAATCTAAACTCCCATATCTTAAACCGAAGGAGTGACGTGTACTCAAGGTTGTCGAAGTCCTGTGTCCTTCCCACATCTTGGAGAGCATTGATGAAGGTTGACTGTATTCAACGACTGCGAGCTGGCCAATCTTTAGGCTTTTTTGTTACCCTGTACTTCCCACATGCCCAGGGATGTGTAGACAAAGGTGACCCTACACATTTTTGATTTCTGCAATGACTCCAACCATTGCCTGCCTACAGAGCCCGGCTTCACTTATCGTGCTCATCAAATCACTTATGCAGGCGTGGGTGTAGTCTCTATTTTAAATGCCAATGTGAAAGATTTTTATTGTGTATCCTAACTCTTGCACACATCAGTGAGTGTAGTCTGTAGGGAGCCCTTGGTATCTTGTCCCTATCATCCTTTAGCTTCTTCTTTTCTGACTTTTACATGAGCTATTCCTTCTATTACCGTTCTTTCAAAGATGACATAGTAATGCCAGAAATAATTTTCTTTCTGTACTTAAATTTTCTAGTCAACTTTTTATATGTTCATGTGAGAGGTACTTGATAGTTCTTTTTTCATTTCCATATTATTAAGTTTCTTCTGTAGTATTTTATCTCAAAGTATAACATACTTGTTGTATGCCTGGTTGGTGCCACTTAAGCTGCATTTGCAAATTGAGACTGGGTATTTTTAACTTGATAAATGGTTGGTGTTTTGCTGTAGATGTTTCAATTTTTATTTTTTTTTTAGTCTTTCAAGCGGTTTCCAATCTCATTTTAATATATACTAGGCTGTTTCCATTGTTTGATTGACACTCAAGATATTCTAAACTATTTAAGATGCGGACAAATTTGTCCTTTTATACAACAGGTGGTTGCTGTGAACATGCACTAGATTTAACTTGTCTTAAAATGTTGCGTTATGAAACAATAATAATAGTCCCTTGGGGTCTGTTGATATACAAGACCTACTATTGCAGTACTTCTATGAAGGACAAGCATCACATGTAAAACCTGGTATGCATTTAAGTCATGGCAGCAACTTTCTGGGTCACAGATGACTTATTGGCATTACTTTAATCAGCCAGATAATAGTTATCTAATGATGTAATATAGCACAAGCTTTATGTTATCAATATCTCGGTCAATATCGTTGGAAAATGTATTTTGTGAAAAATGTCACAATTCTAATCATGTGTAATCTTTTGTAATCTCCTTTGTTCTATGTTGTTAATTTGGCCGTTAATCCTTTTTACACTTTGGAGTGTGAGGATTTTAAAAATTAAGACTTTGATCTAATGAGTAATTGATCCTCACAAATAAATCATTAAAAAATTTTTTACACAAAACACCCAAAGACATGTAGTCTGAATAAGGGTCAGCAAATCATAGCATATATGCCACAGTCGCCAGCACTCAACAAGTGGAAAAAGATTTGGCTCTCATCCAACCAGTTTGAGGGGCCAAAAAAAACTTGTTTGGCTGAACTGAATTAAAAAAAAAAAACCCCATAAATATGAGGTTATAATATGTATGAGTCATAGTAAAAAAAAAAACAAAAAAAAACGAAGTACCCCCGTCACGCCAAGTGGCGTATACATAATATGGTGTTAGTGACCATGACCATAAATTTTTACAGACCTTCAGCACATTATTTTTGGGGTAATGAGGTCAGTATTACGCCAGTGCCGCTTTACTTTCCCAGAAAAAAATCCGCTACCCATAAAAGGCTGGGTGAACCCAGAAGCCGTCGGTTGGGATCGAACCCTACCTCTTGTCCTTTGTAGTCCAGTTCACTAACCACTGAGCTATCGCGGCTTCCTTATGTTTGAGTCATGGTTCAATACAAATGAAGACTCCCAGCAGCGCACTGTTGATCAGTTGTTCATATCTAGCTGCTTACATTAGGACCAGCAGCAACTAATCAAAATCCAATTGCAGCCCTTTGAGGTACCTCTGAAAGCATAAACCAACCTGATCAAATGTACAGCAGTTAGACAATTCCGCCTCTGACATGTTGGGCCATAAGTTCTATAACATCTTGCTGTTTTTAAAAAAAAAAAGGACTGTTTGACTGCTTTGGAGCGTGGATGATAGTAGGAGTCATTGGCTGGTAAAGTCAGATGTACTTAACATGAGTCTCAGGTATATTTGTGTTAAAACCTCTTACAGTATCCTCATCTTGTGCACTAAAATTGACTTTCCTGGGCCCAGGTTGATGAGAAGACAAGGCAGGCCATGTATAAGCTAAGGCAAACCTGGCCGGACATCATCCCAAACAAGCAATTGTACCTCCTTGACAGAAAAGTTCAGCTTATAGATCCAGCTTGGCCTATCACAGCTAAAGCCCCAGAACATGGTGTTATCCACGTGAATCCAAAATTTTTGAAGGTAAAGATTTCCCAGGAATGGGTCTACAGATAGCTTTAAGTGTTCCAGCAATTTATTTACATCATAAGACTTCATTTGATCTTCGTTTTGGACATGTAGCAAGTATTCCTTCAACGCTGGACTTTCTTTTCTTCTTTAATTAAGTGAATAAACATAGTTTAACAAGTAAATAATTCTTACATTTTTTCACTTAAGATTTTGTTTGAATCCATGCTGACTGTGTGCAATTTAGTATATTCAGAATGAATTGAGGTTAATGATCAATACATTTGAATTATTCATGAAACAAAAAACTTTCACTGTGATAATGCCACATTTACAACATTAAACACTTTAAAAACCTGAATGCTATAACCACACAGTGAATGTGATCTAACTAGCCACTCTTTGGAAATTGACTCAATGAAACAAACACCTTCATCTTCAAAACCCCCCTTCTCGGTCTTTCCTTTGCATTCCCTTTCTTTAACATCTACCTTGCCTTTTAGATGATGTTCTCCAGAACTTTAGTATTTTATCTGCTGAAAATATTTATTTTACTTGTTTTGAATATTCCTTTTGCAGCAGATTGTATCAACAGATTATTGCATTCTTGTTCTATTCTTTTTTTTTCATGGTATTGTAAGTATTCTTCTATAACACCTGTATTAAAAAACATTAAAGGATTTCTCATGAGATCTGTCGGTAGATAACAAGAATATAAATCTTAAGTTTAATGAATCTGTTAACACATCTAGTGTATGAACTGTTATATGGAGCCTTTTGGACACAATTAGTTTTACTTCCTTGCAGCCGAAAGAGAAAGATGAGAGAAGTCCCCAATTCAGCCCGGTGCATTCAGATTCATCTGTTGATGAAGCAATACGAGAAGAGTTGTATGCAAAGGAGAAAGAACTTCAGAAACTGCGCTTGGAGCTTGAACTGGCAGAGACTAAAGCAAAATTAGAGCAGCAAAAGAAACAGGTAGATTTTGGATACTTGCTCAAACCTGAGTTTGTTACATTTCACAACAGCTAGTAGCTGAAAGTGAACATATGTGCAGTTAAGCCTTAATTTTGTTGAGTTAACTTTAATGTAATTTATAAATTTCCTAGTCCTAAAATCTAACACAACTATCACTTGGTAACATTATGCTGCAATTTGAGCATTCTGTACCATCAAATAATATTAGGGGAGTTAATACAAGTAAATAAAAAGTTGAGTGAAATCATCCTCTTACGTACAACAGTTACTCCTCTTTATAACCGTATAATAAAAGTGGGAGTAATTGTTGCAGCTGGGAAACATGTGAGATATGCGCCCAATACATTCAGCACATTAGTAGAAACAGTTTGCCTTCCTTGTTCAATCTCTTCACTCCAGACTAATGATTCTTTCCATGGCTGCCACTGGAGCAGGGTCTTAGTTCACTTGTTCTGATACAAGTTGTTTATTACTCTCAGCTCATACATAATTTGCAGCCTAGGTCTACCATAATCAAGGTATACTCAAACTTTACTAATTGGTAGATGTAAATGCTGTAGTTATGTGAAAAAAAAATATATCCTCTTCCTCTTGTGCCACGCCTGGTTTTTCTGGCACCTTTCTATTTTCCATTCAAAAGTTTTGCTTAGTGAAACGTTTGTAAAATAACGGTGGTTAATAAGTAATGGTGGCTTATGTGGCCAAGACGAAGAGGGAGGGGGGAAAAAAAAAGCACTGCATCAAGATATATGTATAAGTGATTTGCTAAAGGAGCATGAAATAAACTTCAAAATATGATCTTGAAAAAAAGCCTGATCTTAGAAATTCTTGTAAAAAATATTTTAAATTATTTTGTCAAAGTATTCAAACAACCCTTTTGCACATGTACAAATAAGGTATCTACAAGTTGTGTAGTTTTCTGACATAATATTCTTTAGTGATTCTTCATGTTTTGCCTGAAGCTGTTTGCCTTGGTTTTATAGTATGAAAAGGTGACTTCATTGTGCTAGCTTTCAACATATATTTTTGGGTTGCTCTTTCTCCTTTGATATGAATGAATTTCAGCAGTTCTTAACTTTACCATTAGCCTGTAGTATCTTTAAAAATTCTCAGGTGGTTTATATGAGCTGATCTACACTGGACCAAATGGTTGGAAATTAGTTTTACTTCAAGCTTAATTGTCAAGCAGTGCTCACAAGTGTTACATTCTACCTGGAGCATTCTGAGAGCTCCATAACCATGAACTGAGCACTTTCTCTTGTCATAAAAGATTTTATTTCCAACTTAAATGCCAGCATCAGTATGTGAAACAAGTCTTTGAAAGTGAAAACAAAATAACATACTACTCAAGAATTTCATTCAGTTGATAGCAAAAAAACTTTCTGGATTCTGTACTCTCTTATAGCATGCAGTGAATGATTTCCTCTGTAACGGTGTGATTATCTGCAAGTATGCAGCATCTTCCAAAGTGTCTATAATCAGTATCAACCTAAACAGTTATGTCATGTTGCGGTAATATCCACGACGAGATACCTGATAAGTTGAGAATTTACAACTGTAGCTGGTTGGTCTTTACAACTCTTGCTGCTTGTAGCCCAGATAGATTTCCTCCAATCTTTTTTGTTGGTGAGGAGTATGACCTCAGTAGTTGGATAAGTTGAAAGTTTGCATGCTCATTAGGTCATCTGTTCCACTTGAGGCAGAAGTGACATCTAATTTGATTGATAGAGGTGGACATAATCTCAGCTGGAAGATGAAACTGATTTATTTCAGTAGTTTGCATCAAGTGGGTCTATCAAGTGTCAGCATCCAGTTAGTTCAGTCTTTCTTTTGTTATCACTTAATGCTTCTTCTGCCATGTGTTCAACCTAATGTCCTTTGATATCTAGCGAAATCCTTCTGATAGTTTGCTTAACTTATTTTATTGCCTAGGATTCTAATGTAGTCATGGATTTATTGTAGAGTGACCTCCATACCTTTACAACTGGTTGGATAATGGTGGAGTTATGACAAATCATGGTGTATAACTATAGTGCTTACATTTTCTTTTCTTTCAAGGAATTAAGATTCGTTTTGATTGTAGTGATATTAATGAAAACTGACAAATCTGAAGTAATAAATACATGGCTTTGATGATTAAGAGTTTCACAAGAAGAGCAGAGAGATAATGAGGCCTTCCCTGACAAATTATATGATTGCTAGAAAGGCCTGGGAAATGTCACTCATTAATGGTTAGGATCTAGTGGCAGTAATTGCTGCTAAATAAAAGGGTTATAAGCTGCATAATAAACAGCGCCACCACTAAAAGTGATCAGTGACTCATAGCTAGCTGTTTGCAATAGAAGATCAATATCCTACTTCATCGCCTCAGATGTTTCTGGAAACAGTCTGGCCAAGCAAGCAGATATCAAAGTGAAAAATGTACCCAAAAACATGTTGAAGTCATAATCTATCACATCTTGCAGTAATTGATAACACAAGTTCTAAATAAGGATGAGCACTGAGTTGTATATAGTGGGTGGTGAAGATTTTAAATTTAGAAGACAGAACATACACTAAAAAACATATAGGTTAGTATAGTCTCTATGACAAGAGATAAGTTTTATGATACATCTAAATAAATATTTGCTTTGTGTTTGCATGTTTCAGCTTGAACAGCAGGCTATGCAAAAGTCTAATAAAAACTTAATAGACCGGGAACCTCCTCCTGCAATAAAACTTCCCCCAGTACCTTCAGCAAGTTCCTTACCAACAACTGGTGCTCAGTCAGGCAGTAGGGATCCTAGGGTCAGTAGAGACCCACGCCTCAGCAGGGATCCTAGATTGAAAAAACAGCAGGAACGACAAGAGCAAGAAAGAATGGTGATTGAAAAAGAGCAAGCTGAAGTGATAGCTCTTGTTAATTCAAGAGCGGTCGTCGATGTTGCCAAAATAGATGGCATTCCTCCTGCAGTAAGGGCTACTCCCGTAGATTCAGTCTCATCCAATTCATCAGCTTCATCACGTATGGATTTAGCCACATTGCTTAATTCATTCAGCAATGCTGCAGCTAAAGTGGCGGCTGAACAGGCAAAGAAAAAGAGTAGTCAGCATTCAATTTCTGCTGAACCAGATGCTAAACCAAACTCTCCCGAAAGTCTTTCACAAAGAAAACAAGATGTACATTCAAAAAATACAGAACTTCATTCTAATAGAAGTGAATCAAATACCACAGAAAAAGGTACAACTAGACAGTCACAAATTGAATCAAAATCTGATAGAAAGAGTACTGAGAATGAGAGAACAAAAGAGCATAAGGATATTTCTTCCAAAATTAAAGAAAAGAAATCTGAAGACAAGTATTCAAGAAAGGAAACTAGAAAAGAGAGTCCTATGAAGGATAAGGAGAAACAAATTAGTAAAGATAGAGAGAAAAGAGATATTAGAGATAAAGATAGACAGGACAGTAAAGA
This sequence comes from Megaustenia siamemsis, assembly GCA_032433765.1. Taxonomy (NCBI): domain Eukaryota; kingdom Metazoa; phylum Mollusca; class Gastropoda; order Stylommatophora; family Ariophantidae; genus Megaustenia; species Megaustenia siamemsis. The sequence continues at coordinate 17,459,953 of JAVIAB010000102.1, forward strand.
AAAAGATAGGCGAGATAGTAAAGAGAAAGATAGACGAGACAGTAAAGATTCAGAACGGCCAAGAGACGGGCGGGACAGCCGAGAGAGAAGATCTGATGTAGATGTCAACCGTCATGGTACACGAAAAACCTATAGGGGACACTCTCCTCCAGATTTCAGACGTGATACATATAGAGATGGTAGACAGAACCGAAATAGAGGCCGGAACAGGGAAACGCATAACGATCCAGTGATCCATTCTATGGATGGCAAAACTGACCAATTTGGTCGCATGTTGAGGTCAAAGTCAGGGTCCAACAGCAGAGACAGATCACCAGTAGATAGAGAAGCGGAAAGAGTATCAAATTCACCAAAAGTGGATATTGTGGAGGACAAACTTAACCTAGATAAACAGTCAAACGAAAATTCCTTTGACAACAATCCTGCACGAGAAGAGCCTGAGACTGTTAACGATGATGATGTTGAAAAGTCTGATACCAAAGTCAATGATTTGCCACATACCCTAGCTAGCGCAAAAGCAGCTAGTGTAGATTTGAATCCACTTGAAAGTCTGAAGGCAGATAATGATGGGCCTATTGACAGAAATGAAAGGGAATCGATTGTCACAGAGGAAGTGAATGGCGAATTAAAATCTGACACTATGGAATTGGACCAAGAATTGATTGATCCAGTAGTGAGCAGTATCAAAAGTGAAAACTTAGGGATAATGGAAACAAAGGAGGTTGCTGCTGAAAGTGTCCTGAGCTCAACAGAGGATGTTGATATGCGTATACAGCAGCAGACAGTTAAAGTAAAAAAAGAACAAGATGATAGAATGGAAGTTGTACATTCAGAAAAAGCTGAAGAAGCTGATCTGAGCAGTAGCAATTCACAAGCCACCAAAATGAAACGGCCTTTTCCCGACTCGGATGAACCTAGGCCAGATGTTCGCCATTACAAGATACCAAAATTGGCACCTAAGAAGTTTGACGTGAAAGCTGATAACCAAGAAGATATAAGGTACTTTCCTGCAATAACACTTTGTCTAAAGCTTTTATAATTAGGCTTCATTAAAACAAGTTTATGATATGATCTATTGTCTCATCTACTTGTATTGTCAATGACTGCTTGCTGTCTTTAATCCATTTACCTCACTTTATCTTATGCTTGTTCAGCTCATGTTTATAATAAAGAGCTGCTTTATCTATCCTTCCTGCCTATTTAAATTGAGCTGTAAACACACACACCTCTATAATGAATTACAAAAAAGTACGTTTTATGGAATATTATTTCAATGCCCATATTTTTTGGTGTCTATCAGTCAACTCTTTAGAGAAGTCCTGGTCGCATCCCTACTAGTATGTCATCGGTAAAGTTTTCGCCCTTGTGAGCTATAGATGGTGGACAGAATCCTATCCATGACTTGATAATTGGAACACCTTGTACGGAACTGCAATGGAACCCATAAATACCTGCACCATTATATGGCGCTGGACCAAAGGCCGTCAACCAACTCATATCTCAGAAACGACTTAGCCACAGTAATTTCTAAAGCTCTTTATAAATATGGCTTGTAAACCAGCTTAGAGTTTGTTATAGTATGTCAAGGGATATGCTGAAGAAAGGAATCATCTGAACATTTATAGATTTGTTCAATATACAGTGAGGGACACTTGATGATAGGCTTTTTTTTTCCCCCTGGACCGACAAAGCTGCAGGAGTCACCCAACCTCAAAATAGGCACCAACAATTTTTCTGGAAGTATAGGCAGCCTGGCATGATACCAGCCACATTACCCAGAAATATGCTGTGGTCATGGAAAAATATTGTCACTAACATCATATTCCCCATATTCCATTGCATCCAAGTGTTCACGCATCTGCGGTAAAAATTGGATTTAGAGAGACTTTTTAGCATAAATTTGCATATCCAGGCTAATCTTTTAGCAGTACAATCAAATTCTATAAGCAAGTAAAGTGTTTTATGGTTATGCCATACTTGGGTCTGTCATGTCATAGAATCACCAGATACTAAAGTGAATTAGTAAATTGCACTATTTGTAGTTTTCCAGGAATTTCACGATATATATTTAATGCCATTATGTGTACAAATGTAATTTTCTTGGCAGTAAATTGTTTGGAGAGGAAGACGTGGACTATCGGCGTCAAATGTTGGCAGCACCTGTGCAGCATCCACCTACTGTACCAAGTCAGAATGTTATGCCTTCATCACCACTTGACATTAAGAGTCCTGCTCAACGAAGATGGAGCCAGTTCAAGGAAAGCCACCCAGATGATTTTTCTCAAGATATGCAGCGTAAACGTTTACGTGATGCTCAGATGCAATCTATAGCCACAGATGTTCATGATGTTGACTTGAGACCTCTTACATCTTCAAGACAGAGATCCTTACCAATGCCTCATTTTGATTCAAGCATTCCCATCCCTAAGGTTTGTAGCATATTTTATCATGAATTGCTGTTGCTTAAGGTGATATAATTTCTAGAATGCTTAATTTAATGAGTCCTCTTATCCCCACTGATACACAAGGCACATGACTAGAGATCTCCACATTTGTCTTTCGATCACCTCATGAAGCCATTTCTCTATCCTGCATACCATGCCATATATCATGTGGTCTCCCTCCTGTTTTCTCGTTACCTGGAGACCACCGAAGAGCTAAACATCTCTTTAGATGTCAGAGGCATTCTGAGAGCCCATAATTTATAGAATATGTGGGATGTTTTGTTACAAAATGATATAATGTGTTTGGAAATTTTGAGACCCTTGAATTTTAGTTTTTGTAAGTAGAATTTTGGATTCTTAATAATAAAGCCATTATTAACTGACAATTACATATTATTATGCAGTCATGATTTTACGTTAATATTCAGATATATATATTTTCAGGATCTTTCAGCAGAAAACCAAGAACAGATACTGCAGCGAGCTGAAAAGGAGTTGAAAGAAGGCCGTATAAGTCATGGAGATCATCAGGAGATTGTTCGCCAACTTGGACAAGTATATGATATTCAGAAGAAACGACATAACTTTCAGGAGAGGCCAGCAAGATTGTTGGATCTTAGAGATCCACGGTTGAGAGGAATTCGAGAGAATAGATCAGCATACCCTGAAGATGTTGATAGAAGGGTTCATTATCTGGATGATGAAGATACTCACAGAAGAGGACAGTCCAGGTCACATTTGCCTGCTGCACCTGTTCCTGGAGATATTTCTGATGACCACAACAGTAATTCCCCAAGATACAGAGAGAGACGAGATAACTATCGAGCAGGATATGATACGAGCCCTAAAGAAGACTTTGATGCTCGCCGTTTGATCCGACAGAGACCTAGACATGATCACCGGCTGGAGTATGAAAGGCATAGAGAAATGGCAGACGATTGTGATAGTAGATCACCTCGAGAGATGGACTCAACAAAACAGCATTCATTAACAGACTATGATGACAGAATACCATCAAGGTATAGGGATTATGATGCTCGGCAAATACGAAATGCCGATCGTTTTGAAGAAATGCAAAATCATGACTTTGATGCTCGGCGCCTACGACATGATGAAGATGATCGTCTGAAGTATAGAAATGAGAATCTGAGAAACTCATTTGATGAATTTGATGCACCTCATATGCGTGGCCCTTCAGTGCGAGGGGAAATACCTCAACATGATGTTAGGGGCTCAGCCATTAGAGATGACAGGCATGATGACATTCGCAATATTAGACATAATTCTCCACCCTCGGAAGTTCCATTCAGAGCCCCTGCTGATGATGTTGAAGCAGTCCGACCTTTTCCTCCGTCTGGGCCACACATTAGGGAGCCTTTTGTTAATCAGGGACCAAGGCATTCTTCAGCTCAGGATATTCATGGCCCATCACCAAATTTTCCCACTCCTGTTATCAGACAAGAACAGCGGATGCCAGTACCACCTGGTCCAAGACCACATGCTCCAGCAAATGCCCCACCTGGTCCCATGATTCAAAATCCTGTTCATCAAACAGGAGTGTCTGACCCTATGGATGACCCTAGATGGTCAGCCATGAAAGGACTTCTGGACAATGATGGTACAGAGGAACTTGTTATTGATGGGAAGCCTTTTGAGCTGAGAATGGGTACTTCACGTAAACTGCGAATTTATGGAAAAGTAATGGATGTGGCAGTTGACTTAAAAGAAAGAGGGATCAGAGTGGATGGCCAGTTAGTGTATAAACTTGGTGAGCCCATTAAAGAAGTGCCTGCTATTGGTAGAACAGTTAGACTATATTACCATGGTCTTCCAAAGCCAATATGGCTAGATGGCCAGCAGCATGAAATGAGAATGGATGCGCCACCAAGAAATGTAATGGTTGATGGAGTTAGAAGAGGCTTCCAAATTGATGGGAGAGACATGATGATACTAGTGGATAGACTTGAGAAAGGTCCATATGGAGGACCTCCCAGAAAGATAAGAATAGGTGGTATTGACCATGACATTGCCTTCCAGGCTCCTCCTCGACGCATTCTTATAGATAACAAATCATGTGAGCTCAAGCTTGACAGTAGGATCCCGTATGTTATCATTGATGGTAAGCCCCACGGAATACGTTTTGATGGAGAGCCTCGAACTGTGTTTATCAATGAACAGCCATTCACAATTCCTGTTGATAGAGCAGAGAAAATTCGAATTGGTCACAGACCCACATATATAGCATTTGGAGGCCCTGCCCATGAAATTATAATCGATGGCAAATGGTTTGAAGTAAAATTTGATAATGTTCCCAAAGACATCCATCTTGGCAATAGAAATTTTTCTGTTAGAATTCCTGGCCCCTTACCGCGTGTGAAAATACTTGATGAATTGCCTCCTGATTTTGATGTGTCACGACTTATGTCATCAAATCCGAAGGTTGCTCCACAGCCTACACGTATGCCAGAGCTTGTAGAATCTGGTGCTCTGGGGTCTTTGCCTCCCAGTACTCCTTTCCTCCAAGGCCATGAAAATAGTACCAAATTACCTGAAGGGATGCATTCACAGACTAAGCCCACCTCTGATAGTATGCACCAGCAGGATCAGTCTGGTCCAGAAGGAGCTCACGCTTCGGCGCATCAAGGTTCTGATGCAAAACATTCAGCTATACAGACTGGTTCTGTCAGACCAAACATGACATCCACCTCTGAAGGCAATTTGAGACCAATTGGACCTTTGAATTCAGAAAGCATTAGATTTGGCCAGCCACAGCCTTCTCCAATGGTACCCCAGCCTAGTCAACAACTCATTTCACAGTCAGCTATGGCTCCCATGCTTCTCCAGCAAAACCAGATGCACCATGGTCCAAACCCCATGATGGGTCTGCAGAGACCAAATTTGATTGGGTTTTCAGGCATAAACCATCCTCTTCAGAATCCCAGAATGTTGCAGCAGACACCACCAGTCACCTTGCTTGCTCAGGGACTTCTCACTCGTGAGTACACAGTTTCATGTCAACTTTATAATTCATCTTTAACATCAAATAAAATGTAATCACCCCAACATATTCACTGTGTAACTGCCTAAGGGAAACTGCCACCTCTTTTAATGTCCATCTCTTTCTGACTTAAAGCAGTCTTTCTTCAGTTTTAAATATATAGGAACTTGCTTTACTTTAGAGTTCATGCTTATGTTACTGCTGACTCAGTCAGAAAACTTACATTTTAACTGGTTTTTTTTTTTGTTCTTTTCAGAATGACCGATTACTTTTAAGTTTGCTTTTGCCCAACTGCTTTTTTTTTTCTCTTTCGCCAACTATCACCTCTAGCAAAGTCCCTAGAGTTTAGGAATTGAATTTAGTAGGTGAATCCGTATTTCCCTGACAGCAGTGTGCACAGGGGTCCTTTGCCGCACAGGCAGGTAACTCCACCTTTGGAGGTGCACATATTTTTTTCCGTCAATGAGTAATTGAAGTTTCAAGCCAAACCTCGCTGCTGAGACCAGGAGTGGGTTACCACAGAGAGAAATCACAAATAAAAATCCCAACTGTTGCCTCCGAGATTTGAACTCACAACCTCTCTGTCTTGAGACCGGCGTCTTTCCTTGAGACCAACCAGTCCCCCTCCATCTGCTGTCAGTGTCATAATAAAGGTGCCAAGAGTCTTCTCCAGATATCCGATATTGGGGCTGGGCTCCTCATCCAATAGGAAACAAACTCCAGTATGATCACTAGATGGAGGACTGGATAGTTTAGGGCTATGATGCCTCAGCCTCTGGACAAGAATATACAAGATTGAAATTCTGTCATTTTGGAATTAGTGGTTTCTTCATGGCTTTCCCTGATCTCTGCAGATGCTCTGATGCCCTCTAGAATCATGGTGAAAAACATGTCCTGTGTGCACTCTGCGCACGTTAAGGAACCCTTGACAATTAAAAGTCAAAAAGAGTAGGCCTTAATTGGTGCTGGCAAAATTAAGCAAGTAAAACGCTACCCATGCTGAAGACTCATGTGTCTGGTTGAAATATGCAAGTAACACTGCTTGCACTAGCAACACAATGCTTCCATACCCACTAAATGGGAGGTATGCTAAACAAGATGTTGTGCAGATGGAGAGTGAAGTGTAAGATGTTTATTTCTCATGTTCATATTGGGGTGAGTGAGGGAAATGTCAATCACACAAGATGGCTCTAGAGAACAATATCTGCACTTGGAAGTGTGTTGTTGTATGTGTCCATACAGTGATTTTGTTTTATCTGTAGTTGGTATCTTGATTCTTCTAGCATCACTAGACATCACATAGGACTTGTAGTGTTTTTCACCATCTTCTCTATTCTTGGGAAGATGTTCGACCTTATGTAATGAGTCTGTGCAGGTCAGCTTTGCTTCTCTTGTAAGTGTTCTTTTAAGTGTCTCTCTAGTTCTTACTCTTTTTCTGTAGCTTGATGATTCTCACAGAGGAGCCTGTTTTGTAATTCTCTTGTTGTCTCTTCTTAAAACATGTGCAGCATATGTCCATCTTCTCTTCCTAATTGTAGATGAGTTTGTTGGTTGCATGGCCATTTCTCTTATTTCAATATTAGTCTTGAATTTGTTCCATTGTACACAGAGTATTCTTCTTAGGTGTTTGTATTCAAAAGCGTTTAGTTTTTTCTCAATCTCTTTTGTTGTTTTCCAACTTTCACATGCGTCGGTAATGGTTGACAATATGTTTGAATTGAATATTCTAAGTATTGTATTTTTGTAGTTGATATCCTGTTTGTTTCTTTCATACAACTGCTGAAAGGTTTTTCTTATTACTGTTTAACAGAAGTTGCTTCAAGTATGATGAACTCAACACTCCAGAATCTGCCAGACTTTACAGCCAGTCTTAGAGCTTTATCACAGCTCAACGCAGTTCAGCAACAGGCTCAGCAACAGGCGCAGCAACATGCTCACCAGCAGGCGCAGCAACAGGCTCAGCATATTCATAGATACCCTACAGACAGTGATCATGGGGCAGCTATGGTGACAGGCATGCAGGGCTTTGCAAACCACCAGGTATTAGCTTATCTATATATTACACAATGATTGGTTTCTTTTAAATTCTCTGTAGTTCTGCGCATTCACATCTCTTACCATTGTTAGTCATGAGTTCATTTAAAGGAGGGACCCAAGCTCCTCATTTTCTTTCCGCAAGTAATGCATCTTTCTATCTATCTATTGACCTTTCGAGCCGTAACTGGCCCATAGGGCATAGACCCAGATACTCCTCCTCTTATCAAAATTTATACTCTAGCAGTTTTCAATCCTTGTAAAGATCTTTTTATCAAATCTCGCCATTGGTCTCTGTTCTGTGCAAGCAACTCTATCTCATTGAGGGAGCCGATTCCTGCTGCTCTTGCCTCTGATCAATGTTCTTCTCAGTGTCTCTCTGGGTCGGCCTCTTTCCTTTTACCTGTTGTTTCCCACATGAGGGCTTACTTTGCTATTCGGTTATTATCTCTTCTCATCACACGTCCAACTTCCTCTTACCTGTTGTTTCCCACATGAGGGCTTACTTTGCTATTCGGTTATTATCTCTTCTCATCACACGTCCAACTTCCTCTTACCTGTTGTTTCCCACATGAGGGCTTGCTTTGCTATTCGGTTATTATCTCTTCTCATCACGTCCAATTTCCTCTTACCTGTTGTTTCCCACATGAGGGCTTGCTTTGCTATTCGGTTATTATCTCTTCTCATCACACGTCCAACTTCCTCTTACCTGTTGTTTCCCACATGAGGGCTTACTTTGCTATTCGGTTATTATCTCTTCTCATCACATGTCCAACATATGACCATCGTCTTTTCTTTATTACTGAAATTAGTGGTTGATTGGCGATTTCTCTAATGTCCTCGTTTGTTTTGAATTCGTTCCATGCTATACCAAGTATTTTCCTTAGAGACATTTATTTCCGAATGCGTTCAACTTTGTTTTTATGTCTCTTGTTCTCCAGCTCTCACATGCATACTTAAGGGTTGATTGTACGTTTGATTTGGATAGTCTAAGTAATCTTATTTTTCTTCTTATAACAAAAATGTTTCTGTTATTATCATCATAACTCACTTATAATGTGATTCACTAAGTTGTTAGACCAGACTAATGCATGGAAGGATGCATTTAGAAATGAAACTGCTAATTAAGGAAATGTAACTGAGAATGATGCAGTAGTGTTCACAGATGGCTTGGTAATGTCGATTCTCATTTAATGTTGAGGACTGTTCAAAATGGATTGCTATTAGATGAGTGGCAGGCATGCATAGAAGGCCCCATAACTACATGTGCTTGTACAGGTATACTAGACTTGTCATATGCTGGTTCATGAAAGTGAAAAGAGCTGGCCCAAAAGGCACTAGTGATGGGGATTGGACAAGGAAGAGATGTCGGAGACAATCACAGACTGCTTGCCTATTGAAGGATATCACTGAAATTTATATTCTTTTGCCCTCAGGCCACAAGAATTTAAAATTAAGTACAGGACAAATAAATAAACATGCAGAAGGAAACTAAGTCTTTCTATTTATCTAGAATTGATTGATTTGTTAACCTAAACCCAGCACATTTGTGATAATGCTCCTTATCTAGCTTATATGGTATTATCTTCATTGCTGTCTTTTCACAGAAACCACAGATGGGTATGCCACTAAGGCCGCCCACTGTTCCTGTAACAACAGTCCTTCAGCCTACAGCTACACCCTTTTCAATGCCAGGCTTCACAGGTAAGGAAAAAATGATTGTTGTTACGAGCATCTGCTTTCATGTGCCAAGGTGAAATGCTGCATTGTTTCTCATTCTTGGTTAGTTCACCACTAATCACAGACAGATAAGTGCCTAACTTGAAAGTTTGTGTGTTTCAACATTTTCTCGATTTCTCACCAAGTTAAAGTTACAAGATGTGAATTAGATTACAGCATAGGAACGATAACAATTTTTCATTGCCCAGCCTGTGAGCAGAATTTCTTTGATGATGCTTAAACATGCTCTGAAATCATGAAATATAAATTGATTGTATCTAAGAGAGTCATATGTTAATATAACAATTGCAAATTCATTCTTTCAGGTCCTCAGGGAATTGCAGTACCTGCACCAGTGACTACAGCACCAAGCAGCATTCCTGTTACCACCCAGTCTTCTGCAACATCCACCCCACAAATGGACATTAACAGTCTGCTCAGTAAACTGATACAAGTAGGGCTTATCAAGGATTCTGTTAAAGCTGATGTCCCTGTTCCCTCAGAGAAAGCACCTGACCCACCACAATCTGAACCAGTGCCTAGTCTTGTCAAGGAAGAAAATAAGGTAGCACAAAGATGAATATTTTTTATTTATATTATATTATATTTTTATGTGGAAGCAATAAGGACATTTGATTGTATGTAAATTGTAGGTTATATCTCACAAGCAGAAAATATTCATCTCCTATTTTAATTCCTTTAGGTGTATTTGCCATTCCTCTCACAGCAACACCTTTCCATACATTCTTATTCTTGGATTATTTTTTTTCTGTTTCCTTCAGTTAAGTCATGTTCTTGACAGTTTTATTTATTTCCCTGTCAGGGAAGAAAAGAATGCCAAGACAAAGACCGGTTGCCTGTTAAGCCAACAATTGATACAATTCAGGATTCCTCCTTGTATAACTGAAAGCTGTATTTTTGTTCTAGAATCTTCTGTATTTCGAAATGCCAGTCTTCTTAGACAAGGTTAGAAATACTATATTCTGGTTGTGTGGTATATATTTGATTACTACTAATGGAAAAGGGAGATATGAGAGATTCCAATGTGTGAGAGGAAGATTGTAGGAGAAATGTTCCCCTTATTAACCAATGATAGGTTTCTGTTTAAATCACCATGGACATATAAAACAAATGCATTTTGCTTGGCTCCACAGAAAATCGAGATTATTCCAGATCTAACAGATTTTGACTCAGACAAGTTGAAACAGTGAGTGCAGCTATTATTGTTCTTGGACTTTGTTGTTTCATCTTTGTAGTGATCTCATTTATCTTAGTAGGAAGTTAAACTAAAAGTTTAAAAAAAAAAAAGAATTTGGTGAGATTTTGCAATTGTTTTAATCCCTTGACTTAAAGTTTAATATTTGGGTCAGAGTGCATTTTTTCCATGTGCCCAATATTTGAGACATATTTAACTACAAATTGTAGAATCTTTTAGAACCACTCATCTCTAATAAATTTTCTGAAGATCTAATGACGGAATGCAATTATCGGGTACCTGCATTTTGTAGAGATGGAAACAACTCATCTCTATATAATCTGCAGAATATAGGAAAATGTATGTTGTGAGTTAAAAGGATATCTTTTTTCTCTTCATACATGTAAAACTTTAAAAAAAATTAAGTAAACAGATTTTCTTCTACATTGTCATCTATGTGTGCTATCATGAACAATAGTGTTGTGGATGATCTTTGTAATGATTTGTCTTGTTCATTCATCACTTTGCATCATGTTGCAGGACACACAAGCATGTGATAGACCAGCTCCATGAGGGCATCCAGTGCCACACATGTGCTGCCAGGTTTACAATGAGCGATCATGAGAAATACAGAGCTCACTTGGATTGGCATTTTAGGCAGAACAAACTGGAGCAGGAGATGGTGAAAGTTGCTAAAAACCGCAAGTGGTTCTATTCTATTCTAGTAAGTGACATAACACAATAGACATGCAATTATGCTAGTGAACGATATCTCTTTAACATTTATTTCTGGCTAGGCAGCCGAACACATGGGTGAAAACTTGCGTGCTAAGATGCTGGTTCAAGTCTCGTACTTTACCTTTAGCCAATGCCTTCCAGTAAATTTGGAGAAAATCAAAGGCTCGAGATGCAGTCCCAAGCAAGTGTGTGCTGAACAAAGACACTGAACTGCAATATACAAAGCACAGTGCAATACAAGCTTTGCTGTTTCCTTAATTAACCTGATTTACAAAATTTTGTTTATATACCCTTATTCTATCTATTTTTGCTATTTACCTAATCAAACAAATTGTGCGCACTATGTTTTGTACATTGCAGTTCAGTATGTCTTTCTTTGACACACTTGCTTGGGACTGTATCTCTAGCCTTTGATTTTTTTCGACTTTGCTGGAAGGCAACGGTTGTCAGTGGCCAGAATTGTTTCATCTTAGAAATAAATGTTACCTCATATCTCATCGTTGTCTTTCAATGTGGTTGTGTGTTTGTTTTGTGTACTGATGAAAGCTTTTTAGTTGAAACTAACAGTGCTCTGGGTAAGCTGAAGTTTGGCGCCCTTTTAAGTTTAATTATCACAATTTTCACGAATGGAAAAACAAAACTAAAAATCTTGTGAGATCATTGATGGTGCCCTAAGAACATAGTGCACCCTGGGCAACTGAATCAGTTGGTACCTTGAGCCAGCCCTGGAAACTAGTTATTTTGTTTTGTCATTATTTTGTAAATCTGTAGCATAATAGCATTTTTATTCCTTTTCTGGCTGGGTTCATATCTAGTGTATTTTTTTGTTGTTGGTGGATTATGGATTATCTCTGGTTAAAAAAAAAAGGTAAAGTACCCCTGTCACGCCAAGTGGCGTATAGGGAAAAATGGTGTTAGTGACCCCATATTTTACAGGCCTTCAGCACGTGATTTTTGGGGTAATGTGGTCAGTGTTACGCCCGTGCTGCTTTACTTTCCCAGAAAAAAATCCGGTACCCATTTAAGGCTGGGTGAACCCGGAAGCCTTCGGTTGGGATCGAACCCTACCCCTTGTCCGTGGTAGTCCAGTTCACTAACCACTGAGCTATCGCGGCTCCCAGGATCTTATTCATCTGGTTTTTGCTGATGATGTTGCCAGTTAACGTAAATAATAATAGGTTGTTTTATAGATAAAATAGTTTCACATGACATGAACTTGTGCTGATGCACTGTGGTGGTCTTTGTTCCTGAGGGACACATCTTCTAGTTATCATTTCCATTTCTAAAAGATCTCTCAGCATTCATTGTTATCAAATGTTAGCAGCATAGTTTCTTACATGAAATTTCCATTAGTGTTTTTGTTTTAACTTAACAATTTTGATGGGATAAGGATTAAAGTGTATATAGGGTTACAGTGACTCTAGTACATTTACATAATTTTTATTAACTATGAGGTGACTAACGCATTAAACATTTTTTTTTTTTTGCAGGACTGGATTCAGTATGAGGAGTTAGAGGATACGGTTGACAAATGTAAGTTTCTACTTCACATTATTATGTGGTAATGTTTTGTAAAAAAAATTCTTGTGCTAATAAAAAATCATTAATTTGCTATTCCTAATCTTTTGTCCAGACTGGTTACTAGTGACAATGTGAAGAGATGATTATAGGGTCTGGAAAGTTCTATTTCACTAATCATAACACAAACAGTCAGCTATGTGTTGCTGACAAACACTTTTGTCCCCTGCTGTTCTTCCATGAATTTAACTTGCCTCAGTTTTTGAGCCTTACAACGGTGCACCAATACTGCTACTATATTGTTGCAGATCATGGACAGTAACCAGAAATATACAACACCAGATTGTCATTTGGGCTTTTTTAGGAGGCAGTTAAAGTTCAGTGGGCTACCAAAAGAAATCAAATGAAGAAGTACTAAAGGATGAAAGAAATTAGGAAATGGCAGTGTATTTGTGAGGAGCCATGTATGGACATGAGGCAAATTAGAATACTTCATAACAACAGGAAAAATAACAGGTAGAAATGGTAAAGGTAGAAAAAGGAAAAAGATGATGTTTGGTGGCACATGAGAAAATTGGCGGTGGAACTGTTGAGCAAGATAGAGAGCGCAGATTAATGTTGTATATAAACAGTGACATCGGTATGTTTCTTTCGTGCTTTCTTTACAAGAATCATTGATTTATAACAGATTTTAAAACTTCTTAAAATTGTACCATAGCTAATAGTTGGCCCTGAAATGATTGCATAATTTTGTATATACCAGATCTACATGGGCAATTTTTCTTTGCAGCACGCAGCGAGATATTTGAACAGATGAGATTGGGTGAAGAACAGCCATCAGATGCAGCTCACATAATATCTGTCCGTGGTCTCGAAGGAAAGGAGGTTATTAAGAATCCGGTCGCAACTGGAATTGAGGGCGAGGATGTAAGTTGTATCAGTGATGATGTGTCTGTGTTTTGTCTTATGTCTAAATATGAGGCAGTACTCAAAATGATAAAGCCTCTGTGTTTGAATTATATCTACAAACGTCAAAGTACAACACACTGTCTGTTTTTATGAACTAGTGATCTTTAAATTATTTGCTGACATTGTTAATGAAACATTAAATAAGCATAGCAATCGTACACAGTTCATGTGGTGGATATTCCGTTCATCAGCTATGATGTAGTTCTAGGTTATGTTTAACATAGTTCATCGCTATGCTGTTTCAGTTAATGGGCACAAGACTTATTTGGATGGATACTTTGAACTTTTGGAAATGTCCAGTTTACATAAACTCAGTATTGTAGTATTTGTGTGGGTCACACCAAAGGAGAAAATTCTAAACAAAAATCTGTGAAACTCTTGTTCTCCTTTCGTTACTTAGGTCTGTACCTGCAGAGTTTTTTTAAGGATTATGTTGTCTTAACAGCTTCTATAAGGAACTAAATTTTGTTAAAAGTTGTCAACAGTAGGTTACGGCGTTATCTAATATTATATAACATTGTTATAACACTTATGATGAAGCCAAATCTATCTTCAAGGGTCAGTTCCATGAAAAATGGAAACGAGAACACCCAAAGAATAATGAGAGTGACGGATACCACCAACTATCAAGGAGGGATCAAGTCATCATACTTCGCCTACATACTGGCCACAATAGAATGAGAAATCACATGTTCACCAAATTCAAAATAGGTACAACCAGCCTATGCCACTGTACACTGGACAATATGACTACGAAACATGTTCTACAGGATTGCCCCCAGTACACAGACCTGAGAAGAGCAATGTGGTCCACACCCACCTCTCTGGAAGAAAAACTATACGGGGCAATCGATTTGCTTAAACAGACAGCTGACTTCATGAGAGAGTCTGGAATCCTACTCTGATTTAGTCTTGATCACAGAGAGGTAGAGAGATATAACATTGATTGTTAATTGTTTATCGTGTCAGTATAAACAATCATTTTTCGGACACATGAGAAGAAAGTTGGAATACTTGGTTACAACTGGCAAAATACAAGGAAAGAGAGATCGCGGACGACTAAGAAAAAATACTGGATAGCTTGGTGTCATGGCATGGAAAACAGTCAACAACAGAACGGATACAATGATAGAAGATTGTGGAAGAACATGATCACCAAGCCAACCGGTATGGCACATGATGATGATAAAATAAACACTGTTCAGAGGATTTGTTACATTCAAATTTTATAGCTGACATTAAAGGGCAGTGTTACCAATTGACAGAGTTCTAGGCCTGGAGCTTTCAAATATATTCTTGAAATGAATGTATTTTTACTACACATGTGTAGTGCTATGTTCTTGTAGCAATATCAAACACTGTGGTAAAGGCACAAGCGAGTAGGGCAGGGTTGTGATAGATAGTTACAACATGATGTGGAGCGAGCATTCAGGCTTCTCCACCAATCAGCTTTTGCTAGAGTTCTATTAGAAGAGTTTCCTATCACTGGATGTTATTTTTTTTTTAAACACCATTTTTTAAGAGATCTTTATTGACAGAGTGTTTCAGTTTGTGTTTCGAAAAATAGTACCCCCGTAACGCCAAGTGGTGTATAGGGAGTATGGTGTTAGTGACGATAAATTTTACAGACCTTCGGCACATATTTTTGGTTAATGTGGTTGGTATTACGCCCATGCCGCTTTATTTTCCCAGAAAAAAATCCGGTACCCATTAAAGGCTGGGTGAACCGGAAGCCGTCGATTGGGATCATACCCTACTTCTTCTCCTTTGTAGTCCAGTTCACTAACCACTGAGCTATCACGGCTCCCTTGTGTTTTATGTACTTGGTGAAAATGATCATTTAGAATGTTTTTTTTTTTTTTTGTTAATAAGCTCACAATGCTAGAGCAAAGAATACAATAATAAATAAATAGGCAGTGAAAGGCATGTCATCTAAAGTAGTGCTTGAATTTGAAGATGGTGCATTGATATTTCTATAGGTGTGTGCTACTTGTGGCGATCCATTTGACCAGATGTGGAATGAGGAGACAGAGGAATGGATCTTGAAGAATACTATCAAAGTTGATGGAAAGGTCAGTTCGTTTTATTGATTTTATATGAAACATATCATCTGTATATCACTAGATAGATGTCACTGTTTGGAGGAGATGTGTGTGTTTACTGAAAGCTATAACAAACACGTTGTATGCACTTAGTTATTGACTCTGCAACCAATGGAGAGCATATTGCCCCTCAGCTACATGTGCAACATTTTCTATGCTGGGAAATCTGGATGTTTTTTTGCCCACATAGATTTGATACAAGATAAAGGAGTATCACATGTGTGTAGGACATAAACATCTGCTTCAAGATGGTGTAACCCAGGCAGGTTTAATTTCTTTCTGGTGTTGTCCACATGACTACTAAAGGCATCAATAGTCATTATCTGTCCTTAAAGGGACATTAAGTGGGCCTAGATGCATTGTATTGTACCTTCTGCCCAGCACATCTCACTTCAGCACAGTATATTTGAGTTCCTTCCCAGTTTGATCCCTACTCACATGGTCGGACTGGATAGTTGGTTTTTACGAAAACTGCTGGGAGGTGGAGTATGGTCTTGATCAGCTCTGTTGTTCTCTAATCCTGACACATGTCACTGGAGGTTTCTTTCATTTTCTGCCAACGGTTGCCTCAGTTTGTACCATACTTCTCCACCATTCTTGTTATATAAGGTTTAAGCAAATATGATCATCACATCCTAAGCCATTGTGGCTATGTTTCACACTACTAGAAAGTTATACAGTTTACCATTCCTGCATTTTTATATGGTATATTTCTTACCTCTTCTCAACACGCGCACAGTGAATGTGTGAATACTAAGAAATAGGGAACACAATATTGTTGAGATGTACTACTGGTAAGATTTTTAAAATTTTAATCTTCACTTTTACTGTCACATGGTCACGGTATAGCATATGTGTTGACATATAGCAGAAATGGAAAAATATGCAGGTGTAAATAAATAAAAGTGCACATGTATGCTATTTAACTTTGCTGTCGCAATCCTTACTAAGCAAATGTCGGTTGGTTGATGCAAATGTTTCACAAGATATTTTATATCATGTTTTTTTCTACAGATTTAGGCTTATGACCAATTAAATGAGTGTTTTTTAATTATTGTATATGTGTACGCACTGTTAGAAGGAATTGCACAGGTAGACACATTTCATATGGGTATTGGATTGACTTTGAAACAATTGTTGTTATCTTTATTCACAGACTTATCATCCAGTTTGCTATGAGGATGCTCACGAGGTAAACTAGTGACGTTACCTTCGTTTTGTCATGTTCGTCTCTCCTCCTTCCCCCCCAAAAAGTTTCTTTTAATACATAATGCAGCTGTTACTTTCTCACTACATAGCCAAAAAAAAAAAAAAAAAAAAAAAAAATTTGACATATTTATTGTAGAAGGTAGAGCATTTTTAGACATTTATGAGGTAGTTCTGTCAGATACAATACAAGTTGGTTGGAAACAATTTGCTTTTGTTTAATAAAAAAAAAAAATGTAATTAAGTGATTTGGCTTGAACAAATCTTGAACTTTGAAAGAACCAATCAGTTTTGAACTAGAGATAGGAAGGCAAATGGTTTTTGTTTTCCTGGGAGAAGATCTAGTGAATTATTATTAATAGGCAGCTAGTAATACTCTTTGTAGACTCACCAAAAGAATAAAAACTATAAATGCAAATGTCCCTCGATATCTGAAGAAGTTTCAGAGAAAATTTATGGAAAGGAAAAATCATTTGAACTGTGGCAGGTAAGTAGGTGAAGTGAATCCTAATAATGTATTTTAAGTGTTGTTTCCTCATTTTACTAGTTTTAGGGGTGTGCCTCTGGTTTTAATTCAGCTTGAGGTGTGTCTCTGAAAGTTGAGTAGGGAAACACTTTATCTGCATTATCGGGGTCCACTTCACCCTTTTTCTGCATTATTGGAGTCCATGTCACACTTTTTTTTAAGCTTTATTGAGGTCCACTTCGCCTACTGCACTTGAAATCTCTAACATAATAAGAAACCCACAATGACATTGATTGAGGTCATTAAAAGAGCAAAAACTAAATCTTTCTATTTCCCTTGGCTGTAAACTATACAGAGAAGTCTTGAAAGAGAAAATGTCTGTTGCTGTCACAACTATGGCATTTGTGAGAGTTTTTGTCATGTTTGTGTATAAAACTACAAATGTCTGCTCTAGGGTTTGTTCCATCCAGAATTACAGGTGGACATATTTTGGGCATGTATGTTAAAGAACAAGAGAATTGCTAAATAGCTCTCTAACTGGAAACATGTCAGAGGAAAAGAGGATGACCTTTGAAAGACACTGAAAACAATCACAAAAGAGGCAAGATTGGCAGGCATAGACTCACTCTCTATAGCCAAACTGCTCACCCCAGAATAGAGACAATTAGTGGGAGACTCTACAAGTCCCATGTGCCATCTAACTGTGATAGGGAAGGATAGAGAATTACTGATAATAGTTATACTTAACACTTGTATGGGCTGGAATTTTATTGAAATTTGTATAAAGATTGCTATTATGAAGCCTATTATGAAGGTTGTTGTTTTAGGAAGGCTTTTTGGCTCATATGAAGACACATTTATGGATGGGTATGTTACTTACAAAATGATGTTTTGTGAACTTTCTAGACTAGTGTTTTATAAACATGAAATAAACAGGCATAAGTATTATAACACTCCAAACAAATATCATATATATTACTTAATCATATAACATATTCATCACCATAGTAGATTGACACTAACTAGATCAATGCCCTGTCAGTTTCTGCATGCTACTACCACCCAAACAAATTACCATTAGTATTGACTTTATTTTTCACACATTTGATATAGGCTGTTGTTCTACTTTTGTTAAAAAAAATATTGCTCACCCATTAATATTGTTCCATCTCTGCCTTCAGACACCGACACCCGTGACTGTTCCTACCAAGAACCCACTTGATACTCAACTGCAGGAAGCTTCTCAAACAGGTGATGGCAGGGCTACTCCAACAGATATCAAGCTAGAACCAATGGAGGCTACAGAAGAGCCTTCATCAGCTGACCTTGAGGTGCCAGATGTGGACAAGACCGCTGATCTCAAGGCTGAACCTGGTACAGAACATCAAAAGTCCGAGCTGAAGCAGTCTCCACCACATGCATCCTTAGATAAAAATTCTTCAGTCAAAGCATCTACCACATCAGCAGACACTTCAAGACCTGGTGATAATGTTGGAATCACCACTGCACCTTCAAGTACGGCCGAAGTTCCTTGTCAAGGCCCAACCCTTCTGAGCACCATCGCAACAACAGTTGTCCGTGAAGTCATTCCAGTTAGTCAGGAGGACCCCATGTCACCTTGGGAGATGGATTCAAACCCTACTCCAGAACTTTCACGGACACCAACTCCTGAACCAATTCCATCTTTTACCCCTGCACCATCGGTCTCATCAGAGTCAATCAGCTCTCTTGCTCAGGGATCAGATCCCCTGGTGTCTGAGGAACCATTGCCAGCCTCATTACTTCCAAGTACTAGTGTATCAAGTTTCAGTCAGGGGTCAGCAGCTGTGAAGGTCACTGAGGATTCTGCTTCTCGTCGAGATGGCAAATGATCTTCTTAAATAACAAGGTCACTGATATATGGAAATATCCATAGGTTACATACCACTTAATATGGAAATATCCATAGGTTACACACCACTTAATATGGAAATATCCATAGGTTACACACCACTTAATATGGAAATGTCCATAGTTACACACCAATGGAAATATCCATAGGTTCCATACCACTTAATATGGAAATATCCATAGGTTACATACCAATGGAAATATCCATAGGTTACATGTTGCTGGTGATCAGAAGTACGTAAACTGATCTGCAAAATAATCAGAGGCTGCATGGGTCAAGAAATATAAAGAAAAATGAATCAAGACGCACTAAGAATAGTTCAACAGAGTTTAATATATGAAGATAGAACACTGTCTATGCCGAGCTTCTGTAGATTAAACTAACAGCAACATCTAGTTACTGTTACAAGTATATCTAAGCAGTTTGCTCTGAAAAGTGTGTTGTGTTGCAGTTTACAGTGAAGCTGCAATAATGACACCTTTTGGCCTGACATATCAAACTCATTTTTGGGGAGGCCTGAGATTGCCTTCCCTCATTGACCCCTACTTATTTGGCCAGGCTGACCTATTTCCAAGACAACAATATTGAGTGTAGTCTTGGACAGCACTGGTTTGCTGGCCTTGGTGCCAACACTTGACTTCTTATCGGCTCATGCTTTGAACTGTCAGTCACTTGACACATATATTCTTATTTTGTTTATGGATGAATACTTTCAGAGTGTTTTGCAGGGCATGAAAAATGAACTGCATCAACTTTATCTTTATGTGTTTGGAGACCATTCTGAAAAGACATTCTGTCTCTCAAGCTGTGATATGATAGTCAAACAGAGCAACTATTGCTCTCTTGTCTTGTCATGTTTTTAACATATTTGTGCTCAAAAAGCAATTATTTTCACATGTTTGTGTCATGAAATGATTTATTCAAAATATTGTATAATACTAAAATAAAAGAATATTAAAACATTTTATGAGCTACTTTCTTGTCTTGATTGTTTTGTGTCTTGTTATAATGTAGCTGGTATGTTTCAGTTTGCCATTTGACTTAATCACGAGTATCCACTGGCAGTATTGTACCAATGTTGATCCTTCACAAATTGTATATGGCTGTCCACCCAGACTGTACATGAAACAAATAATGTTTATTAAGCAAGATACGTCTATCTACTAGTCTTGTCCTGCAAATTATTCAATCTTTGTCAGCAATGCCAACCTATAGGAAGTTGTAATTTTACATGAAGTTGGTGACAGCTGGCTGTCATGAGAGTAGGTTCTGTCATTCTTCAAACCAGAACATTCTTGTAATTGACATTCTGCAGTTTTCAAATGAGGCCAGTTTCTGCACTGGTTGGTTTGCTCCGCTCATGTAAAACAACATGTATAAAACAGCATAGAAAACCAAAGTGGCAGCATTGTACTTTGCCAAGCTAACACATTATGCTCAGGGTACCTTTGCCTTTTATTTTCTAATTCGTATTAAGCTCTTGTTACTTTGTATGACTTACATCTGACAAACTTTGGCATTATGTCTAATACGTTTAGTTTCCTGGGGGGAATAGATCATTCAGACATTCCCTGAAGTGTCATAGTTTCTGCATATTTTCACAATGATTTTAATGGAATCCTATCTGACATAGACTGTGCAGCAGTAGCACACTGGCCTTGTTTCTGACGTAACCTAGGTTTGTTTCCTGATTGGCATTTTATAGTCAACCCTACTATAAACACATATACTTGTCTTATCAATGAATGATAATATAGAAGAAAGCATTAGTCACCTACAATGTATTATGTGACTTAAATGGTATTAACGGCTATTAGCAGATATTGGATGGATTCCCAGGGAAGAGTAAAGAGGCCACAGATGATCATAATACTGGAGCCTGTTGTGACATTTCAAGAGGAGAGATCTAATATTTACTGCTACAGAACTGACTTCTCCACTTTCTCAGAAGCTAGTAGATTCTGATGAAATAGAATTTGAAGCAGATTCTGGAGGAACTAAAATAAATCTTCAGTGTGATGTTTAATAATTAATCACATCGATAGTGTCCACATTAAGGGGTACAGCATTCACATAAGCACATCATACATGATCTGTGATTTTATATTTCAACTTATCCCAAATTCAGATGTATGGATACTAATTGTATCCCACTGTTGGGGATTTCAGATGTTTATTCTATTATACACTTCATGTTGGGTGATACACAGCTTATTTCAAGAGCTGATAATATCGTCTTACAGAGCTATTTCAAAAGGGCCATGCTGTCATTCTCACACAAAATTGAACAAGACGAGTGTGTGTTCTGTATTTTCTGCAGAATATCGCCACAACAAAGATCATTATCTTACAAGTTTTAGTTTCTGGGGCACATTTTGCCTGAGTCTTTTGTGTCCAGGTCTTATTTGCTAAAATATAACAGACCCTTCCTGAGATTACAGATGATTTGATGTTAATAATAATGATGTGGCTGAGAGACTTTCTGATGAGGAATGGCTGACTCTGAATGCAGAATTGAGACAGCTTGTCCTAGAAGGTATTACACGTTAATAAAGAGTTGAACAAAGGGATTTCATGGAATATCTGTGCTCTGCATTTTTTTTTTAAATCTGATTTTCCAGGAATTTCACATTTCCTAGAAAGTAATAATAAGAGGACAGTAATTACTGGACTAACAGTCTTATGTCCAATTGTCTGCTGAAATGTGATATCACAACACCAAAATTGTAGACATTTCAGCCTTGCTTACGTTATATATTAAATATTTTATGTGATCAAAATAAAAATAAAAAAAATTTCAAACAGACATGTAACATTTGATTTATTCTGGTAATCTT
This sequence comes from Megaustenia siamemsis, assembly GCA_032433765.1. NCBI lineage: Eukaryota > Metazoa > Mollusca > Gastropoda > Stylommatophora > Ariophantidae > Megaustenia > Megaustenia siamemsis. Next base: position 17,482,070 of record JAVIAB010000102.1, read on the forward strand.
TTTTCTTTGGTGAGGGTCAAACAAAGCATGACACGTTTTATAATTACATTTTTTTTTCCCATTGAATTGGTTAATAGTGTGTGTGTGTTTTTTCATTGTTTTGGTTAGTGTATGAACATGTGGTTTTATAAAAGAATTTGGTAAAAGTGAAAAGCAAATAATAAAGATTTCAATTTGCTTAAAAAAAAATTATTATTAAACAAAATTTGGATAAGACAAATGAAAATATTAGGACATTAAAAAAAACTTGAAAGACATCTAAGAAGAGAAAATACAAGGCAGACTGAAGTGGACTGACTGTGAATTGTGCTGTATGGTAGCCAAACTGATGAAGAGACACAAGATGATGGCAGCCTTTGTTATTTGGCAGCTGTTTCTGCACTGCTTGTTCTCTGCCCTTTTTTGTCTACAGTGTTAACGGAATGTTCTTAAAAGAGTTTCCTCTTAATTTGTGGTGTTTGATAATTTGTATTCCATCTTACATGAGGCCTATTTTTTGTTTGGTTCTTGTAGAATGCTGTTTTGCTGGTAATCGTGTCCAAACCATTAGTTCTTTTACTTTTGAGTTGCCATTGCACCTAATCCTCTAATGTCCTAATTCCTGATTTGGTTTTACTGTGAACAAAAAAGTGCTGATTCACCTTCACCTAACTGGATTCTAGTTTCATTCAGCATTCAATTAATGCCAGATTTTTTATTCTAGGAAAGAAAGACAGCCTGACATAGTGCTATTGTATCCAGAAATGTGCTGATAGTAGTACCAAAAAAAAATGATCACTAATGTCACGATTCCCTAGGTCACATCTGGAATTGTGAAATGGCTCATTCTTCATTAGTCAGCATTTCAAAACACCTCATTTTGGTTATGATTTTTCTTTTATTTGTGGCTGCTATGAAGCTGTAATTTCTGAATGGTTGGTGCACTCATTACTGACTAGAAAGTTCTATTTCAATTCCCTATTCCCTTCCTATACCTTTGGGGCGTTTGGACACTGTCAATCTTCTCCATTTCTCTTTATCTTTAGTCATCCATTGGAACACTGCAAAGTCTAGGCCTGTCCATTCTTTGATGTTATCTTCCCATCGCTTTCTCTTACCCATTCTTCCTCCTTTCACAGATCCTTGCAGAATAAGGGGTGGGGGGATCAAATTCCAGATGTGGCGAATTTGAGTACAGCTTTGGGAATTGGCTAACATCAAAACATAGGTACCTGGGATTGTTTTTTAAGAAACTAGGGCAGCCGGGATTCTGACATCAAGCAAAAGACATTCCGCTCATCTCTGAAAAATAAAGGCACTACGATCATATTCCTGCACATCTTACGGCATGGTGGGAACTTTTACTTTACTCTATCATTATGTGCCTTAGTGGCTGGCATAGATGATCATGTCTTTCCAAAGTTATTTGACTACAGTGCTTCGTATCAATTATGTTGTTCACTGTTTACCTTGCCATGACACAAAGCTAACTAGCATCTTCTCTCTTTGTCGTACCCGATCTCTCTTTTCTTGAATTTTGCCAACTGTAATCAAGTTTTCCAACTTTCTTCTTCTCATCATGTGCTTGAGAAATTGTTTCTTATGTATTTTAGAAGCTCATTTTCGCATTGGCTTTGTTGAGAATTTCCTTATTGGTATCTTTTTTTTTACCCTAGCTGTCCAGGGAACTTGACGTTCTGAAAAATCCCATCTCTGTGATCTCTAATCTTTTCATTTGTTTGTCTGCTGTCCGTGATCTACTTCCATAGGTCAGAATTAGCTCTATATAGCACTGGTGAACACTCTCACTTCTGTTAGCTGTTACCCACAGCACAAACTCACAACTGATTGGATGGCATGTAAAGGATACAAGATTTATTTCATTTGACGTGTTTGATTGTTGGTTTCTGATTTGAAAAATAATATTAGGGGAGACTATTCCTTTTCATGACTATCTCACTGGAACTTGTGTTCATAAAATACATATACTAGCACTGGTTGCCTATCATCAGTGTTTACTTACATTGTTTATATAAAACTTGTGACTTCTCTTGAAATTGTGTTTTTCCATAATTGTCTGTTTTACTTGTTGACTTTTGTGCTTAACTCTAGACTGCCCTTCATTCATTGATTGCACTTGCTTGTACCAGATTTCCTCTGATTACATTTTTATATTCCTGATTTCAACTGTTTGTACTATTCAGTTATCAGATTTTCTGGGGGGTTTTTTTGTGTAGTGTTTTCTGGCTTGGATTTATGTGTTTAATTTGTATAGTTTCTTTGTGATACCTGATGAGGCTTTTGCCAAAATGTTGTAGTTTGTCTTGTTTTTCTATTAGTTTAGCTACTCCATACTATTTTATGTTTATTTTATTTGCAGATTGTCCCTTTATGCTCCTGTCTTTAATATTCTGTACCAGATTAGCTCTGTTTTGCATTATTCAGTACCAGATTGCCCATTTTGCCTTATTCTAAACTAGATGCGATGGTCATTTTTGCATTAGTCTGTATCAGATTCCCTATTTTGCATTATTCTGTACTATATTGCTCCTGTCTGTTATTATTCTGTACCATGTTGCTCCTGTCTCTTATTATTCTGTACCATGTTGCTCCTGTCTCTTATTATTCTGGTATTTGTGGTTCCAATTTTTCAAGTTTATCACTTTCAAGAATTGATTTTTTTAAAATTAATAAAGTTGGAAATGGCGTTATACAATACAATGTATATTGTTTTGTGTTTAATGAGATGTTATATATTTCATGAAATTGTGTTGTTGCAATAATCAATAAAAATGAAAAAGAAATTGAAATTATATTTCTGTGATTTGTGTCCTAGTGAATAGAAGGGGATGTGAGTATCACTGCATGAATTACTGGTTTAGGAATTTATTTGTATTGTCATGTTGGGAGAATATACCATGCAGTACTTAATGTACACTGTTGTGTTGACTGCATATTGATATAGGTGTGTCCTGCTGAGTAGAGAGGTTGATATGGGTGTGTCTTGTTGAGTAGAGAGGTTGATATAGGTGTGTTTTGTTGAGTAGAGAGGTTGATATGGGTGTGTTTTTGTTGAGTAGAGAGGTTAATATAGGTGTGTCTTGTTGAGTAGAGAGGTTGATATGGGTGTGTTTTGTGAGTAGAGAGGTTGATATGGGTGCGTCTTGTTGAGTAGAGAGGTTGATATGGGTGTGTCTTGTTAAGTAGAGAGGTTGATATAGGTGTGTCTTGTTCAGTAGAGAGGTTGATATGGGTGTGTCTTTTTAAGTAGAGAGGTTGATATGGGTGTGTCTTGTTGAGTAGAAAGGTTAATATGGGTGTGTATTGTTGAGTAGAGAGGTCAATATAGGTGTGTCTTGTTGAGTAGAGAGGTTGATATAGGTGTGTTTTGTTGAGTAGAGGTTGATATAGGTGTTTTTGTTAAGTAGAGAGGTTGATATGGGTGTGTCTTGTTGAGTAGAGAGTTTGATATGGGTGTGTCTTGTTGAGTAGAGAGGTCAATATAGGAGTGTCTTGTCGAGTAGAGATGTCAATATAGGTGTGTCTTGTTGAGTAGAGAGGTCAATCCGGTGAGTCTTGTTGAGTAGAGAGGTCAATATGGGTGTGTCTTGTTGAGTAGAAGGTCAATATAGTTGTGTCTTGTTAAGTATAGAGGTTGATGTGGGTGTGTCTTGTTGAGTAGAGAGGTTGATGTAGGTGTGTCTTGTTAAGTATAGAGGTTGATATGGTGTGTCTTGTTGAGTAGAGAGGTTGATATGGGTGTGTCTTGTTAAGTATAGAGGTTGATGTGGGTGTGTCTTGTTGAGTAGAGAGGTTGATGTGGGTGTGTCTTGTTGAGTAGAGAGGTTGATATGGGTGTGTCTTGTTGAGTAGAGAGGTTGATATGGGTGTGTTTTGTTGAGTAGAGAGGTTGATATGGGTGTGTCTTGTTGAGTAGAGAGGTTGATATTGTGTGTTTTGTTGAGTAGAGAGGTCAATATAGGTGTGTCTTGTTGAGTAGAGAGGTTGATATAGGTGTGTTTTGTTGAGTAGAAGGTTGATATAGGTGTGTTTTGTTGAGTAGAGAGGTTGATATAGGTGTGTTTTGTTGAGTAGAGAGGTCAATATAGGTGTGTCTTGTTGAGTGGATAGGTTGATATGGGTGTGTCTTGTTGAGTAGAGAGGTTGATATAGGTGTGTTTTGTTGAGTAGAGGTTGATATAGGTGTTTTTTGTTAAGTAGAGAGGTTGATATGGGTGTGTCTTGTTGAGTAGAGAATTTGATATGATATGGGTGTGTCTTGTTGAGTAGAGAGGTCAATATAGGAGTGTCTTGTCGAGTAGAGATGTCAATATAGGTGTGTCTTGTTGAGTAGAGAGGTCAATCCGGTGAGTCTTGTTGAGTAGAGAGGTCATATGGGTATGTCTTGCTGAGTAGAGAGGTCATATGGGTGTGTCTTGTTGAGTAGAAAGGTCAATATAGTTGTGTCTTGTTAAGTATAGAGGTTGATATGGGTGTGTCTTGTTGAGTAGAGGGTTGATGTAGGTGTGTCTTGTTAAGTATAGAGGTTGATATGGGTGTGTCTTGTTGAGTAGAGAGTTGATATGGGTGTGTCTTGTTAAGTATAGAGGTTGATGTGGGTGTGTCTTGTTGAGTAGAGAGGTTGATGTGGGTGTGTCTTGTTGAGTAGAGAGGTTTATATGGGTGTGTCTTGTTGAGTAGAGAGGTTGATATGGGTGTGTTTTGTTGAGTAGAGAGGTTGATATGGGTGTGTCTTGTTGAGTAGAGAGGTTGATATTGGTGTGTTTTGTTGAGTAGAGAGGTCAATATAGGTGTGTCTTGTTGAGTAGAGAGGTTGATATAGGTGTGTTTTGTTGAGTAGAAGGTTGATATAGGTGTGTTTTGTTGAGTAGAGAGGTTGATATAGGTGTGTTTTGTTGAGTAGAGAGGTCAATATAGGTGTGTCTTGTTGAGTGGATAGGTTGATATGGGTGTGTCTTGTTGAGTAGAGAGGTTGATATAGGTTTTTTGTTGAGTAGAGGTTGATATAGGTGTTTTTTGTTAAGTAGAGAGGTTGATATGGGTGTGTCTTGTTGAGTAGAGAGTTTGATATGGGTGTGTCTTGTTGAGTAGAGAGGTCAATATAGGAGTGTCTTGTCGAGTAGAGATGTCAATATAGGTGTGTCTTGTTGAGTAGAGAGGTCAATCCGGTGAGTCTTGTTGAGTAGAGAGGTCAATATGGGTATGTCTTGCTGAGTAGAGAGGTCAATATGGGTGTGTCTTGTTGAGTAGAAAGGTCAATATAGTTGTGTCTTGTTAAGTATAGAGGTTGATGTGGGTGTGTCTTGTTGAGTAGAGAGGTTGATATAGGTGTGTCTTGTTAAGTATAGAGGTTGATATGGGTGTGTCTTGTTGAGTAGAGAGGTTGATATGGGTGTGTCTTGTTAAGTATAGAGGTTGATGTGGGTGTGTCTTGTTGAGTAGAGAGGTTGATGTGGGTGTGTCTTGTTGAGTAGAGAGGTTGATATGGGTGTGTCTTGTTGAGTAGAGAATTTGATATGATATGGGTGTGTCTTGTTGAGTAGAGAGGTCAATATAGGAGTGTCTTGTTGAGTAGAGAGTTCAGTATAGGTGTGTCTTGTTGAGTAGAGAGGTCAATCCGGTGTATCTTGTTGAGTAGAGAGGTCAATATGGGCATGTCTTGCTGAGTAGAGAGATCAATATGGGTGTGTCTTGTTGAGTGGAAAGGTCAATATAGTTGTGTCTTGTTAAGTATAGAGGTTGATGTGGGTGTGTCTTGTTGAGTAGAGAGGTTGATGTGGGTGTGTCTTGTTGAGTAGAGAGGTCAATATGGGTGTGTCTTGTTGAGTAGAGAGGCTGATATGGGTGTGGCTTGTTGAGTAGAGAGGTTGATATGGGTGTGTCTTGTCGAGTAGAGAGGTTGATATAGGTGTGTCTTGTTGAGTAGAGAGGTTGATATGGGTGTGTCTTGTTAAGTAGAGAGGTTGATATAGGTGTGTCTTGTTGAGTAGAGAGGTTGATATGGGTGGGTCTTTTAAGTAGAGAGGTTGATATGGGTGTGTCTTGTTTTCTTGGTGTTTTCCCGTGAAGCCATGGCTCATATCTTAATGTGTTTCTGTGCTAGCCATGGCTCATATCTAGGTGTGTATCATGTTAGCCATATCTCATATCTTGGTGTGTCCGTGTTAATCATGTCTCATATCTTTATGTGCGTCTGAGTTTAGTAATATCTCATATCTTAATGTGTATCTGTGTTGGTCATGTGTTATATCTTTGTGTGTGCATGTATGGGTTAGGGATATCTCATATCTTTGTGTGCATGTTTATGTTCATCATATCTCATATCTTTGTGTGTGCATGTCTGTGTTTGTCACTTCTCATATCCTTGTGTGTGCCTGGCTATGTTAGTCACATCTCATATCTTTGCTTGTGCATGTCTGTGTTTGTCACTTCTCATATCCTTGTGTGTGCATGGCTATGTTAGTCATATCTTATATCTTTGTGTGTATGTCTATGTTAGGTATGTGTCATATCTTTGTATGTGCATGTCTATGTTAGTCATATCTCATATCTTTATGTGCATATCTATGTTAGTCATGTGTCATATATCTTGATGTGTGTCGGTGTTAGTGATGTCTCGTATCGCTATGTACATGTCTGTGTTATTCACATGTCATATCTTTGTGTGTGCATGTCTGTGTTAGTCACCTCTAGTGACTCGGGCAGATGGTGCTCGTAAACCTGGGAAGGCAGACCATCTAAGGGCAGAATCCCCCTACAGAAAAGACAATCTCCTGCCTTGCAAGAAGATTGGGGACAATAAAAAGGCTAAGGAAAACAAACCTGAATAAAATGCTGCTGAAATCGGATGCACTGGGCCACTTGCGCAGAACACAGTGCAACGTTCGTTTTAACGGGTGTTTAATCAGAGTGGATCTGGCAGACTCTAATTGTGATGTTCTGTCTGTGGGGGCGATCAACACACTTAGCCTGACAGCTGACTTCATGTGGGAGTCTGGAATCCTACTCTGATTGAGTCCTGATCGCAGAGAGAGAGAGAGAGAGAGAGAGAGAGAGAGAGAGAGAGAAGTAGAGAGGTTGATATGGGTGTGTCTTGTTGAGTAGAGAGGTTGATATGGGTGTGTCTGTTGAGTAGAGAGGTCAATATGGGTGTGTCTTGTTGAGTAGAGAGGTCAATATGGGCGTGTCTTGTTGAGTAGAGAGGTTGATATGGGTATGTCTTGTTGGGTAGAGAGGTTGATATGGGTGTGTCTTGAGTAGAGAGGTTGATGTGGATTTGTCTTATTGAGTGGAGAAGTCATATTTGCATCTTGTTGAGTGGAGAAGTTATGTTTGTGTCTTGTTGAGTGGAGAAGCTATGTTTGTGTCTTGTTGAGTGGAGAAGTTATATTTGTGTATTGTTGAGTGGAGAAGTTATGTTTGTGCCGTGTTGAATGGAGAAGTTATGGTTGTGTCTATTGAGTGAAGTTATGTTTGTGTCTTGTTGAGTTTAGAAGTTATGTTTGTGCCTTGTTGATTTGAGAAGTTATGTTTGTGTCTTGTTGAGTGGAGAAGTTATATTTGTGTCTTGTTGAGTGGAGAAGTTATGTTTGTGTCTTGTTGAGTGGAGAAGTTATGTTTGTGTCTTGTTGAGTGGAGAAGTTATATTGTGTCTTGTTGAGTGGAGAAGTTATGTTGTGTCTTGTTGAGTGGAGAAGTTATGTTTGTGTCTTGTTGAGTGGATAAGTTATGTTTGTGTCTTGTTGAGTGGAGAAGTTATGTTTGTGTCCTGAGTGAGGAGAAGTTATGTTTGTCTTGTTGAGTGGATAAGTTATTTGTGTGTGTCTTGTTGAGTGGAGACGTTACGTTTGTTTTGTTGAGGGAGAAGTTAATTCATTTGTATCTTTTTGAGTTTAGAAGCTTCTATTTAAATGTTTTAATTCAGTTAATTTCATTTGCTGAATCTATCTATCTATTGACCTTTCGAGCCGTAGCCGGCCCATAGGGCGTAGACCCAGATACACCTTCTCTTATCTAAATTTTTATTCTAGCAGTTTCAATCCTTGTAAAGATATTTTATAAAATCTCGCCATTTGTCTCTGTTCTGTGCAAGCAGCTCTATCTCATTGAGAGAACCGATTCCTAGTACCTGCTGCTCTTGCCTCTGTGATCAATGTTTTTCTTAGTGTCTCTCTGGGTCTTCCTCCTTTCCTCTTACCTGTTGTTTCCTACATGAGGGCTTGCTTTGTTATTCGGTTATTATCTCTTCTCATCACATGACATCGTCTTTCTTGATTACTGAAGATATTAGTGATCATTTGTCGAATGGAGAAGTTAATTGCCTTGATGAGTGGAGAATATGGTTTCTTTCTGACTTGCTGAGTAGAATCGACAATTATGTCTATCTGAATGGTGGGATCAACTATCTGAATGGAGGGGTCAACTATCTGAATGGAGGGTCAACTATCTGAATGAAGGTGTCAACTATCTGAATGGAGGTGTCAACTATCTGAATGGAGGTGTCAACTACCTGAGTGGAGGGGGTCAACTATCTGAATGGTGGGATCAACTATCTGAATGGAGGTGTCAACTATCTGAATGGTGGGATCAACTATCTGAATGGAGGGTGTCAACTATCTGAATGGTGGGGTCAACTATCTGAATGGTGGGATCAACTATCTGAATGGAGGTGCCAACTATCTGAATGGTGGGATCAACTATCTGAATGGTGGGGTCAACTATCTGAATGGAGCGGTCAACTATCTGAATGGAGGTGTCAACTATCTGAATGGAGGGGTCAACTATCTGAATGGAGGGGTCAACTATCTGAAAGGTGGGATCAACTATCTGAATGGAGGTGTCAACTATCTGGATGGTGGGATCAACTATCTGAATGGTAGGATCAACTATCTGAATGGTGGGATCAACTATTTGAATGGTGGGATCAACTATCTGAATGGTGAGATCAACTATTTGAATGGTGGGGTCAACTATCTGAATGGTGGGATCAACTATCTGAATGGTGGGTCAACTATCTGAATGGTGGGGTCAACTATCATATTGGAGAGGTCAACAATCTGAATGGTGGGGTCAACTGTCTGAATGGTGTGGTTAACTATCTGAATGGAGGGGCCAACTATCTGAATGGTGGGATCAACTATCTGAATGGTGGGGTCAACTATCTGAATGGAGGTGTCAACTATCTGAATGGAGGGGTCAACTATCTGAATGGAGGGGGTCAACTATCTGAATGGAGGGGTCAACTATCTGAATGGAGGTGTCAACTATCTGAATGGAGGTGTCAACTATCTGAAATGAGGGGTCGTCAACTATCTGAATGGTGGTATCAACTATCTGAATGGAGGTGTCAACTATCTGAATGGTGGAATCAATATATGAATGGAGGTGTCAACTATCTGAATGGTGGGGTCAACTATCTGAATGGGGGATCAACTATCCGAATGGAGGTGTCAACTATCTGAATGGAGGGGTCGTCAACTATCTGAATGGTGGGATCAACTATCTGAATGGAGGTGTCAACTATCTGAATGGTGGGATCAACTATCTGAATGGAGGTGTCAACTATCTGAATGGTGGGGTCAACTATCTGAATGGTGGGATCAACTATCTGAATGGAGGTGTCAACTATCTGAATGGTGTGATCAATTATCTGAATGGAGGTGTCAACTATCTGAATGGTGGGTTCAACTATCTGAATGGTGGGATCAACTATCTGAATGGAGGGTCAACTATCTGAATGGAGGGGTCAACTATCTGAAATGAGGGATCGTCAACTATCTGAATGGTGGGATCAACTATCTGAATGGAGGTGTCAACTATCTGAATGGTGGGATCAATTATCTGAATGGAGGTGTCAACTATCTGAATGGTGGGGTCAACTATCTGAATGGGGGATCAACTATCTTGAATGGAGGTGTCAACTATCTGAATGGAGGGGTCGTCAACTATCTGAATGGTGGGATCAACTATCTGAATGGAGGTGTCAACTATCTGAATGGTGGGGTCAACTATCTGAATGGTGGGATCAACTATCTGAATGGAGGTGTCAACTATCTGAATGGAGGGGTCAACTATCTGAATCGAGGGGTCAACTATCTGAATGGAGGTGTCAACTATCTGAATGGAGGTGTCAACTATCTGAATGGAGGGGTCAACTATCTGAATGGAGGGGTCAACTATCTGAATGGTGGGACCAACTATCTGAATGGAGGTATCAACTATGTGGATGGTGGGATCAACTATCTGAATGGAGGTGTCAACTATCTGAATGGTGGGGTCAAATATCTGAATGGTGGGATGAACTATCTGAATGGAGGTGTCAACTATCTGAATGGTGGGATCAACTATCTGAATGGTGGGGTCAACTATCTGAATGGAGCGGTCAACTATCTGAAAGGAGGTGTCAACTATCTGAATGGAGGTGTCAACTATCTGAAATGAGGGGTCGTCAACTATCTGAATGGTGGGATCAACTATCTGAATGGAGGTGGTGTCAACTATCTGAATGGTGTGATCAATTATCTGAATGGAGGTGTCAACTATCTGAATGGTGGGGTCAACTATCTGAATGGTGGGATCAACTATCTGAATGGAGGTGTCAACTATCTGAATGGAGGGGTCGTCAACTATCTGAATGGTGGGATGAACTATCTGAATGGAGGTGTCAACTATCTGAATGGTGGGATCAACTATCTGAATGGAGGTGTCAACTATCTGAATGGTGGGGTCAACTATCTGAATGGTGGGATCAACTATCTGAATGGAGGTGTCAACTATCTGAATGGAGGGGTCAACTATCTGAATGGAGGGGTCAACTATCTGAATGGTGGGATCAATTATCTGAATCGAGGGGTCAACTATCTGAATGGAGGTGTCAACTATCTGAATGGAGGTGTCAACTATCTGAATGGAGGGGGCCAATTATCTGAATGGAGGGGTCAACTATCTGAATGGTGAGATCAACTATTTGAATGGTGGGATCAACTATCTGAATGGTGGGGTCTACTATCTGAATGGAGGTGTCAACTATCTGAATGGAGGGGTCAACTATCTGAATGGTGGGATGAACTATCTGAATGGAGGTGTCAACTATCTGAATGGTGGGATCAACTATTTGAATGGTGGGATCAACTATCTGAATGGTGGGGTCAACTATCTGAATGGTGGGATCAACTATCTGAATGGTGGGGTCAACTATCTGAATGGAGGTGTCAACTATCTGAATGGAGGGGTCAACTATCTGAATGGAGGGGTCAACTATCTGAATGGAGGGGGGTCAACTATCTGAATGGAGGGGTCAACTATCTGAATGGTAGGATCAACTATCTGAATGCGGGGGGGGGGAGTCTACTATCTTAATGGAGGTGTCAACTATCTGAATGGAGGGGTCAACTATCTGAATGGAGCGGTCAACTATCTGAATGGAGGTGTCAACTATCTGAATGGAGGTGTCAACTATCTGAATGGAGGTGTCAACTATCTGAATGGTGGGATCAAACTGTCTGAATGGTGGGATCAACTATTTGAATGGAGGTGTCAACTATCTGAATGGAGGGGTCAACTATCTGAATGGAGGGGTCAACTATCTGAATGGAGGGGTCAACTATCTGAATGGAGCGGTCAACTATCTGAATGGAGGTGTCAACTATCTGAATGGAGGTGTCAACTATCTTAAATGAGGGGTCGTCAACTATCTGAATGGTGGTATCAACTATCTGAATGGAGGTGTCAACTATCTGAATGGTGGAATCAATTATATGAATGGAGGTGTCAACTATCTGAATGGTGGGGTCAACTATCTGAATGGTGGGATCAACTATCCTGAATGGAGGTGTCAACTATCTGAATGGAGGGGTCGTCAACTATCTGAATGGTGGGATCAACTATCTGAATGGAGGTGTCAACTATCTGAATGGTGGGATCAACTATCTGAATGGAGGTGTCAACTATCTGAATGGTGGGGTCAACTATCTGAATGGTGGGATCAACTATCTGAATGGAGGTGTCAACTATCTGAATGGTGTGATCAATTATCTGAATGGAGGGTGTCAACTATCTGAATGGGGGTCAACTATCTGAATGGTGGGATCAACTATCTGAATGGAGGTGCCAACTATCTGAATGGTGGGATCAACTATCTGAATGGTGGGGTCAACTATCTGAATGGAGCGGTCAACTATCTGAATGGAGGTGTCAACTATCTGAATGGAGGGTCAACTATCTGAATGGAGGGTCAACTATCTGAAAGGTGGGATCAACTATCTGAATGGAGGTGTCAAACTATCTGGATGGTGGGATCAACTATCTGAATGGTAGGATCAACTATCTGAATGGTGGGATCAACTATTGAATGGGGGGATCAACTATCTGAATGGTGAGATCAACTATTTGAATGGTGGGGTCAACTATCTGAATGGTGGGATCAACTATCTGAATGGTGGGGTCAACTATCTGAATGGTGGGGTCAACTATCATATTGGAGAGGTCAACAATTTGAATGGTGGGGTCAACTGTCTGAATGGGTGGTTAACTATCTGAATGGAGGGGCCAACTATCTGAATGGTGGGATCAACTATCTGAATGGTGGGGTCAACTATCTGAATGGAGGGGTCAACTATCTGAATGGAGGGGTCAACTATCTGAATGGAGGGGTCAACTATCTGAATGGAGGGTCAACTATCTGAATGGAGGTGTCAACTATCTGAATGGAGGTGTCAACTATCTGAATGGGGGCGTCAACTATCTGAATGGTGGTATCAACTATCTGAATGGAGGTGTCAACTATCTGAATGGTGGAACAATTAATGAATGGAGGTGTCAACTATCTGAATGGTGGGGTCAACTATCTGAATGGTGGGATCAACTATCCTGAATGGAGGTGTCAACTATCTGAATGGAGGGGTCGTCAACTATCTGAATGGTGGGATCAACTATCTGAATGGAGGTGTCAACTATCTGAATGGTGGGATCAACTATCTGAATGGAGGTGTCAACTATCTGAATGGTGGGGTCAACTATCTGAATGGTGGGATCAACTATCTGAATGGAGGGTCAACTATCTGAATGGTGTGATCAATTATCTGAATGGAGGTGTCAACTATCTGAATGGTGGGTCAACTATCTGAATGGTGGGATCAACTATCTGAATGGAGGTGTCAACTATCTGAATGGAGGGGTCAACTATCTGAAATGAGGGATCGTCAACTATCTGAATGGTGGGGATCAAACTATCTGAATGGAGGTGTCAACTATCTGAATGGTGGGATCAATTATCTGAATGGAGGTGTCAACTATCTGAATGGTGGGGTCAACTATCTGAATGGTGGATCAACTATCTTGAATGGAGGTGTCAACTATCTGAATGGAGGGGTCGTCAACTATCTGAATGGTGGGATCAACTATCTGAATGGAGGTGTCAACTATCTGAATGGAGGGGTCAACTATCTGAATGGTGGGATCAACTATCTGAATGGAGGGTCAACTATCTGAATGGAGGGGTCAACTATCTGAATCGAGGGGTCAACTATCTGAATGGAGGTGTCAACTATCTGAATGGAGGTGTCAACTATCTGAATGGAGGGGTCAACTATCTGAATGGAGGGGTCAACTATCTGAATGGTGGGACCAACTATCTGAATGGAGGTATCAACTATGTGGATGGTGGGATCAACTATCTGAATGGAGGTGTCAACTATCTGAATGGTGGGGTCAAATATCTGAATGGTGGGATGAACTATCTGAATGGAGGTGTCAACTATCTGAATGGTGGGATCAACTATCTGAATGGTGGGGTCAACTATCTGAATGAGCGGTCAACTATCTGAAAGGAGGTGTCAACTATCTGAATGGAGGTGTCAACTATCTGAAATGAGGGGTCGTCAACTATCTGAATGGTGGGATCAACTATCTGAATGGAGGTGTCAACTATCTGAATGGTGTGATCAATATCTGAATGGAGGTGTCAACTATCTGAATGGTGGGGTCAACTATCTGAATGGTGGGATCAACAATCTGAATGGAGGTGTCAACTATCTGAATGGAGGGTCGTCAACTATCTGAATGGTGGGATGAACTATCTGAATGGAGGTGTCAACTATCTGAATGGTGGGATCAACTATCTGAATGGAGGTGTCAACTATCTGAATGGTGGGGTCAACTATCTGAATGGTGGGATCAACTATCTGAATGGAGGTGTCAACTATCTGAATGGAGGGGTCAACTATCTGAATGGAGGGGTCAACTATCTGAATGGTGGGATCAATTATCTGAATCGAGGGTCAACTATCTGAATGGAGGTGTCAACTATCTGAATGGAGTGTCAACTATCTGAATGGAGGGCCAATATCTGAATGGAGGGTCAACTATCTGAATGGTGAGATCAACTATTTGAATGGTGGGATCAACTATCTGAATGGTGGGGTCTACTATCTGAATGGAGGTGTCAACTATCTGAATGGAGGGGTCAACTATCTGAATGGTGGGATGAACTATCTGAATGGAGGTGTCAACTATCTGAATGGTGGGATCAACTATTTGAATGGTGGGATCAACTATCTGAATGGTGGGGTCAACTATCTGAATGGTGGGATCAACTATCTGAATGGTGGGGTCAACTATCTGAATGGAGGTGTCAACTATCTGAATGGAGGGGTCAACTATCTGAATGGAGGGGTCAACTATCTGAATGGAGGGGGTCAACTATCTGAATGGAGGGGTCAACTATCTGAATGGTAGGATCAACTATCTGAATGGCGGGGGTGGGGGGAGTCTACTATCTTAATGGAGGTGTCAACTATCTGAATGGAGGGGTCAACTATCTGAATGGAGCGGTCAACTATCTGAATGGAGGTGTCAACTATCTGAATGGAGGTGTCAACTATCTGAATGGAGGTGTCAACTATCTGAATGGTGGGATCAACTGTCTGAATGGTGGGATCAACTATTTGAATGGAGGTGTCAACTATCTGAATGGAGGGGTCAACTATCTGAATGGAGGGGTCAACTATCTGAATGGAGGGGTCAACTATCTGAATGGAGCGGTCAACTATCTGAATGGAGGTGTCAACTATCTGAATGGAGGTGTCAACTATCTTAAATGAGGGGTCGTCAACTATCTGAATGGTGGTATCAACTATCTGAATGGAGGTGTCAACTATCTGAATGGTGGAATCAATTATATGAATGGAGGTGTCAACTATCTGAATGGTGGGGGTCAACTATCTGAATGGTGGGATCAACTATCCTGAATGGAGGTGTCAACTATCTGAATGGAGGGGTCGTCAACTATCTGAATGGTGGGATCAACTATCTGAATGGAGGTGTCAACTATCTGAATGGTGGGATCAACTATCTGAATGGAGGTGTCAACTATCTGAATGTGGGGTCAACTATCTGAATGGTGGGATCAACTATCTGAATGGAGGTGTCAACTATCTGAATGGTGTGATCAACTATCTGAATGGAGGTGTCAACTATCTGAATGGTGGGGTCAACTATCTGAATGGGGGATCAACTATCTGAATGGAGGTGTCAACTATCTGAATGGAGGGGTCGTCAACTATCTGAATGGTGGATGAACTATCTGAATGGAGGTGTCAACTATCTGAATGGTGGGATCAACTATCTGAATGGAGGTGTCAACTATCTGAATGGTGGGATCAATTATCTGAATGGAGGTGTCAACTATCTGAATGGTGGGGTCAACTATCTGAATGGTGGGATCAACTATCTGAATGGAGGTGTCAACTATCTGAATGGAGGGGTCGTCAACTATCTGAATGGTGAGATGAACTATCTGAATGGAAGTGTCAACTATCTGAATGGAGGGATCAAATCAACTATCTGAATGGAGGTGTCAACTATCTGAATGGTGGGGTCAACTATCTGAATGGTGGGATCAACTATATGAATGGAGGTGTCAACTATCTGAATGAGGGGTCAACTATCTGAATGGAGGGGTCAACTATCTGAATGGTGGGATCAACTATCTGAATCGAGGGGTCAACTATCTGAATGGAGGTGTCAACTATCTGAATGGAGGTGTCAACTATCTGAATGGAGGGGTCAATTATCTGAATGGAGGGTCAACTATCTGAATGGTGGGATCAACTATCTGAATGGAGGTGTCAACTATCTGGATGGTGGGATCAACTATCTGAATGGAGGTGTCAACTATCTGAATGGTGGGTCAACTATCTGAATGGTGGGATGAACTATCTGAATGGAGTGTCAACTATCTGAATGGTGGGATCAACTATTTGAATGGGGGATCAACTATCTGAATGGTGGGGTCAACTATCTGAATGGTGAGATCAACTATTGAATGGTGGGATCAACTATCAGAATGGTGGGGTCAACTATCTGAATGGTGGGGTCAACTATCTGAATGGTGGGATCAACTATCTGAATGGTGGGGTCAACTATCTGAATGGTGGGGTCAACTATCATATTGGAGAGGTCAACAATCTGAATGGTGGGTGAACTGTCTGAATGGTGTGGTTAACTATCTGAATGGTGGGGTCAACTATCTGAATGGAGGGGTCAACTATCTGAATGGTGGGATCAACTATCTGAATTGTGGGGTCAACTATCTGAATGGTGGGGTCAACTATCTGAATGGTGGGGTCAACTATCTGAATGGTGGGGTCAACTATTTGAATGGTGGGGTCAACTATTGAATGGTGGGGCCAACTATCTTCTTCTGCTGCGATTGTTGCTCAATCAGAGTAGGATTCTGGTCTCTCTTATGAAGGGAGCTGTCTGTTTAAGTGATTCGGTTGCCCCGTATAGTTTCTCTTCCAGGGAGGTAGGTGTGGACCACATTGTCCTCTCAGGCCTGTGTACTGGGGGCAATCCTGGACAACATGTTTTGTTGTCATGTTGTCCAGTGTACAGTGACATTGGCTGGTAGTTCCTATTTTGAGTTTGGTGAACATGTGGTTTTTCATTCTGTTGTGGCCAGTGCGTAGGCGAAGTATGATGACTTGATCCCTCCTTGATAGTTGGAGGTATCCATCCCTCTCGTTATGCTTTGGGTGTTCTTGTTTCCATTTTTCATGATACTGACCTTTGATGATGGATTTGGCTTCGTCGCAGGTGACCAGATGGTTCTCTTATGGTAATCTCCCTCCTCTTTAGCTAATTTGTCTGCGCGTTCGTTCCCGTGTATATTACAGTGTGATGGTATCCACTTGATGACCACTCTCTGTAAGTTATTGCACAGTTGGTCTAGGGCTGTTCTCAAGTCATCGAGCTCACTACTCCTGTGGGTTTTTTAGAGCTGTTAGGACTGACAGTGCATCAGTCAGTATCTCCAATTTCTTGTGCATGTTATTTTTATGTTGTATAGCCAGTTTTGCAGCATCTTTGAGGGTTTCAGTTTCTGCTTTAAAGTTGTTAGAGAATTTCCCAGTAGCTATTGACTTGGTGATCTCTTCCTGGTTATTCAGCATCAAGAACACACCTCCTCCTCAATTTCTGGTGGCATTTGTAGCAGAGCTATCTGTGTATATGTGTGACCAGGAGTTCTGTGGGTAGTTGTCGTTTATGTGTTTTTCTGCTATGTGTTTTCTCTCTTTGTCTGTTTGGGTGCCTTTTTCATGATTCCTGTTATATTTTCCTTAAGTTCTGATATTTTATGTTTCCAATGAGGAAATATATCAGATGGGCCCAAGGGTTTCGGTATTGTTTGGGCAAGTACTGGTCTCCAGTAGTTAGTTCATTGGCGATTGCAGCGAAGTTGCTCATCTTTAGTCGTACAATTCCGAAACCAGTTATTCTTTGGTGCATGGTGTGGCTAAGGAGCCTTCTGTATTTCTCCGCTTGTTGCAATACTTTAGTGACCCGTCTGTCATCTAAGGGTTGTAAACCTGTCACTGTTTCTAGAGTCTTGATAGTTTTAGATTTCAAAGCACCAGTGATGATACGGGCAGCTTGGTTCTGTGTTCTGTTAATTTGCTAAGGTGTGATTTGGAAGCCATAGCACAGGCTGTGACTCCATACTCTAGGACTGGTCTGACTCTTCCTTCGTATAGTCGTTTCAAGATATTGCTTCTGCTCCCAGTCTGTTCCTGCCATATTTATTCATAACATTAGTTCGTTTTCTGGCTTTTTATTCTTGCTCTGTCTATCTGATTTTTCCAAGTCATTCTGCGATTCATGGTGACGCCAAGGTATGTTGGGTTTTGGTCAATAGGGAGTGTATGGTATTTTATCTTCAAGTTTGCAGAGAGTGTGTTTCTTGATAGGCTGAAAATTGTATATGTAGTTTTTTTTTCATTAATTGGTAAGAACCAGGTATTGGAATGTTTATTCTACTAATGATTTTGTAAGTATATATCAGTAGATTTGCTGCCCTTTTGCCTGTGAGGATGTGTGCTAATGATATTGAAGGTCTAGAGTTGTTTTCGACGCTCAGAGTTTTCGCAAGTTCCAAAGTTTATGACCATTTTTGTCTAGATTAATGCTCACTGTTTTGTCTATCCAGCTCTGTCTTGCTGATATCATGACCCCACGTCTGTATTTGGCAGAGGCTGCTTTGTAGGCAATGTTGCTCTCTGTGCTGTGTGATGTTTCAGCTAGTTCTCTGTCAGAGTCCAGTTCCTCTTCTAGTCTTTGTATTTCCTTGTTCCAGTATGGCTTGTAGTTTCTTCTTGCTCCTCTAGGAATGGATTCTTTAGCAGCTCTCAGGATTCCATTTGTTAACCGCTCTATCATATTATTTACTAGGGAAAGCAAACCCGAAAAAAATGCTGGCTGAAATCGGATGCACTGGACCACTGGCGCAGAACACAGTGCAACGTATTAACGGGTGTTCAGTCAGAGTGGATCTGACAGACTCTGATTGTGATGTTCTGTCTGTGGGGGCGATCAACACACTTAGCCTGACAGCTGACTTCATATGAGAGTCTGGGATCCTTACTCTGATTGAGTCCTGAACACACACAGAGAGAGAGAGAGAGAGAGAGAGAGAGAGAGAGAGAGAGAGAGAGAGAGAGAGATTATTTACCTCTTTTCGTGGGTGTTGATAGGCGCAGTATATGCATCAGTGAGCCTGGCAAACTTTGCCCATTCTGCTCTCTTATAGTTCCAGCGGTGAAGGGGTATTTGCAACTACTGTTTGTGAGCAAGATCCACTGAAAGTTTGACTGGTCTGTGGTCACTAACTCCAAGTTGGTTCAGCACTTTTCTGGTTATTTTGATGGATATGTCTCCAGTTGCAAATGCTTGGTCGGGAGTTGATTTTGTTTTCCATCTTCCTGAGTAGAAGGTTGGGGGGGGGGGTCCTCTCTAGAGTTTATGAGGAATAGGTTGTTGTCTATTTCCCATTCTTCCACTTCTTCACCTCAAACATTGGTCTCCTTATATCCCAATCTTTCAGAGTGGCCGTTAAAATCTCCTCTGGTCTGTGGTTATAGAAGGCCCCGGTATCACTGCAAACGAATTAAAATACATAATTGCTCAACCGCCCTTGCCAGCTTAATCATCCGAGTTAATATCTCATCTCCCAAACAAAGAAAAGTAAATGTAGTCCCCATTGTAGCAGTCTCAGCACACGCCAAAAGACATAAGGCGAAACCGCGCAGAAAGTGAACACAGCCAACTGTTCCCTGTCATACGATATCATCACTCATCGCAAACAATTGGAATATCGAAACATAATCAAAACGGATGAGACACACAGCTCACGGTATGCACAGAGCACTTAAATCAGTAGCTCCTGCAACAAGCCAGACTTGGAATATGAGGAAACTGCAACAAGGAACACTTTTCATGCATAGCCTTCAATTGTTCCTTCCGCCTATCCACGATATACCGGAAATTCACGTCCTTTTGAAAATGATGATTGTCGTATTAAAAAAAAAGTATAGCGCTTGATGATGTTAGGCCATCGTTGTTGACTCCAATTCCGAACATATAGACACACAGTTAGTCGTCAGATTATCCCCGTCGCGCATCAAACAACAGACCGTAAGATTAACGTACGGCCGGTCTAGGGATGTACGATGAGCCATTACGACGCAAACACTTTGATGGTGTTATTGAGTTATTTACGGGTCATCATCATTGCACTTCGAACATGTCCATAGGTGCTCAGATCCCCTCCTCAGCAAGTCCCGCAGTTTGATGCTGCTATTTCCATTGACTCCAGCTTCAGTAATTTGTCATTTGGACAGTTTATGTTAAATATCCTTATACTAGCGGAGTTAATGTATAGGTCTGTACCAATGATCACTGCCTCTCCATTTGTGACTACTTCTATCAGTTTGCTAGGATGGAATTTTGTTTGGTAGCCCCTGTTCATAAATCTGTGCTAAGGATTAAGGTGAGTTTCCTGGATGCAGGCAACGTTTAGCTCATCCTCTGCTAGTCTTATTGATATGGCTTATTTTTGTGTGGTATATGCTCCCAGTATAAATGACATATTAGTCGCATGTCCGTGTCGTGTAGGTGTACATCTTTAAAAACAAATATTATAAATATAATACAAATATTGGGCAACAAATGAACAGAAAAAAAAGGAGAGAAAAATTATACAACAGAGAGAAAAGAAGCCAGCCAGTTTATGAAAAGTAATGGAATGGTAGGAAACAAACAACAGAATAAATGATTAAAAGTTGTAGATACAAGACAGATGAGTTGTGGAGGGGTATGATCATCAACGCCAGCAAGAAATGTTAATATTAATTATACAATTTATATTATCATAACAAAAGTTAACGTTTTAAATGGCATGTCTTCTTCGCGTTTGCCTGGCAGCTCCGTCATGCGCACCGAGGGGTCTGCGTGACGATATAGCCTATAATGGCGAGCTGACTGACTTTCTCATATTGTTGGTTCTGTTGTGTGAACTATGTCTGGCCCAGCTTACAACTACTAGGAAGTCTTAGAATATAAGGAGTTTGATTTTATATGAGTTCTTCCGATAATACAGGCTCACTAGGCGGACAAAAGTCCGCAAGGTATTATGATTTCATTTCCTTGTTGAGATGTATTTAACGAGGTTTCTCTTCAATGTAATTGTTTGTTGTCAGCCTTGTATCCAATGGGGGCAATGCCAATAATAGACATATTTTGATATGTCATTGTTGTTGTTATCTGAGTAATTGCGTTGAAATATTGAATTATTACTGAACTGACTATATAATATATTTTCAGTGTTTTATATTTGTTAATTGTAATAATTATACTTATGCACAAAGTCAAGTCAAGTGTCTCAAGTAGTGTCTGTCGTGTTGATGATTTTATTATACAAAATATAGTTTGTTCATATATAGATTAATTACATCTGTAATCTGTTACTTGTGTTGATGTGTTGTGTTACTCAACTCATGTTACTGTAAAATATATATAAATAATATAATATTAATTATTAATAGCCTCCATTGATATTTAATTGGGTTTCCCCTAAGCCATATGAATTTTCCACCAACGGCAATTGCATAAGGAACTAAGAGGATGAGGAGGTAAATACTAAATTAAATCAAGAAACCAAGAGATCTTTTATCTTTAGCAGCTACTTTGCTTGGTCAATGTTAGCAAGGTTAAGTTTTAAATGTATAATTAATAATATAAAAGTGTGAAAATTTCAATGCACATGTGACATTCAATTCCTATGATGATTCAGTCTATCATAGTTAAGTTGACAGTTTGCTACTCCCAAGTTTTACACTTTGAATTTAATACACTATCGTAGATGAACTAAGATGTGTGTGAGCACTGGACAGTTTTCTAATATTTAATTTCTTTTCCCGTTTTCTGTCAGTTTCAAACTATACGGAAAAACAAGCTGTTTTAGTAAAATTAACAAAATATCCTGATCATAAAATAAGTGCTAATAATTTGTCTGCAAGTTGATTTTCCTAGGGTCTGTTTAAGTTCTTAGGTCTTACAGTTCACATGTTTACAAGACATATTTTTATTTTAAATTGAGGATATGTTCCATCAGGAATGGTATAGAAAAAGGAAAATGGTAACAAATATGAAACAATTCATTCAAAATTGCATTAGTGCATTTTTTTTTGAGAAACTTCATCTGTGATTCATTTCAGTCTGTTCCATGGGATCTGTAGGGTATTTCCCATATCTTGTTTAGTGGTGCAACCAAATTCTGCACTCTATATTAATAAAACATATTTTAAATTTCCACATGGTCTTTTGTTTGACATTTCATGTGGTAGTTCCATCATATTAGATCATGTTGTTAATTTGTAATCAGTGTGTAGCCTTCTTTATTCCAATTATTGAAACAAAAAAAAAAATGGTGAAATAAAATGCCTCTATAATAGTCATTTGATGAGACAAATGAGTTATTATTTTTTTTTTTTGGTCAATGAATTCTTCATCGTCATCTTGTTGCAGTGACCTCAGAGATAATATCATTGGTGGTATTGAGGACAGTGCAGCGGGAACCTCACAGAATATGTCGTAAGTACTTTTATCTGATCAACTGGGGGCTGATGAGCCGACCAACAATTTGTCTGAGAGCAGTCAGCAACTCACAGCTGATTGCCTGTATCAGGATCAACAAGAAAAAGCTAAATCTTAATCTATTCCACCTCCTAGTTCTGTCCCTGGAAACAGACTAACCACTTTAGCCAAGTGAGTAGGGATTGAAGTGGGAAGGCAAATCACTAACCATATATTCCATGTTGAAGGTGGATGTTTCGGGCTGACAGGCATACAAATCACAGCTGTGCTATCTATCTATCTATTGTCCTTTCGAGCCGAAGACGGCACATAGGGCAGAACCACAATATCAAAAACAGAAACCTTGCGTGCCAAAGTGGCACATATTACGGAGATCACTGCTTCTAAAATCTATGGCGCTGTTTCCATAACAACACTTTTTACAATGACAGCTTGTCAAGCCATCGATCAACCTTCTTAGTCGCCTCTTACGACATGCCTGGAAGGGCACAGTGTCACTATTCTTTACTTCCCTCGTAATGAAGCCCCGGTAACACACGGGAACAGCTGTGCTATAAATGCTATAAATTACTGACACTATCCACCTAGCCCATTCAATGTTCTTTTATTTGTTAGGGAAGGGGGGGGCACCACAAGTGGCAATAGTCATCTGATGAATGCAGCAGCAGAGAAGAAGAAGATATTTAAAAAAAAAAGTTAAGTACCCCCGTCACGCCAAGTGGCGTATAGGGAATATGGTGTTAGTGGCCATGAATTTTACAGACCTTCGGCACATGATTTTTGGGGTATTGTGGTCTGTATTATGCCCGTGCCGCTTTACTTTCCCAGAAAAAAGTCAGGTACCCATTAAAGGCTGGGTGAACCCGGAAGCCGTCGGTTGGGATCGAACCCCACCTCTTGTCCTTTGTAGTCCAGTTCACTAACCACTGAGCTTTCACGGCTCCAAGAAGAAGATATATTCATCTATTATTGTTTTTTGTATTGATAGCCAAATAGGTGAGATGCAGAATGGCTCACGCAAAACAGCTTTCCAAAAAATGAGGAAGATACTATGCAATCCATTTTTGACAATAGAAACAAGAAAAAGAGTTCTTAAATGTTATGTAGAGCCAGTCTTAACATATGGATGTGAATCATGGACAATAGGACAACAGACAAGAAAATCACTGGAGGCTGTAGAAATGTGGTTTTACATAAGAATGTTGAGAATACCATGGACAGCTAAGAAGAGTAATGAAAATGTTCTGAAAGAGGTCAAAGCAAAAGAAAGCTAATTCCAATATTAAGAAACAATCATCATTTTTTGGCCATGTAATGAGAAGAGAACAACTGGATATATTGTAACAACTGGAACATTGAGGGACGAAGAGATAAAGGGAAAGAAAGAGAAAAAATACCAGACAGCTTAAAAGAATGAGAATGGCTTGGCAGAAGGTCAACAACAGAAATGATAAATAACTGTCGAGATTGAAAGTTGTGGAGAAACATGATCACCTATGCCAGCAGGCCCGGTACTTGATGATGATGATTGATAGCTAAGATGCTGGACAGCACATGAACTTAGTGGTCAGTGACACATAGCTGGCAGGGACAGCAATAGCTGATTGTTGAAGAAGAAGAAGAAGATGAAGTGAACCAGCAAGGTTTTATTTCTCGGTCTCGTATCTAAAATTTTGCATCAGAATCAAAAAGCCAGAACTGATTAAGATCATACTCCACTTCCTAGCAGTTGCACTTGAAGATTGATTTAACGAGTCTGGTTTAAATTAAAAGGAAATAAAGATGGAAGACGGTCTAGTGTTCAAAAGTGCTGTGATGGTCTGGTTAATTTGGTCAGAAGTACAGATACCACAGCTTGATGTAAAGCATGACACCCAATAACAAGGGCAAAGATGCCTGACAGCAACAAAGCTGTAAACTGCCAGCCACTTATAGCTGGTGGCTTGCACCAGGAGTAGTGAGCTAGAACTATCCAGACCCTGCTCCGTCTGTCTCATCCGTTTTGACCATGTTTCGATATTCCAATTGTTTACGATGAATGTTGATATCATATGACGGAGAACAGATGGCTGTGTTCACTTTCTGTGCGGTTTTGCCGTATGTCTTTTTGGCGTGTGCTGAGACTGCTATGATGGGGACTGCAGCTACCTTTCTTTGTTTGGGAGATGAGATAGTAATTTGGATGATTCCACTGGCACGGGCGGTTGAGCAATTATGGAGTTTAATTTGTTTGCAGTGATTCCGGGGCCTTCCATGACCATAACTTCCCCATATCTAAATTTTTATTCTAGCAGTTTTCAATCCTTGTAAAGATCTTTCATCAAATCTCACCATTTGTCTCTGTTCTGTGCAAGCAACTCTATCTCATTGAGGGAACCGAATCCTGCTACTCTTGCCTCTCTGATCAATGTTCTTCTCAGTGTCTCTGTGGGTCAACCTCTTTTCCTCTTACCCATTCCCACATGAAGGCTTGCTTTGCTATTTGGTCATTATCTCTCCACATCACATGTCCAACATGTGACCATCGTCTTTTCTTGATTACTGAAGATATTAGTGGTTGATTGGCGATTTCTCTAATTTCCTCGTTTGTTTGAATTTGTGCCGCGCTATACCAAGTATTTTCCTTAGACATTTATTTTCGAATGCGTTCAACTTTGTTTCTATGTCTGTTGTTGTTTCCAGCTCTCACACGCATACATAAGGGTTGATAGTTGATAGTATGTTTGATTTGAAGTCTAAGTTTTGAAATAGATTTCTGGCAATGTTTTATTGGCTGATTGAACCAGGGTATTAGGGGTAAAGTGAGTTGGGAACCAAGAGTCAGTGCTGATGTATGTGGGGGGCAGTGTGGTTGTGTTTATGAAATGAAGGTGCAGTGTGATTATGTTTATATGATCTAGGGGCGGTGTGGTTGTGTTTATGAAATGAAGGTGCAGTTTGATTATGTTTATATGATCTAGGGTGGTGTGGTTGTGTTTATGAAATGAAGGTGCAGTGTGATTATGTTTATATGATCTAGGGGCGGTGTGGTTGTGTTTATGAAATCAGGGTGCAGTGTGATTATGTTTATATGATCTAGGGGCGGTGTGGTTGTGTTTATAGGATCTAGGGGCAGTGTGGTTTGTTTATAGGATCTAGGGGCGGTGTTGGTTGTGTTTATAGGATCTAGGGGTGGTGTTGGTTGTGTTTATATTTAGGGGCAGTGTTGGTTGTGTTTATAGGATCTAGGGGCGGTGTGGTTGTGTTTATGGGATCTACGGGCAGTGTTGGTTGTGTTTATAGGATCTAGGGGCAGTGTTGGTTGTGTTTATGAAATCAAGGGGCAGTGTTGGTTGTGTTTATAGGATCTAGGGGCGGTGTGGTTGTGTTTATGAAATCAAGGGGCAGTGTTGGTAGTGTTTATGATATTTGGGGCAGTGTTGGTTGTGTTTATGGGATCATGGGGCAGTGTGGTTGTGTTTATGGATCTAGGGGCAGTGTGGTTGTGCTTATGGGATCTAGGGGCAATGTTGGTTGTGTTTATGGGATCTAGGGGCAGTGTGGTTGTGTTTATGGCATCTAGGGGCAGTGTGGTTGTGCTTATGGGATCTAGGGGCAGTGTGGTTGTGTTTATGAGTTCTTAGGGCTGTGTGGTTGTGTTTATGGGATCTAAGGGCAGTGTGGTTGTGTTTATGGGTTCCAAGGGCAGTGTGGTTGTGTTTATGGTTCTAAGGGCAGTGTGGTTGTGTTTATGGGATCTAAGGGCTGTGTGGTTGTGTTTATGGTTCTAAGGGCTGTGTAGTTGTGTTTATGGGATCTAAGGGCTGTGTGGTTGTGTTTATGGGTTCTAAGGGCTGTGTGGTTATGTTTATGGGATCTAAGGGCAGTGTGGTTGTGTTTATGGGTTCTAAGGGCAGTGTGGTTGTGTTTATGGGTTCTAAGGGCAGTGTGGTTGTGTTTATGGGATCTAGGGGCAGTGTGGTTTTGTTCATGGGTTCTAAGGGCTGTGTGGTTGTGTTTATGGAATCTAAGGGCTGTGTGGTTATGTTTATGGGATCTAAGGGCAGTGTGGTTGTGTTTATGGGTTCTAAGGGCAGTGTGGTTGTGTTTATGGGTTCTAAGGGCAGTGTGGTTGTGTTTATGGTTCTAAGGGCTGTGTAGTTGTGTTTATGGGATCTAAGGGCTGTGTGGTTGTGTTTATGGGTTCTAAGGGCTGTGTGGTTGTGTTTATGGGATCTAAGGGCAGTGTGGTTGTGTTTATGGGATGTAAGGGCTGTGTGGTTGTGTTTATGGGTTCTAATGGCAGTGTGGTTGTGTTAATGGGATCTAAGGGCTGTGTGGTTGTGTTTATGGGTTCTAAGGGCTGTGTGGTTGTGTTTATGGGTTCTAAGGGCTGTGTGGTTGTGTTTATGGGTTCTAAGGGCAGTGTGGTTGTGTTTGTGGGATCTAGGGGCAGTGTGGTTGTGTTTATGGGATCTAAGGGCAGTGTGGTTGTGTTTATGGGTTCTAAGGGCAGTGTGGTTGTGTTTATGGGATCTAGGGGCAGTGTGGTTTTGTTTATGGGTTCTAAGGGCTGTGTGGTTGTTTTTGTGGGTTCTAAGGGCTGTGTGGTTGTGTTTATGGGTTCTAAGGGCTGTGTGGTTGTGTTTATGGGTTCTAAGCGCAGTGTGGTTGTGTTTATGGTTCTAAGGGCAGTGTGGTTGTGTTTATGGGTTCTAAGGGCTGTGTGGTTGTGTTTATGGGTTCTAAGCGCAGTGTGGTTGTGTTTATGGGTTCTAATGGCAGTGTGGTTGTGTTAATGGGATCTAAGGGCTGTGTGGTTGTGTTTATGGGTTCTAAGGGCTGTGTGGTTGTGTTTATGGTTCTAAGGGCTGTGTGGTTGTGTTTATGGGTTCTAAGGGCAGTGTGGTTGTGTTTGTGGGATCTAGGGGCAGTGTGGTTGTGTTTATGGGATCTAAGGGCAGTGTGGTTGTGTTTATGGGTTCTAAGGGCAGTGTGGTTGTGTTTATGGGATCTAGGGGCAGTGTGGTTTTGTTTATGGGTTCTAAGGGCTGTGTGGTTGTTTTTATGGGTTCTAAGGGCTGTGTGGTTGTGTTTATGGGTTCTAAGGGCTGTGTAGTTGTGTTTATGGGTTCTAAGCGCAGTGTGGTTGTGTTTATGGGTTCTAAGGGCAGTGTGGTTGTGTTTATGGGTTCTAAGGGCTGTGTGGTTGTGTTTATGGTTCTAAGCGCAGTGTGGTTGTGTTTATGGGTTCTAAGGGCAGTGTGGTTGTGTTTATGGTTCTAAGGGCAGTGTGGTTGTGTTTATGGGATCTAGGGCAGTGTGGTTGTGTTTATGGGATCGAGGGCAGTGTGGTTGTGTTTATGGGATCTAGGGCAGTGTGGTTGTGTTTATGAAATCAAGGTGCAGTATTGGTTGTGTTTATGGGATCATGGGAATATTGTGGTGTAATGTGGAGTTAAAATATTGTAATGTTTATGATGACTTGCATTTTTTCAGGAAGCGTGTGGCTGCAAGAGAGCTTATCTCTCAGTACTATTTCCAGCTGACTGAGGGCTGTGGCAATGAAGCTTGCTCAAATGAGCATTGTGCCTCTAGTCAGCAGTTCATCTACAAGGACACAGACCGCAACATTTTGGCAGTAAGAGCATTGAATTTATGCAAAATGAAAGCAGAACTCTGTGAGCGTAGACCAAGCAAAATATCCAGATTACCCAATGAGGATGAAGATGGTCCTTCTTATAACAAGATTGCTGGCTTGGGTGCAAAAAGCAAAGATGCCTCACCAACATCATCGTCAGCAGCTTCAATTGGAAGTGAGCTGAGCTCTTCTAATGGTAGGGGCACATTCTTTTATAGGTTTCTGATAAATGTGTGCTTGTCCATATAAATTTTTAAATTCGTTTTTAATCCTTGATATAAACACTGTCATTTTGACATCTATACAGTGCAAATCAGAAATCAAATTAATTGACATACACAATGTGTCTTTAATGAACAACCAGGTTTTAAAAAAAAAATAAATTTTGATCTTGACCCTTCCCGTGCTATTAGACAACACACAGAGCTTGTAGTGTGTTTTGCCACCCCGGTCTATTCTTAGCGAGATGTTTGATCTTATCTTATAAGTCTATGCCTGCCAACTTTGCTTCTCTTATAAGTGTTCTTTTTAGTGTCTCTCTAGGTCTTCCTCTTTTTCTGTACCCAGATGTTTCTCATAGAAGAGCCTGTTTTGGAATTCTCTCTTTTGTTTTTTATTGCATAGTATTTATTGAAATAATTACATCATCATTCAACATAGTCCCCATCTAGTTCAGTATACTTGCACAGTTTGAGAAGTGATTAGAATCCGTAGGAAAAGAATTCTTTCTGATGGGCTGACAGCCACAGCTGAACAAACTCCATTCTCATCCTGAAACTTTGCTGCACTTATCACATTCTTCAGTGGTCCAAAGACTTAGAAATCTGACATAGTGAAGTTAGTCACCAGACCCTAGGAAAATCAACTTGCAGACAAATTATTAGCACTTATGATCAGGATGACATTTTGTTAGTTTTACTAAAACAGCTTGTTTTTCCGTATGGTTTGAAACTGACAGAAAATGGAAAAGAAAATTAAATATTAGAAAACTGTCCAGCACTCACACACATCATAGTTCAACTACGATTGTGTATTTAATTCAGAGTACAGAATGTGTGGGATACACTCAACCGCAGCCTCTAATGTTTACACTGTTGCTTTAACAATATGTGGCATAGCAGTGAAGGAGACATACACCATCCGTTAATAATTCGTGCCACTTGTGGTAAATAGCTAGCTTCAGATTTCTTCTCTCAAGTTTTGAGTAGATGACACTGGTCACAGTGCTTTCTCTGGACATGTATTGTCTATGATCAGCCCTTTGAGATCACAGAACATTGCTTTGTCAGCGGATTGCATCCACATCTTCAGACATTTGATTTAAAGACAAAGTGTGGATGTACTTCATACTTTGTCACTTTCATTCTGGCTCGTAGAAGTGTATCAAGCTCTCATTCACATCTTCAGACATTTGATTTAAAGACAAAGTATGGATCTACTTCATAATTTGTCACTTTCATTCTGGCTCGTAGAAGTGTACCAAGTTCTCATCCACAGTGATGACAGTTCATCATCATCATCGAGTGCCATCTCCTCAGCGAAGGTTGGCTACCATGGAGCGCCATTCTGCTCTGTCTCTTGCTTTGATGGTGCAGGTTGTCATAGGCTGATTTGTCCATCTTTTGATGTTACTCGTCCATGTTAGTCTTGGTTTGCCATTTTTTACCTTGTATTTTCCACTCCAAGATTACTTTTAGTAGGCTGTTGTGTGTTTTTTAACATGGCCCAAAAATTGCATTTGTCTTGTTTGAATTGTGTTTAATAGTTCTCTTTTCCTTTTTAGTTATTTTAAGACTTCGTTTGTTTTCTTTTCCTTCCATCCAATTCTACCTATTTTTCTATATATGATAGTTACACTGCAGAAATGCGTCACCATTATGATCAGCTGATCAAATGCTAATGTCCAATAGTGATGTCATCTCCTTGACTGTGACATGTGTGTGTCATTTTTTCTGTGTTGCGTTCTCTATGGCTGCAATGTTGTTTTCCATGAATACTGGACACAGGTGAGGAGAAGCATTCATTCTAGTGATGCTGTTGTTGCACTTATCACAAGAACACCAGGTTTTTGAATATATAAAACCTCCCTTCATAGTGAAACAATTACTGAGTTATGCCATAGCATGATATCACCCTAGATATGAATTCAAAACTGATTATAGTTCTGTGTAAAAAAAAATTATGTAAATAAATAATAATAGGAAGCACTTTATTCAGAGCTTCACAGCAGGAAGCAATCAGATCTTCAGAGGAGGATCTGTGAGCAAGTGTTCTGTCCCTTTAGCGTCTTGACACTGTAGGGAAGGCGGAGCTTGCCTGGTTCATGGCTACCAGACATCGACCTCCTACTGCATTGAACCTGAAGGCACATTCTATATTCAGCATGTAATAAAAAACTTAGTTTGTGCAACACTTATGATTTAATCTACTGTTTGTACCCACTCACACATGACTATCTTAGCTAGCACACTGATGTCCTCTTTGTGGTGGCAGCTGTCTGAAATGGGTTGCTACTCTGCGAATGACATAAATAAAATAAATACATATTATAATGTTGCTGCATTAGTTAAAATATGAATGTAAACAAACTGGTTTTTTTTCTCTACATTGCCAGGTAAAGAAACAAAGTATTTAACAGAAGAAATCCTCCGGACAGTAATTGACGAATGCCAGGCCAGTAGTTCATGGTCAAAACTGGTGCACCTCATTGGGTCTGTCTTTAATAATCCAGATTCTCTGATTAAAAGTTTTCGAAAATGTCTGCACGTTGCCACAAAGTCTGAAGATACGGACGACACTGATTCTGCAACATGTAGTTTGGCACACACGCAATTGGTGCAGGAGTCTCAAAATGGCCGCAGTCTCCCAGGCCATGACCTAACAGTAGATTTACCTTCTTTACGCCGTGCTTATCATCATCTGATGGAGGTTCCAGAACAGTTTATCCAAGCCCCACTAATAAATGCTTTAAAAATGTTATCGCAAACACTAGAGATGGACATAAAGTACAAAACGTTTTAGAAAGCAACCCAGATTACATCAGTGTTTTTATTCTGGTCATGGAGATACCCATGATGCTGGCACCTGAGTACCTTGACAGTGCATTTCCTGCATTATGTAAAGCAATAGGCATATTGCACATATCTGATCAAGCTCGTTTGGCCAGAATCTGGGCAACATATGGCCAGGACCGCCTCAGAGACATGGTTCAGTCACTTCAACAAATGATTACAATAAAGGTAAGTTTATTTAGACGATTTTAATATTACACAGAGAGTGGGTGGATAAATTGATAACTTGTTGTGCTGCAAAAACAGGAGAACATTTGTTTGACTCATCTATCTATTGACCTTTCAAGCTGTAGCCGGCCCATAGGGCGTAGACCAAGATACTCCTTCTCTTATCTGAATTTTTGTTCTAGCAGTTTTCAATTCTTTTAAAGATATTTTATAAAATCTCGCCATTTGTCTCTGTTCTGTGCAAGCAGCTCTATCTCATTGAGGGAGCCGATTCCTGCTGCTCTTACCTCTCTCATCAGTGTTCTTCTGTGTCTCTCTGGGTCTTCCTCTTTTCCTCTTACCTGTTGTTTCCCACATGAGGGCTTGCTTTGCTATTCGGTTATTATCTCTTCTCATCACTTGTCCAACATATGACCATCGTCTTTTTTACTTGATTACTGTAGATCTTGATTACTGAAGATATTAGTGGTTGATTGGAGATTTCTCTAATTGACTCATGGTTGGTTACAATTGGAGGTGAAATAAAAATTTAGATTCTCGCCTTGTTGTGATTGAATTGGATTAGTGGCTTTGTACGGTGCCTGCATCATTCAGAGGGACATTCTTGTGTATTGTCACACTCAAAAGGAAATGTAGGAACAGAACTCAGTTGTAGTCAATGTGGAGGTCAACGGTCTCATCTGGGATAACACTGATGAGAAAGATGCAGTCATCTGTTCAGAAGGATTTGTGATATGACACTAATGTGCATGGGCATTTACAGTGCGTTCGGCAGGCAGAACAGTCAACGAAGTCAGTGGTGTATATATTATGAATGCGTGTAGCATGATGATGGGAGTGATGTCAGTGACCAAGGCATTCATCTGGTTAGAGTCATTAGACTATACCTGCATACTGAGTGAAAGCGGGCTCTGTACGCAGGCAATGGGTCTTTATTTTTTTCATTTCTCCTTCACATTCAGCTTTACTGCAGCTTCACATTTTAGTGCATAACTTTGCCTTAACCCCCCCCCCCCCATTATTTCAGCTTTTCAGTCTAACACAGACTTCAGCATGACATCTTTTAGTGCAGGGTTGTCTTCCCCCCTTGATCCCTCTACTCACTTGGTCAGTTTAGACATGTTAGTAGTCTGTTTCTGGAGGCACCACATTGAGGTGGAGCAGGGTCTGGGTGGTTCTAGTTCACTGATCCTGGCACTAACCATCATCTGTGGGTTATTGACAACTTTCAGCTCTGCTGCTGTTTTAGACAACTGAAACATTTTTTGTTGTCAATTTGGTTGCATTATCAGCATGTTTATTAATGATGAAAATTGAACACCCATCTTATTTATTCATTATTTATTAATGATGAAAATTGAACACCCATCTTATTTAATCATTATTTATTAATGATGAAAATTGAACACCCATCTTATTTATTCATTATTTATTAATGATGAAAATTGAACACCCATCTTATTTATTCATTATTTATTAATGATGAAAATTGAACACCCATCTTATTTATTCATGATTTATCTCCATATCCAGGTTATCAACAATGAAGGCAAATGGTCTGCCACATTTAGACCAAGCGATGACCCTGCCATATCCAGCGCAACTAGAGTTTTAAAGATTCTCTACTATGCAAATATTTTGGGAGGAAAACTGGACAGTTTGGACCTAGTAGCAGAGGAGAAAAGGATGAATGAATCTGAGTCCTTACAAGACCTCCTGCAGGGGGCCTTTGGTCATGAACCGAAGGACTCAACCCCTCCCAAAGAAGACCCTCTTGGGAAGGAGCTTGGTATTGAAGTCATTAATTGTAGAGAACCTCTGATACTTTATGAAGACTTTATAAATGAGCCCCTGAATGATAATTTGGATATAGGTGCTGATTACACTAACTACAGATTAGACACAGAGAGCAAGTTCTCGTTTGTACCCTATAGCTTCATTCTTACCATGGCATCTAAGCACACCAGCATGTACTACGACAACAGGATCCGCATGTTGCAGGAGCGGAGGACAGCTTTTGTGCAGACTCTGGTTCATGGGGCCCTCCAAACCCGTTTTTAAGAGTTAGAGTGAGACGGGATCATATTATTGATGATGCTCTTGTCAATGTAAGTTTGTTGTGTTCACATTCTGGTAGTTACCAGTCATATTATGAGTGATAAACTTGTCAATGTTAGTTTGTTGTGTCACATTCTGGTAGTTAAATCATATTATGAGTGATAAACTTGTCAATGTAAGTTTGTTGTGTTCACATTCTGGTAGTTACCAGTCATATTATGAGTGATACTTTTGTCAATGTAAGTTTGTTGTGTTCACATTCTGGTAGTTACCAATCATATTGTGAGTGATACTTTTGTCAATGTAAGTTTGTTGTGTACACATTCTAATAGTTACCAATCTCATTATTCATGATGCTCTTGTCAATGTAAGTTGTGTCCACATTCTGGTAGTTACCAATCATATTATTGATGATGCTCCTGTCAATGTAAGTTTGTTGTGTCCACATTCTAATAGTTACCAATCATATTATTGATGATCCTCTTGTCAATGTAAGTTTGTTGTATCCACATTCTGGTAGTTACCAATCATATTATGAGTGATACTCTTGTCAATGTAAGTTTTTTGTGTACACATTCTTCTTGTTTCTGGTTTTTTTTTTTTATTACTTCAGCCAGCTTCATATGTGCCCTTAACATTTGTTTTCTGTGAAGGCCCACGATGCCAGACAGCAGTCTCTATCTATCTATTGTCCTCTGAGCCAAAGATGGCACATAGGGCAGAACCACAATCTCAAAAACAGAAACCTTGCATGCCAAAATGGCACATATTGCAAAGATCACTGCTTCTAAAATCTATGGCTGTTTCACAATACTTTTTACAATGATAGCTTGTCAAGCCATCGATCAACCTCCTTAGTCGCCTCTTAAGACATGCCTGGAAGGTCACAGTGTCACTATTCTTTACAGACAGCAGTACCTGGGTTGTAAGTGGTCAGCAACTCATATCTGACAGCTTGTATCAAGACCACTGGTGACCAACAGCGGAGGAATAGTCCTATAGCATCTTCTTGTGGTGGCTGTGGAAACAAACTAACCATTCTTGGTCAAGAGAGTGCAGATTAGGAGAAAAGACAAAATCTAAAGAAGTTTTGCTGAAATCACATGGTTTGGACCAAGACGCACAAATTGGTTGCTAGCTTTAACCATGGCATAACATTTATATACCATTTTAAAGCTCATTGAAATATGGGCAAAGATGGTGAGTGATTATTGGGTCATGGCAATCTAACGGCGGGGGGGGGGGGTGGTGTCAATTTTATTTTGCACATCAGAAAGTATTGAGCTGAAGAGGACCAGATCATCTGCAAAATTAGTCTTCTAAGATTTTATTATTTGTGCATTTGATGTCTTATTTGCTTGTCATCTGTGCAATTTTGCTTAACATTTACTTAGCACTCTTTAGCTAGATTTAATATCTGGCCACTGCTTTCCTTCTCTCCCTCTCACCATATCCCTCCTCAGTATAAAAAAAGTGGCCATGTTCACAATAATTACATTGTGATAAATCATTGCTCTTGATTGTTTTTTTTTCTCTTGGGGGTCTCTGTAGCCTAATTGAGAAAACCACCCAACTTGGCAACCGACATTCTGACAACCAGTGATTAGTTCCCATTGGAAGCAGTGTGAGTTGTGGTTGGGAAAAAAATACCCCCGCAGTTGACCCAGCTGCCGGCAGAAATTGGTACCAGGTTAGTAATCTGTGAAGGTGAGGAATATTCCTCACATCGTGAGCTTCGATGCTTGAAGCGACACTATCCAGAAGTCTCAGAATACTTCTGAATAGGCGGCCGAGCACATATGGGTGAAAACTCACGTGCTAATATGTTGATTCAAGCCTCGTACTTGACCTTGACCTGTTTATTTTCACCAGCTGGAAATGATAGCAATGGAGAATCCAAGTGACCTTCGTAAGCAGCTGTTTGTGGAGTTTGAGGGCGAGCAGGGCTTGGATGAAGGCGGTGTTTCTAAAGAATTCTTTCAACTCATTGTGGAGGAGTTGTTCAACCCAGACATAGGTTTGTAAACGTATAGTTTCATTATGTTTGTGTTATGTGAAGTTTTTATACGCTATTAATTTCCAGCTTTGTTATCTGAAACTCAGTATTTGAACAATCTACCATATTATTTTTTGAACAGTCACAGTGTTTTCTACACAAAATGAAACACTCGTCAATGTAACAGAAATATTAAACGCCAGAAGTTGGTTAATTTTTTTGGTATAAGGGTTTCAGTTTTATTATCTGCCATAGTTTGTCAAAAATGAGGAGCCAGTTGTGGGGTGTAACGTACACTCCTACAAGGTATGGTGACAGCCATTTGTGGGGTGTAATGTACACTCCTACAAGGTATGGTGACAGCTTTACAAAAAAGGAACTCAACAAAATACTGACGTTTTGGCCTACATGCGGCCTTCTTCAGAAAACAAGGACAACAAACGATGGGAAACAGATAAATATTCCTATATTTATATACGACATATGGACAATAGGACAACAGACAAGAAAATCACTGGGATCTGTAGAAATGTGGTTTTACAGAAGAATGTTGAGAGTACCATGGACAGCTAAGAAGAGTAATGAAAATGTTCTGAAAGAGGTCAAAGCAAAAAGAGCTAATTTCCAATATTAGGAAAAAACAATCATCATTTTGGGCCATGTAATGAAAAGAGAACAGCTGGAATATATTGTAACAACTGGGGAAATTGAGGAATGAAGAGATAGAGGGAAGCAAAGAGAAAAAATACCAGACAGCTTAAGAGAATGGCTTGGCAGAAGGTCAACAACAGAAATGATAAATAACTGTCGAGATAGAAAGTTGTGGAGAGACATGATCACATACGCCAGCAGGCCTGGTACTTGATGATGATGATTTATATACGATGACAGGACAGGCAGATCAAGGAGAAGTAGGCAGAGGGGCAAGACATGAAATGAGAAAGGGATATGCTACATGATGAAGGATATGTAAAAGGTGAAAATAGAGTATACGTGTGTATAGAAAATAATTATATATACAAATTTAGACTTAGCCGTGGTAGGAATGAATCGATCCGCTTACAATGAGAGAAAGCTGTTTGAATGCCAATAGGCAGACCAACTGGGTGAATAGTCACGCGGTAAGACCAGGGGACAGATGAGTTATGCACAGGTAAAAACCCAAGGTCTGTGAGAGTGTGAGGGCAAACAAAGAAATTACCCAAACCAGATTTACCACAGCTCTGCATTTATTTGCCTGTTCCCCTCTTTGTCAAAAACGCTTGTGTTCACCTGATGTTGACTACAGAATATACCATCCATCCACTCTTAAAGGATGTAAAGTGGGCGTGTATACGTTATGTTGTGGTTTGTAGTAGAACTGTTAATTGAGTTATTTGCGGGTCATCATCACTGCACTCCGAACATGTCCATAGGTGCTCAGATTCCCTCCTCAGAAAGTCTTGAAGTGTCCAGCGACTGACGACTCCAGTTCTGTGTTGGTTAATTAGTCTTCTTACACATGAAGTTTCTCGTTTCTGGCTGTGCCTATCTTAACTCCCATCTCTTTCATCTGAAGGAGTGACGTGGACTGATGGTTGTCGAAGTCCTGTGTCCTTCTCTTTCCCACTTCCCGGAGGGTATTGATGATGTCCACCCGATCCATTTGTTGACCGTCCTCAACAATAGCACAGCTAGCCAACCTGTCCACTCTTTCATTTCCCCGTACTCCCGCATGTACATAAAAAAAAAGACAAAAAAAGGGTGACTGTACATATTTTTGACTTCTGCAATAACTCTACCCATAACAAACACAGTAGAACTGTGATATTCATCATGTCATTTCTTGTTAGCACCAGATTGCCTTCCCTCTCAATCTCTCCTCTCTTGGCCAGACTAGACTGGTTAGTCTGTTACTAGAGGCACCAAGAAGAGGTGGCATTGAATTTCAATGGTTTTGGTTCATTGATCCTGGCACAAGTCATCAGCTATGATTCACTGGCAATTGATCTAGTAACTGACTCAGAGCACACCTACACAAGAGAGGACTCAGAGCACACCTCCACAAGTTAGGTCTCAGAGCACACCTCCACAAGATAGGTCTCAGAGCACACCTACACAAGAGAGGACTCAGAGCACACCTCCACAAGTTAGGTCTCAGAGCACACCTCCACAAGATAGGACACTGAGCACACCTCCACAAGATAGGTCTCAGAGCACACCTCCACAAGATAGGTCTCAGAGCACACCTCAACAAGATAGGTCTCAGAGCACACCTCAACAAGATAGGTCTCAGAGCACACCTCCACAAGATAGGACACTGAGCACACCTCCACAAGATAGGTCTCAGAGCACATCTCCACAAGATAGGTCTCAGAGCACACCTCCACAAGATAGGTCTCAGAGCACACCTCAACAAGATAGGACACTGAGCACACAAGATAGGTCTCAAAGCACACCTCCACAAGATAGGACACTGAGCACACCTCCACAAGATAGGTCTCAGAGCACACCTCAACAAAATAGGTCTCAGAGTACACCTACACAAGATAGGTCTCA
This sequence comes from Megaustenia siamemsis, assembly GCA_032433765.1. Classification (NCBI taxonomy): domain Eukaryota; kingdom Metazoa; phylum Mollusca; class Gastropoda; order Stylommatophora; family Ariophantidae; genus Megaustenia; species Megaustenia siamemsis. The sequence continues at coordinate 17,519,949 of JAVIAB010000102.1, forward strand.
GAGCACACCTACACAAGATAGGACTGAGTGACTTTTCAACATGCAATTGTAGAGTATCCAGACAAACTCCAGAACTTATCTTACAGGACTGCAGCACTCTCAACACCCTAAGAGCACAGAAACAATTCCTGCATAACAAACTATGGGGAACCAGTGAAGGCTTCAAATGACCAATACAGGTCAAAACATGCATAACCGTAGCTAATCATTGAAGATAAATAATCCAGGCCTACTTAATATCCATTTAAGGGTGGAGGATGAAGTGTAGTAGTTGTCAGGTGAACAAAGAAGAAGAAATGGTGGGGTTCTTGTGGAGGATAAAGGCTTCATGTCACAGTGCAATCACCACACGGTGCACATGTGATGGTATTGATATGACAAACCACTTTACATTACAATCAGTTACTAGATCAATTCTTCAGAAGTAAAGTGTATTCTACTTCTTCATTGATCAACCACTTTGTGAGATGCCCTGGTGTTGACTTCATTGATCAACCACTTTGTGAGATGCCCTGGTGTTGACTTCATTGATCAACCACTTTGTGAGATGCCCTGGTGTTGACTTCATTGATCAACCACTTTGTGAGATGCCCTGGTGTTGACTTCTTCATTGATCAACCACTTTGTGAGATGCCCTGATGTTGACTTCTTCATTGATCAACCACTTTGTGAGATGCCCTGGTGTTGACTTCTTCATTGATCAACCACTTTGTGAGATGCCCTGGTGTTGACTTCTTCATTGATCAACCACTTTGTGAGATGCCCTGATGTTGACTTCTTCATTGATCAACCACTTTGTGAGATGCCCTGGTGTTGACTTCATTGATCAACCACTTTGTGAGATGCCCTGGTGTTGACTTCATTGATCAACCACTTTGTGAGATGCCCTGGTGTTGACTTCATTGATCAACTACTTTGTGAGATGCCCTGGTGTTGACTTCATTGATCAACTACTTTGTGAGATGCCCTGGTGTTGACTTCTTCATTGATCAACCACTTTGTGAGATGCCCTGGTGTTGACTTCTTCATTGATCAACCACTTTGTGAGATGCCCTGGTGTTGACTTCTTCATTGATCAACCACTTTGTGAGATGCCCTGGTGTTGACTTCTTCATTGATCAACCACTTTGTGAGATGCCCTGGTGTTGACTTCTTCATTGATCAACCACTTTGTGAGATGCCCTGATGTTGACTTCTTCATTGATCAACCACTTTGTGAGATGCCCTGGTGTTGACTTCATTGATCAACTACTTTGTGAGATGCCCTGGTGTTGACTTCATTGATCAACCACTTTGTGAGATGCCCTGGTGTTGACTTCATTGATCAACCACTTTGTGAGATGCCCTGGTGTTGACTTCATTGATCAAATACTTTGTGAGATGCCCTGGTGTTGACTTCTTCATTGATCAACCATCTTGTGAGATGCCCTGGTGTTGACTTCTTCATTGTTCAACCACTTTATGAGATGCCCTGGTGTTGACTTCATTGATCAACCACTTTGTGAGATGCCCTGGTGTTGACTTCTTCATTGATCAACTACTTTGTGAGATGCCCTGGTGTTGACTTCTTCATTGATCAACCATCTTGTGAGATGCCCTGGTGTTGACTTCATTGATCAACCATCTTGTGAGATGCCCTGGTGTTGACCTCATTGATCAATCATCTTGTGAGATGCCCTGGTGTTGACTTCATTGATCATTCAACCATTTTATTGAATGCCTGATGTTGACTTCTTCATTGTTCAACCATTTTATTGAATGCCTGATGTTGACTTCTTCATCGTTGATGTTACTCGTCCATGTTAGTCTTGGTCTGCCTTTGCCTCTTTTAAATTGTATTTTCCCTCCAAGATTACTTTTAGTAGGCTGTTGTGTCTTTTACATGGTCAAAAAAATCGCATTTGTCTTGTTTGAATTGTGTTTAGTAGTTCTCTTTTCATTTGTAGTTGTTTTAAGACTTCATTGCTTGTTTTCTTTTTTTTCCATTCAATTCTACCTATTCTTCTATATATCCACATTTCAAAGGCTTCAGTTCTCTGTTCTGTTTTCTTGTCTAATGTCCATGTTTCTGCACCATATAGGAATGTTGAGAAGATATAACATTTTGCTATTCTTTTTTTTAACCTGGGGTTATTTGTTTTGATGTCAGTATGTTCTTCATGACATTAAAATTACTTTTTGTCATTCCTATTCTTTTGTTTATTTCAGTTTTACATTTTCCATCACTGGTTATAGTATGGCCAATGTATAACTTTAAACTATAACTTTTACTTGTTTTAATGTTCATATTCTTGTTTTTACTCTACAACTTTTACTTGTCTGAAAGTTCTCACTTCTGTTTCAGCTGCACAATTTTCATGTGAAAGTTTTTATTTTTACATTTGTTTGTTTGTTCACTGCTTTCTTATCTCATACAGAGTGTACCACTTGTTATTTTATCTCATACATAAGTGTACCACTTGTTTTCTTATCTCATACACAGTGTACCACTTGTTTTTCAGGAATGTTTACCTACAATGAAGAATCCCACCACTTCTGGTTCAACTCATTGTCCTTTGAAAATGATGCACAATTTACACTTATTGGAATCCTCCTTGGTCTTGCCATCTACAACAGCTGCATCTTAGACATACACTTCCCAATGGTTGTCTACAGGAAGCTGATGGGCAAGAAAGGAACCTACAGGGATCTGTATGATGTTGACCCAGTAAGTCATTGGCTTTGTTATTCATTGCCTTAAATGGTTACCAGATTTTTTCTGGGAAAGTAAAGCGGCACCGACGCAATACCAACCACATTACCCCAAAAATCATGTGCCGAAGGTCTAAAAAAAAAATTATGGTCACTAACACCATATTCTCTATACGCCACTTGGCGTGACGGGGGTACTTTACTTTTCTTTTTTTACTTTGATATTCATTACAGTGAAGTGTGGCTGTAATTATTGTACTTATAGTGCCATCTGTTATAATTAAATAATTATTCTTTGTACTATCTCATATCTATCTATATATTGTCCTTTTGAGCCGAAGACGGCACATAGGGCAGAACCACAATCTCAAAAACAGAAACCGTGCGTGCCAAAATGGCACATATCGTACATATATGGCAGAAATCACTGCTTCTAAAATCTATGGCTCTGTTTCCATAACAATACTTTTTACAATGACAGCTTGACAAGCCATCGATCAACCTCCTTAGTCGCTTCTTACGACATGCCTGGAAGGTCACAGTGTCACTATTCTTTACTTTCCTCATAATGAGGCCCCAGTAACACACTATCTCATATACCTGTATTATATTTATACTTATCAGATCTCATAGTTTTTCATTATATTTATAATTATATAATTTATAGGGGGGGGAGGGATAGACTGGGCAGTCTAGAGGTACAACGTGGGCCTCAGGACGGGATTCAAGGGATCCAGGCAGTCTAGAGGTACAACGTGGGCCTCAGGACAGGATTCAAGGGATCCAGGCAGTCTAGAGGTACAACGTGGGCCTCAGGACAGGATTCAAGGGATCCAGGCAGTCTAGAGGTACAACGTGGGCCTCAGGACAGGATTCAAGGGATCCAGGCAGTCTAGAGGTACAACCCTCAGGACAGGATTCAAGGGATCCAGGACCCGGGTTCAAAGCCCACCAGAAGTTGTGGCAATTTTTCAAAAATAGGATAGAGAGATCCGTGGTTTCTTTATGACATTACCCTCCCCTGATCTTGTGGGTAGTGAGATCCAATGTCTAGCCATCTCTGGGTAATGAGATACAATGTCTAGCCCTTACTGGGTAGTGAGATCCAATGTTTAGCCTTCTCTGGGTAGTGAGATCCAATGTCTAGCCATCTCTGGGTAATGAGATACAATGTCTAGCCTTCTCAGGGTAGTGAGATCCGATGTCTAGCCCTCTCTGGGTAGTGAGATCCAATGTCTAGCCCTCTCTGGGTAGTGAGATCCAATGTCTAGCCCTCTCTGGGTAGTGAGATCCAATGTCTAGCCTTCTCTGGGTAGTGAGATCCAATGTCTAACCTTCTCTGGGTAGTGAGATCCAATGTCTAGCCTTCTTTGGGTAGTAAGATCCAATGTCTTTCCTTCTCTGGGTAGTGAGATCCAATGTCTAGCCTTCTCTGGGTAGTGAGATCCAATGTCTAGCTCTCTCTGGGTAGTGAGATCCAATGTCTAGCCCTCTCTGGGTAGTGAGATACAATGTCTAGCCTTCTCTGGGTAGTGAGATCCAATGTCTAACCTTCTCTGGGTAGTGAGATCCAATGTCTAGCCTTCTTTGGGTAGTAAGATCCAATGTCTAGCCCTCTCTGGGTAGTGAGATCCAATGTCTAGCCCTCTCTGGGTAGTGAGATCCAATGTCTAGCCGTCTCTGGGTAGTGAGATCCAATGTCTAGCCTTCTTGAATAACGGCAATAAACAGGAGGTTCCCCATGCACATTAAAGATCCCTTGGCAGTTTAAATAAAAAAGCTGCCAGGGCAAAATTGTCAACACAAATCTACCCACACTGTTGATCCCATACCTTGCTATGGGATTTATGTGTTGATCCCAGACCTTGCTATGGGATTTATGTGTTGATCCCAGACCTTGCTATGGGATTTATGCACGTGGGACAGGGTTCTCCTCTGATTTTCTTGAGATTCTCAAGGGAGATTTTGGAGTATCTGTGGATTCGTCTTGTGTGTAGTGATGATGATGATCCTAACAACAAACAAAAGAAACATTTAGACTTGCTATTAACAGGAAGGTTTGTGTTAACATGTAGATCCCTCTTTTGTTGCAGACCTTAATGGGAAGTCTTAAGGAAATGATGGACTATGAAAAGGATGACTTTGAGGATGTGTTTGATTTGACGTTCCTCATTGGTTATAGTGATGTCTTTGGGCAGTCACACACCGTTGACTTGAAAGAAAATGGCAAATCAATAACGGTCACTCAGAAAAATAAGCAGGTATTTTTTTTTATTCTAAAGATGTGCATTAAAACAAAGGGAATTATATTTTAATTAGTTAAATAATGGCACGTTATAAATAACAATCACAATATGAATAACAGCACAATATAAATAACAGCACAATATGAATAACAGCACAATATGAATAACAATCACAATATAAATAACAGCACAAAAACAGATGTTTTCAGCACCTAGAACACCTAGATCTTCTTCTTCAGTGTTCAGTTCTTGTGATTATGTGAACCTGATGATGATTTGTTTTGTTTCAATATGGTGGGTTAACAACATCATGACACAAGATGATCTGGTTGCTTGGTCAGTACACTTAATATGCGTATGTGTCCTGATTTTTCTCCTAAATCTGGCAATCTGAATCTTTGACGTAGTTTTCCCTCTCGTAGGTTGGACGCTGGCCAGGGCTGTTGGGCCTAGGAGAAATTTAAAAAATAATATATAAAACGGTATGGTTAAAGCTTCATGTAAAAAGTGGATAACATAACCCAGAACGACGTTTCAGCTCAATAGGCCTTCAACTGGGACTAACATACATATATATATGAATTTAAAATAAAAAATAAGAAACAAATTTTATAATTTCGAACTTGAAGGTGAAATTAAATGAAAAATAAAATCTTCCCTGTATGCTCTCATGTGGCAAGAATGGAAGTGCGCACTAGTTATATGTGAGTGCACAAAAGTGAAAATGTGCACACAAAGCACGCATTAACAGAAGTTTCCTAAAACAGGTCCATACGCATACACAAACCGCAAGAAACAGACTAGAAGAATATAGGCTACGCAGAGAGCAGGGAAGATTAAGGCGCCGTAGAGTGGGAAAAGTGATATAGGGGACAGACGAAGTGATGCAGTGTGGTCTAGTAGAGGAGGGATGTGAATAACATAGTATGTGTATATAATAATATACTCAAACATGAACATGTGCACTGGTTATGGCTGCATGGTAGGTGACCTTGTCAACAGATATTGCCAATACACTTTGGCTGTTGGACCTACCCTGTTCTTGGTTTCTGTCTGGGCATTCTCATACATTCTTTCTCGATGGTAACTGCTAAGCATCGCATGGCCTGTTTCATCATTTGACACAAAGAACATCTAATACAAAGTTCTTCCTTCCTGTCCAAATAGCCTGTTCCATCATTGGACACAAAGAACATCTAATACAAAGCTCTTCCTTCCTGTTAAATTCTTTAGTTCTGACTCCTGGCATCACTGCAGTTAAGGCTTTCCCTTATCTGTATATGTAATTCCTCCAGTGCCAAACACTCGGCGTGTGTGAAGTGGGAGTTATCACAGAAATGAGATGTAAGCAGCTGGATAACCAGAAATGACAGAGTTAGAAATGGGACCATCCTCATCTGGTGCCATATTGGCTGGCATAGGCGATCATGACCTTCAACATATCTCTGTCCACAGTGCATTGTATCAATTCTATGTTTACTGTACCATGACACCAAGCTAACCAGTATTTTCTGTCTTTATTATCCATGATCTCTCTGTCCTTGCATTTTGCCAGCTTTAACCAAGTATTCTAACTTTCCTCTTCTCATGGAGTGCGTGAAAAATGTTGATTGTTTCTTTCTAATGTTTTCTTGAAGTGCTCTTTTTGTGTTGGCCTCTTTGGAAATTTCCTCGTTGGTCCTTTTGGCTGTCCAGGAATTCTCACCCTTAATGAGATCATAATAGAAAGAATGATCATAGAGTCAATCCTGAACTACATATGAGACTGGAAAGGTCTATGAAATGGCAAGAGCGTTTGTCTGGAACAAATGTTCCAGAATATGAAAATGTTTGCAGAATACCAGAGAACCAGAAACATGATGCCAACTTTCAGCTCAGCAGAAAAGAACAATTAACAATGTTTAGGGTCTAACTATTTTTGCAGTGTCATGCCATGATTGTCATTTTTTTGAACACCCTAAGGATAGGAACCTCTGAAGAATGTGACAGCGGCACAGACAAAATGAGTGCTAAACATCTGCTACAATGTTTCAATTTATTCATTCATTGGGTGGAGAAATCAATAACTTGTCAGGCCCCATAACAGAAGTACATGGTATGGTCTAAAGTTGTTTCTAGGTGGTGGGGGGGGGGGTGAGTTAAATACTCATGCCTGAATACCTCACGGCGACTGCACTGGACAAGCAGCCTTTATTCTCCGGTCCTGTAAGTCACCCACCCCAACCCTGAAGAAAATGGTTTCAAGACATCATGGAGACCTTGAACTGACAACAGAAGAAGTGTGAGATCTGGCTAGAGACAGAGATTCTTTCAGATGGACTGTGGTGAATGCAATGTTCAGTGGGAGATCTGGCTAGAGACAGATTCTTTCAGATGGGCTGTGGTGAATGCAATGTTCTGTGGGAGATCTGGCTAGAGACAGATTCTTTCAGATGGGTTGTGGTGAATGCAATGTTCTGTGGGAGATCTGGCTAGAGACAGAGATTCTTTTAGACTGACTGGTGAATGCAATGTTCTGTGGGAGATCTGGCTAGAGACAGATTCTTTCAGATGGGTTGTGGTGAATGCAATGTTCTGTGGGAGATCTGGCTAGAGACAGAGATTCTTTTAGACTGGCTGTGGTGAATGCAATGTTCTGTGGGAGATCTGGCTTGGCTAGAGACAGAGATTCTTTCAGATGGGCTGTGGTGAATGCAATGTTCTGTGGGAGATCTGGCTAGAGACAGAGATTCTTTCAGATGGGTTGTGGTGAATGCAACATTCTGCAAAGGACGTGCGACTTAAAGATGATAAATTGTTTTTTTTATTTTCAGCTGATCCAGAACATTATTGTTTGTATACTCCTGCCACCCAATTCTTCCCATTTAATTTTAAATCAACTTTTAAAAATGTGGGTATTTTCCCAGGAATTTGTGGATCTCTATGCTGATTACCTGCTGAACAAGTCTATAGAGCAACAGTTCCGAGCCTTCAAGAGAGGATTTCTTATGGTGACCTCTGAGTCTCCGTTGAAACAGTTGTTCCGCCCCGAAGAGCTTGAGGTGCTGGTATGTGGCAGCAAAGTAAGTAAATCTTGCTCATCATTTTGTGTGGCCAGAATTTTAACTCTTGCTTAGTCACAGCTTTGTGCACAATTTTAACTGAAATAGAAGTCCACTATTTTCTCTTTCTTGCCATCATTGTGTTGTATGTTCTTTAAAACTGGACTCCTGAGAAGATGGTGGCCGTTCCCGCAGGCCTCTTCATAATGGGCAATCATTAAGACAGTTTTTCAATGTTTTGACAGTTTTTTTAATGAATTTTAAAAATATTTATTCTAGTGAATTAGAGTTTTAAGTAACTGCGGACACTCTCTTTTCGGTGTCATTTGAATTCTTGTCCATGTAGCCGACTTGCCTCACTATGGAGTTGACCTTACACCAACCAATAATGCAAAATGGCTGCTTGTCACCCTGTTTTTGCAGAGACAAATATAGTCACTTAGGCTGTTTTGGTTGCTTTGTTTGTTTCAAATGTGTGCTTTCAAGGAAACTGGTGTGAGGAAGTGATGGTGCACTCTCTGTTTGATGGAAGTTATTTCCTGTGCGCTGATTAGGGTTGCATGGTAGGTTGGAATCATTGCCTGTGTGCTGATTAGGGTTGCATAGTAAAGTACCCCCGTCACGCCAAGTGGCGTATAGGGAAATATGGTGTTAGTACCCCTATATTTTACAGACATTCAGCACATGATTTTTGGGGTAATGTGGTCAGTATTACACCCGTGCTGTTTTACTTTCCCAGAAAAAAATCCGGTACCAATTTAAGGCTGGGTGAACCCGGAAGCCGTCGGTTGGGATCGAACCCTATCCCTTGTCTGTGGTAGTCCAGTTCACTAACCACTGAGCTATCGCGGCTCCCAATTAGGGTTGCATGGTAGGTTGGAATCATTGCCTGTGTGTTGATATGGTTGCATGATAGGTTGGAATCATTGCCTGTGTGTTGATATGGTTGCATGATAGGTTGGAATCATTGCCTGTGTGCTGATTAGGGTTGCATGGTAGGTTGGAATCGTTGCCTGTGTGTTGATTAGGGTTGTATGGTAGGTTGGAATCATTGCCTGTGTGCTGATTAGGGTTGTATGATAGGTTGGAATCATTGCCTGTGTGCTGATTAGGCTTGCATGATAGGTTGGAATCGTTGCCTGTGTGCTGATTAGGGTTGCATGGTAGGTTGGAATCATTGCCTGTGTGTTGATTAGGGTTGCATGATAGGTTGGAATCATTGCCTGTGTGCTGATTAGGGTTGGATGATAGGTTGGAATCGTTGCCTGTGTGCTGATTAGGGTTGTATGATAGGTTGGAATCATTGCCTGTGTGTTGATATGGTTGCATGATAGGTTGGAATCATTGCCTGTGTGTTGATATGGTTGCATGATAGGTTGGAATCATTGCCTGTGTGCTGATTAGGGTTGCATGGTAGGTTGGAATCGTTGCCTGTGTGTTGATTAGGGTTGTATGGTAGGTTGGAATCATTGCCTGTGTGCTGATTAGGGTTGTATGATTGGTTGGAATCGTTGCCTGTGTGTTGATTAGGGTTGCATGGTTGGTTGGAATCATTGCCTGTGTGTTGATTAGGGTTGCATGGTAGATTGGAATCATTGCCTGTGTGTTGATTAGGTTTGTATGATAGGTTGGGATCATTGCCTGTGTGTTGATTAGGGTTGGATGATAGGTTGGGATCATTGCCTGTGTGTTGATTAGGGTTGGAGGATAGGTTGGAATCGTTGCCTGTGTGCTGATTAGGGTTGGATGATAGGTTGGAATCATTGCCTGTGTGTTGATTAGGGTTGGATGATAGGTTGGAATCATTGCCTGTGTGTTGATTAGGGTTGCATGGTAGGTTGGAATCATTGCCTGTGAGCTGATTAGGGTTGCATGATAGGTTGGAATCATTGCCTGTTAGCTGATTAGGGTTGGATGATAGGTTGGAATCATTGCCTGTGTGCTGATTAGGGTTGCATGGTAGGTTGGAATCATTGCCTGTGTGTTGATTAGGGTTGTATGGTAGGTTGGAATCATTGCCTGTGTGTTGATTAGGGTTGCATGGTAGGTTGGAATCATTGCCTGTGTGTTGATTAGGGTTGTATGGTAGGTTGGAATCATTGCCTGTGTGTTGATTAGGGTTGCATGGTAGGTTGGAATCATTGCCTGTGTATTGATTAGGGTTGCATGGTAGGTTGGAATCATTGCCTGTGTGTTGATTAGGGTTGCATGGTAGGTTGGAATCATTGCCTGTGTGTTGATTAGGGTTGCATGATAGGTTGGAATCATTGCCTGTGTGTTGATTAGGGTTGCATGGTAGGTTGGAATCATTGCCTGTGTGTTGATTAGGGTTGTATGGTAGGTTGGAATCCTTGCCTGTGTGCTGATTAGGGTTGTATGGTAGGTTGGAATCATTGCCTGTGTGTTGATTAGGGTTGGATGATAGGTTGAAATCATTGCCTGTGTGCTGATTAGGGTTGCATGGTAGATTGGAATCATTGCCTGTGTGCTGATTAGGGTTGTATGGTAGGTTGGAATCATTGCCTGTGTGCTGATTAGGGTTGTATGGTAGGTTGGAATCATTGCCTGTGTGTTGATTAGGGTTGTATGATAGGTTAGAATCGTTGCCTGTGTGTTGATTAGGGTTGCATGATAGGTTGGCATCGTTGCCTGTGTGTTGATTAGGGTTGCATGATAGGTTGGAATCGTTGCCTGTGTGTTGATTAGGGTTGTATGATAGGTTGGAATCGTTGCCTGTGTGCTGATTAGGGTTGCATGATAGGTTGGAATCGTTGCCTGTGTGCTGATTAGGGTTGCATGATAGGTTGGAATCGTTGCCTGTGTGTTGGTTAGGGTTGCATGATAGGTTGGAATCGCTGCCTGTGTGCTGATTAGGGTTGCATGATAGGTTGGAATCGTTGCCTGTGTGTTGATTAGGGTTGCATGATAGGTTGGAATCGTTTCCTGTGTGGTGATTAGGGTTGCATGGTAGGTTGGAATCGTTTCCTGTGTGTTGATTAGGGTTGGATGATAGGTTGGAATCGTTGCCTGTGTGTTGATTAGGGTTGCATGATAGGTTGGAATCGTTGCCTGTGTGTTGATTAGGGTTGCATCATAGGTTGGAATCGTTGCCTGTGTGTTGATTAGGGTTGCATGATAGGTTAGAATCGTTGCCTGTGTGTTGATTAGGGTTGCATGATAGGTTGGAATCGTTGCCTGTGTGTTGATTAGGGTTGCATGATAGGTTGGAATCGTTTCCTGTGTGGTGATTAGGGTTGCATGGTAGGTTGGAATCATTGCCTGTGTGTTGATTAGGGTTGGATGATAGGTTGAAATCATTGCCTGTGAGCTGATTAGGGTTGCATGGTAGGTTGGAATCATTGCCTGTCTGTTGATTAGGGTTGGATGATAGGTTGGGATCATTGCCTGTGTATTGATTAGGGTTGCATGATAGGTTGGAATCGTTGCCTGTGTGTTGATTAGGGTTGTATGATAGGTTAGAATCGTTGCCTGTGTGTTGATTAGGGTTGGATGATAGGTTAGAATCGTTGCCTGTGTGTTGATTAGGGTTGCATGATAGGTTGGAATCGTTGCCTGTGTGTTGATTAGGGTTGGATGATAGGTTTGAATCGTTGCCTGTGTGTTGATTAGGGTTGCATGATAGGTTGGCATCGTTGCCTGTGTGTTGATTAGGGTTGTATGATAGGTTGGAATCGTTGCCTGTGTGTTGATTAGGGTTGTATGATAGGTTGGAATCGTTGCCTGTGTGTTGATTAGGGTTGCATGATAGGTTGGAATCGTTGCCTGTGTGTTGATTAGGGTTGCAGGGTAGGTTTGAATCGTTGCCTGTGTGTTGATTAGGGTTGCATGATAGGTTGGAATCGTTGCCTGTGTGTTGATTAGGGTTGCATGATAGGTTGGAATCGTTGCCTGTGTGTTGATTAGGGTTGCAGGGTAGGTTTGAATCGTTGCCTGTGTGTTGATTAGGGTTGCATGATAGGTTGGAATCGTTGCCTGTGTGTTGATTAGGGTTGCATGATAGGTTGGAATCGTTGCCTGTGTGTTGATTAGGGTTGCAGGGTAGGTTTGAATAGTTGCCTGTGTGTTGATTAGGGTTGCATGATAGGTTGGAATCGTTGCCTGTGTGTTGATTAAGGTTGCAGGGTAGGTTGGAATCGTTGCCTGTGTGTTGATTAGGGTTGTATGATTGGTTGGAATCGTTGCCTGTGTGTTGATTAGGGTTGTATGATAGGTTGGAATCGTTGCCTGTGTGTTGATTAGGGTTGCAGGGTAGGTTTGAATCGTTGCCTGTGTGTTGATTAGGGTTGCATGATAGGTTGGAATCATTGCCTATGTGTTGATTAGGGTTGGATGATAGGTTGGAATCATTGCCTGTGTGTTGATTAGGGTTGTAGGGTAGGTTGGAATCATTGCCTGTGTGTTGATTAGGGTTGCAGGGTAGGTTGGAATTGTTGCCTGTGTGTTGATTAGGGTTGTAGGGTAGGTTGGAATCATTGCCTGTGTGTTGATTAGGGTTGCAGGGTAGGTTGGAATCATTGCCTGTGTGTTGATTAGGGTTGCATGATAGGTTTGAATCATTGCCTGTGTGTTGATTAGGGTTGCAGGGTAGGTTGGAATCGTTGCCTGTGTGTTGATTAGGGTTGTATGATAGGTTGGAATCATTGCCTGTGTGTTGATTAGGGTTGTAGGGTAGGTTGGAATCATTGCCTGTGTGCTGATTAGGGTTGTATGATAGGTTGGAATCGTTGCCTGTGTGTTGATTAGGGTTGGATGATAGGTTGGAATCGTTGCCTGTGTGTTGATTAGGGTTGCATGATAGGTTGGAATCGTTGCCTGTGTGTTGATTAGGGTTGCATGATAGGTTGGAATCGTTGCCTGTGTGTTGATTAGGGTTGGATGATAGGTTGGAATCGTTGCCTGTGTGTTGATTAGGGTTGTATGATAGGTTAGAATCGTTGCCTGTGTGTTGATTAGGGTTGCATGATAGGTTGGCATCGTTGCCTGTGTGTTGATTAGGGTTGTATGATAGGTTGGAATCGTTGCCTGTGTGTTGATTAGGGTTGTATGATAGGTTGGAATCGTTGCCTGTGTGCTGATTAGGGTTGCATGGTAGGTTGGAATCGTTGCCTGTGTGCTGATTAGGGTTGCATGATAGGTTGGAATCGTTGCCTGTGTGTTGATTAGGGTTGCATGATAGGTTGGAATCGTTGCCTGTGTGCTGATTAGGGTTGCATGATAGGTTGGAATCGTTGCCTGTGTGCTGATTAGGGTTGCATGATAGGTTGGAATCGTTGCCTGTGTGTTGATTAGGGTTGCATGATAGGTTGGAATCGTTGCCTGTGTGCTGATTAGGGTTGCATGATAGGTTGGAATCGTTGCCTGTGTGTTGATTAGGGTTGCATGATAGGTTGGAATCGTTTCCTGTGTGGTGATTAGGGTTGCATGGTAGGTTGGAATCGTTGCCTGTGTGTTGATTAGGGTTGTAGGATAGGTTGGAATCGTTGCCTGTGTGTTGATTAGGGTTGCATGATAGGTTGGAATCGTTGCCTGTGTGTTGATTAGGGTTGCATGATAGGTTGGAATCGTTGCCTGTGTGTTGATTAGGGTTGCATGATAGGTTGGAATCGTTGCCTGTGTGTTGATTAGGGTTGCATGATAGGTTGGAATCGTTGCCTGTGTGTTGATTAGGGTTGGATGATAGGTTGGAATCGTTGCCTGTGTGTTGATTAGGGTTGCATGATAGGTTGGAATCATTGCCTGTGTGTTGATTAGGGTTGCATGATAGGTTGGAATCGTTGCCTGTGTGTTGATTAGGGCTGCATGATAGGTTGGAATCGTTTCCTGTGTGGTGATTAGGGTTGCATGGTAGGTTTGAATCATTGCCTGTGTGTTGATTAGGGTTGGTTGATAGGTTGAAATCATTGCCTGTGAGCTGATTAGGGTTGCATGGTAGGTTGGAATCGTTGCCTGTCTGTTGATTAGGGTTGGATGATAGGTTGGGATCATTGCCTGTGTATTGATTAGGGTTGTATGATAGGTTGGAATCGTTGCCTGTGTGTTGATTAGGGTTGCATGATAGGTTGGAGTCGTTGCCTGTGTGTTGATTAGGGTTGTATGATAGGTTAGAATCGTTGCCTGTGTGTTGATTAGGGTTGGAGGATAGGTTAGAATCGTTGCCTGTGTGTTGATTAGGGTTGCATGATAGGTTGGAATCGTTGCCTGTGTGTTGATTAGGGTTGGATGATAGGTTGGAATCGTTGCCTGTGTGTTGATTAGGGTTGCATGATAGGTTGGCATCGTTGCCTGTGTGTTGATTAGGGTTGTATGATAGGTTGGAATCGTTGCCTGTGTGTTGATTAGGGTTGCATGATAGGTTGGAATCGTTGCCTGTGTGTTGATTAGGGTTGGATGATAGGTTGGAATCGTTGCCTGTGTGTTGATTAGGGTTGCAGGGTAGGTTTGAATCGTTGCCTGTGTGTTGATTAGGGTTGTATGATAGGTTGGAATCGTTGCCTGTGTGTTGATTAGGGTTGTATGATAGGTTGGAATCGTTGCCTGTGTGTTGATTAGGGTTGCAGGTAGGTTTGAATCGTTGCCTGTGTGTTGATTAGGGTTGCAGGGTAGGTTTGAATCGTTGCCTATGTGTTGATTAGGGTTGGATGATAGGTTGGAATCGTTGCCTGTGTGTTGATTAGGGTTGCATGATAGGTTGGAATCATTGCCTGTGTGTTGATTAGGGTTGCAGGGTAGGTTTGAATCGTTGCCTGTGTGTTGATTAGGGTTGCATGATAGGTTGGAATCGTTGCCTGTGTGTTGATTAGGGTTGCATGATAGGTTGGAATCGTTGCCTGTGTGTTGATTAGGGTTGCAGGGTAGGTTTGAATCGTTGCCTGTGTGTTGATTAGGGTTGCATGATAGGTTGGAATCGTTGCCTGTGTGTTGATTAAGGTTGCAGGGTAGGTTGGAATCGTTGCCTGTGTGTTGATTAGGGTTGTATGATGGTTGGAATCGTTGCCTGTGTGTTGATTAGGGTTGTATGATAGGTTCGAATCGTTGCCTGTGTGTTGATTAGGGTTGCAGGGTAGGTTTGAATCATTGCCTGTGTGTTGATTAGGGTTGCATGATAGGTTGGAATCATTGCCTATGTGTTGATTAGGGTTGGATGATAGGTTGGAATCATTGCCTGTGTGTTGATTAGGGTTGTATGATAGGTTGGAATCATTGCCTGTGTGTTGA
The DNA here is from genome assembly GCA_032433765.1 of Megaustenia siamemsis. Taxonomy (NCBI): domain Eukaryota; kingdom Metazoa; phylum Mollusca; class Gastropoda; order Stylommatophora; family Ariophantidae; genus Megaustenia; species Megaustenia siamemsis. The sequence continues at coordinate 17,535,163 of JAVIAB010000102.1, forward strand.
TTAGGGTTGCAGGGTAGGTTGGAATCGTTGCCTGTGTGTTGATTAGGGTTGTAGGGTAGGTTGGAATCATTGCCTGTGTGTTGATTAGGGTTGCAGGGTAGGTTGGAATCGTTGCCTGTGTGTTGATTAGGGTTGCATGATAGGTTTGAATCATTGCCTGTGTGTTGATTATGGTTGCAGGGTAGGTTGGAATCGTTTCCTGTGTGTTGATTAGGGTTGTATGATAGGTTGGAATCATTGCCTGTGTGTTGATTAGGGTTGCAGGGTAGGTTGGAATCGTTGCCTGTGTGTTGATTAGGGTTGTAGGGTAGGTTGGAATCATTGCCTGTGTGTTGATTAGGGTTGCAGGGTAGGTTGGAATCGTTGCCTGTGTGTTGATTAGGGTTGCATGATAGGTTTGAATCATTGCCTGTGTGTTGATTAGGGTTGCAGGGTAGGTTGGAATCGTTGCCTGTGTGTTGATTAGGGTTGTATGATAGGTTGGAATCATTGCCTGTGTGTTGATTAGGGTTGTAGGGTAGGTTGGAATCATTGCCTGTGTGTTGATTAGGGTTGTATGATAGGTTGGAATCGTTGCCTGTGTGTTGATTAGGGTTGCAGGGTAGGTTGGAATCATTGCCTGTGTGTTGATTAGGGTTGTAGGGTAGGTTGGAATCGTTGCCTGTGTGTTGATTAGGGTTGCAGGGTAGGTTGGAATCGTTGACCAAGTGAGTTGGGATGGAAGAGGAATGTATAGAGTTTAAAAGCCCAAATATCACAGTCCAGCTGCAAACCACAACTCAACACATCTATGTCCGCTTAATGACGAATGAACAAGAGGACCTAAGGGGACTGGCTGGTCTCGAGGCAAGACACTGGCCTTGAGACAGACAGGTTGTGGGTTCAAATTCCGGCTGCACCAGTTGGGATTTTTATTTATTTGCATTTTCTCTCTGTGGCAACCACCCCTGGTCTCAGCAGCGAGGCCCGGCTTGAAATGTCAATTACTCATTGACGGAAAAAATATGAGTACCTCCAAAGATGGAGTTATTTGCCTGTGTGGCGAGGGATCTCTGTGCACATGGCTGCCAAGGAAAAATGGATTAACACGCAAAATTCAGTTCCTTGTATCTAGGGACTTCGTCAGAGGTAAAAGCTGGCGAACGAAGAAAATAAAAAAAGGCCCAAATATCACAGACCAGCTGCAAACCACAACTCAACACATCTACGTCCGCTTAATGACCTTTTAATGGTGGATAAATAAGAGGACCGTTCATTATTTTTGTAATCATGGGCTGAGTGCCAGAAAGAAAAATAAAGAACTCGCATTAATTTTATCACTACATGTGATGAACATAGAAGGCTCTTGTGACTGTCACTGGTACTGTACTGGGACAAGCTGAATGGAGATGTCACCAGCCTTGAGTTGCTGTCACTGGTACTGTAACGGGACAAGCTGTATGGAGATGTCACCAGCCTTGAGTTGCTGTCACTGGTATTATACTGGGACAAGCTGAATGGAGATGTCACCAACCTTGAGCTGCTGTCACCGGTACTATACTGGGACAAGCTGTATGGAGATGTCACCAGCCTTGATCTGCTGTCACTGGTACTGTAACGGGACAATCTGTATGGAGATGTCACCAGCCTTGAGTTGCTGTCACTGGTTTTATACTGGGACAAGCTGAATGGAGATGTCACCAGCCTTGAGTTGCTGTCACTGGTACTATACCCGGACAAGCTGTATGGAGATGTCACCAGCCTTGAGTTGCTGTCACTGGTACTATACCAGGACAAGCTGTATGGAGATGTTACCAGCCTTGAGCTGCTGTCACTGGTACTATACCAGGACAAGCAGTATGGAGATGTCACCAGCCTTGATCTGCTGTCACTGGTACTATACCCGGACAAGCTGTATGGAGATGTCACCAGCCTTGAGCTGCTGTCACTGGTACTATATCTGGGACAAGCTGTATGGAGATGTCACCAGCTTTGAGCTGCTGTCACTGGTACCATATCTGGGACAAGCTGTATGGAGATGTCACCAGCCTTGAGCAACAAACACTTTCTTCGAACTTATTAATATTAACATCTAAAGGTGTACATAGATGATTTTATCACCAAGTCAGCACCACTGTTCTCTCACCCCTAGACTGCTGGATCATTAACCAACCAACTGACCAATCATAGTTTATAGAAGCAAAATTGACAACATAAATCTGTTCTCATGCCTCGTAGTGCCCCAAAATATGGCAAAACAATAGCATCATTTACTCCTTGATTTCAGGTGCTTGACTTCCATGCATTGGAGGAGGCTACTGAATATGATGGAGGTTTCACAGAAGACTCACCAACTATACGGTAAGCTCATTTTATCTAATGAAAACTCAGTTTTGTATTGTGTATAAAAGTAAAGTATGTAAAAAGCCCCCGTCACGCCAAGTGGCGTATAGGGATTATGATGTTAGTGACCATACATTTTACAGACCTTCAGCACATGATTTTTGGGGCAATGTGGTCGGCCTGTGCCACATTACTTTCCCAGAAAAAATCCGGTACCTACTTGAGAGTCAAGTTTTGATTTAACAAACAATTTTTGAGCTCAGCTTAATAGATGTAAAGTTTTGATTTAACAAATAAACAAATAATTTTTGAGCTCAGCTTAATAGATGTAAAGTTTTGATTTAACAAATAAGCAAATAATTTTTGAGTTCAGCTTAATATGAAACAGGGATTGGATGAGGGTGTGTGAAACAGTGTATAGCAGGGCAATAAGAGAAACAGAGCATTGATGAGAGTTGAATGAAACAGACGATATTAGTGGAGAAATAATAAACATCTAGGGGAGACAAGCAGAAGTGGTCAGGTGTGAGTGAGTGAACTGTTTTGGAAAAAGGCGAAATAAGCGTGAATGGGTGAGATGTTTTAAGGGGAAGTAGGGAGATGAGAATAGACGTAGATTTTAAAGTCAGTGTGCATTTGAGCCGGGTCCAGTGCGGACGTCTGGAGAAATCCAGTTCGCTTACCGCGGACTAGAAGGGAGTAGTTAATAGATGAAAGTTAAGATAAATATAGGGCGGCAGCCAATTAGTTTAGTTATCGTATTTCCAGGAGTTGTGATTGTTAGTTACTAAATGTTGTGTTAGATGTGAACAATATAGAGTAGGTGTGATTGTAGCTGTTAAGGTTAGCGTTACCTTCTCGGCATAGAAACTGATTGTGAATCAGTGCAATGGACACAATGGGACATTGTTGGAAATTTGTGGATTATCCAACACTCGCCGACTTCAAGGAAGTCGTAGCGGGACGTTAGGAAGCTTATGACTACGCTTCTACCATGAAGAGAGACTTTTATCGATCATCTAGATCGCACCCATAAGTGGAAACTTCGAGCAAGATTCCACAGAGACGTAGTAGGCTTATGAGCAGCTGCTACCGTGAACCATTGGTTTGATCGATCGTGTCAATCGCAAACATAACTGGAAACTTCAAGAAAGATTCCTTAGATACTTTTACCGATCGTGTAGATCGTACACATCAGTGGGAAACTTCAAGTAAGGTTCCTCAGAGACTTGGGAGCTAATGACTAGCTTCTACGACACACAATTGAACTTGTTAGTCAAGTAGTTTACACAGAGTTGGGAACTTGACAAGAGAGTTCCACAGATTTTGGGCTGTATAGTCAGTCCATGAGGAATGCACCTGAGGGTGGCACTATTGTTAACCATGGGAGGGAATTATCACTGTCAATATATGTACTGTTAATTTGTGAAATGTGTTGTATGATCCGGACATGCGCCTTGTCAAATAAAGATGTTTTGTGTGTAGTAAGGACTTGTGTTGAGTCATTAAAACATCTTTCAGTGTTCCAACGGTCTAGCGAGTGAACGGACTGAGAAGTCACGGGGAATTGAGAAGTTACAACGTGAAGTACTAAACTATAGATCATAACGGTCCAAGGAGAGGTCGCAACGGCATAACGTGAAGTACGAGGCATCAATCATGGCGGTCCAAAAGACTGGCATGGGTAGTTAGAGCAAGGAGCAGATCATGAAGAGTGGCGAGCAACTCGTCATTCAGCAATCCGGCCATAAGCAGCATCACGAGCCCTCGCTCATCGTGCGAAAGCACCTCTGGTAATCGGGCTCGTGGTGAAGAGGAATGATCTCAGGCTCAAGGTTGACGAGCGGTCAGTCATCGATCACAACATTGATCATCAAGGTTATAAGACATTGAGTTCAAGTTTATGATTACAAGTTGATTATCAAGTATTATTATTTGATCTCTCTCCCAAGTGATTATTACTGGTCTCTCTGTATGACAAGAGATATTACATCAAGAGTACATCTCCCGTGGTCTCTCTCGCAATTCATCATTATTACAAATAGATGTCAAGTTTTGATTTAACAAATAAACAAATAATTTTTGAGCTCAGCTTAATAGATGTCCATGTCATTTGATTTCAGTAACTTCTGGACTGTAGTCCATGCCTTACCTGAGGATGACAAGAAGAAGTTGTTACAGTTTACCACAGGCACAGACAGAGTTCCTATTGGTGGCTTATCAAAGCTCAAGATGATTATTGCCAGGAATGGCCCAGACTCCGACAGGTAGCATCTTGTTTCTAACTCTAGATTACTAATAACGATTAAAAATTTTGTTATTAATACCACTTCAACAAAATGTGCACATTTTTAAGGCTTGGGAAAAAAACTGTTATAATTGGGAAAAATAATCTAATTTTTTTGCTGCAAATTGGTGCATTAATCGTCCGGGAGCATGAATGTGCCAGCCTCGAGACAGAGAGGTTGTGGGTTCAAATCCCGGCTGCACCAGCTGGAATTTTTATTTACGATTTCTCTCTGTGACAACCACCCCTCGTCTCAGCAGTGAGGCCCGGCACGAAATGTCAATTGCTCATGGATGGGAAAAATATGAGTACCTCTGAAGACGGAGTTATCTGCCTGTGCGGCGAGGGACCTCTGTGCACACGGCTGCAAGGGAAAAATGGATTAACACGCAAAATTCCGTTCCTAGTCTCTAGGGATTTCATTAGAGGTGAAAGCTAAGTAACGCAAAAAAACCCCCAAAAAAACAGGCACTTGTATCTTTCAGTTGTTTGTTGCCTTTCTCATGTCTTTAGCGGCTCTGTTGATGTTTTGTCGGCAGCCCACAAGAATTTAACAGCCAGGAGAGAAAAACAATTTTGACTAAGAATATTTAGACTTACCACAACTAGTCGGTGTTTATGAAGAAATTAAAAAGAACATGATGGCAAATTAGGGGTCACTGGCTGGAACAATTTGGAAGGTACACAAGGGGGGGGGGGGGGGATTTCCTTGTGGCAAACAATCCAATTCCACAAAAAATGTGTTTTGAAGCAGTTATTTTTATGACGTAGTACTAGCAGGCCCTCAAATGGGAACCAGAGGGTACAAGAAAAAAGCGGCAGACTTAGAGAAACACTATAGAGAACATTAAAATGAGAGGCAACAAGTGCACGCATCCTCTCTCTTGGAAATATAGAATACTTTGCTGAGGAGAACACTAACCCACATGTACGAGCTAAGTAATTCGTCCAAGGATCCATCACAGATCATTGGGTCAATTTAAACTGGCATAGATTTGCACATTCAGTTACAATGATTAAAAACTGAGTGCATGTATCAAATAGCGCATTCATATGCAGTCATAGGTACAAGCGACGTCATCCAGCCATGAAAATAAAGATATCCTTTCTCGCAGATAGAAAAACTAAAGAATTACCTAATTTGCCCAAACTAATCTCCCGTCACTCGAAGTAAAGACCCACACACAGTTAGATATTGTGACATGACTCCAAGCGTCACAGAGAGGTTTCATGTTGCAGCTGCTGGCAGAAAGGGTGGAAGTTTTTGTTGTTGAATAGTCTCATCTTGCAACATTTGTGATGATACCAGTGGTACACATTGATTATCGAATATGGACATACTCCAACGGTTTCTTGAGAGATAAGTTGTGCAGTAGATTTCAACGGTTTGCAGGAAAATAGTAAATAGCTGTTAGCTAAACATATGAACCACCTAGGGCTGGGTAAAATATAAGTGAAATACACCTGTCACGCCAAGTGGCGTATAGAGTATATGGTGTTAGTGACCATAAATTTTACAGACCTTCAGCACATGATTTTTGGAGTAAGGTGGTTGGTATTACGCTCGTGCCGCTTTACTTTCCCCTGAAAAAAATCCAGTACCTAATAAAGGCTGGGTGAACCGGAATCCGTCGGTTGGGATCGAACCCTACCTCTTGTCCTTTGTAGTCCAGTTCACTAACCACTGAGCTATCGCGTCTCCCTCAGGTGGCTGGGTGGTCTAGGGATAAGATGTCGGCCTCTGGACAGGGAGGTCGCAGGTTCAATCCCACTTGTGGGAATATTTTTTTAAATTAAAGAAAATTGAATGCACTGTTTCTTTATGGTTGAACTCTGGTTTCTTATGTCCAGCCCACACGTATAACAGTAAAACAACAGGAAGCCCTGTGTGCACTTTGCACATGTTAAAAAACCCCTGACAGTTAAAAATCAACATGATCAGACTAAAGATCATCACTCTTCTTCTACCTTTCAGCTCCCCATGGAGCATCTTCTTCTTCTACCTTTCAGCTCCCCGTGGAGCATCTTCTTCTTCTACCTTTCAGCTCCCCGTGGAGCATCTTCTTCTTCTACCTTTCAGCTCCCCGTGGAGCATCTTCTTCTTCTACCTTTCAGCTCCCTGTGGAGCATCTTCTTCTTCTACCTTTCAGCTCCCCGTGGAGCATCTTCTTCTTCTACCTTTCAGCTCCCCATGGAGCATCTTCTTCTTCTACCTTTCAGCTCCCCGTGGAGCATCTTCTTCTTCTACCTTTCAGCTTCCCATGGAGCATCTTCTTCTTCTACCTTTCAGCTTCCCATGGAGCATCTTCTTCTTCTACCTTTCAGCTCCCCGTGGAGCATCTTCTTCTTCTACCTTTCAGCTCCCCATGGAGCATCTTCTTCTTCTACCTTTCAGCTCCCCGTGGAGCATCTTCTTCTTCTACCTTTCAGCTTCCCGTGGAGCATCTTCTTCTTCTACCTTTCAGCTTCCCGTGGAGCATCTTCTTCTTCTACCTTTCAGCTCCCCGTGGAGCATCTTCTTCTTCTACCTTTCAGCTCCCCGTGGAGCATCTTCTTCTTCTACCTTTCAGCTTCCCATGGAGCATCTTCTTCTTCTACCTTTCAGCTCCCCGTGGAGCATCTTCTTCTTCTACCTTTCAGCTTCCCGTGGAGCATCTTCTTCTTCTACCTTTCAGCTTCCCATGGAGCATCTTCTTCTTCTACCTTTCAGCTTCCCATGGAGCATCTTCTTCTTCTACCTTTCAGCTTCCCATGGAGCATCTTCTTCTTCTACCTTTCAGCTTCCCATGGAGCATCTTCTTCTTCTACCTTTCAGCTCCCCGTGGAGCATCTTCTTCTTCTACCTTTCAGCTCCCCGTGGAGCATCTTCTTCTTCTACCTTTCAGCTCCCCGTGGAGCATCTTCTTCTTCTACCTTTCAGCTTCCCATGGAGCATTTTCTTCTCTACCTTTCAGCTCCCCGTGGAGCATCTTCTTCTTCTACCTTTCAGCTTCCCGTGGAGCATCTTCTTTTTCTACCTTTCAGCTTCCCATGGAGCATCTTCTTCTTCTACCTTTCAGCTTCCCATGGAGCATCTTCTTCTTCTACCTTTCAGCTCCCCGTGGAGCATCTTCTTCTTCTACCTTTCAGCTTCCCGTGGAGCATCTTCTTCTTCTACCTTTCAGCTTCCCATGGAGCATCTTCTTCTTCTACCTTTCAGCTCCCCGTGGAGCATCTTCTTCTTCTACCTTTCAGCTTCCCGTGGAGCATCTTCTTCTTCTACCTTTCAGCTTCCCATGGAGCATCTTCTTCTTCTACCTTTCAGCTCCCCGTGGAGCATCTTCTTCTTCTACCTTTCAGCTTCCCATGGAGCATCTTCTTCTTCTACCTTTCAGCTCCCCGTGGAGCATCTTCTTCTTCTACCTTTCAGCTTCCCATGGAGCATCTTCTTCTTCTACCTTTCAGCTCCCCGTGGAGCATCTTCTTCTTCTACCTTTCAGCTCCCTGTGGAGCATCTTCTTCTTCTACCTTTCAGCTCCCCGTGGAGCATCTTCTTCTTCTACCTTTCAGCTCCCCATGGAGCATCTTCTTCTTCTACCTTTCAGCTCCCCGTGGAGCATCTTCTTCTTCTACCTTTCAGCTTCCCATGGAGCATCTTCTTCTTCTACCTTTCAGCTTCCCATGGAGCATCTTCTTCTTCTACCTTTCAGCTCCCCGTGGAGCATCTTCTTCTTCTACCTTTCAGCTCCCCATGGAGCATCTTCTTCTTCTACCTTTCAGCTCCCCGTGGAGCATCTTCTTCTTCTACCTTTCAGCTTCCCGTGGAGCATCTTCTTCTTCTACCTTTCAGCTTCCCGTGGAGCATCTTCTTCTTCTACCTTTCAGCTCCCCGTGGAGCATCTTCTTCTTCTACCTTTCAGCTTCCCATGGAGCATCTTCTTCTTCTACCTTTCAGCTCCCCGTGGAGCATCTTCTTCTTCTACCTTTCAGCTTCCCATGGAGCATCTTCTTCTTCTACCTTTCAGCTTCCCATGGAGCATCTTCTTCTTCTACCTTTCAGCTCCCCGTGGAGCATCTTCTTCTTCTACCTTTCAGCTTCCCGTGGAGCATTTTCTTCTTCTACCTTTCAGCTCCCCATGGAGCATCTTCTTCTTCTACCTTTCAGCTTCCCGTGGAGCATCTTCTTCTTCTACCTTTCAGCTTCCCATGGAGCATCTTCTTCTTCTACCTTTCAGCTTCCCATGGAGCATCTTCTTCTTCTACCTTTCAGCTCCCCGTGGAGCATCTTCTTCTTCTACCTTTCAGCTTCCCGTGGAGCATCTTCTTCTTCTACCTTTCAGCTTCCCATGGAGCATCTTCTTCTTCTACCTTTCAGCTCCCCGTGGAGCATCTTCTTCTTCTACCTTTCAGCTTCCCGTGGAGCATCTTCTTCTTCTACCTTTCAGCTTCCCATGGAGCATCTTCTTCTTCTACCTTTCAGCTCCCCGTGGAGCATCTTCTTCTTCTACCTTTCAGCTTCCCATGGAGCATCTTCTTCTTCTACCTTTCAGCTCCCCGTGGAGCATCTTCTTCTTCTACCTTTCAGCTTCCCATGGAGCATCTTCTTCTTCTACCTTTCAGCTCCCCGTGGAGCATCTTCTTCTTCTACCTTTCAGCTCCCATGGAGCATCTTCTTCTTCTACCTTTCAGCTCCCCGTGGAGCATCTTCTTCTTCTACCTTTCAGCTCCCCGTGGAGCGTAGGTTTTCAATAAACACTTTCCAAGCAGTTCTGTTTCTTGCCATTCTTTTATGTTCATTTCATGTCTTTCCCATCATCTTCATCTCTGCTTCCATCTGTCTTCTCCAAGAATATTTTGGTCTTCCTCTTTGTCTTTTTCTTTGGGGATTCCAGAAAAGGACCTTTGTGTAACACTCTCAATTGGCTTCCGCAGTGTGTGTCCTATCCAGCGCCATCGTCTTCGCTGTATCTCTTTATCCACTGGTATTTGACTGGCACATTTCCATAATTCTATGTTAGTGATTTTGTCCTGCCATTTCCATCCATTTATTATGCGTAAGCATCCATTAATGAAAGTCTGTATCTTAATGATTGCCATTTTAGTTGTTCTCTATTTCATAGCCATACTGACTTAAGAATTGAGTTGAACATTTTTATTTTTGTGTTTAACCTAATTTCTTTAGACTTCCATATGTTTCCCAGTGCAACGAATGCTCCTCTTGCTTTTGATATCCTTATTTAGGCATCATTTTGTGTTCCTCCCTCTTTGTCTAAAAGATCGTCATTGCCCAGGCAAAGTTGTCAGCAAAAGTGTGCCCACACGAATATATCCCTAGACAGTGTTATGGAGTTTGTTTATGAGGGTCAGGGTTTGTTTATGAGGGTCAGGGTTTGTTTATGAGGGTCAGGGTTTGTTTATGAGGGTCAGGGTTTGTTTATGAGGGTCAGGGTTTGTTTATGAGGGTCAGGGTTTGTTCATGAGGGTCAGGGTTTGTTCATGAGGGTCAGGGTTTGTTTATGAGGGTCAGGGTTTGTTTATGAGGGTCAGGGTTTGTTTATGAGGGTCAGGGTTTGTTTATGAGGGTCAGGGTTTGTTTATGAGGGTCAGGGTTTGTTTATGAGGGTCAGGGTTTGTTCATGAGGGTCAGGGTTTGTTCATGAGGGTCAGGGTTTGTTTATGAGGGTCAGGGTTTGTTTATGAGGGTCAGGGTTTGTTTATGAGGGTCAGGGTTTGTTCATGAGGGTCAGGGTTTGTTCATGAGGGTCAGGGTTTGTTTATGAGGGTCAGGGTTTGTTCATGAGGGTCAGGGTTTGTTCATGAGGGTCAGGGTTTGTTCATGAGGGTCATGGTTTGTTCATGAGGGTCAGGGTTTGTTCATGAGGGTCATGGTTTGTTCATGAGGGTCAGGGTTTGTTAATGAGCGCCAGGGTTTGTTCATGGGGTTCAGGGTTTGTTCATGAGGGTCAGGGTTCTCCACTTTGATATTTGGAGGAGTAAATCAGAGCACCCATGGGTTAGCCTGGTGTGCAGTGATGATGATCCTAGCATAACCTGACCACCTCGTTGCAGATTAAGCCAATTATTTATCCTTATCATTACTGCAGATAAACAAAGTTGAACGCATTAAAAAATAAACGTCTAAGGAAAATACTTAGTATAGCGTGGAATGAATTCAAAACAAACGAGGAAATTAGAAAAATCGCCAATCAACCACTAATATCTTCAGTAATCAAGAAAAGACGATGGTCATATGTTGGACATGTGATGAGAAGAGATAATAACCGAATAGCAAAGCAAGCCCTCATGTGGGAAACAATAGGTAAGAGGAAAAGAGGAAGACCCAGAGAGACACTGAGAAGAACATTGATGAGAGAGGTAAGAGCAGCAGGATTCGGCTCCCTCAATGAGATAGAGCTGTTTGCACAGAACAGAGACAAATGGTGAGATTTTATAAAAGATCTTTAAAAGAATTGAAAAATGCTAGAATACAAATTTAGATGAGAGGTGGAGTATCATGGTCTATGCCCTATTGGCCGGCTACGGTTCGAAAGGTGAAAGCTGAAGCTGACTGCAGAGAATACAAAATGTGCAGTTTTGTATAGAAAATACTACTTGGACTCCAAATATGGAGTATATATGGTACAGAACATTCATTTGCAATGGCCAGTTTGTAGGCAGTGCCAGTACTGTGACCAACTTGCCAGGAGTGTGGCATTGCTCTCAAGGATGTTAATACAAGAAGTAAACTTGCCACCAACATCAAATGTAAATGATTATCATTCTTTGGCCATGTAATGAGAAGGGGACATCTTGAAGATTTTGTGACAACATAAATATTCAGGGAAGTAGAGATCCTCGGAAGCTGAACAAAAATCGATTGGTAGGAAGTGAGCATGTGAAGTAATACACATTTGTGGTGATAGAAGGCTGTGGAGAGACATCACATACATCACCAATCTGATAATATTCTCTGAACTGTTAATAGGTTTTGTAACTTTGTGTTGGTGATGTCAACCAACATCTTATATGTTGATAGATTGTATGTGCATGTTGTCTTTAAAACTACCAACATATCATATGTTGATAGATTGTATGTGCATGTTGTCTTTGAAACTACCAACATCTTATATGTTGATAGATTGTATGTGCATGTTGTCTTTGAAACTACCAACATATCATATGTTGATAGATTGTATGTGCATGTTGTCTTTGAAACTACCAACATATCATATGTTGATAGGTTGATGCTTTCTTTCAGGCTGTCATAATATCATATGTTGATTCAAATTATGTGCATAATTTCTTTCAAACTGTGAATGTATATGTTGATAAATCGTATGCACATACTTTAAGATTTTAAGTGATTTCTTCAGATACTTTTGGATAGGGATGAGAATGGGTGCACACCAGAACCACAGCCAAAGGTGGCCAGTAGCTCATAATTGACTATTTACTCCAATTATTGGTGAACCAATCCTGATTCTGCTGCACCTCTTTGTGGTGCCCTTGAAACAAACTAACTAGTCTGCCCAAGTGAGTATAGTGAGGGATTTAGAAGCAATCCCACGCTGAAGTCTGATGTATCTGGGCTGAAAGGTTCAAATATCACAGCTTTGCTGAAAACCTCAATACAAGGCATTTTGTCCACTTAATGTCCCTTAATGGAAATGGCAGGACAAAATCACTAACGTAGAATTATGGAAATGTACCAGGAAGGGATACAGCAATACGATGGCACAGGATAGGACACACACTGCAGAAGCCAACTGAGAGTATTGCACATCATCATCAAGTGCCTTCTCCGCAACGAAGGTTGGCTACTATGGATCACCATTCTACTCTGTTTCTTGCTTTGATGGTGCAGGCTGTCATAGATTGACTTGTCCATCTTTTTATGTTACTCGTCCGTGTTAGTCTTGGTCTGCCTCTGCCTCTTTTACCTTGTATTTTTCCTTCCAATATTAGTATTACACAACAGTCCCTTTTTTGGAATCCCCAAGGAAAAAGAGGAAGACCAAAATATTCTTGGAGAAGACAGATGGAAGCAGAGATGAAGATGATGGGGAAGACATGGAGTGAGCTTAAAAGAATGGCGAGAAACAGAACGGCTTGGAAAGTGTTTGTTGATGACTTGTGTTCCAATGGGAGCTGTAAAGTAGATGAAGAATGTCCCTTTATCCCATTTGTCATCAATTGGTTTAACGCTCTGTGGCCAAGCCATTTTTCATAATTTAAAAAATAAAAATTGAAGTAACAGCGAGAAAATAAATGAAAATTGATCTAGAATACACAATTTATTTGGATAATTTGCTCAGGAATTTGGAAATAGGTTAAATAAGAAAATGACAAGATTTTTTTGTTATTGTTGAAATATCAATAAATGAAAAGCTTATACTCCTGGGTTTCTCGCATCGGCTGCTAGAGTCACATTTGTGTGACTCATGGTTAGGAATGTGTTGTATGACAGAGGTCTGCCTATTCCTTTAGTCCTGAGGTGACGACAGAAAGGAATTACATAACGATTACCTACGGCTCATTTGTTCTATTACATGCTATGTTTCACAGACTACCGACATCACACACATGCTTCAATGTCTTGTTGCTTCCTGAGTACCCGACAGTTGAAAAGCTGAGGGACAGACTTTTAAAGGCCATCAACTATTCAAAAGGCTTCGGAATGCTGTGATCACATTAGAGTGTTCTGCTTGTCCTCAGGGACTTATGGGTGATAAATTTCATAAGGTCTTTGATAATAGCCCTGGTTCAATCGCATGCTACTTTGATAATTACACATTGTAGTGACACATTCATAAGGTAACATTTATTACAATGTTATTTATATCATTCATTACTTTTCATGCAGAAACATGGACATTGAATTGTAAAAGTTGAATGAGGCTATTCAGATATTTATGTACAGAAGAGTATTGCAGATTTCATAGAAAGAAAAGTAAACAAATGAAGAGTTTTTGGGGAAAAAAATATAATATTTAAATAAGAATTATTGGAGTATTTAGACATGAATAGATTTAGTCGTTGTTATGTGATGTACATGTCTTTATCAAACCTTTCACATGATACGTTGAAGGTTAGGTGTGTGTGTGTGTGAGTATGTGTTTTTTTTCAAATAGTGTTTTTGGGAAATGTCTGATTTCCTATTGATCCTGTCAACACACACACTGCTTCCAGTGAATGTCTGATTTCCTATTGATCCTGTCAACACACACTGCTTCCAGTGAATGCCTGATTTCCTATTGATCCTGTCAACACACTGCTTCCAGTGAATGTCTGATTTCCTATTGATCCTGTCAGCACACACTGCTTCCAGTGAATGTCTGATTTCCTATTGATCCTGTCAACACACACTGCTTCAAATGAAACAGTTTGTCACATTTCCTATTGATCCTGCCAACACACACTGCTTCAAATGAAACAGTTTGTCACATTTCCTATTGATCCTGTCAACACACACTGCTTCAAATGAAACAGTTTGTCACATTTCCTATTGATCCTGTCAACACACACTGCTTCAAATGAAACAGTTTGTCACCTTTCCTATTGATCCTGTCAACACACACTGCTTCCAGTGAATGTCTGATTTCCTATTGATCCTGTCAACACACACTGCTTAAAATGAAACAGTTTGTCACATTTCCTATTGATCCTGTCAACACACACTGCTTCCAGTGAATGTCTGATTTCCTATTGATCCTGTCAACACACACTGCTTCCAGTGAATGTCTGATTTCCTATTGATCCTGTCAACACACACTGCTTCAAATGAAACAGTTTGTCACATTTCCTATTGATCCTGTCAACACACACTGCTTCAAATGAAACAGTTTGTCACCTTTCCTATTGATCCTGTCAACACACACTGCTTCCAGTGAATGTCTGATTTCCTATTGATCCTGTCAACACACACTGCTTCAAATGAAACAGTTTGTCACATTTCCTATTGACCCTGTCAACACACACTGCTTCAAATGAAACAGTTTGTCACCTTTCCTATTGATCATGTCAACACACACTGCTTCAAATGAAACAGTTTGTCACATTTCCTATTGATCCTGTCAACACACACTGCTCCAAATGAAACAGTTTGCCACATTTCCTATTGATCCTGTCACACTGCTTCCAGTGAATGTCTGATTTTCCATTGATCCTATCAACACACAGACACATTGTCTTTAGCTGTAATCTTCTCTCTGTTTTCCTTTGTACCCATAGTACAGGTTGTGGTAGGTAAGGACACACTTTAAAAGCCATGTGCAAGCATTACTAGACAAACTGTCACTAAGAACCCACTGGGAAAGAGAAAACAAGGAAGACCTAGCAACACATGGAGATGAAATCTTGAAATTACATCTGGAACCAAGTAGTAGAGTCTTGAAAGGACAGAACAAAAATTGGAAAACACTTGATGATGGTTTCCTTCAAGGCAGGAGTATAATAGAATATAATTCTCATATTACTCTGGGGTACAAGATGGATAGCTATTTTATTAAGAATTGAACAAATAAGTATAACTATTTGAAAATGAGGTTTTTGGAGAAATATAAATGAGATTATGGCAGTGTCATATTTAAAAGATTACATTTATATGTAGAAAGTGTTTGTGGGAAAGTAATAGTTTTGCGAACTGAGGGCAAGATGTCAGGTTTATTCTGTCATGTCAGGTTTATTCTGTCGACTGGCAGGGCTGACTGACTTCTAGGTTCACCCAGCCTTAAGTGGGTACCATAGACAATTTCTGGGAAAGAAATGACCTGACATAGTGCTGACCACCTTGTGGGTAGAAAATAAATGAAGGCACTATCACCATATTCCATACGTCATCATTAAGGCGTGATGGGGTTTTTTGTAAAGAATGTGTAATATTCTACATATAAGAACTAGACACGTGATGTTGACAGAAATAACAATTACAGATAGAACATGTGTTATGAAAGAACTATAAGCTGGATACTGAAATGTAATTTTGGAGAAATGAAACACTGGGTACTTATTAGATGTGACATAGAGAAAAAAAATGTTAGAATTAAACAAGGAGAGAGCAGTGCTGTCAGTTTAAGAAAGGCTTCAAGTAGGAGATCGTAAAAAATCTGTCAAAGTGTACCATAGAAGACAAAGACAGAATGTTTGCAGACAGGTGTTGATTAGGGGATTTATTTCAATAGAAAGAAAATGTTGGAAGGTCTCTTGTAGACAGTGACTGTTGGAGATTTGTCGCAGACAAAAAAAATGTTGGGAGATTTGTCGCAGACAAAAAAATGTTGGAGATTTGTTTGTCTCACTTATTTGATTTGGTGTGTACTCCATCTCTACAATTCAACATTGGAAGGATTATCCAAATGCTTGGATGTTGTTGGAGATTTGCTATGTGGTTGTTGAGTACAGCAATGTTGACGGCAGGGTTTTGTACTTTTGTTTTAGCGATTGTAAACTGTTTCCATTTCGCAACACACACTTTAGGGTTATTTTGCAGGTATTGTACTTTGTATAATGAAGAACTTCAAAAATAAATGGACAGTTTGTGACACCACGTATTGTTTGAGAACATTTCATTTGAAATATGTGTGCTGAATATGAGTTGTTTTTTCTGTTGAAAGAATCATCATCACTGTGATGTTTGAATAGTGGTATTTTAATATTTGTAACTTGGTGTCCATAGTAAATTCTATCAGAAGTTTCAGGCAGACCTGAAACTTTCATATGTTGAACATTATGTGATCTTTCAGGCTCATGTACAGCAGATGATCATAATCTTCAGGCAGACGAGAATCCAGAATCTAATGGGTCTAAAAACTTTCTTTAATGGTGTCTTCTTCTGTTGATTAGATCATCTCCTGTTGCAAAGCTCTGTATAAAGAATTTCCTATCATTGGTATAACAATACCATTTGTGATCACACGTATATCTTGGTAAAATGCATAAATTTTGTAATACGATTCAAAAACTTTATGGTATTTTGTTTAGAAAATTTAGTCTTATTTTGTCTTTCAGCGTTTGGCAATATTCTAGTGTTTTTAATTAACTGTGTTCTTTGGTTCGTTTTCACATAGTGCTTTGTAGAGTGGCACATATTTTGCTCAACCATCTTTGTATAGTGTCATGTATCTTGCTCAACCATCTTTGTATAGTGTCATATATCTTGCTCAACCATCTTTGTATAGTGTCATATATCTTGCTCAACCATCTTTGTATACTGTCATATATCTTGCTCAACCATCTTTGTATAGTGTCATATATCTTGCTCAACCATCTTTGTATAGTGTCATATATCTTGCTCAACCATCTTTGTATAGTATCATATATCTTGCTCAATCATCTTTGTATAGTGTCATATATCTTGCTCAATCATCTTTGTATAGTATCATATATCTTGCTCAATCATCTTTGTATAGTATCATATATCTTGCTCAATCATCTTTGTATAGTATCATATATCTTGCTCAATCATCTTTGTATAGTATCATATATCTTGCTCAACCATCTTTGTATAGTGTCATATATCTTGCTCAACCATCTTTGTATAGTGTCATGTATCTTGCTCAGCCATCTTTGTATAGTGTCATATATCTTGCTCAACCATCTTTGTATAGTATCATATATCTTGCTCAATCATCTTTGTATAGTATCATATATCTTGCTCAACCATCTTTGTATAGTGTCATATATCTTGCTCAATCATCTTTGTATAGTGTCATATATCTTGCTCAACCATCTTTGTATAGTGTCATATATCTTGCTCAACCATCTTTGTATAGTGTCATATATCTTGCTCAACCATCTTTGTATAGTGTCATGTATCTTGCTCAACCATCTTTGTATAGTGTCATATATCTTGCTCAACCATCTTTGTATAGTGTCATATATCTTGCTCAACCATCTTTGTATAGTGTCATATATCTTGCTCAACCATCTTTGTATAGTATCATATATCTTGCTCAATCATCTTTGTATAGTGTCATATATCTTGCTCAATCATCTTTGTATAGTATCATATATCTTGCTCAATCATCTTTGTATAGTATCATATATCTTGCTCAACCATCTTTGTATAGTGTCATATATCTTGCTCAACCATCTTTGTATAGTGTCATATATCTTGCTCAACCATCTTTGTATAGTGTCATATATCTTGCTCAACCATCTTTGTATAGTGTCATATATCTTGCTCAACCATCTTTGTATAGTGTCATATATCTTGCTCAACCATCTTTGTATAGTATCATATATCTTGCTCAACCATCTTTGTATAGTATCATATATCTTGCTCAACCATCTTTGTATAGTGTCATATATCTTGCTCAACCATCTTTATATAGTGTCATATATCTTGCTCAACGATCTTTGTATAGTGTCATATATCTTGCTCAACCATCTTTGTATAGTGTCATATATCTTGCTCAACCATCTTTGTATAGTGTCATATATCTTGCTCAACCATCTTTGTATAGTGTCATATATCTTGCTCAACCATCTTTGTATAGTGTCATATATCTTGCTCAACCATCTTTGTATAGTGTCATATATCTGCTTCCTCTTTGCTTTACACATGTTATTTGTTGTTACACATACTATTTTCACTGTGTGAAAATGTAATGTGTGGAAGTTATTACAGACATATGCAACAACATATACCACACAGGATACATACCAAATGAACTAAAAACATCAACTTTCATTGCAATGCCTAAAAGGAATGGTGCAGTTGAATGCAGTGATTTTAGAACAATAAACCTAATGAGCCATGTTACAAAAATCTTGCTAAAAGTTATACAAGGAAGGATTCAGAATAAAATCAATACTGAATTAGATGAGCAGCAATTTGGATTTAGGAAAAATAGTGGGACAAAAGAAGCCATATTCTGCATGAGAACATTAATCGAAAAGTACATAGAAGTAAACAAACCAATATATGCCTGCTTCATAGACTACACCAAAGCTTTTGATAGAATACACCATAAACAACTTATAGAATGCCTAAAAGAGATACATCTAGATGACAAAGACATACGACTAATATGTAATCTATACTGGGAGCAAACAGCAATAATAAAATATAACAAAGAAAACTCTACATCCATTGATATATAAAGAGGAGTAAGACAGGGATGCATCCTATCACCAAGCCTGTTCAATCTATACGCTGAGCAAATCTTTAAAAACATCACAGAGATGCCAGACCTACAAATTAATGGAAAGATAATCAATAACCTAAGATATGCTGACGATACTGTACTACTAGCAGAAAATCCTAAAGATCTACAACAATTCTATCTCTATCTATTGTCCTTTCGAGCCGAAAACGGCACATAGGGCAGAACTACAATCTCAAAAGCAGAAACCTTGCATGCCAAAATGGCATATATTGCAGAGATCACTACTTCTAAATCTATGGTTCTGTTTCCATAACGATACTTTTTACAATGACAGCTTGTCAAGCCATCGATCAATCCCCTTAGTCGCCTCTTACGACATGCCTGGAAGGTCACAGTGTATTCTTTACTTCCCACATAATGAGGCCCCGGTAACACACGGGAGCTACAACAATTACTTAATGAAATAAACAAGACAAGCAAGAAATATGGACTAGATATGAATATCAAAAAGACTAAAACTATGATAATAAACAAAGAAAATACTCAAAACCCACAAGTGGATGTCAAAATTGATAGAATAGACCTGGAGCCAGTTCAGAACTACAACTACCTTGGACATACTATAACCAGTGATGGAAAATGTAAAACTGAAATAAACAAAAGAATAGGTATGGCAAAAAGTAATTTTAATGTCATGAAGAACATACTAACATCAAAACAAATACCAGGGCAAAAACTAAGAATAGCAAAATGTTATGTCTTCTCAACATTCCTATATTGTGCAGAAACATGGCATTAGACAAGAAAACAGAACAGAGAATTGAAGCCTTTGAAATGTGGATATATAGAAGAATAGGTAGAATTGGATGGAAGAAAAAGAAAAGAAATGATGAAGTCTTAAAACAACTAAAAATGGAAAGAGAAGTACTAAACACAATTCAAACAAGACAAATGCGATTTTTGGGCCATGCTAAAAGACAACAGCCTACTAAAAGTAATTCTGGAGGGGAAAATACAAGGTAAAAGAGGCTTAGGTAGACCAAGACTAACATGGACGAGTAACATCAAAAGATGGACAAATCAGCTTATGACAACCTGCACCATCAAAGCAAGAGACAGAGTGGAATGGCGCTCCATGGTAGCCAACCTTCAGTGCAGAGATGGCACTGGATGATGATTTTCACAAATATTATAAAAACCATGTGTGATATAAATCACAGACAGATGATACAAATCTTTCCTTTCTTTTGATTCTTCCTCTTGTGTGTTCAACCAACTACTCCAACTCATTGTCTGTCTATAAAAGGACATTAAATAAGCATAGATACGTTCTGTTGTTGTTTTTTGCAAGTTGTGATATTCTCTTGTCTTTCAGGTAAACACGTCTGACTTCAGAGAGGAGATTTTGGGTGCTGGTTACGTAACTAAGTAAATTCATCAACATAAGAATTTCTGTAAAACAAGCTGGCACACACATAAAACACTGAAGTCCGCACCAAATTAACAGTTTATTTATATTTTTGTAACTGAAAGCAAAAATTGTGTGCACCGTGTCTAACATACACAAGGATTATATATCAGTTATAACAAACAGTGATTAGGGGTATTCTTTTTTACATTCTTAATCAACTGACAATTAATCCCTGATGCATGATTCATGTATTGTAAGAAAGGCATGGAAACATGAAAAATGTTGGTGTCGTCTGGTGGATGAAATAAAATTTGGAGACTTTCAACAAGAAGTAGTTAATGAAGAATACAATAATCAATCAATGAAACTGGATTTTTGAATAAAAAATTGGAGATGGACTGGTCACACAGCTACCTCAAGTCTGTGTTTACCATCACCTCAGGAATCAATGCGCCTGAAGCAACAGAGTTGGAATATGTCAGAAACTCATAGCTCATGGCTTGTGCCAAGATAAGTAACCAGAACCATCGAGACCCTACTCCACCTCTTTGCTGTGCCTCTAGAAACAGTCTAGCCTGGTCAAGCAAATAGGATAGGCATCTCAGTAGTAATAAATGTTATGCTGAAGTCAGATGTGTTGGGCCGAAAGACACAAATACACCACAGCGCATCTGTGGTCACTTAATATCATTGTAAGGATAAATGATAAAAACTAGTCACCAAGTGAACACCAGAAAGAACTATCACTTTAGATCAATTTTTCTTTATTTTATTTGTTTTCATGGGTCTCATAACCTTGGTTGTTGTTAGGGAACTCTTGTCCCCACAACCTCTCCTTTTACCTAGTACTATCTATCTATTGACCTTTCAAGCTGTAGCCGGTCCATAGGGCATAGACCAAGATACTCCTTCTCCTATCTGAATTTTTGTTCTAGCAGTTTTCGATTCTTTTAAAGATATTTTATCAAATCTCGTCATTTGTCTCTGTTCTGTGCAAGCAGCTCTATCTCATTGAGGGAGCCGCTTCCTGCTGCTCTTGCCTCTCTCATCAATGTTCTTCTCAGTGTCTCTCTGGGTCTTCCTCTTTTCCTCTTACCTGTTGTTTCCCATATGAGGGCTTGCTTTGCTATTCGGTTATTATCTCTTCTCATCACATGTTCAAAATATGACCATCGTCTTTTCTTTATTATTGAAGATATTAGTGGTTGATTGGCGATTTCTCTAATTTCCTCATTTGTTTTGAATTTGTTCCACGCTATACCAAGTATTTTCCTTAGACATTTATTTTCGAATGCGTTCAACTATGTTTCTATATCTCTTGTGGTTTTCCAGCTTTCACACGCATACGTGAGGGTTGATAGTACATTTGATTTGAATAGTCTAAGTTTTGTGTTTGTACTGATGAGTTTTGATTGCCACAACTTATCAAGGCTTCTGAAAGACATTGCTGCTTTAGCTATTCTGATTCTAATTTCTTTGCTTGTATCCCCTTCTCGATCAATGTACCTAGTACTGTTCCCTACAAAATGGTCTTAGCCTGTTGATCTTGTGAAATGTCTGTACCATTTTAATGTTCATTCTTTGTCAGTAGGCAGTAAAGTTTTGAATTGGTCCTGTGGATTATGTTGCTCACTTCCTCGATGTTTGGTGATATCATCATCATCAAGTACCGTGCCTGCTAGCGTAGGTGATCATGTCTCTCCACAGCTTTCGATCACGACTGTTATTTATCATTTCTGTTGTTGGCCTTCTGCCAAGCCATTCTCTTAAGCTTTCTGGTACCTTTTCTCTTTGCTTCCCTCCTTCTCTTCATCCTTAAATTTTCCCACTTGTTACAATATATTCCAGCTTTCCCCTTCTCATTACATGGTCAAAAATGATGATTGCTTCTTCCTAATATTGGAAACTAGCTCTCTTTTTGCTTTGGCCTCTTTCAGAACATTTTCATTACTCTTCTTAGCTGTCCATGGTATTCTCAACATTCTTCTGTAAAACCACATTTCTACAACCTCCAGCGATTTTCTTGTCTAGTGTCCTATTGTTCATGATTCACATCCATATGTTAAGACTGGCTCTACATAACATTTAAGATTTTTTTCTTGTTTGTATTGTCAAAAATGAATTGCACAGTGTCATCCTTATTTTTTGGAAAGCTGCTTTTGCCTGAGCCATTCTGCATCTCACCTCTCTTGTATATCTACCATCTCGCCTCTGTTGTACATACGTTCTATATAATCTACATATGATATACATAACGTCTGTCTATATGATCTCATCTCTGTTGTACATACGTTCTATATAATCTACATATGATATACATAACGTCTGTCTATATGATCTCATCTCTGTTGTACATACGTTCTATATAATCTACATATGATATACATAACGTCTGTCTATATGATCTCATCTCTGTTGTACATACGTTCTATATAATCTACATATGATATACATAATGTCTGTCTATATGATCTCATCTCTGTTGTACATACGTTCTATATAATCTACATATGATATACATAATGTCTGTCTATATGATCTCATCTCTGTTATACATACGTTCTATATAATCTACATATGATATATATAACGTCTGTCTATATGATCTCAACTCTGTTGTACATACGTTCTATATAATCTACATATGATATACATAACTTCTGTCTATATGATCTCATCTTCAGAGCCTATATTCTTCTATCAAAATCAACAGTGTGTGTCCATGTTTTGCACACTGTTGGAATACAGATGCCATAACTGTTTGTAATAATCTGATCTTTGTTTCCCCAAAAAATGGATTTGCTCTTCCATATATTGTTTAGTCATGTCAGGACTACCACTGCCTGTGCAATTCTAGCCAATACTTGTGATTTATGAGTTTGTCACTAACATTGAAGCCCAGAACTGCTAGACTATCTCAAGTGCCTCTCCATTTAATGAAATTATTCTGCAGTGTCCATGGTATAGTTCATTATCAGTTTGGCTTTGTCAGCATTGATTCCCTTCCATATGCTCTTGGTGTATTATCTAGGCTGGTGATTAGGTCTGATATCATCACTTGCTAGCTCATCTATATTATCTAGGCTGGTGATTAGGTCTGATATCATCGCTTGTTAGCTCATCTATATTATCTAGGCTGGTGATTAGGTCTGATATCATTGCTTGCTAGCTCATCTATATTATCTAGGCTGGTGATTAGGTCTGATATCATCGCTTGCTAGCTCATCTATATTATCTAGGCTGGCAATTAGGTCTGATATCATCGCTTGCTAGCTCATCTATATTATCTAGGCTGGTGATTAGGTCTGATATCATCGCTTGTTAGCTCATCTATATTATCTAGGCTGGTGATTAGGTCTGATATCATCGCTTGCTAGCTCATCTATATTATCTAGGCTGGCAATTAGGTCTGATATCATCGCTTGCTAGCTCATCTATATTATCTAGGCTGGTGATTAGGTCTGATATCATCGCTTGCTAGCTCATCTATATTATCTAGGCTGGTGATTAGGTCTGATATCATCGCTTGCTAGCTCATCTATATTATCTAGGCTGGCGATTAGGTCTGATATCATCGCTTGCTAGCTCATCTATATTATCTAGGCTGGTGATTAGGTCTGATATCATCGCTTGTTAGCTCATCTATATTATCTAGGCTGGCAATTAGGTCTGATATCATCGCTTGCTAGCTCATCTATATTATCTAGGCTGGTGATTAGGTCTGATATCATCGCTTGCTAGCTCATCTATATTATCTAGGCTGGCGATTAGGTCTGATATCATCGCTTGCTAGCTCATCTGTATTATCTAGGCTGGCAATTAGGTCTGATATCATCCCTTGCTAGCTCATCTGTATTATCTAGGCTGGCAATTAGTTCTGATTCATCCCTTGCTAGGTCATCTATATTATCTGCATAATGAAGGGTGGTATCATTCTGGCTTTGATGCTGGCAGTTCCAGTATGTTCTTCATAAACTGAGTGAATTAAATGAATGCCATAATTCTTTCAAAATATCAATAATGTTAAGGATAACAAACATCCCCGATGATTTACTACCTCCGTTCTTCTTCTTCTATCCTTCCTCCATTGCCGTTGGTGTCAAGGGGAGATGCAATCTGCGATTCTTTGCTCTTCTGTTGGCCTTTCTGGTGTTATCCCTCCTAGTGACTCTGGTATTCCCCCATCTCTTTCTTGGTCTTCCTCTTAATCTGGCGTTTTCGTAGCGTTTGTTTATGGCTCTTTGAGTCATTGTTAGTTCTTTTTGTCTTGTTATATGACTGAACCATTTTATCTGTTGTTTCTTTATGTATTTGATGGTCAAGCAGCTACCTCAAATCTGTGTTTATTATTACCACTGACCATTTTTACTTTCAACAGAATTGGTTTTGGTCATGCTCTCACATCAAGATTATACCCAGAGCTCACATGCTGGTAGAGCAAAAGCCAGGGACAAAACCCCAATAAAAAATCCATACAGTGGGAGCATGATTGTTGTGAGGTACAATCCAAAGGGGGAAAAGTAAACCCAGGTAGGATGATGGACTAGTTAGTTTGGTAAGACTCCTTTCCTAGGAGAGACAACTTTGGCTGTAATCATCTGCTGTCTTGCATTAGGTCAAGGGATAAAAAGTAATGAAACATGTGCTTGAAGGTGAATGCATTACACTGCAAGGTGCAAAACACGGTAGTAAACACTTTTCATTGCTTTCATTCATCTTATTAAATCCGGTTCACTTTCATCGAATTATTTTGGGCAAGTGAAACACCAATTGGAAATGTTATAGAATTATTGCAAAGTTCGTTCATATCAGGTGGATGTGTGTTCAATTCATGGAAGGTAAACATTTTTCTATTGGGAGTGGAATAAAAACTCTTATGTGAACACCTCATGATTACAGTACTGAACAAGGAGCTTTTATCCTTCAACAGACCCAAGAACTAAAACCAATGTTGGGAAGCAGAGTCGTCTCTCAGCAGCAGAGCTGGAATTTGTCAGCAACCCAGAGCCGATGGTTTGCGACAAGATCGATGAACCAAAACCATCCACACCCTACTCTACCTCTCCGTGGTGCCTCCAATAACAGACTAACCTGTCTAGTCTGGCCAAGCAAGTAGGTTAGAAGAGGGAAAACAACCCGGTACTCAAAAATAACATGCTGAAGTTGATGTGTTAGGCCGAACGGCGTAAATATCACAGTTTTACTGGAAACCATAACATAACACAGACACGCCCACTTAATGTCCTCTTAAGGGCAGATGATGAGGATGTGTATTCCTTTAGTCATCAGGCGAATGCAAGCAAGCAAACCAATGATGTAGCTACAGTCATCGCATAGAAGGAAATACACAAACTAGAACTTAACTTCAGGATATTTAATTAAAAGCATGAAATAAAGGATTGAAATTCAGTTTAAACCCTTCTGCTTTTGGCGACAGGATTGTGAAGAGGTAAGACATAGACTTATGAATAAGACAGTCACAGATTTGAATTCCACCATAGGTGATGAGTTTTTTTCCTTCAAATGTGTGGTTGTTATTCATGACTTTAACTCTCCACCAGGCTGTCTTGGTTGAATTATGAAATGGGTTGCCAAACAATGTAAACAGCTTTTTATCATTTATCTCATTTTTAGAGTCTGTTGAGGGGGAATTTATAAGACTGGAGAATAAAGGCTGCATGTTCAGGCAAGTTGCCATAAGGCGTTTGTGTCTGCGTTTTTGTTTAACCCCCTCGATAAAAAATACTGTTAACCCTACCATGATTCGAACCTGCATTCTCATGGTGTCATGAATTATAAATTCCAGTACGACTTTACACTAGTTTGGTAAACAACAGGTTATCCATTTGGCCACCCCCTCAGTTGTTAAATTTGAGGAAAGAAAAATGTAGCATCCAGTGATGACATCAAACAGTAAATAATATAACAATTATATCATACATATTGTGACATACATTATGACATTTTGCACCAAGAAACGGAAGATGTGTCTATGCAAAATGTTGCACCAAGAAATGGAAGATGTGTCTATGCAAAATGTTGCACCAAGAAACGGAAGATGTGTCTATGCAAAATGTTGCACCAAGAAATGGAAGATGTGTCTATAAAAAATATTGCACCAAGAAACGGAAAATGTGTCTATGCAAAATGTTGCACTAAGAAATGGAAGATGTGTCTATGCAAAATGTTGCACCAAGAAATGGAAGATGTGTCTATGAAATGTTGCATCAAGAAACAGAAGATGTGTCTATACAAAATGTTGCACCAAGAAACGGAAGATGTGTCTATGCAAAATATTACACCAAGAAATGGAAGATGTGTCTATACAAAATGTTGCACCAAGAAATGGAAACATAAAGATATAGTTTCAATACAAAATTTTTCAACAAGATATTAATGAGAATGTGACATCAATAGTGGTTGTTGCACCTAGATATAAAAGAGATGCAACATCAATACAAAGATTTGCATCAAGAAAAGAAAGGTGTGATATCAATAGATATTGATGCATCTAAAAATAAAAGTAGGTGTGGCATAAACACAATTTTTACAGCAAGAAATTATATATTTGACATCTGTACAAATATTGCACCAAGAAATGGAGGAAGATGTGGCAGCGGTGCAGAACATTGCACAAATGAATGGCAACATTTAGTATCAATACAAAATATTGCACCAAGAAATGGAGGAAGATGTGGCAGCAGTGCAGAATGTTGCACAAAGAAATCGCAACATATTGTATGAATACAAAATATTGCACCAGGAAATGAAAAAAAAAGTTATGATGAATAAAGATATTTAGCTAATAAATGCAAACAAATGTGGCATCAATACAAAAAGTTGCACAAAGAAATTAAGGACAATGTGAGTTCAATACAAAATGTTGCACCATGAAACGCAACATCAATACACAATTTTGCACAAAGAAACAGAAGAAGATGTAGTAAGTAAAAAGTAAAGTACCCCCGTCACGCCAAGTGGCGTATAGGGAAATATGGTGTTAGTGACCTATATTTTACAGGCCTTCAGCACATGATTTTTGGGGTAATGTGGTCGGTATTACGCCCGTGCTGCTTTTACTTTCCCAGAAAAAATCCGGTACCCATTTAAGGCTGGGTGAACCGGAGCCGTCGGTTGGGATCGAACCCTACCCCTTGTCCGTAGTAGTCCAGTTCACTAACCACTGAGCTATCGCGGCTCCTACTAATTTTTAGGGAATTAGTAAAACCCAGGTGTCCTCGCCAGGATTACGAACCCCGGCTGTTGCCGTGGTAAGCCACCGCCTATCGATTGCGCTAACCGGACACCCCTGAAGAAGATGTATTAAAACAAAATGTTGCACCATGAAATTTAAGAAGATTTAATTTTATTTTTAAAAATCATGCATTAAGAAAAGATGTGGCTTCTTTTCATCATTTGCCCAATTAAAAAAAAAGCTCACAGACAAGCTACAATTTTTGCAGCCGTTGGCCCAGTACATCTGACTTCATCACATTATATTTATGAGACTGCTTGCCTTCCCTCTCCCTCTTAAATTCCTACTTTCTAGCCAGACTGAATTATCTAAAAAAATTGGAGATGAAGTGGGGTTTGGGTCAGATCTTGTGTGCCGAAGAGTCCAATGTGGATTCGCTGATTCAGATCTTATAAGCATTTTTACATCAAAAGTAAAAGTTATGCAATAAGGAAATAAGTTGCTATACAAACTATATTGCACAAGGAAAAAGTGATGTTATTCAATATGTTGCATCAAGGAAAAGTGATTTTTTTTTTTACAATATGTTGCACCAAGGAAGGTGATGTTCTCAATATATTGCACCAAAAAGAAGATGTGATACAAAATGTTGCATCTAGAAACCAAGGAAAGGTGGTATTGCACAAAATTTTGCACCAAGAAAAGATGTGATGCAAAATGCGGCACTAGGAAATGGGGATGTGATACAAAATGTTGCACTAAAAAAAGATGTGGTGCAAAATGTTGCACTAAGAAAAGATGTGATACAAAATATTACATCTAGAAACCAAGGAAAGACAGTATTATACCAAATTTTGTACTAAGAATTGAAGATATGATAACAATGTTGCACTAAGAAAAGAGAATGTTACACAAAATATTGCTTCTAGAAACCAAGGAAAGGTGGTATTATATAAAATGTTGCACCAAGAAAAGATGTAATGCAAAATGTGGCACTAGGAAATGGGGATGTGATACAAAATATTGCACTAAGGAATGAGGACGTGAAACTAAATGTTACACCAAGAAAAGATTTGATGCAAAATGTTGCACCAAGAAAAGAGGATGTGGTACAAAATACAGCACCAAGAAAAGATGTGATGCAAATTGTTGCACCAAGAAAATATGTGATGCAAATTGTTGCACCAAGAAAAGATTTGATGCAAAATATTGCACCAAGAAAAGAGGATGTGGTACAAAATACAGCACCAAGAAAAGATGTGATGCAAATTGTTGCACCAAGAAAAGATGTGATGCAAAATATTGCACCAAGAAAAGAGGATGTGGTACAAAATACAGCACCAAGAAAAGATGTGATGCAAATTGTTGCACCAAGAAAAGATGTGATGCAAAATGTTGCACCAAGAAGAATCGCACACAAAATGTACCTCAGAAAAATTATGTGATGCATAAAATGTTACACCTAGGAAAGATCATGTTATAGAAAATTTTGCACAAAGAAAATTAAATATGAAAAATTGACAAAAAATTATTGCAAAAAGATAAGATATATGTGACATGATATGATCAATCATAAACAATGTATAAGAATAAGCATAACGTCTGGCATTTTATCAAACAAATTATTGCACATATACACCATAAATATAACAGATCAATTTTTAAACATGAGTAGCAACATTTGTTATCTTTTATACAAGAAAAGAAAACATTACACTCATAGAAAATTTTATTTGCCTTGCATACGCAACAAGAAAACATTACACTCATGGAAAATTTATTTGCCTTGCATACGCAACAAGAAAACATTATACTCATAGAGATGTAATGTGTTATCTTTTGCACGTGTAACAAGGAAACATTACACTCGCGCAGGAATTTATCAATTAGATAGGGCAAATCTAGTTACACCCACCAAAAAAAATGTGCTTTCTGTATTAAAATGTTGCGAAATTGTATGTACAATATACAAGAGACAGACACTCAAATTAAATAGTGATTTCCATGATTGCGAGTCTCCATTTTGAATCTACTTACAGTCATACACATACTTGTGTACATATGCATATACATACACATTTGCATACACAAACTGATAAGGTAGTGCTAATTTTGATGTAAAGAAAAGAGAATCAATGACACTAACCGGAAGTTATACCCTCGAGTCAGACTTCAATATAATGCCATCTTGCTTGACAGGTCTGCTCTCAAAATACCCGTTTTCTCACTGTAGCAGAATTGTTGATGGCTTCAACATGGCCGTTGCCACTCACAATGGTGACATTCAAACACAATGGTGATATTCAAACAGAAAATGGTGACATTCAAACACAATGGTGACATTCAAACACAATGGTGATATTCAAACAGAAAATGGTGACATTCAAACAGAAAATGGTGATATTCAAACACAATGGTGAGATTCAAACAGAAAATGGTGAGATTCAAACAGAAAATGGTGACATTCAAACACAATGGTGACATTCAAACACAATGGTGAGATTCAAACAGAAAATGGTGACATTCAAACAGAAAATGGTGATATTCAAACACAATGGTGAGATTCAAACAGAAAATGGTGAGATTCAAACAGAAAATGGTGGCTTTCAAACACAATGGTGAGATTCAAACAGAAAATGGTGACATTCAAACACAATGGTGACATTCATACAGAAAATGGTGACATTCAAACAGAAAATGGTGACATTAAAACAGAAAATGGTGACATTCAAACACAATGGTGACATTCAAAAAGAAAATGGTGACATTAAAACAGAAAATGGTGACATTAAACACAATGGTGACATTCAAACAGAAAATGATGACATTCAAACAGAAAATGGTGATATTCAAACACAATGGTGAGATTCAAACAGAAAATGGTGGCTTTCAAACACAATGGTGACATTCATACAGAAAATGGTGACATTAAAACAGAAAATGGTGACATTCAAACAGAAAATGGTGACATTAAAACACAATGGTGACATTCAAACAGAAAATGGTGACATTAAAACACAATGGTGACATTCAAACAGAAAATGGTGACATTCAAACAGAAAATGGTGACATTAAAACAGAAAATGGTGACACTCAAACACAATGATGACATTCAAACACAATAGTGATATTCAAACACAATGATTATATTCAAACACAATGGTGATATTCAAACACAATGGTGATATTAAAAAAGAAAATGGTGACATTGTAACACAATGGTGATATTCAAACACAATGATTATATTCAAACACAATGGTGATATTCAAAAAGAAAATGGTGACATTGAAACACAATGGTGATATTCAAAAAGAAAATGGTGACATTGAAACACAATGGTGATATTCAAACACAATGGTGATATTCAAACACAATGGTGATATTCAAACACAATGGTGATATTCAAACACAATGATGACATTCAAACACAATGATTATATTCAAACACAATGGTGATATTCAAAAAGAAAATGGTGACATTGAAACACAATGGTGATATTCAAACACAATGGTGATATTCAAACACAATGGTGATATTCAAACACAATGATTATATTCAAACAAAATGGTGATATTCAAAAAGAAAATGGTGACATTGAAACACAATGGTGATATTCAAACACAATGATTATATTCAAACACAATGGTGAGATTCAAACACAATGGTGACATTAAAAAATGATGATATTCAAACACAATATTGACATTAAAACAGAAAATGGTGACATTCAAACACAATGGTGACATTCAAACAGAAAATGGTGACATTCAAACAGAAAATGGTGATATTGAAACGCAATGGTGACATTAAAATAGAAAATGGTGACATTCAAACACAATGGTGACATTCAAACACAATGGTGACTTTCAAACAGAAAATGGTGACATTCAAACACAATGGTGACATTCAAACACAATGGTGACATTCAAACACAATGGTGACATTCAAACACAATGGTGATATTCAAACAGAAAATGGTGACATTCAAACACAATGGTGACATTCAAACACAATGGTGACATTCAAACAGAAAATGGTGACATTCAAACACAATGGTGACATTCAAACACAATGGTGACATTCAAACAGAAAATGGTGACATTCAAACACAATGGTGACATTCAAACACAATGGTGACATTCAAACAGAAAATGGTGACATTCAAACACAATGGTGACATTCAAACACAATGGTGACATTCAAACAGAAAATGGTGACATTCAAACACAATGGTGACATTCAAACACAATGGTGACATTCAAACACAATGGTGAAATTCAAACACAATGGTGACATTCAAATAGAAAATGGTGACATTCAAACACAATGGTGACATTCAAACACAATGGTGACATTCAAACAGAAAATGGTGACATTCAAACACAATGGTGACATTCAAACACAATGGTGACATTCAAACACAATGGTGACATTCAAACACAATGGTGACATTAAAATAGAAAATGGTGACATTCAAACACAATGGTGACATTCAAACACAATGGTGACATTCAAACAGAAAATGGTGACATTCAAACACAATGGTGACATTCAAACACAATGGTGACATTCAAACAGAAAATGGTGACATTCAAACAGAAAATGGTGAAATTCAAACAGAAAATGGTGAAATTCAAACACAATGGTAGTGTTCAAACATATTGGTCACATTCAAACATATTGGTCACATTCAAACAGAAATGTGACAACATGGTCTTCAACATCACCAATAAACCAACTACACACATATCTATAGACATATATATATATATACATACACACATACATGTTTGCATAACCACTAACCATTCTGCACCTCGATAAAAAGGGATGCTGACGTGTTTGTATCTTGCATGCCTCTAAAACGATGTGATAAATTATTTTTGTTTGATGAGGTTTATCACGAATGTAGTCAATTTACAAAATATGATAACCTCACGAGATACACTTCCACCTCCAACCATATCCCAGCTATGTCGAGATGCGGCCGGACCTTCTTGCGTTGCACTTTGTAAGATAACAATAGTGGTCGAAGATAATACGGCAATGGACATGAAAGTCCACAAGATAAGATAGCATATTAGACTGGTGGAGATTTGTGAAAGCACCGATGTAATACATGGCATTAAGAAGAGTTCACACCGTCAGTGAGAAGAGTCCACACCGTCAGTGAGAAGAGTCTACACCGTTAGTGAGAAGAGTCTACACCGTCAGTGAGAAGAGTTCACACCGTCAGTGAGAAGAGTCTACACCGTCAGTGAGAAGAGTTCACACCGTCAGTGAGAAGAGTTCACACCGTTAGTGAGAAGAGTCTACACCGTCAGTGAGAAGAGTTCACACCGTCAGTGAGAAGAGTCTACACCGTTAGTGAGAAGAGTCTACACCGTCAGTGAGAAGAGTTCACACCGTTAGTGAGAAGAGTCTACACCGTCAGTGAGAAGAGTTCACACCGTTAGTGAGAAGAGTCTACACCGTCAGTGAGAAGAGTTCACACCGTTAGTGAGAAGAGTCTACACCGTCAGTGAGAAGAGTTCACACCGTCAGTGAGAAGAGTCCACACCGTCAGTGAGAAGAGTCTACACCGTTAGTGAGAAGAGTCTACACCGTCAGTGAGAAGAGTCGATACTGTCAGTGAGATGAGTCCACACCGTCAGTGAGAAGAGTCCACACCATCAGTGAGAAGAGTTGATACTGTGAGTGAGAAGAGTCTACACCGTTAGTGAGAAGAGTCTACACCATCAGTGAGAAGAGTCCACATCGTCAGTGAGAAGAGTCTACACCATCAGTGAGAAGAGTCCACATCGTCAGTGAGAAGAGTTGATACTGTGAGTGAGAAGAGTCTACACCATCAATGAGAAGAGTCCACATCGTCAGTGAGAAGAGTTGATACTGTGAGTGAGAAGAGTCTACACCATCAGTGAGAAGAGTTGATACTGTGAGTGAGAAGAGTCTACACCATCAGTGAGAAGAGTCTACATCATCAGTGAGAAGAGTCCACATCGTCAGTGAGAAGAGTTGATACTGTGAGTGAGAAGAGTCCACATCGTCAGTGAGAAGAGTTGATACTGTGAGTGAGAAGAGTCTACACCGTCAGTGAGAAGAGTTGATACTGTGAGTGAGACGAGTCCACATCGTCAGTGAGAAGAGTTGATACTGTGAGTGAGAAGAGTCTACACCGTCAGTGAGAAGAGTCTACACCATCAATGAGAAGAGTCCACATCGTCAGTGAGAAGAGTTCACACCGTCAGTGAGAAGAGTCTACACCGTCAGTGAGAAGAGTTCACACCGTCAGTGAGAAGAGTTCACACCATCAGTGAGAAGAGTTCACACCATCAGTGAGAAGAGTCTACACCATCAATGAGAAGAGTTCACACCGTCAGTGAGAAGAGTTCACACCGTCAGTGAGAAGAGTTCACACCATCAGTGAGAAGAGTCTACACCGTCAGTGAGAATAGTCTACACCGTCAGTGAGAAGAGTTCACACCGTCAGTGAGAAGAGTTCACACCATCAGTGAGAAGAGTCTACACCGTCAGTGAGAAGAGTCTACACCGTCAGTGAGAAGAGTCTACACCGTCAGTGAGAAGAGTTCACACCATCAGTGAGAAGAGTCTACACCGTCAGTGAGAAGAGTCTACACCGTCAGTGAGAATAGTCTACACCGTCAGTGAGAAGAGTCTACACCGTCAGTGAGAAGAGTTCACACCATCAGTGAGAAGAGTCTACACCGTCAGTGAGAAGAGTCTACACCGTCAGTGAGAAGAGTCTACACCGTCAGTGAGAAGAGTCTACACCGTCAGTGAGAAGAGTAGAAGTGAGAAGAGTCTACACCGTCAGTGAGAAGAGTAGAAGTGAGAAGAGTCTACACCGTCAGTGAGAAGAGTAGAAGTGAGAAGAGTCTACACCGTCAGTGAGAAGAGTAGAAGTGAGAAGAGTCTACACCGTCAGTGAGAAGAGTAGAAGTGAGAATAGTCTACACCGTCAGTGAGAAGAGTCTACACCGTCAGTGAGAAGAGTAGAAGTGAGAAGAGTCTACACCGTCAATGAGAAGAGTCTACACCGTCAGTGAGAAGAGTCTACACCGTCAGTGAGAAGAGTCTACACCGTCAGTGAGAATAGTCTACACCGTCAGTGAGAATAGTCTACACCGTCAGTGAGAAGAGTCTACACCGTCAGTGAGAATAGTCTACACCGTCAGTGAGAAGAGTCTACACCGTCAATGAGAAGAGTCTACACCGTCAGTGAGAAGAGTCTACACCGTCAGTGAGAAGAGTAGAAGTGAGAAGAGTCTACACCGTCAGTGAGAAGAGTCTACACCGTCAGTGAGAAGAGTCTACACCGTCAGTGAGAAAAGTCTACACCGTCAGTGAGAAGAGTAGAAGTGAGAAGAGTCTACACCATCAGTGAGAAGAGTAGAAGTGAGAATGGTCCACACCGTCAGTGAGAAGAGTAGAAGTGAGAATGGTCCACACCGTCAGTGAGAAGAGTAGAAGTGAGAAGAGTCTACACCGTCAGTGAGAAGAGTAGAAGTGAGAATGGTCCACACCGTCAGTGAGAAAGTCTACACCGTCAGTGAGAAGAGTAGAAGTGAGAAGAGTCTACACCATCAGTGAGAAGAGTAGAAGTGAGAATGGTCCACACCGTCAGTGAGAAGAGTAGAAGTGAGAAGAGTCTACACCGTCAGTGAGAAGAGTAGAAGTGAGAATGGTCCACACCGTCAGTGAGAAGAGTCTACACCGTCAGTGAGAAGAGTAGAAGTGAGAAGAGTCTACACCATCAGTGAGAATGGTTCACACCGTCAGTGAAAAGAGTCTACACCGTCAGTGAGAAGAGTCCACATCGTCAGTGAGAAGAGTCTACACCATCAGTGAGAAGAGTTCACACCGTCAGTGAGAAGAGTTCACACCGTCAGTGAGAAGAGTTCACACCATCAGTGAGAAGAGTCTACACCGTCAGTGAGAATAGTCTACACCGTCAGTGAGAAGAGTTCACACCGTCAGTGAGAAGAGTTCACACCATCAGTGAGAAGAGTCTACACCGTCAGTGAGAAGAGTCTACACCATCAGTGAGAAGAGTCTACACCGTCAGTGAGAATAGTCTACACCGTCAGTGAGAAGAGTTCACACCGTCAGTGAGAAGAGTTCACACCATCAGTGAGAAGAGTCTACACCGTCAGTGAGAAGAGTCTACACCGTCAGTGAGAAGAGTCTACACCGTCAGTGAGAAGAGTAGAAGTGAGAAGAGTCTACACCGTCAGTGAGAAGAGTCTACACCGTCAGTGAGAAGAGTCTACACCGTCAGTGAGAAGAGTCTACACCGTCAGTGAGAAGAGTAGAAGTGAGAAGAGTCTACACCGTCAGTGAGAAGAGTAGAAGTGAGAAGAGTCTACACCGTCAGTGAGAAGAGTAGAAGTGAGAATAGTCTACACCGTCAGTGAGAAGAGTCTACACCGTCAGTGAGAAGAGTAGAAGTGAGAAGAGTCTACACCGTCAATGAGAAGAGTCTACACCGTCAGTGAGAAGAGTCTACACCGTCAGTGAGAAGAGTCTACACCGTCAGTGAGAATAGTCTACACCGTCAGTGAGAATAGTCTACACCGTCAGTGAGAAGAGTCTACACCGTCAGTGAGAATAGTCTACACCGTCAGTGAGAAGAGTCTACACCGTCAATGAGAAGAGTCTACACCGTCAGTGAGAAGAGTCTACACCGTCAGTGAGAAGAGTAGAAGTGAGAAGAGTCTACACCGTCAGTGAGAAGAGTAGAAGTGAGAAGAGTCTACACCGTCAGTGAGAAGAGTAGAAGTGAGAAGAGTCTACACCGTCAGTGAGAAGAGTAGAAGTGAGAAGAGTCTACACCGTCAGTGAGAAGAGTAGAAGTGAGAAGAGTCTACACCGTCAGTGAGAAGAGTAGAAGTGAGAAGAGTCTACACCGTCAGTGAGAAGAGTCTACACCGTCAGTGAGAAGAGTCTACACCGTCAGTGAGAAAAGTCTACACCGTCAGTGAGAAGAGTAGAAGTGAGAATGGTCCACACCGTCAGTGAGAAGAGTAGAAGTGAGAATGGTCCACACCGTCAGTGAGAAGAGTAGAAGTGAGAAGAGTCTACACCATCAGTGAGAAGAGTAGAAGTGAGAATGGTCACACCGTCAGTGAGAAGAGTAGAAGTGAGAATGGTCCACACCGTCAGTGAGAAGAGTAGAAGTGAGAAGAGTCTACACCGTCAGTGAGAAGAGTAGAAGTGAGAATGGTCCACACCGTCAGTGAGAAAAGTCTACACCGTCAGTGAGAAAAGTCTACACCGTCAGTGAGAAAAGTCTACACCGTCAGTGAGAAAAGTCTACACCGTCAGTGAGAAGAGTAGAAGTGAGAAGAGTCTACACCGTCAGTGAGAAAAGTCTACACCGTCAGTGAGAAGAGTAGAAGTGAGAAGAGTCTACACCATCAGTGAGAAGAGTAGAAGTGAGAATGGTCCACACCGTCAGTGAGAAGAGTAGAAGTGAGAAGAGTCTACACCGTCAGTGAGAAGAGTAGAAGTGAGAATGGTCCACACCGTCAGTGAGAAGAGTCTACACCGTCAGTGAGAAGAGTAGAAGTGAGAAGAGTCTACACCATCAGTGAGAATGGTTCACACCGTCAGTGAAAAGAGTCTACACCGTCAGTGAGAAGAGTCCACATCGTCAGTGAGAAGAGTCTACACCATCAGTGAGAAGAGTTCACACCGTCAGTGAGAAGAGTTCACACCGTCAGTGAGAAGAGTTCACACCATCAGTGAGAAGAGTCTACACCGTCAGTGAGAATAGTCTACACCGTCAGTGAGAAGAGTTCACACCGTCAGTGAGAAGAGTTCACACCATCAGTGAGAAGAGTCTACACCGTCAGTGAGAATAGTCTACACCGTCAGTGAGAAGAGTCTACACCGTCAGTGAGAATAGTCTACACCGTCAGTG
This sequence comes from Megaustenia siamemsis, assembly GCA_032433765.1. NCBI lineage: Eukaryota > Metazoa > Mollusca > Gastropoda > Stylommatophora > Ariophantidae > Megaustenia > Megaustenia siamemsis. The sequence continues at coordinate 17,572,410 of JAVIAB010000102.1, forward strand.
AGAAGAGTCTACACCGTCAGTGAGAATAGTCTACACCGTCAGTGAGAAGAGTCTACACCGTCAGTGAGAAGAGTAGAAGTGAGAAGAGTCTACACCGTCATGAGAAGAGTCTACACCGTCAGTGAGAAGAGTAGAAGTGAGAAGAGTCTACACCGTCAGTGAGAAGAGTAGAAGTGAGAAGAGTCTACACCGTCATGAGAAGAGTCTACACCGTCAGTGAGAAGAGTAGAAGTGAGAAGAGTCTACACCGTCAATGAGAAGAGTCTACACCGTCAGTGAGAAGAGTAGAAGTGAGAAGAGTCTACACCGTCGATGAGAAGAGTCTACACCGTCAGTGAGAAGAGTCTACACCGTCAGTGAGAAGAGTAGAAGTGAGAAGAGTCTACACCGTCAATGAGAAGAGTCTACACCGTCAGTGAGAAGAGTCTACACCGTCAGTGAGAAGAGTAGAAGTGAGAAGAGTCTACACCGTCAATGAGAAGAGTCTACACCGTCAGTGAGAAGAGTAGAAGTGAGAAGAGTCTACACCGTCAATGAGAAGAGTAGAAGTGAAAAGAGTCTACACCGTCAATGAGAAGAGTCTACACCGTCAGTGAGAAGAGTCTACACCGTCAGTGAGAAGAGTAGAAGTGAGAAGAGTCTACACCGTCAGTGAGAAGAGTAGAAGTGAGAAGAGTCTACACCGTCAGTGAGAAGAGTAGAAGTGAGAAGAGTCTACACCGTCAGTGAGAAGAGTCTACACCGTCAGTGAGAAGAGTCTACACCGTCAGTGAGAAGAGTCTACACCATCAGTGAGAAGAGTCTACACCGTCAGTGAGAATAGTCTACACCGTCAGTGAGAAGAGTCTACACCGTCAGTGAGAATAGTCTACACCGTCAGTGAGAAGAGTTCACACCGTCAGTGAGAAGAGTTCACACCATCAGTGAGAAGAGTCTACACAGTCAGTGAGAAGAGTCTACACCGTCAGTGAGAAGAGTCTACACCGTCAGTGAGAAGAGTCTACACCGTCAGTGAGAAGAGTAGAAGTGAGAAGAGTCTACACCGTCAGTGAGAAGAGTAGAAGTGAGAAGAGTCTACACCGTCAGTGAGAAGAGTCTACACCGTCAGTGAGAAGAGTAGAAGTGAGAAGAGTCTACACCGTCAATGAGAAGAGTCTACACCGTCAGTGAGAAGAGTCTACACCGTCAGTGAGAAGAGTCTACACCGTCAGTGAGAATAGTCTACACCGTCAGTGAGAATAGTCTACACCGTCAGTGAGAAGAGTCTACACCGTCAGTGAGAATAGTCTACACCGTCAGTGAGAAGAGTCTACACCGTCAATGAGAAGAGTCTACACCGTCATGAGAAGAGTCTACACCGTCAGTGAGAAGAGTAGAAGTGAGAAGAGTCTACACCGTCAGTGAGAAGAGTCTACACCGTCAGTGAGAAGAGTCTACACCGTCAGTGAGAAAAGTCTACACCGTCAGTGAGAAGAGTAGAAGTGAGAAGAGTCTACACCATCAGTGAGAAGAGTAGAAGTGAGAATGGTCCACACCGTCAGTGAGAAGAGTAGAAGTGAGAAGGTCCACACCGTCAGTGAGAAGAGTAGAAGTGAGAAGAGTCTACACCGTCAGTGAGAAGAGTAGAAGTGAGAATGGTCCACACCGTCAGTGAGAAAGTCTACACCGTCAGTGAGAAAAGTCTACACCGTCAGTGAGAAAAGTCTACACCGTCAGTGAGAAGAGTAGAAGTGAGAAGAGTCTACACCGTCAGTGAGAAAAGTCTACACCGTCAGTGAGAAGAGTAGAAGTGAGAAGAGTCTACACCATCAGTGAGAAGAGTAGAAGTGAGAATGGTCCACACCGTCAGTGAGAAGAGTAGAAGTGAGAAGAGTCTACACCGTCAGTGAGAAGAGTAGAAGTGAGAATGGTCCACACCGTCAGTGAGAAGAGTCTACACCGTCAGTGAGAAGAGTAGAAGTGAGAAGAGTCTACACCATCAGTGAGAATGGTTCACACCGTCAGTGAAAAGAGTCTACACCGTCAGTGAGAAGAGTCCACATCGTCAGTGAGAAGAGTCTACACCATCAGTGAGAAGAGTTCACACCGTCAGTGAGAAGAGTCACACCGTCAGTGAGAAGAGTTCACACCATCAGTGAGAAGAGTCTACACCGTCAGTGAGAATAGTCTACACCGTCAGTGAGAAGAGTTCACACCATCAGTGAGAAGAGTCTACACCGTCAGTGAGAATAGTCTACACCGTCAGTGAGAAGAGTCTACACCGTCAGTGAGAAGAGTCTACACCGTCAGTGAGAAGAGTAGAAGTGAGAAGAGTCTACACCGTCAATGAGAAGAGTCTACACCGTCAGTGAGAAGAGTAGAAGTGAGAAGAGTCTACACCGTCAGTGAGAAGAGTAGAAGTGAGAAGAGTCTACACCGTCAATGAGAAGAGTCTACACCGTCAGTGAGAAGAGTAGAAGTGAGAAGAGTCTACACCGTCAATGAGAAGAGTCTACACCGTCAGTGAGAAGAGTAGAAGTGAGAAGAGTCTACACCGTCAATGAGAAGAGTCTACACCGTCAGTGAGAAGAGTAGAAGTGAGAAGAGTCTACACCGTCAGTGAGAAGAGTAGAAGTGAGAAGAGTCTACACCGTCAATGAGAAGAGTAGAAGTGAGAAGAGTCTACACCGTCAATGAGAAGAGTCTACACCGTCAGTGAGAAGAGTCTACACCGTCAGTGAGAAGAGTAGAAGTGAGAAGAGTCTACACCGTCAGTGAGAAGAGTAGAAGTGAGAAGAGTCTACACCGTCAGTGAGAAGAGTAGAAGTGAGAAGAGTCTACACCGTCAGTGAGAAAAGTCTACACCGTCAGTGAGAAGAGTCTACACCGTCAGTGAGAAGAGTCTACACCGTCAGTGAGAGGAGTCTACACCGTCAGTGAGAAGAGTCTACACCGTCAGTGAGAAGAGTCTACACCGTCAGTGAGAAGAGTCTACACCGTCAGTGAGAAGAGTCTACACCGTCAGTGAGAAGAGTCTACACCGTCAGTGAGAAGAGTCTACACCGTCAGTGAGAAGAGTCTACACTGTCAGTGAGAAGAGTAGAAGTGAGAAGAGTCTACACCGTCAGTGAGAAGAGTAGAAGTGAGAAGAGTCTACACCGTCAGTGAGAAGAGTAGAAGTGAGAAGAGTCTACACCGTCAGTGAGAAGAGTCTACACCGTCAGTGAGAAGAGTCTACACCGTCAGTGAGAAGAGTAGAAGTGAGAAGAGTCTACACCGTCAGTGAGAAGAGTAGAAGTGAGAAGAGTCTACACCGTCAATGAGAAGAGTCTACACCGTCAGTGAGAAGAGTAGAAGTGAGAAGAGTCTACACCGTCAGTGAGAAGAGTAGAAGTGAGAAGAGTCTACACCGTCAGTGAGAAGAGTAGAAGTGAGAAGAGTCTACACCGTCAATGAGAAGAGTCTACACCGTCAGTGAGAAGAGTAGAAGTGAGAAGAGTCTACACCGTCAGTGAGAAGAGTAGAAGTGAGAAGAGTCTACACCGTCAGTGAGAAGAGTCTACACCGTCAGTGAGAAGAGTCTACACCGTCAGTGAGAAGAGTAGAAGTGAGAAGAGTCTACACCGTCAGTGAGAAGAGTAGAAGTGAGAAGAGTCTACACCGTCAGTGAGAAGAGTCTACACCGTCAGTGAGAGAGTCTACACCGTCAGTGAGAAGAGTCTACAGTCAGTGAGAAGAGTACACCGTCAGTGAGAAGAGTCTACACCGTCAGTGAGAAGAGTCTACACCGTCAGTGAGAAGAGTCTACACCGTCAGTGAGAAGAGTCTACACCGTCAGTGAGAAGAGTCTACACCGTCAGTGAGAAGAGTCTACACCGTCAGTGAGAAGAGTAGAAGTGAGAAGAGTCTACACCGTCAGTGAGAAGAGTAGAAGTGAGAAGAGTCTAACCGTCAGTGAGAAGAGAAGTGAGAAGAGTCTACACCGTCAGTGAGAAGAGTAGAAGTGAGAAGAGTCTACACCGTCAGTGAGAAGAGTCTACACCGTCAGTGAGAAGAGTCTACACCGTCAGTGAGAAGAGTAGAAGTGAGAAGAGTCTACACCGTCAGTGAGAAGAGTAGAAGTGAGAAGAGTCTACACCGTCAATGAGAAGAGTCTACACCGTCAGTGAGAAGAGTAGAAGTGAGAAGAGTCTACACCGTCAGTGAGAAGAGTAGAAGTGAGAAGAGTCTACACCGTCAGTGAGAAGAGTAGAAGTGAGAAGAGTCTACACCGTCAGTGAGAAGAGTCTACACCGTCAGTGAGAAGAGTAGAAGTGAGAAGAGTCTACACCGTCAGTGAGAAGAGTCTACACCGTCAGTGAGAAGAGTCTACACCGTCAGTGAGAAAAGTCTACACCGTCAGTGAGAAGAGTAGAAGTGAGAAGAGTCTACACCATCAGTGAGAAGAGTAGAAGTGAGAATGGTCCACACCGTCAGTGAGAAGAGTAGAAGTGAGAATGTCCACACCGTCAGTGAGAAGAGTCTACACCGTCAGTGAGAAGAGTAGAAGTGAGAAGAGTCTACACCGTCAGTGAGAAGAGTAGAAGTGAGAAGAGTCTACACCGTCAGTGAGAAGAGTAGAAGTGAGAAGAGTCTACACCGTCAGTGAGAAGAGTAGAAGTGAGAAGAGTCTACACCGTCAGTGAGAAGAGTAGAAGTGAGAAGAGTCTACACCGTCAGTGAGAAGAGTAGAAGTGAGAAGAGTCTACACCGTCAGTGAGAAGAGTAGAAGTGAGAAGAGTCTACACCGTCAGTGAGAAGAGTAGAAGTGAGAAGAGTCTACACCGTCAGTGAGAAGAGTAGAAGTGAGAATGGTCCACACCGTCAGTGAGAAAAGTCTACACCATCAGTGAGAAGAGTAGAAGTGAGAAGAGTCTACACCGTCAGTGAGAAGAGTAGAAGTGAGAAGGTCCACACCGTCAGTGAGAAGAGTCTACACCGTCAGTGAGAAGAGTCTACACCGTCAGTGAGAAGAGTAGAAGTGAGAAGAGTCTACACCGTCAGTGAGAAGAGTAGAAGTGAGAAGAGTCTACACCGTCAGTGAGAAGAGTAGAAGTGAGAAGAGTCTACACCGTCAGTGAGAAGAGTAGAAGTGAGAATGGTCCACACCGTCAGTGAGAAAAGTCTACACCATCAGTGAGAAGAGTAGAAGTGAGAAGAGTCTACACCGTCAGTGAGAAGAGTAGAAGTGAGAATGGTCCACACCGTCAGTGAGAAGAGTCTACACCGTCAGTGAGAAGAGTCTACACCGTCAGTGAGAAGAGTAGAAGTGAGAAGAGTCTACACCGTCAGTGAGAAGAGTAGAAGTGAGAAGAGTCTACACCGTCAGTGAGAAGAGTCTACACCGTCAGTGAGAAGAGTCTACACCGTCAGTGAGAAGGTCCACACTGTCAGTGAAAAGAGTCTACACCGTCAGTGAGAAGAGTCTACACCGTCAGTGAGAAGAGTCTACACCGTCAGTGAGAAGAGTCCACACCGTCAGTGAGAAGAGTAGAAATGAGAAGAGTCTACACCGTCAGTGAGAAGAGTTCACACCGTCAGTGAGAAGAGTCCACACCGTCAGTGAGAAGAGTTCACACCGTCAGTGAGAAGAGTCTACACCGTCAGTGAGAAGAGTTGATACTGTCAGTGAGAAGAGTCCACACCGTCAGTGAGAAGAGTTGATACCGTCAGTGAGAAGAGTCCACACCGTCAGTGAGAAGAGTTGATACTGTCAGTGAGAAGAGTCCACACCGTCAGTGAGAAGAGTCCACACCGTCAATGAGAAGAGTCCACACCGTCAGTGAGAAGAGTCTACACCGTCAGTGAGAAGAGTCCACACCATCAGTGAGAAGAGTCCACACCGTCAGTGAGAAGAGTTCACACCTTCAGTGAGAAGAGTTCACACCGTCAGTGAGAAGAGTCTACACCGTCAGTGAGAAGAGTTCACACCTTCAGTGAGAAGAGTTCACACATTCAGTGAGAAGAGTTCACACCGTCAGTGAGAAGAGTTGATGCTGTCAGTGAGAAGAGTTCACACTGTCATTGAAAAGAGTTGATACTGTCAGTGAGAAGAGTTTACACTGTCATTGAGAAGAGTTGATACTGTCAGTGAGAAGAGTTCACACTGTCATTGAGAAGATTTGATACTGTCAGTGAGAAGAGTTCACACTGTCATTGAAAAGAGTTGATACTGTCAGTGAGAAGAGTTCACACTGTCAGTGAGAAGAGTTCACACCGTCAGTGAGTAGAGTTCACACCGTCAGTGAGAAAAGTTCACACCATCAGTGAGAAGAGTTCACACCGTCAGTGGGAAAGTTCACACCATCAGTGAGAAGAGTTCACACCATCAATGAGAAGAGTCTACACCGTCAGTGAGAAGAGTCTACACCGTCAATGAGAAGAGAGTACATACCGTCAGTGAGAAGAGTTCACACCGTCAGTGAGAAGAGTCTACACCGTCAATGAGAAGAGAGCACACACCCTCAGTGAGAAGAGTCTACACCGTCAGTGAGAAGAGTCTACACTGTCAATGAGAAGAGTCCACACCGTCAGTGAGAAGAGTCCACACCGTCAGTGAGAAGAGTCCACACCGTCAGTGAGAAGAGTCTACACCGTCAGTGAGAAGAGTCCACACCGTCAGTGAGAAGAGTCCACACCGTCAGTGAGAAGAGTCCACACCGTCAGTGAGAAGAGTCCACACCGTCAGTGAGAAGAGTTCACACCGTCAGTGAGAAGAGTTCACACCGACAGTGAGAAGAGTTCACACCGTCAGTGAGAAGAGTTCACACCGTCAGTGAGAAGAGTCCACACCGTCAGTGAGAAGAGTTCACACCGTCAGTGAGAAGAGTTCACACCGTCAGTGAGAAGAGTTCACACCGTCAGTGAGAAGAGTTCACACCGTCAGTGAGAAGAGTTCACACCGTCAGTGAGAAGAGTCTACACCGTCAGTGAGAAGAGTTCACACCGTCAGTGAGAAGAGTTCACACCGTCAGTGAGAAGAGTTCACACCGTCAGTGAGAAGAGTTCACACCGTCAGTGAGAAGAGTTCACACCGTCAGTGAGAAGAGTTCACACCGTCAGTGAGAAGAGTTCACACCGTCAGTGAGAAGAGTTCACACCGTCAATGAGAAGAGTTGACACCGTCAATGAGAAGAGTTCACACCGTCAATGAGAAGAGTTCACACCGTCAGTGAGAAGAGTTCACACCGTCAGTGAGAAGAGTTCACACCGTCAGTGAGAAGAGTTCACACCGTCAGTGAGAAGAGTTCACACCGTCAGTGAGAAGGGTTCACACCGTCAGTGAGAAGGGTTCACACCGTCAGTGAGAAGGGTTCACACCGTCAGTGAGAAGGGTTCACACCGTCAGTGAGAAGAGTTCACACCGTCAGTGAGAAGAGTTGATGCTGTCAGTGAGAAGAGTTCACACTGTCATTGAAAAGAGTTGATACTGTCAGTGAGAAGAGTTTACACTGTCATTGAGAAGAGTTGATACTGTCAGTGAGAAGAGTTCACACCGACAATGAGAAGAGTTCACACCGTCAGTGAGAAGAGTTCACACCGTCAATGAGAAGAGTTCACACCGTCAGTGAGAAGAGTTCACACCGTCAATGAGAAGAGTTCACACCGTCAATGAGAAGAGTTCACACCGTCAATGAGAAGAGTTCACACCGTCTGTGAGAAGAGTTCACACCGTCAGTGAGAAGAGTTCACACCGTCAATGAGAAGAGTTCACACCGTCAGTGAGAAGAGTTCACACCGTCAATGAGAAGAGTTCACACCGTCAATGAGAAGAGTTCACACCGTCAGTGAGAAGAGTTCACACCGTCAATGAGAAGAGTTCACACCGTCAATGAGAAGAGTTCACACCGTCAATGAGAAGGGTCCACACCGTCAATGAGAAGAGTTCACACCGTCAATGAGAAGAGTTCACACCGTCAGTGAGAAGAGTTCACACCGTCAGTGAGAAGAGTTCACACCGTCAGTGAGAAGAGTTCACACCGTCAGTGAGAAGAGTTCACACCGTCAATGAGAAGAGTCTACACCGTCAGTGAGAAGAGTCGATACTGTCAGTGAGAAGAGTCGATACTGTCAGTGAGAAGAGTCGATACTGTCAGTGAGAAGAGTCCACATCGTCAGTGAGAAGAGTCGATACTGTCAGTGAGAAGAGTCCACATCGTCAGTGAGAAGAGTCTATACCGTCAATGAGAAGAGTCCACATCGTCAGTGAGAAGAGTCCACATCGTCAGTGAGAAGAGTCCACATCGTCAGTGAGAAGAGTCGATACTGTCAGTGAGAAGAGTCGATACTGTCAGTGAGAAGAGTCGATACTGTCAGTGAGAAGAGTCCACATCGTCAGTGAGAAGAGTCGATACTGTCAGTGAGAAGAGAGTCTATAGGGTTATTGAGAAGAGGGGAACAGGCAAATAATTGCAGTGCTGCGGTAAATCTGGTAGCAGGAGCAAGGTAAGGTAAAGTACGAGACTTTAATCGATGTCTTATCACGCGAGTTTTCACCCATAATGTGTTCGGAGACTTCTTGATAGTGTAGCTTCAAGTATCGAAACTTACGATGTTAGGCGGCGTTCCTCAACTTCCCAGAGTAATACCCTGGTACCTATTTCTGTCAGCGGCTGGGTCGACCGCGGGGTATTTTTTTCAAAAAGGAAAAAGGGAGATCTGCCACATATAGGAGGATAAAAATTGATATGTAAAATTTAGTCAGCTAATATATATTTGTAATTAAAGCGAGACTTATATGAGGCAAGATCCAGAAGCTTCCACCGAGTAGATGAGTGTCAGTCAAATGAGATGGGGAGAGGGAAAAATAAGTCACGTGATTAGATGAGAAGTCCGGGTTTTGGGCTAGATTTGTCCGGGGAACGGCCATTTGTTGGCCACCCAGAGGTCTGGACATCGAGTCTCACCACCCAGAGGTCTAGACATCGAGTGTCACCACCCAGAGGTCTAGACATCGAGTCTCACCACCCAGAGGTCTAGACATCGAGTCTCACCACCCAGAGGGCAAGACATCGGGTCTCACCACCCAGAGGTCTAGACATCGAGTCTCATCACCCAAAGGGAGCTAGATCGAGTCTCACCACCAAGAGGTCTAGACATAGAGTCTCACCACCCAGAGGTCTAGACATCGAGTCTCACCACCCAGAGGTCTAGACATCGAATCTCATCACCCAAAGAGAGCTAGATCGAGTCTCATCACCCAAGAGGTCTAGAAATCGAGTCTCACCACCCAGAGGGCAAGACATCGGGTCTCACCACCCAGAGGTTTAGACATCGAATCTCATCACCCAAAGAGAGCTAGATCGAGTCTCATCACCCAAGAGGTCTAGAAATCGAGTCTCACCACCAAATAGCGCTAGATCGAGTCTCACCACCCAGAGGTCTAGACATCGAGTCTCACCACCCAAGAGGGTTAGATCGAGTCTCACCACACAAGAGGGCTAGATCGAGTCTCACCACCCAAGAGAGCCAGATCGAATCTCATCACCCAAAGAGGGTTAGATCGAGTCTCACCACCCAAGAGGGCTAAATCGAGTCTCATCACCCAAGAGAGCTAGACATCGAGTCTCACCATCCAAGAGAGCTACATCGAGTCTCACCACCCAAGAGAGCTAGATAGAGTCTCACCACCCAAGAGAGCTAGACATCGAGTCTCACCACCCAAGAGAGCTAGACATCGAGTCTCACCATCCAAGAGAGCTACATCGAGTCTCACCACCCAAGAGAGCTAGATCGAGTCTCACCACCCAAGAGAGCTAGACATCGAGTCTCACCATTCAAGAGAGCTAGATCGAGTCTCACCACCCAAGAGAGCTAGATCGAGTCTCACCACCCAAGAGAGCTAGACATCGAGTCTCACCACCCAAGAGAACTAGACATCGAGTCTCACCACCCAAGAGAGCTAGACATCGAGTCTCACCACCCAAGAGAACTAGACATCGAGTCTCACCACCCAAGAGAGCTAGACATCGAGTCTCACCACCCAAGAGAGCTAGACATCGAGTCGCACCACCCAAGAGAGCTAGATCGAGTCTCACCACCCAAGAGAGCTAGACATCGAGTCTCACCACCCAAGAGAGCTAGACATCGAGTCTCACCATTCAAGAGAGCTACATCGAGTCTCACCACCCAAGAGAGCTAGATCGAGTCTCACCACCCAAGAGAGCTAGACATCGAGTCTCACCATTCAAGAGAGCTAGATCGAGTCTCACCACCCAAGAGAGCTAGATCGAGTCTCACCACCCAAGAGAGCTAGACATCGAGTCTCACCACCCAAGAGAACTAGACATCGAGTCTCACCACCCAAGAGAGCTAGACATCGAGTCTCACCACCCAAGAGAACTAGACATCGAGTCTCACCACCCAAGAGAGCTAGACATCGAGTCTCACCACCCAAGAGAGCTAGACATCGAGTCGCACCACCCAAGAGAGCTAGATCGAGTCTCACCAACCAAGAGAGCTATATCGAGTCTCACCACCCAAGAGAGCTAGATCGAGTCTCACCACCCAAGAGGCTAGATCGAGTCTCATCACCCAAGAGAGCTAGACATCGCGTCTCACCATCCAAGAGAGCTAGATCGAGTCTCACCATCCAAGAGAGCTAGATCGAGTCTCACCATCCAAGAGAGCTAGATCGAGTCTCACCACTCAAGAGAGCTAGACATCGAGTCTCACCATCCAAGAGAGCTAGATCGAGTCTCACCATCCAAGAGAGCTAGATCGAGTCTCACCATCCAAGAGAGCTAGATCGAGTCTCACCACTCAAGAGAGCTAGACATCGAGTCTCACCACCAAAGAGAGCTAGATCGAGTCTCACCACCCAAGAGAGCTAGACATCGAGTCTCACCACCCAAGAGAGCTAGACATCGAGTCTCACCACCCAAGAGAGCTAGATCGAGTCTCACCATCCAAGAGAGCTAGATCGAGTCTCACCATCCAAGAGAGCTAGATCGAGTCTCACCATCTAAGAGAGCTAGATCGAGTCTCACCACCCAAGAGAGCTAGACATCGAGTCTCACCACCCAAGAGAGCTAGATCGAGTCTCACCACCCAAGAGAGCTAGATCGAGTCTCACCACCCAAGAGAGCTAGATCGAGTCTCACTACCCAAGAGAGCTACATCGAGTCTCACCACCCAAGAGAGCTAGATCGAGTCTCACCATCCAAGAGAGCTAGATCGAGTCTCATCACCCAAGAAGGCTAGACATCGAGTCTCCCCATCCAAGAGAGCTAGACATCGAGTCTCATCACCCAAGAAAGCTAGACATCGAGTCTCATCACCCAAGAGAGCTAGATCGAGTCTCACTACCCAAGAGAGCTACATCGAGTCTCACCACCCAAGAGAGCTAGATCGAGTCTCACCATCCAAGAGAGCTAGATCGAGTCTCACCATCCAGGAGAGCTAGACATCGAGTCTCACCATCCAAGAGAGTTAGACATCGAGTCTCATCACCCAAGAGAGCTACATCGAGTCTCATCACCCAAGAGAGCTACATCGAGTCTCATCACCCAAGAAAGCCAGACATCGAGTCTCATCACCCAAGAAAGCTAGACATCGAGTCTCACCATCCAAGAGAGCTAGACATCGAGTCTCATCACCAAAGAGAGCTAGACATCGAGTCTCACCACCCAAGAGAGCTAGACATCGAGTCTCACCATCCAAGAGAGCTAGACATCGAGTCTCATCATCCAAGAGAGCTAGACATCGAGTCTCATCACCCAAGTGAGCTAGACATCGAGTCTCACCATCCAAGAGAGCTAGACATCGAGTCTCACCATCGAAGAGAGCTAGACATCGAGTCTCATCACCCAAGAGAGCTAGACATCGAGTCTCACCATCCAAGAGAGCTAGACATCGAGTCTCACCATCCAAGAGAGCTAGACATCGAGTCTCATCATCCAAGAGAGCTAGACATCGAGTCTCACCATCCAAGAGAGCTAGACATCGAGTCTCACCATCCAAGAGAGCTAGACATCGAGTCTCACCATCCAAGAGAGCTAGACATCGAGTCTCACCATCCAAGAGAAGAGTCGATACTGTCAGTGAGAAGAGTCGATACTGTCAGTGAGAAGAGTCCACATCGTCAGTGAGAAGAGTCCACATCGTCAGTGAGAAGAGTCCACATCGTCAGTGAGAAGAGTCCACATCGTCAGTGAGAAGAGTCGATACTGTCAGTGAGAAGAGTCGATACTGTCAGTGAGAAGAGTCGATACTGTCAGTGAGAAGAGTCCACACCGTCAGTGAGAAGAGTCCACACCGTCAGTGAGAAGAGTCCACACCGTCAGTGAGAAGAGTTCACACCGTCAGTGAGAAGAGTTCACACCGTCAGTGAGAAGAGTTCACACCGTCAGTGAGAAGAGTTCACACCGTCAGTGAGAAGAGTCCACACCGTCAGTGAGAAGAGTTCACACCGTCAGTGAGAAGAGTTCACACCGTCAGTGAGAAGAGTTCACACCGTCAGTGAGAAGAGTTCACACCGTCAGTGAGAAGAGTTCACACCGTCAGTGAGAAGAGTCTACACCGTCAGTGAGAAGAGTTCACACCGTCAGTGAGAAGAGTTCACACCGTCAATGAGAAGAGTTCACACCGTCAATGAGAAGAGTTCACACCGTCAATGAGAAGAGTTCACACCGTCAGTGAGAAGAGTTCACACCGTCAATGAGAAGAGTTCACACCGTCAGTGAGAAGAGTTCACACCGTCAATGAGAAGAGTTCACACCGTCAATGAGAAGAGTTCACACCGTCAGTGAGAAGAGTTCACACCGTCAATGAGAAGAGTTCACACCGTCAATGAGAAGAGTTCACACCGTCAATGAGAAGAGTTCACACCGTCAGTGAGAAGAGTTCACACCGTCAATGAGAAGAGTTCACACCGTCAGTGAGAAGAGTTCACACCGTCAGTGAGAAGAGTTCACACCGTCAGTGAGAAGAGTACACACCGTCAGTGAGAAGAGTTCACACCGTCAGTGAGAAGGTTCACACCGTCAGTGAGAAGGGTTCACACCGTCAGTGAGAAGGGTTCACACCGTCAGTGAGAAGGGTTCACACCGTCAGTGAGAAGAGTTCACACCGTCAGTGAGAAGAGTTCACACCGTCAGTGAGAAGAGTTCACACCGTCAGTGAGAAGAGTTCACACCGTCAGTGAGAAGAGTTCACACCGTCAATGAGAAGAGTTCACACCGTCAGTGAGAAGAGTTCACACCGTCAATGAGAAGAGTTCACACCGTCAGTGAGAAGAGTTCACACCGTCAATGAGAAGAGTTCACACCGTCAATGAGAAGAGTTCACACCGTCAGTGAGAAGAGTTCACACCGTCAATGAGAAGAGTTCACACCGTCAATGAGAAGAGTTCACACCGTCAATGAGAAGGGTCCACACCGTCAATGAGAAGAGTTCACACCGTCAATGAGAAGAGTTCACACCGTCAGTGAGAAGAGTTCACACCGTCAGTGAGAAGAGTTCACACCGTCAGTGAGAAGAGTTCACACCGTCAGTGAGAAGAGTTCACACCGTCAATGAGAAGAGTCTACACCGTCAGTGAGAAGAGTCCACATCGTCAGTGAGAAGAGTCGATACTGTCAGTGAGAAGAGTCGATACTGTCAGTGAGAAGAGTTCACACCGTCAGTGAGAAGAGTTCACACCATCAGTGAGAAGAGTCTACACCGTCAGTGAGAATAGTCTACACCGTCAGTGAGAAGAGTCTACACCGTCAGTGAGAAGAGTCTACACCGTCAGTGAGAAGAGTAGAAGTGAGAAGAGTCTACACCGTCAATGAGAAGAGTCTACACCGTCAGTGAGAAGAGTAGAAGTGAGAAGAGTCTACACCGTCAGTGAGAAGAGTAGAAGTGAGAAGAGTCTACACCGTCAGTGAGAAGAGTCTACACCGTCAGTGAGAAGAGTAGAAGTGAGAAGAGTCTACACCTTCAATGAGAAGAGTCTACACCGTCAGTGAGAAGAGTAGAAGTGAGAAGAGTCTACACCGTCAGTGAGAAGAGTAGAAGTGAGAAGAGTCTACACCGTCAATGAGAAGAGTCTACACCGTCAGTGAGAAGAGTAGAAGTGAGAAGAGTCTACACCGTCAATGAGAAGAGTCTACACCGTCAGTGAGAAGAGTAGAAGTGAGAAGAGTCTACACCGTCAATGAGAAGAGTCTACACCGTCAGTGAGAAGAGTAGAAGTGAGAAGAGTCTACACCGTCAATGAGAAGAGTCTACACCGTCAGTGAGAAGAGTAGAAGTGAGAAGAGTCTACACCGTCAATGAGAAGAGTAGAAGTGAGAAGAGTCTACACCGTCAATGAGAAGAGTCTACACCGTCAGTGAGAAGAGTCTACACCGTCAGTGAGAAGAGTAGAAGTGAGAAGAGTCTACACCGTCAGTGAGAAGAGTAGAAGTGAGAAGAGTCTACACCGTCAGTGAGAAGAGTCTACACCGTCAGTGAGAAGAGTCTACACCGTCAGTGAGAAGAGTCTACACCGTCAGTGAGAAGAGTCTACACCGTCAGTGAGAAGAGTCTACACCGTCAGTGAGAAGAGTCTACACCGTCAGTGAGAAGAGTCTACACCGTCAGTGAGAAGAGTCTACACCGTCAGTGAGAAGAGTCTACACCGTCAGTGAGAAGAGTAGAAGTGAGAAGAGTCTACACCGTCAGTGAGAAGAGTAGAAGTGAGAAGAGTCTACACCGTCAGTGAGAAGAGTAGAAGTGAGAAGAGTCTACACCGTCAGTGAGAAGAGTCTACACCGTCAGTGAGAAGAGTCTACACCGTCAGTGAGAAGAGTAGAAGTGAGAAGAGTCTACACCGTCAGTGAGAAGAGTAGAAGTGAGAAGAGTCTACACCGTCAATGAGAAGAGTCTACACCGTCAGTGAGAAGAGTAGAAGTGAGAAGAGTCTACACCGTCAGTGAGAAGAGTAGAAGTGAGAAGAGTCTACACCGTCAGTGAGAAGAGTAGAAGTGAGAAGAGTCTACACCGTCAGTGAGAAGAGTAGAAGTGAGAAGAGTCTACACCGTCAGTGAGAAGAGTCTACACCGTCAGTGAGAAGAGTAGAAGTGAGAAGAGTCTACACCGTCAGTGAGAAGAGTCTACACCGTCAGTGAGAAGAGTCTACACCGTCAGTGAGAAAGTCTACACCGTCAGTGAGAAGAGTAGAAGTGAGAAGAGTCTACACCATCAGTGAGAAGAGTAGAAGTGAGAATGGTCCACACCGTCAGTGAGAAGAGTAGAAGTGAGAATGGTCCACACCGTCAGTGAGAAGAGTCTACACCGTCAGTGAGAAGAGTAGAAGTGAGAAGAGTCTACACCGTCAGTGAGAAGAGTAGAAGTGAGAAGTGTCTACACCGTCAGTGAGAAGAGTAGAAGTGAGAAGAGTCTACACCGTCAATGAGAAGAGTAGAAGTGAGAAGAGTCTACACCGTCAGTGAGAAGAGTAGAAGTGAGAAGAGTCTACACCGTCAGTGAGAAGAGTAGAAGTGAGAAGAGTCTACACCGTCAGTGAGAAGAGTAGAAGTGAGAAGAGTCTACACCGTCAGTGAGAAGAGTAGAAGTGAGAATGGTCCACACCGTCAGTGAGAAAAGTCTACACCATCAGTGAGAAGAGTAGAAGTGAGAAGAGTCTACACCGTCAGTGAGAAGAGTAGAAGTGAGAATGGTCCACACCGTCAGTGAGAAGAGTCTACATCGTCAGTGAGAAGAGTCTACACCGTCAGTGAGAAGAGTAGAAGTGAGAAGAGTCTACACCGTCAGTGAGAAGAGTAGAAGTGAGAAGAGTCTACACCGTCAGTGAGAAGAGTAGAAGTGAGAAGAGTCTACACCGTCAGTGAGAAGAGTCTACACCGTCAGTGAGAAGAGTCTACACCGTCAGTGAGAATGGTCCACACTGTCAGTGAAAAGAGTCTACACCGTCAGTGAGAAGAGTCTACACCGTCAGTGAGAAGAGTCTACACCGTCAGTGAGAAGAGTCCACACCGTCAGTGAGAAGAGTAGAAATAAGAAGAGTCTACACCGTCAGTGAGAAGAGTTCACACCGTCAGTGAGAAGAGTCCACACCGTCAGTGAGAAGACTAGAAATAAGAAGAGTCTACACCGTCAGTGAGAAGAGTTCACACCGTCAGTGAGAAGAGTCCACACCGTCAGTGAGAAGAGTTCACACCGTCAGTGAGAAGAGTTGATACTGTCAGTGAGAAGAGTCCACACCGTCAGTGAGAAGAGTTGATACTGTCAGTGAGAAGAGTCCACACCGTCAGTGAGAAGAGTTGATACTGTCAGTGAGAAGAGTCCACACCGTCAGTGAGAAGAGTTGATACCGTCAGTGAGAAGAGTCCACACCGTCAGTGAGAAGAGTTGATACTGTCAGTGAGAAGAGTCCACACCGTCAGTGAGAAGAGTTGATACCGTCAGTGAGAAGAGTCCACACCGTCAGTGAGAAGAGTTGATACTGTCAGTGAGAAGAGTCCACACCGTCAGTGAGAAGAGTCCACACCGTCAATGAGAAGAGTCCACACCGTCAGTGAGAAGAGTCTACACCGTCAGTGAGAAGAGTCCACACCATCAGTGAGAAGAGTCCACACCGTCAGTGAGAAGAGTTCACACCTTCAGTGAGAAGAGTTCACACCGTCAGTGAGAAGAGTCTACACCGTCAGTGAGAAGAGTTCACACCTTCAGTGAGAAGAGTTCACACATTCAGTGAGAAGAGTTCACACCGTCAGTGAGAAGAGTTGATGCTGTCAGTGAGAAGAGTTCACACTGTCATTGAAAAGAGTTGATACTGTCAGTGAGAAGAGTTTACACTGTCATTGAGAAGAGTTGATACTGTCAGTGAGAAGAGTTCACACTGTCATTGAGAAGAGTTGATACTGTCAGTGAGAAGAGTTTACACTGTCATTGAGAAGAGTTGATACTGTCAGTGAGAAGAGTTCACACTGTCATTGAGAAGAGTTGATACTGTCAGTGAGAAGAGTTCACACTGTCATTGAGAAGAGTTGATACTGTCAGTGAGAAGAGTTCACACTGTCATTGAAAAGAGTTGATACTGTCAGTGAGAAGAGTTCACACTGTCAGTGAGAAGAGTTCACACCGTCAGTGAGTAGAGTTCACACCGTCAGTGAGAAAAGTTCACACCATCAGTGAGAAGAGTTCACACCGTCAGTGGGAAAAGTTCACACCATCAGTGAGAAGAGTTCACACCATCAATGAGAAGAGTCTACACCGTCAGTGAGAAGAGTCTACACCGTCAATGAGAAGAGAGTACACACCGTCAGTGAGAAGAGTTCACACCGTCAGTGAGAAGAGTCTACACCGTCAATGAGAAGAGAGTACACACCCTCAGTGAGAAGAGTCTACACCGTCAGTGAGAAGAGTCTACACTGTCAATGAGAAGAGTCCACACCGTCAGTGAGAAGAGTCCACACCGTCAGTGAGAAGAGTCCACACCGTCAGTGAGAAGAGTCTACACCGTCAGTGAGAAGAGTCCACCCCGTCAGTGAGAAGAGTCCACACCGTCAGTGAGAAGAGTCCACACCGTCAGTGAGAAGAGTCCACACCGTCAGTGAGAAGAGTTCACACCGTCAGTGAGAAGAGTTCACACCGACAGTGAGAAGAGTTCACACCGTCAGTGAGAAGAGTTCACACCGTCAGTGAGAAGAGTCCACACCGTCAGTGAGAAGAGTTCACACCGTCAGTGAGAAGAGTTCACACCGTCAGTGAGAAGAGTTCACACCGTCAGTGAGAAGAGTTCACACCGTCAGTGAGAAGAGTTCACACCGTCAGTGAGAAGAGTCTACACCGTCAGTGAGAAGAGTTCACACCGTCAGTGAGAAGAGTTCACACCGTCAGTGAGAAGAGTTCACACCGTCAGTGAGAAGAGTTCACACCGTCAGTGAGAAGAGTTCACACCGTCAGTGAGAAGAGTTCACACCGTCAGTGAGAAGAGTTCACACCGTCAGTGAGAAGAGTTCACACCGTCAGTGAGAAGAGTTCACACCGTCAATGAGAAGAGTTCACACCGTCAATGAGAAGAGTTCACACCGTCAATGAGAAGAGTTCACACCGTCAGTGAGAAGAGTTCACACCGTCAGTGAGAAGAGTTCACACCGTCAGTGAGAAGAGTTCACACCGTCAGTGAGAAGAGTTCACACCGTCAGTGAGAAGGGTTCACACCGTCAGTGAGAAGGGTTCACACCGTCAGTGAGAAGGGTTTCACACCGTCAGTGAGAAGGGTTCACACCGTCAGTGAGAAGAGTTCACACCGTCAGTGAGAAGAGTTCACACCGTCAGTGAGAAGAGTTCATGCTGTCAGTGAGAAGAGTTCACACTGTCATTGAAAAGAGTTGATACTGTCAGTGAGAAGAGTTTACACTGTCATTGAGAAGAGTTGATACTGTCAGTGAGAAGAGTTCACACCGTCAATGAGAAGAGTTCACACCGTCAGTGAGAAGAGTTCACACCGTCAATGAGAAGAGTTCACACCGTCAGTGAGAAGAGTTCACACCGTCAATGAGAAGAGTTCACACCGTCAATGAGAAGAGTTCACACCGTCAATGAGAAGAGTTCACACCGTCTGTGAGAAGAGTTCACACCGTCAGTGAGAAGAGTTCACACCGTCAATGAGAAGAGTTCACACCGTCAGTGAGAAGAGTTCACACCGTCAATGAGAAGAGTTCACACCGTCAATGAGAAGAGTTCACACCGTCAGTGAGAAGAGTTCACACCGTCAATGAGAAGAGTTCACACCGTCAATGAGAAGGGTCCACACCGTCAATGAGAAGAGTTCACACCGTCAATGAGAAGAGTTCACACCGTCAGTGAGAAGAGTTCACACCGTCAGTGAGAAGAGTTCACACCGTCAGTGAGAAGAGTTCACACCGTCAGTGAGAAGAGTTCACACCGTCAATGAGAAGAGTCTACACCGTCAATGAGAAGAGTTCACACCGTCAATGAGAAGGGTCCACACCGTCAATGAGAAGAGTTCACACCGTCAATGAGAAGAGTTCACACCGTCAGTGAGAAGAGTTCACACCGTCAGTGAGAAGAGTTCACACCGTCAGTGAGAAGAGTTCACACCGTCAGTGAGAAGAGTTCACACTGTCAATGAGAAGAGTCTACACCGTCAGTGAGAAGAGTCGATACTGTCAGTGAGAAGAGTCGATACTGTCAGTGAGAAGAGTCGATACTGTCAGTGAGAAGAGTCCACATCGTCAGTGAGAAGAGTCCACATCGTCAGTGAGAAGAGTCCACATCGTCAGTGAGAAGAGTCTATACCGTCAATGAGAAGAGTCCACATCGTCAGTGAGAAGAGTCCACATCGTCAGTGAGAAGAGTCCACATCGTCAGTGAGAAGAGTCGATACTGTCAGTGAGAAGAGTCGATACTGTCAGTGAGAAGAGTCGATACTGTCAGTGAGAAGAGTCCACATCGTCAGTGAGAAGAGTCGATACTGTCAGTGAGAAGAGAGTCTATAGGGTTATTGAGAAGAGGGGAACAGGCAAATAATTGCAGTGCTGCGGTAAATCTGGTAGCAGGAGCAAGGTAAGGTAAAGTACGAGACTTTAATCGATGTCTTATCACGCGAGTTTTCACCCATAATGTGTTCGGAGACTTCTTGATAGTGTAGCTTCAAGTATCGAAACTTACGATGTTAGGCGGCGTTCCTCAACTTCCCAGAGTAATACCTGGTACCTATTTCTGTCAGCGGCTGGGTCGACCGCGGGGTATTTTTTCAAAAAGGAAAAAGGGAGATCTGCCATATAGGAGGATAAAAATTGATATGTAAAATTTAGTCAGCTAATATATATTTGTAATTAAAGCGAGACTTATATGAGGCAAGATCCAGAAGCTTCCACCGAGTAGATGAGTGTCAGTCAAATGAGATGGGGAGAGGGAAAAATAAGTCACGTGATTAGATGAGAAGTCCGGGTTTTGGGCTAGATTTGTCCGGGGAACGGCCATTTGTTGGCCACCCAGAGGTCTGGACATCGAGTCTCACCACCCAGAGGTCTAGACATCGAGTGTCACCACCCAGAGGTCTAGACATCGAGTCTCACCACCCAGAGGTCTAGACATCGAGTCTCACCACCCAGAGGGCAAGACATCGGGTCTCACCACCCAGAGGTCTAGACATCGAGTCTCATCACCCAAAGGGAGCTAGATCGAGTCTCACCACCAAGAGGTCTAGACATAGAGTCTCACCACCCAGAGGTCTAGACATCGAGTCTCACCACCCAGAGGTCTAGACATCGAATCTCATCACCCAAAGAGAGCTAGATCGAGTCTCATCACCCAAGAGGTCTAGAAATCGAGTCTCACCACCCAGAGGGCAAGACATCGGGTCTCACCACCCAGAGGTTTAGACATCGAATCTCATCACCCAAAGAGAGCTAGATCGAGTCTCATCACCCAAGAGGTCTAGAAATCGAGTCTCACCACCCAAATAGCGCTAGATCGAGTCTCACCACCCAGAGGTCTAGACATCGAGTCTCACCACCCAAGAGGGTTAGATCGAGTCTCACCACACAAGAGGGCTAGATCGAGTCTCACCACCCAAGAGAGCCAGATCGAATCTCATCACCCAAAGAGGGTTAGATCGAGTCTCACCACCCAAGAGGGCTAAATCGAGTCTCATCACCCAAGAGAGCTAGACATCGAGTCTCACCATCCAAGAGAGCTACATCGAGTCTCACCACCCAAGAGAGCTAGATAGAGTCTCACCACCCAAGAGAGCTAGACATCGAGTCTCACCACCCAAGAGAGCTAGACATCGAGTCTCACCATCCAAGAGAGCTACATCGAGTCTCACCACCCAAGAGAGCTAGATCGAGTCTCACCACCCAAGAGAGCTAGACATCGAGTCTCACCATTCAAGAGAGCTAGATCGAGTCTCACCACCCAAGAGAGCTAGATCGAGTCTCACCACCCAAGAGAGCTAGACATCGAGTCTCACCACCCAAGAGAACTAGACATCGAGTCTCACCACCCAAGAGAGCTAGACATCGAGTCTCACCACCCAAGAGAACTAGACATCGAGTCTCACCACCCAAGAGAGCTAGACATCGAGTCTCACCACCCAAGAGAGCTAGACATCGAGTCGCACCACCCAAGAGAGCTAGATCGAGTCTCACCACCCAAGAGAGCTAGACATCGAGTCTCACCACCCAAGAGAGCTAGACATCGAGTCTCACCATTCAAGAGAGCTACATCGAGTCTCACCACCCAAGAGAGCTAGATCGAGTCTCACCACCCAAGAGAGCTAGACATCGAGTCTCACCATTCAAGAGAGCTAGATCGAGTCTCACCACCCAAGAGAGCTAGATCGAGTCTCACCACCAAGAGAGCTAGACATCGAGTCTCACCACCCAAGAGAACTAGACATCGAGTCTCACCACCCAAGAGAGCTAGACATCGAGTCTCACCACCAAGAGAACTAGACATCGAGTCTCACCACCCAAGAGAGCTAGACATCGAGTCTCACCACCCAAGAGAGCTAGACATCGAGTCGCACCACCCAAGAGAGCTAGATCGAGTCTCACCATCCAAGAGAGCTATATCGAGTCTCACCACCCAAGAGAGCTAGATCGAGTCTCACCACCCAAGAGGGCTAGATCGAGTCTCATCACCCAAGAGAGCTAGACATCGCGTCTCACCATCCAAGAGAGCTAGATCGAGTCTCACCATCCAAGAGAGCTAGATCGAGTCTCACCATCCAAGAGAGCTAGATCGAGTCTCACCACTCAAGAGAGCTAGACATCGAGTCTCACCATCCAAGAGAGCTAGATCGAGTCTCACCATCCAAGAGAGCTAGATCGAGTCTCACCATCCAAGAGAGCTAGATCGAGTCTCACCACTCAAGAGAGCTAGACATCGAGTCTCACCACCAAAGAGAGCTAGATCGAGTCTCACCACCCAAGAGAGCTAGACATCGAGTCTCACCACCCAAGAGAGCTAGACATCGAGTCTCACCACCCAAGAGAGCTAGATCGAGTCTCACCATCCAAGAGAGCTAGATCGAGTCTCACCATCCAAGAGAGCTAGATCGAGTCTCACCATCTAAGAGAGCTAGATCGAGTCTCACCACCCAAGAGAGCTAGACATCGAGTCTCACCACCCAAGAGAGCTAGATCGAGTCTCACCACCCAAGAGAGCTAGATCGAGTCTCACCACCCAAGAGAGCTAGATCGAGTCTCACTACCCAAGAGAGCTACATCGAGTCTCACCACCCAAGAGAGCTAGATCGAGTCTCACCATCCAAGAGAGCTAGATCGAGTCTCATCACCCAAGAAGGCTAGACATCGAGTCTCCCCATCCAAGAGAGCTAGACATCGAGTCTCATCACCCAAGAAAGCTAGACATCGAGTCTCATCACCCAAGAGAGCTAGATCGAGTCTCACTACCCAAGAGAGCTACATCGAGTCTCACCACCCAAGAGAGCTAGATCGAGTCTCACCATCCAAGAGAGCTAGATCGAGTCTCACCATCCAGGAGAGCTAGACATCGAGTCTCACCATCCAAGAGAGTTAGACATCGAGTCTCATCACCCAAGAGAGCTACATCGAGTCTCATCACCCAAGAGAGCTACATCGAGTCTCATCACCCAAGAAAGCTAGACATCGAGTCTCATCACCCAAGAAAGCTAGACATCGAGTCTCACCATCCAAGAGAGCTAGACATCGAGTCTCATCACCAAAGAGAGCTAGACATCGAGTCTCACCACCCAAGAGAGCTAGACATCGAGTCTCACCATCCAAGAGAGCTAGACATCGAGTCTCATCATCCAAGAGAGCTAGACATCGAGTCTCATCACCCAAGTGAGCTAGACATCGAGTCTCACCATCCAAGAGAGCTAGACATCGAGTCTCACCATCGAAGAGAGCTAGACATCGAGTCTCATCACCCAAGAGAGCTAGACATCGAGTCTCACCATCCAAGAGAGCTAGACATCGAGTCTCATCATCCAAGAGAGCTAGACATCGAGTCTCACCATCCAAGAGAGCTAGACATCGAGTCTCACCATCCAAGAGAGCTAGACATCGAGTCTCACCATCCAAGAGAGCTAGACATCGAGTCTCACCATCCAAGAGAAGAGTCGATACTGTCAGTGAGAAGAGTCGATACTGTCAGTGAGAAGAGTCCACATCGTCAGTGAGAAGAGTCCACATCGTCAGTGAGAAGAGTCCACATCGTCAGTGAGAAGAGTCCACATCGTCAGTGAGAAGAGTCGATACTGTCAGTGAGAAGAGTCGATACTGTCAGTGAGAAGAGTCGATACTGTCAGTGAGAAGAGTCCACACCGTCAGTGAGAAGAGTCCACACCGTCAGTGAGAAGAGTCCACACCGTCAGTGAGAAGAGTTCACACCGTCAGTGAGAAGAGTTCACACCGTCAGTGAGAAGAGTTCACACCGTCAGTGAGAAGAGTTCACACCGTCAGTGAGAAGAGTCCACACCGTCAGTGAGAAGAGTTCACACCGTCAGTGAGAAGAGTTCACACCGTCAGTGAGAAGAGTTCACACCGTCAGTGAGAAGAGTTCACACCGTCAGTGAGAAGAGTTCACACCGTCAGTGAGAAGAGTCTACACCGTCAGTGAGAAGAGTTCACACCGTCAGTGAGAAGAGTTCACACCGTCAGTGAAAAGAGTCTACACCGTCAGTGAGAAGAGTTCACACCGTCAATGAGAAGAGTTCACACCGTCAATGAGAAGAGTCGATACTGTCAGTGAGAAGAGTCGATACTGTCAGTGAGAAGAGTCGATACTGTCAGTGAGAAGAGTCGATACTGTCAGTGAGAAGAGTCGATACTGTCAGTGAGAAGAGTCCACATCGTCAGTGAGAAGAGTCCACATCGTCAGTGAGAAGAGTCCACATCGTCAGTGAGAAGAGTCCACATCGTCAGTGAGAAGAGTCTATACCGTCAATGAGAAGAGTCCACATCGTCAGTGAGAAGAGTCCACACCGTCAGTGAGAAGAGTCCACATCGTCAGTGAGAAGAGTCCACATCGTCAGTGAGAAGAGTCCACATCGTCAGTGAGAAGAGTCCACATCGTCAGTGAGAAGAGTCCACATCGTCAGTGAGAAGAGTCTATACCGTCAATGAGAAGAGTCCACATCGTCAGTGAGAAGAGTCCACATCGTCAGTGAGAAGAGTCCACATCGTCAGTGAGAAGAGTCCACATCGTCAGTGAGAAGAGTCGATACTGTCAGTGAGAAGAGTCGATACTGTCAGTGAGAAGAGTCGATACTGTCAGTGAGAAGAGTCCACATCGTCAGTGAGAAGAGTCGATACTGTCAGTGAGAAGAGAGTCTATAGGGTTATTGAGAAGAGGGGAACAGGCAAATAATTGCAGTGCTGCGGTAAATCTGGTAGCAGGAGCAAGGTAAGGTAAAGTACGAGACTTTAATCGATGTCTTATCACGCGAGTTTTCACCCATAATGTGTTCGGAGACTTCTTGATAGTGTAGCTTCAAGTATCGAAACTTACGATGTTAGGCGGCGTTCCTCAACTTCCCAGAGTAATACCCTGGTACCTATTTCTGTCAGCGGCTGGGTCGACCGCGGGGTATTTTTTTCAAAAAGGAAAAAGGGAGATCTGCCACATATAGGAGGATAAAAATTGATATGTAAAATTTAGTCAGCTAATATATATTTGTAATTAAAGCGAGACTTATATGAGGCAAGATCCAGAAGCTTCCACCGAGTAGATGAGTGTCAGTCAAATGAGATGGGGAGAGGGAAAAATAAGTCACGTGATTAGATGAGAAGTCCGGGTTTTGGGCTAGATTTGTCCGGGGAACGGCCATTTGTTGGCCACCCAGAGGTCTGGACATCGAGTCTCACCACCCAGAGGTCTAGACATCGAGTGTCACCACCCAGAGGTCTAGACATCGAGTCTCACCACCCAGAGGTCTAGACATCGAGTCTCACCACCCAGAGGGCAAGACATCGGGTCTCACCACCCAGAGGTCTAGACATCGAGTCTCATCACCCAAAGGGAGCTAGATCGAGTCTCACCACCAAGAGGTCTAGACATAGAGTCTCACCACCCAGAGGTCTAGACATCGAGTCTCACCACCCAGAGGTCTAGACATCGAATCTCAACACCCAAAGAGAGCTAGATCGAGTCTCATCACCCAAGAGGTCTAGAAATCGAGTCTCACCACCCAGAGGGCAAGACATCGGGTCTCACCACCCAGAGGTTTAGACATCGAATCTCATCACCCAAAGAGAGCTAGATCGAGTCTCATCACCCAAGAGGTCTAGAAATCGAGTCTCACCACCCAAATAGCGCTAGATCGAGTCTCACCACCCAGAGGTCTAGACATCGAGTCTCACCACCCAAGAGGGTTAGATCGAGTCTCACCACACAAGAGGGCTAGATCGAGTCTCACCACCCAAGAGAGCCAGATCGAATCTCATCACCCAAAGAGGGTTAGATCGAGTCTCACCACCCAAGAGGGCTAAATCGAGTCTCATCACCCAAGAGAGCTAGACATCGAGTCTCACCATCCAAGAGAGCTACATCGAGTCTCACCACCCAAGAGAGCTAGATAGAGTCTCACCACCAAAGAGAGCTAGACATCGAGTCTCACCACCCAAGAGAGCTAGACATCGAGTCTCACCATCCAAGAGAGCTACATCGAGTCTCACCACCCAAGAGAGCTAGATCGAGTCTCACCACCCAAGAGAGCTAGACATCGAGTCTCACCATTCAAGAGAGCTAGATCGAGTCTCACCACCCAAGAGAGCTAGATCGAGTCTCACCACCCAAGAGAGCTAGACATCGAGTCTCACCACCCAAGAGAACTAGACATCGAGTCTCACCACCCAAGAGAGCTAGACATCGAGTCTCACCACCCAAGAGAACTAGACATCGAGTCTCACCACCCAAGAGAGCTAGACATCGAGTCTCACCACCCAAGAGAGCTAGACATCGAGTCGCACCACCCAAGAGAGCTAGATCGAGTCTCACCATCCAAGAGAGCTATATCGAGTCTCACCACCCAAGAGAGCTAGATCGAGTCTCACCACCCAAGAGGGCTAGATCGAGTCTCACCACCCAAGAGGGCTAGATCGAGTCTCATCACCCAAGAGAGCTAGACATCGCGTCTCACCATCCAAGAGAGCTAGATCGAGTCTCACCATCCAAGAGAGCTAGATCGAGTCTCACCATCCAAGAGAGCTAGATCGAGTCTCATCACCCAAGAAGGCTAGACATCGAGTCTCCCCATCCAAGAGAGCTAGACATCGAGTCTCATCACCCAAGAAAGCTAGACATCGAGTCTCATCACCCAAGAGAGCTAGATCGAGTCTCACTACCCAAGAGAGCTACATCGAGTCTCACCACCCAAGAGAGCTAGATCGAGTCTCACCATCCAAGAGAGCTAGATCGAGTCTCACCATCCAGGAGAGCTAGACATCGAGTCTCACCATCCAAGAGAGTTAGACATCGAGTCTCATCACCCAAGAGAGCTACATCGAGTCTCATCACCCAAGAGAGCTACATCGAGTCTCATCACCCAAGAAAGCTAGACATCGAGTCTCATCACCCAAGAAAGCTAGACATCGAGTCTCACCATCCAAGAGAGCTAGACATCGAGTCTCATCACCAAAGAGAGCTAGACATCGAGTCTCACCACCCAAGAGAGCTAGACATCGAGTCTCACCATCCAAGAGAGCTAGACATCGAGTCTCATCATCCAAGAGAGCTAGACATCGAGTCTCATCACCCAAGTGAGCTAGACATCGAGTCTCACCATCCAAGAGAGCTAGACATCGAGTCTCACCATCCAAGAGAGCTAGACATCGAGTCTCATCACCCAAGAGAGCTAGACATCGAGTCTCACCATCCAAGAGAGCTAGACATCGAGTCTCACCATCCAAGAGAGCTAGACATCGAGTCTCATCATCCAAGAGAGCTAGACATCGAGTCTCACCATCCAAGAGAGCTAGACATCGAGTCTCACCACCCAAGAGAGCTAGACATCGAGTCTCACCACCCAAGAGAGCTAGACATCGAGTCTCACCACCCAAGAGAGCTAGACATCGAGTCTCACCACCCAAGAGAGCTAGACATCGAGTCTCACCATCCAAGAGAGCTAGACATCGAGTCTCACCATCCAAGAGAGCTAGACATCGAGTCTCATCACCCAAGAGAGCCAGACATCGAGTCTCATCACCCAAGTGATAGACATCGAGTCTCACCATCCAAGAGAGCTAGACATCGAGTCTCACCATCCAAGAGAGCTAGACATCTAGTCTCATCATCCAAGAGAGCTAGACATCGAGTCTCATCATCCAAGAGAGCTAGACATCGAGTCTGATCACCCAAGAGAGCTAGACATCGAGTCTCGCCATCCAAGAGAGCTAGACATCGAGTCTCATCACCCAAGAGAGCTAGACATCGAGTCTCATCATCCAAGAGAGCTAGACATCGAGTCTCATCAACTAAGAGAGCTAGAGATCGAGTCTCACCATCCAAGAGAGCTAGACATCGAGTGTCACCATCCAAGAGGGCTAGACATCGAGTCTCATCACCCAAGAGAGCTAGACATCGAGTCTCACCACACAAGAGAGCTAGACGTCGAGTCTCACCATCCAAGAGGGCTAGACATCGAGTCTCACCATCCAAGAGAGCTAGACATCGGATCTCACCACCCAAGAGAGCTAGACATCGAGTCTCACCACCCAAGAGAGCTAGACATCGAGTCTCACCACCCAAGAGAGCTAGACATCGAGTCTCACCACCCAAGAGAGCTAGACATCGAGTCTCACCACCCAAGAGAGCTAGACATCGAGTCTCACCACCCAAGAGAGCTAGACATCGAGTCTCATCACCCAAGAGGGCTAGACATCGAGTCTCATCACCCAAGAGGGCTAGACATCGAGTCTCATCACCCAAGAGAGCTAGACATCGAGTCTCACCACCCAAGAGAGCTAGACATCGAGTCTCACCACCCAAGAGAGCTAGACATCGAGTCTCACCACCCAAGAGAGCTAGACATCGAGTCTCACCACCCAAGAGAGCTAGACATCGAGTCTCACCACCCAAGAGAGCTAGACATCGAGTTTCACCATCCAAGAGAGCTAGACATCGAGTCTCACCACCCAAGAGAGCTAGACATCGAGTCTCACCACCCACGAGAGCTAGACATTGAGTCTCACCACCCAAGAGAGCTAGACATCGAGTCTCACCACCCAAGAGAGCTAGACATCGAGTCTCATCATCCAAGAGGGCTAGACATCGAGTCTCATCATCCAAGAGAGCTAGACATCGAGTCTCACCATCCAAGAGAGCTAGACATCGAGTCTCACCACCCAAGAGAGCTAGACATCGAGTCTCACCATCCAAGAGGGCTAGACATCGAGTCTCACCATCCAAGAGGGCTAGACATCGAGTCTCACCACCCAAGAGAGCTAGACATCGAGTCTCACCACCCAGAGGCCAGGAGAGGGTAAAGCCACATGGACTAGATCTTACTTATTTATTTTAAAATTTTCCACCGCCAGTGACTGCAATCGAACCCCGGACCTTCTTGTTATGAGACCGACGTCTTACCTCTAGACCACCCAGCGGCTTACCCCCCCCCCCCTCCCCCGCCCCCATAGATCAGAAGTGAAAAATTAAGAAAAATGACAGGAGCAATACCCACCAATGGATAAATAAATAAAGAACATCATCATCATCAAGTCCCGACCCTGCTGGCGTAGGTGATCATGTCTCTCCACAACTTTCGATCACGACAGTTATTTATCATTTCTGTTGTTGACCTTCTGCCAAGCCATTCTCTTAAGCTGTCTGGTATTTTTTCTCTTTGCTTCCCTCTATCTCTTCGTCCCTCAATTTTTCCAGTTGTTACAATATATTCCGGTTCTTCTCATTATATGGCCAAAAAATGGTGATTGTTTCTTCCTAATATTGGAAATTTGCTCTCTTTTTGCTTTGACCTCTTCCAGAACGTTTTCATTACTCTTCTTAGCTGTCCATGGTATTCTCAACATTCTTCTGCAAAACCACACTTCTACAGACTCCAGTGATTTTCTTGTCTGTTGTCCTATTGTCCATGATTCACATCTATATGTTAAAACTGGCTCTACATAACATTTAAGAACTCTTTTTTCTTGTCTCTATTGTCAAAAATGCATTGCATAGTATCTTCCTCATTTTTTTTTAAAAATAAAGAACACATCATCATCATCATTGAGTGCCGTCTCCGCATTGAAGGTTGGCTACCATGGAGCGCCATTCCACTCTGTCTCTTGCTTTGATGGTGCAGATTGCCATAGGCTGACTTGTCCATCTTTTGATGTAACAAAGAACAGATAATGTAAAAAAAAAAGTTTGCCTTTTTAATAAAACAGAAAGATCAAAACAACACAACAATCCTTTATCAAACGCTAGGTGAACATACACACCAAGGGCCGAACACGAACAAAAAGATGGAATATTAGAAACACTAGTATAGTCAGAAAAGAGGCCAGCAGAAGAACAAAGGACGGCAAACTATGTCTCCTCTTGCCACTGAAAGGCAATTGAGGAAGGAAAGATGAAGAAAAAGGATAAACCTAGGAGAGAAATATGACGATAGACGCTCAAACTGTAAGCAGCACTTGGCGTATTCGGAGAAAGAATGGTCACTGACGGGCAAGTAAAAGTAAAGTACCCTCGTCAAATCAAGAGGCGTGTAGAGAATATGGTGTTAGTGACCACAAATTTTACAGACCCTCGGCACATGATTTTTGGGGTAATGTGGTCGGTATTACGCAGGTGCCGAATAATTTCCCAGAAAAAAAATCCGGTACCCTTTAAGGACTGGGTAAACCGGAAGCCGTCGGTTGGGATCAAACCCTACCTCTTGTTCTTTGTAGTCCAGTTCACTAACCACTGAGCTATCGCGGCTCCCCACTGATAGACACAGTTGAAGTATTTTGTCTGGAAGCTCGGAAGCCGTTCTGCGAAACGGTTTGCCAGTCGGACATGAAGAAAATGTCATATTTAGTGAACATGAAAATATATAAATACAAAAAAAAAACGGTACGGTTAAAGCTTCACGTAACAAGAGAAAAACACAAATCAGAACAACGTTTCGGCGCAATAGGTCTTCAACTGGAACAAGCATACGACACACATAGAAATATGTATTTAAAATAAAAAATGAATAATGAAAAAAAATGGAATTAGAAGGAGAAATGAAAGGAGAATGTGTTCTCTTCTCTTCTCTAGTTCACACTAACCACTTTGTCTGTCTTCTATATCTATTACACCACTCTACCACACCTCTATCTTTCCTCATCTCTAGTCTGTCCCCTATATCTATTACTCCACTTTACAACACCTCTATCTTCCTCCTCTCTAGTCTGTCCCCTATATCTATTACTCCACTCTACCACAGCTCTATCTTTCCTCCTCTCTAGTCTGTCCCCTATATCTATTACTCCACTCTACCACACCTCTACCTTTCCTCCTCTCTAGTCTGTCCCCTATATCTATTACTCCACTCTACCACACCTCTATCTTTCTTCCTCTCTAGTCTGTTCCCTATATCTATTACTCCACTCTACGACACATCTATCTTTCTTCCTCTCTAGTCTGTCCCCTATATCTATTACTCCACTCTACCACACCTCTATCTTTCCTCCTCTCTAGTCTGTCCCCTATATCTATTACTCCACTCTACCACATCTCTATCTTTTCTCCTCTCTAGTCTGTCCCCTATATATATTACTCCACTCTACCACATCTCTATCTTTCCTCTTCTCTAGTCTGTCCCCTATATCTATTACTCCACTCTACCACACCTCTATCTTTCTTCTTTTCTAGTCTGTTCCCTATATCTATTACTCCACTCTACGACACATCTATCTTTCTTCCTCTCTAGTCTGTCCCCTATATCTATTACTCCACTCTACCACACCTCTATCTTTTCTCCTCTCTAGTCTGTTCCCTATATCTATTACTCCACTTTACAACACCTCTATCTTTCCTCCTCTCTAGTCTGTTCCCTATATCTATTACTCCACTCTACAACACCTCTATCTTTCCTCCTCTCTAGTCTGTCCCCTATATCTATTACTCCACTCTACAACACCTCTATCTTTCCTCCTCTCTAGTCTGTCCCCTATATCTATTACTCCACTCTACGACACCTCTATCTTTCCTCCTCTCTAGTCTGTCCCCTATATCTATTACTCCACACTACGACACCTCTATCTTTCCTCCTCTCTAGTCTGTCCCCTATAATTATTGCCCCACTCTACCACACCTCTATCTTTCTTCCTCACTAGTCTGTTTCTTGCGCTTTTTCTATGCACACGGATCTGTTTTTGGAAACTTCTATTACTGCGTGCTGTGTGCGCACATTTTCACTTGTGCACGCACACACGTGCCCCGTTCGCACTTCCGTTCTTTCCACATCAAAACAAACAGGGAAGACTTTAATCTTATTTTCCTTTCATTTCTACTTCTAGTTCGATTTTTTTATATTATTGATTAAAACAAAAAATTAATACATATTTGTACGTGTGTTGTACGTGTGTTGTACGTTTGTTTCTACTGAAGGTCTATTGCGTCGAAATGCCGTTCTGATTTGTATTGTCCACTTGTTACATGAAGCTTCAACCATACCGTTTTTCTTTTTTGTTTTCTATGTTCACTTCTCGTGTCATGATGAACACAACATTCAACATTACAAAAATGGCAGCAAGACCGAACACTGCCATCTACAGAGATACAGGCCTGACATCACAGATGTAGCTTAACCCGTAATGGTCGCTCGGGATGTCCAAGTTAAAATAAGGCTTATTCATCATCAAGTTCCGGGCCTGCTGGCGTAGGTGATCATGTCTCTCCACAACTTTCGATCACGACAGTTATTTATCATTTCTGTTGTTGACCTTCTGCCAAGCCATTCTCTTAAGCTGTCTGGTATCTTTTCTCTTTGCTTTCCTCTATCTCGTCTTCCCTCAATTTTCTCAGTTGTTACAATATATTCCAGTTGTTCTCTTCTCATTACATAGTCAAAAAAATGATGATTATTTTTTCATAATATTGGAAATTAGCTCTCTTCTTGCTTTAACCTCTTTCAGAACATTTTCATTACTCTTCTTAGCTGTCCATGGTATTCTCAAAATTCTTCTGTAAAACCACATTTCTACAGACTCCAGTGATTTTCTTGTCTAGTGTCCTATTGTCCATGATTCACATCCATATGTTAAGACTGGCTCTACATAACATTTAAGAACTCTTATCTATATATAAATAAATAAAGAATAATAATAATAACATTGTTTTATATGTTGAAGATATTACAATCATACATTTTAGTGGTGGTTTGTTGTACTTCCATTTATGTATTTATTGACCAAAAGTGAACACAACAAAAGAACTGACCGATTAACAAATATAAATAAGAAAAAAAAATACTTCAAAACGAATCTGTTATCACAGAACGCACATAATCTCCTATACGGGATATATCATGCAATTATTAAAACACTGTTAGGCGGTAATAGTTGTAGTCGTGTTAAAATATGAATACTCAATGAGAGATCTCGGAGTGAAATAACGTGG
Organism: Megaustenia siamemsis; assembly: GCA_032433765.1. NCBI lineage: Eukaryota > Metazoa > Mollusca > Gastropoda > Stylommatophora > Ariophantidae > Megaustenia > Megaustenia siamemsis. Next base: position 17,604,975 of record JAVIAB010000102.1, read on the forward strand.
TGTGGCAAGGTTGATGGTCAACAGCACAATTTATACCATGCACTGGGAATAGAGAAATATGGGTGGACATGTTCGCCTACGCCACACAACAAGGCACATGATGATGATGTTGCTATGAAAGTGATTAGTAAATTTATGAGGATCTGTATTTATAACTATCTGTATAGGGGATCTGTAATTATAATTATAATTTATGTTAGGGATCTGTAATTATAACTATAATCTATGTTAGGGATCTGTAATTATAACTATAATCTATAATCTATGTTAGGGATCTGTAATTATAATATTAATCTATAATCTATGTTAGGGATCTGTAATTATAACTATAATCTATAGCAGGGATCTGTAATTGTAACTATAACCTATAATTTATGTTAGGGATCTGTAATTATAACTATAATTTATGTTAGGGATCTGTAATTATAACTATAATTTATGTTAGGGATCTGTAATTATAACTATAATTTATGTAAGGGATCTGTAATTATAACTATAATTTATGTTAGGGATCTGTAATTATAATTATAACTATAATTTATGTTAGGGATCTGTAATTATAACTATAATTTATGTTAGGGATCTGTAATTATAACTATAATTTATTTAAAATTTGTTTTTGTGGGCCACTTAGTTTGTCCTGCAGATTTGTTTTTGTGGGCGACTTAGTTTATCCTGCAGATTTGTTTTTGTGGGCCACTTAGTTTGTCCTGCAGATTTGTTTTTGTGGGCCACTTAGTTTATCATGCAGGTTTGTTTTTGTGGGCCACTTAGTTTGTCTTGCAGGTTTGTTTTTGTGGGCCACTTAGTTTATCATGCAGATTTGTTTTTGTGGGCCACTTAGTTTGTCCTGCAGATTTGTTTTTGTGGGCCACTTAGTTTATCTTGCAGATTTGTTTTTGTGGGCCACTTAGTTTATCCTGCAGATTTGTTTTTGTGGGCCACTTAGTTTGTCTTGCAGTTTTGTTTTTGTGGGCCACTTAGTTTGTCTTGCAGGTATGATTTGTGGGCCACTTATTTGTCCTGCAGGTTTGTTTTTGTGGGCCACTTAGTTTGTCTTGCAGGTTTGTTTTCGTGGGCCATTTAGTTTTTCCTGCAGGTTTGATTTTGTGGGCCACTTAGTTTGTCATGCAGGTTTGTTTTTGTGCGCCACTTAGTTTGTTCTGCAGGTTTGTTTCTGTGGACCACTTAGTTTGTCCTGTAGCTTTTATTTTGTAGGCCACTTAGTTTGTCCTGCAGGCTTGTTTTTGTGGGCCACTTAGTTTGTCCTGCAGGTTTGTTTTTGTGGGCAACTTAGTTTGTCCTGCAGGTTTGTTTTTGTGGGCCACCTAATTAGTTGAGAGCTTTAGATTCCTATAGGGAGTCCGTTTGGGTGCCTCAGATGTGCGTTAATTATCAAGATTTATCAATTTAATTATCAATGTTGATAAACATAACTATAAATGTTGATAAACCTAATTATCAATGTTGATAAACATAACTATAAATGTTGATAAACCTAATTATCAATGTTGATAAACCTTATTCAATACTCACTGCAGATAATTTTAATGTAGCCTTGCACGAGAAAGAATAAATGATTGAGGAGATGTAAATGTGTTTAACTATCAAGCTACTGGATCAATCCACTTCTAGACCACTCATCATTTGTTGAAAGAAATGGAATAAATCTGTAGATGGTCAGAATGTAATGATGCTGATCCGTATTCTAATCAATATTTACTTCTTCTGTTAGTCAGCCGTCCATTAATCAAAATTCATTCCTCACTTTACCATTTAAAAAAATCAAAATTCAGCATGTTAACCATAAAATGATAAAAACTCACCCATGCTAACCATAAAATGATACAAACTCACCCACACTAACCATCAAATGATAAAAACACACCCATGCTAACCATCAAAAGATTTTTAAAAATCACTCATTTAGCTAATCTTCAACATTCACAACTTCAGCTGTCAAAATTTACCTATTCTGATAACGATCCACATTCACTACATCAGCTAACGATCCAGGTTCACTACATCAGCTAACGATCCAGGTTCACTACATCAGCTAACGATCCAGGTTCACTACATCAGCTAACGATCCTGATTCACTACATCAGCTAACCATCAAAATTCACTTCTGCTAGCAAAAAAATTAAAATAGACAACTTGTGCTAAAAATAAAAAAAAATGTATTCACACTGAAAATTCCTAACCTCATTCAACCACACCCTTTCAATGTGAATATTTCAGTTATTTCACTTGGAAGTTTACCCAGCAACATTTCAACTCCCCATTAGAAAAAAAAAACAAAAAACAAACAAACAAAGGCAATTATTAATCAAACACGTTATTTCATAAAACAACAAGAGAATCATAATTCTTCCCAAAACAAACCAGCAGCACGGCCTTGTATAGATAAGGATTCACCTGTGTCCACTTTTGGAATTCAAATTTGCGTGTAAAACACCCAGTAGGCCATGTTGAATAAAATGAAAGAAAATGGAAACAGAATTCTGGAGATCTTGTCAACTCTTCTGGCCCTCATCCGGGAAGGGGCTGGTCCTCCTACAGTCATATGTCTCAGAGGCTTCCCATTCGTCTGTTGAAGACATGATCAGTTTTATTTACAGGTAAATTTAACAGAAGAAAAAAATAATTTAACTTACAGGTAAAGTTAACAAACAAAAAAAAAGAAGATAGTTTTACTTACAGGTAAAGTTAATAGTAAAATATCTTTAGAAGGATTGAAAACTGCTAGAATAAAGATTTAGATAAGAGAAAGAGTATCTGGGTCTATGCCCTATGGGCCGGCTATGGCTCGAAAGGTTAATAGATAGATAGATAGATAGGTAGGTAGGTAGGTAGGTAGGTAGGTAGGTAGGTAGGTAGGTAGGTAGGTAGGTAGGTAGATAGATAGATAGATAGATAGATAGATAGATAGATAGATAGATAGATAGATAGATAGATAGATAGATAGATAGATAGATAGATAGATAGATAGATAGATAGAGATAGATAGATAGATAGATAGATAGATAGATAGATAGATAGATAGATAGATAGATAGATAGATAGATAGATAGATAGATAGATAGATAGATAGATAGATAGATAGATAGATAGATAGATAGATACATAGAACGTTAATAGAATCAAATATAATTTAACTTACAGGTAAAGTTAATAGAAGAAAATATAATTTTATTTAAAGGTAAAGTTAACAGAAGAAAAAAAAAATCATTTTACTTACAGGTAAAGTTAAAAAAATAGATAATTTTACTTACATATAACATTAACAGAAGAAGAGATCAGTTTCTTACAGGTAAAGTTAACAGAAAAAACGATAATTTTACTTAAAGATAAAGTTAACAGAAGAAAAGATAATTTTACTTACAAGTAAAATTAACAGATGAAAATGTTCGTGATAAGATCTAAGTAAAAGTTGCTCAAAAACTTTACCATAACATTTCATCTCGAGAACCTGTATTTTATTTTGTAGTTCTTCTGAAAGAGCACGAATTTCGTAAGCGTATAGAAAACTGATACAGCCATCAACCAGGACTGATGTTAACTTCCCAAAACGGTTTAATTTAATCTAAGTCATTGTACCCTTTTAATTCTAAGTTCACCTTAATGTGGCCTGTACTTAACCTCTCTTCACTTTATCTTCTTCTTTTTTACTTTCCTTCCTCATCTGCCTTTAAGCGTCGAGGGGAGATATAATTTGCGGTCTTTTGCTCTTCTGTTCGCCTCTGCTGCTGTTATGTTTCCTAGTGCTTCTAATATTTCACCCATCCATCTTTTTCGTGGTCGACCATTAGTTCTGGTATTCTCACAGCGTTTGTTGAATACTCCTTGTGTTGTGTCTTGATCTATCTAAGTCTTATGTGAATATCTCTGAACATAAAACATGTATCCCTTACCGACCTGCTGAGTCAGTCGTAAGTTAAGGACTTAACTTAAAAACGCACATTGGGGGTTTAGCCCGGCTGATGTTTCCCCAACGTGTTTGATCGCTAAGGTCTCACATGCAATCTCTCTTCACTGGTTGGGATTATTACCTTCCACGGGGTGGAGGGTTCAGAAGTAAGACCTCGGCCTCTGGCCAGTAAGGACATGGGTTCAAAGCCCACCACAGACGGTGATGATTTAAAAAAAAAAAAATTAATCTCTGGTTTCTTCATGACGTTATCCTACCCTGGATCTGTTGAGGAGATCTAGTGAGATTTGACGTCTGGCTCTCGTGGAAAATGGGAATAAAGAGGAGGTACCCGTGCGCACTCGCGTTACGTGTGTATAGAACTCTCGGCGGTTACATTCGAAACGAGCAGGCCATGAATGTGGCCGTTGTCCGGGCAAAACTGTCAGCAAAAACACTTACCCATGTTGTGGATACCAGGATGGATATTAGGATGGATATCGGGATCCTTTGTGGATGGATAGCTGGGTGGATATCAGAGTGGATATCAGAGTGGATATTAGGATGGATATCGGGATCCTTTGTGGATGGATAGCTGGGTGGATATCAGAGTGGATATCAGAGTGGATATTAGGATGGATATCGGGATCCTTTGTGGATGGATAGCTGGGTGGATATCAGAGTGGATATCAGAGTGGATATTAGGATGGATATCGGGATCCTTTGTGGATGGATAGCTGGGTGGATATCAGAGTGGATATCAGAGTGGATATCAGGATCCTTTGTGGATGGATAGCTGGGTGGATATCAGAGTGGATATCAGAGTGGATATCAGGATCCTTTGTGGATGGATAGCTGGGTGGATATCAGAGTGGATATCAGAGTGGATATCAGAGTGGATATCAGGATCCTTTGTGGATGGATAGCTGGGTGGATATCAGAGTGGATATCAGGGTGGATATCATAGTGGATATCAGGATCCTTTGTGGATGGATAGCTGGGTGGATATCAGAGTGGATATCAGAGAGGATATCAGGGTGGATATCGGAATCCTTTGTGGATGGATAGCTGTGGATATCAGAGTGGATATCAGAGTGGATATCAGAGAGGATATCAGGGTGGATATCAGAGTGGATATCGGGATACTTTGTGGATGGATAGCTGGGTGGATATCAGAGTGGATATCAGAGAGGATACCAGGGTGGATATCAGAGTGGATATCAGGGTGGATATCAGAGTGGATATCAGAGAGGATATCAGGGTGGATATCAGAGTGGATATCGGGATACTTTGTGGATGGATAGCTGGGTGGATATCAGAGTGGATATCAGAGAGGATACCAGGGTGGATATCAGAGTGGATATCAGGGTGGATATCAGAGTGGATATCAGAGTGGATATCAGGATGGATTTCAGGGTGGATATCAGGATGGATATCAGGGTGGATATCGGGATCCTTTGTGGATGGATAGCTGGGTGGATATAAGAGTGGATATCAGAGTGGTTATCAGAGAGGATATCATAGTGGATATCAGAGTGGATATCAGGATCCTTTGTGGATGGATAGCTGGGTGGATATCAGAGTGGATATCAGAGTGGATATCAGAGGATATCAGGGTGGATATCGGAATCCTTTGTGGATGGATAGCTGTGGATATCAGAGTGGATATCAGAGTGGATATCAGAGAGGATATCAGGGTGGATATCAGAGTGGATATCAGGATCCTTTGTGGATGGATAGCAGATTGTTCTACGGAGTTTGTGCACGTGGATCGGGGTTCTCCTGGGATTTCCTCGAGGGGGATGTCAGAGAACATGTGCACTTGTCTGGTGTGCAGTGATGATGACCAACGACAACTTGTCACTACTCTCACCTTCCTTGTCTCTCGTGGTGGTCACGCACGTTTGTAGGGAGGCCTGGGACTCCAATGAGCCAAATATTTTTTTTCATATTTTCTTCTTCATACACACTATTCATACAGGGGCTATATATGCAAGTTAGCCAACCCATCATAGACAGAGGAGATCAACGAGCTTCTATTTGCAGACGATCAGGCACTAATACATGAAACAATAGAAGACATACAAGAACACTTAAATAAGCTCAACAGCACAGGCACAAAATACAACATGAAAATCAACAACACAGAAGTCATGAATATCGCAAAAGAGAAAATGAACATCAACATTACTATAGACGGCCAGACAAATGAAACAAGTAGAGAGATTTAAATACATAGAAAGTTTCGTGACAAACGACAATTCACAAACAGAAGAAATAGACTCAAGATGCAACAAAGCTTGTCAAATCATTGGACAGCTATCACCACTATTGTCCAACAAGGAAATAACTCTAGAGGCAAAACGAGCACTATACAATACAATCTTTATCCCAACGTTGTGATACCAATGCCAGACCTGGGCCCTAGATGGAAGAACAATAAGAAAAATAACCTCTACTGAGCTGAAATGTGTCAGACGAATGACAGGAAACAGTCTGAGAGATAAGATCAGAAATGAAGAACTGAGAAAAAAGCTAGGAATAACCCCCGCCATATAATATATGGTACAAAAGAGGTGAGATGCAGAATGGCTCAGGCAAAAGCAGCTTTCCAAAAAATGAGGAAGATACTATGCAATCCATTTTTGACAATAGAAACAAAAAAAAAGAGTTCTTAAATGTTATGTAGAGTCAGTCTTAACACATGGATGTGAATCATGGACAATAGGACAACAGACAAGAAAATCACTGGAGTCTCTAGAAATGTGGTTTTGCAGAAGAATGTTGAGAATACCATGGACAGCTAATAAGGGTAAAGAAAACGTTATGAAAGAGGTCAAATCAAAAAGAGAGCTAATTTCCAATATTAGGAAGAATCAATCAACATTTTTTTGGCCATGTAATGAGAAAAGAACAACTGGAATATATTGTAACAACTGGAAAAATTGAGGTACGAAGAGATAGAGGGAAGCAAAGAGAAAAGATACCAGACAGCTTAAGAGAATGACTTGGCAGAAGGTCAACAACAGAAATAATAAATAACTGCCGAGATCGAAAGTTGTGGAGAGACATGATCACCTACGCTAGCAGGCCCGGTACTTGATGATGATGATAGAATAAATAAAGAAACAACAGATAAAATAGTTTTGTCACGTGACAATGCAGAAAAATCACAACATAACATAACGAGCCTTCAATAAACGTTGCGAGAACACCAGGCCCAGGGTTCGACCACGAAAAAGATGGATTGACGGAATATTAGAAGTACTAGGAAACATAACTGCAGCATAGGCGAAAAGAAGAGCAAAACACCGCACACTATATCTCCTTCGACGCTGAAAGGCAAATGAGGAAGGAAAGAAAAAGATGGTGCATACTATTTTTAGCTACATACTATAACGTAGATGGATCTGAGTACATTTCTCGTGCTCTAAGGAGGGCTTTATTTAGTAGTCCGAAACGTTATTATTTTGTATTATTCTCCTCTGCAAAGCTGTCGCTACACACTGTATTCACATCAATCTCTGATTTCCGCAGCCCGCAATTTCTTACTTATTCACTTGAACAAATGTGCGTTGAAGACAGATGGACTGTAAAGCGCAACACCCAGTGTACTACGTCCTGGGATTTAGCGGACTAAGAACAGGAAGGGTTCACTGGAGTCTACATTTCGTTGCTCATTCTCTGAAATTACAACTTTGGCATCTCTGACCGAAACACCCCGTGGCGATTGCACTAGTGTACATGCGACCTTTATTGCACAGTAACTGACCCCAGACTTGGAATAAGTGATGTAGTGGTTGGTAGCTTTAAATAATGGAGGAACATCAAACCCATTGAGATATGTATGTTCTATAGATGCACATTTCAATGGTTTTGATGTTTCTCCATTTCTGAAAGCCACCACTACATCACTTATTCCATGTTTTGGGTCAGTTGCTGTGGAAACCGTCTGTTGCAGACGCCACGGGGTGTTTGGGTCAGAATTTTTTTTTTTCCTTCCGTTCGTCAGCTTTGACCTCTGACGTAGTCCCTAGAGACTCATCATCATCAAGTACCGGGCCTACTGGCGTAGGTGATCATGTCTCTCCAGAACCTTCGATCTCGGCAGCTATTTATCATTTCTGTTGTTGACCTTCTGCCACGCCATTCTCTTAAGCTGTCTGTTATTTTTTCTCTTTGTTTCCCTCTATCTCTTCATCCCTCAATTTTTCCAGTTGTTACAATATATTCAAGTTGTTCACTTCTCATTACATGGTCAAAAAATGATGATTGTTTCTTCCTAATATTGGAAATTAGCTCTCTTTTTGCTTTGACCTTTCTCAGAACCTCTTCATTACTCTTCTTAGCTGTCTGGTATTCTCAACATTCTTCCGTAAAACCACATTTCTACAGACTCCAGTGATTAGAGACTAGGAACTGAATTTTGCTTGTTAATTCATTTTTCCCTGGCAGCCGTGTGCACAGGGGTCCTCGCTGCACATGTAGATAACTCCGACTTCGGAGGTACTCATATTTTTTTCGTAGATGGGTAATTGACGTTTCAAGCCGGGCCTCGCTGCTGAGACCAGGGGTGGTTGCCGCAGAGAGAAACCATAGATAAAAATCCCAACCGGTGTAGCCAGGATTTGAACCCACAACCTCTCTGCCTCGAGACCAACCAGCCACATAATAATCAGAATAAAATAGGAATTACAAGAAAGAATAATTCAAAAAGAAAATCATTTTTCTATGAGAATAAATGACATTGTTATTATGCTAATTAGTGATCGAACTTTTATTTTTGGCTGACCTGTGGCATTTTTTTTACCGCCCCATTTCGTTTCTATGAAATCCCTCATGGTAAATAGCCACATAGATTAAAGAGACTCCATGGAAGGGGCATCTCCCCAGTTACATTCCTCTGTATATTTAAAATTGATGATCTCAGCACCAACGCCCACATTGACGTTCGTTTCCGGTGTATTTCCTTACATCATTCAAGCTCTATAGTTAATTCACTTGATGATGTCATCATCTGATTGTGATGGACTCTGTCAAAAGCGTCAACATAGTTGATGGAGCAAAAAACGAAACAAAAAAAAAAGACATGGAAAAAAAGCAACATTCTTTGTATCTGTATTGCTGTTTGTATTACATCATTTAGTTTAAGTTTTGTATTATTTGTTCCCTTTCTTTAAATAAAAAAAAAAACTATATCGTTTTTGCAAAATTCTTCTTCTTATCTTTTTTCCATGTTATTTTTATCATACTTACACCCCTTTATGTTCTTTCATCGTTAAAAGTGAAAATGAGTTACAGGAAATGTTAGACATTATAGTTGAGGAAAGCACAATTAAATACTATAGTATTTAATAAAAAAAAAAAATCAAATCAATCTTCCTCCCTCCTTCTTTCTTTCTTTCTTTCTTTCTTTCTTTTTTTTTTCTTTCTTTCTTTCTTTCTTTCTTTCTTTCTTTCTTTCTTTCTTATGGACATGTACAAACTTCAATTGAACTAGTAAAGTCATGAAAACCATTGTAGACCGCCACATCAAGTGTCTAAGAGGTGCCGGTATGCTTACACCTCCTGGCGTTAACAGCTCAGCTCTATTACCATAACAAAGCTTTCTCAGCCCTGATTTGTACACAAGAGAGATTGCATTAAACCACTCTCTGACCAGCCATTTTTGACAAAGTTGCTAATAATCGCTGGATCAGATTGTAATTCTGTCAGTAAATGACGGTAGCAAATTATAATTCTGTCATAATTGATGGTAAAATTGCTAGTTCTTTCAACAATTACGGTAAAATCTGTGATTCTATAAAAAAAATTTGGGTAAAATTTGTGATTCTGTTGAAAATTACGGTAAAATGTGTGATTCTGTAAAAAATTATAGTAAGATTTGTGATTCTCACAAAAATTACAGTAAGATTTATGATTCTATTAACAATTACAGTAAGATTTATGATTCTATTTACAATTACAGTAAGATTTATGATTCTATTAACAATTACAGTAAGATTTATGATTCTATTAACAAATACAGTAAGATTTATGATTCTATTAACAAATACAGTAAGATTTATGATTATATTTACAATTACAGTAAGATTTATGATTCTATTAACAATTACAGTAAGATTTATGATTCTATTAACACTTATTGTAAGATTTATGATTCTATTAACAATTACAGTAAGATTTATGATTCTATTAACAATTACAGTAAGATTTATGATTCTATTAACACTTATTGTAAGATTTATGATTCTATTAACAATTACTGTGAGATTTATGATTCTATTAACAATTACTGTAAGATTTATGATTCTATTAACAATTAATGTAAGATTTATGATTCTATTAACAATTACAGTAAGATTTATGACTCTATTAACACTTATTGTAAGATTTATGATTCTATTAACAATTACTGTAAGATTTATGATTCTATTAACACTTATTGTAAGATTTATGATTCTATTAACAATGACAGTAAGATTTATGATTCTATTAACAATTACTGTAAAAAAAATGTGATTCTGTATTTTGCTCTTTCAACAACTTACATGCGAGGGCTCCTTGGCCTCTATAGGTATTCGAAATATCTGCGTTGACATAATCTCCTTGTCCCCCCGTCGAGCTAAAACATTGACATAGGCAAACTCCAGCAAGGCCGCAAACACAAATATCAAGCTGCTAACTATCCAGACATCAATAGCTTTGATATAGGACACCTGGGGAACAATTATCAGCCATGGTTATCTGATTCGGGTGTAATGTAGACCTGCTTGCAGATGTATGTTTAAAGTGTATGAGAATTATTCCAGTAGTTAACATGTCTAATCTACATCTAAATGACTAACATATGTGTAATCCATACCTAAATGGCTAACATATGTTTAACCCACACCTAAATGGCTAACATATGTTTAACCCACAGCTAAATGGCTAACATATGTTTAATCCACACCTAAATTGCTAACATATGTTTATTCTATATCTAAATGACTAACATACGTTTAACCCACACCTAAATGGCTAACATATGTCTAATCGACTTCTAAATGACTGACATATTTCTCAGGTGTACATAAATGATTGATATATTCCCAGGTGTACATAAATGACTAACATATTTCCCAGGTGTACATAAATGATTGACATATTTACCAGGTGTACATAAATGACTGACATATTTCCCCAGGTTTACATAAATGATTGACATATTTCTCAGGTGTACATAAATGACTGACATATTTCCCGAGGTGTACATACATGATTGACATACTTGCCAGGTGTACATAAATGACTGACATATTTCCCAGGTGTACATAAATGACTGACATATTTCCCAGGTGTACATAAATGACTGACATATTTCCCAGGTGTACATACATGACTGACATACTTCCCTCGTTTACATACATGACTGAAATATATCCCAGGGGCATCTATACGACCGATATAAGAGGTGTCTAAATTGGTCAGTGAATGGTATCAGCAAGAGAAGATACAAACGAGATACCTTAATTGGCTTTCATAACAATCGTTATACCTCACAGCACACTAGCGGCAATATTCCTAAAACTTCTGCAAACTGTCAGAGAAGGTCTCTTTAGAACTTGATGGTAGAACAGCTGTCACACGCTCTTGGACTTTAGTCTCCGGAGGTTCCCGTCCATTTCTCATTCTGCTCGCCAGCGCATTTTGCGGCACAAGCCAGGAATAGATCTTTCCCTTGCTCTGCGGCACAAGCCAGGAGTAGATCTTTCCCTTGCTCTGTGGCACATACCAGGAATAGATCTTTCTCTTGCTCTGTGGCACATGCAAGAATAGATCTTTCCCTTGCTCTGTGGCACAAGCCAGGAATAGATCTTTCCCTTGCTCTGTGGCACAAGCCAGGAACATATCTTTCCCTTGCTCTGTGGCACATACCAGGAATAGATCTTTCGATTGCTCTGCGGCACAAGCCGGAAATAGATCTTTCGATTGCTCTGCGGCACAAGCCGGGAATAGATTTTCCACTTGCTCTGTGGCACAAACCAGGAATAGATCTTTCGATTGCTCTGTGGCACAAGCCGGGAATAGGTCTTCCGCTTGCTCTGTGGCACAAGAAGGGAATAGATCTTCCACTTGCTCTGTGGCACAAGTCGGCGATAGATCTTCCACTTGCTCTGCGGCACAAGTCGGCGATAGATCTTCCACTTGCTCTGCGGCACAAGTCGGGAATAGATCTTCAACTTGCTCTATGGCACAAGTCGGGAATAGATCTTCCATTTGCTCTGTGGCACAAGTCGTGAATAGATCTTCCACTTGCTCTGTGACACAAGCCAGGAATAAATCTTCCGCTTGCTCTGTGACACAAGTCGGGAATAGATCTTCCAATTGCTCTGTGGCACAAGTCAGGAATAGATCTTCCACTTGCTCTGCGGCACAAGTCGGCGATAGATCTTCCACTTGCTCTGCGGCACAAGTCGGCGATAGATCTTCCACTTGCTCTGCGGCACAAGTCGGGAATAGATCTTCAACTTGCTCTATGGCACAAGTCGGGAATAGATCTTCCATTTGCTCTGTGGCACAAGTCGTGAATAGATCTTCCACTTGCTCTGCGAGGCAAGTCGGGGATAGATCTTCCAATTGCTCTGTGACACAAGTCGGGAATAGATCTTCCACTTTCTCTGTGGCACAAGCCGGGAATAGATCGTCCTCTTGCTCTGCGGGACAAGTCGTGGATAGATCTTCCACTTGATCCGTGGCACAAGTCGGGAATAGATCTTCCACTTGCTCTGCGGCACAAGCCGGGAATGGATCTTCCACTTGCTCTGCGGCACAAACCGGGAATAGATCTTTCGATTGCTCTGTGGCACAAGCCGGGAATAGATCTTCCACTTGCTCTATAACACAAGCCGGGAATAGATCTTCCACTTGCACTGTGGCACAAGTCAGGAATAGATCTTCCACTTGCTCTATGACACAAGTCGGGAATAGATCTTCAACTTGCTCTATGGCACAAGTCGGGAATAGATCTTCCCCTTGCTCTATGACACAAGTCGGGAATAGATCTTCCACTTTCTCTGCGGCACAAGTCGGGAATAGATCTTCCACTTGCTCTATGGCACAAGTCGGGAATAGATCGTCCTCTTGCTCTTCGGGACAAGTCGGGGATAGATCTTCCACTTGCTCTGTGGCACAAGGCGGGGATAGATCTTCCACTTGCTCTGTGGCACAAGTCGAGGATAGATCTTCCACTTGGTCTGTGACACGAGTCGGGGATAGATCTTCCACTTGCTCTGTGGTACAAGTCGGCGATAGATCTTCCACTTGCTCTGTGACACAAGTCGGGGATAGATCTTCCACTTGCTCTGTGACACATGTTGGGAATAGATCTTCCACTTGCTCTGTGGCACAAGTGGGGGATAGATCTTCCACTTGCTCTGTGGGACAAGTCGGGGATAGATCTTCCAATTGCTCTGTGACACACGTCGGGAATAGATCTTCCACTTGCTCTGTGGTACAAGTCGGCGATAGATCTTCCACTTGCTCTGTGACACAAGTCGGGGACAAATTTCCACTTGCTCTGCGGCACAAGTCAGGGATAGATCTTCCACTTGTTCTGCGGCACAAATCAGGGATAGATCTTCCGCTTGCTCTGCGGCACAAGTCGGGAATAGATCTTCAACTTGCTCTATGGCACAAGTCGGGAATAGATCTTCCATTTGCTCTGTGGCACAAGTCGTGAACAGATCTTCCACTTGCTCTGCGGGGCAAGTCGGGGATAGATCTTCCAATTGCTCTGTGACACAAGTCGGGAATAGATCTTCCACTTGATCCGTAGTACAAGTCGTGAATAGATCGTCCTCTTGCTCTGCGGGACAAGTCGTGGATAGATCTTCCATTTGCTCTGTGGTACAAGTCGTGAATAGATCTTCCACTTGCTCTGCAGCACAAGTCGGGGACAAATTTTCCACTTGCTCTGCGGCACAAGTCAGGGATAGATCTTCCACTTGTTCTGCGGCACAAATCAGGGATAGATCTTCCACTTGCTCTGCGGCACAAGTCAGGGATAGATCTTCCACTTGCTCTGTGACACAAGTCAGGGATAGATCTTCCGCTTACTCAAATGTTTGCAAACGCCAAATTCCTCCGTCAACAATCATTGAGTCAGTCGTCGATCTCGTGAGAGAATTTGTTGAAATTACTTGATCATGTCTAGGGTTCTGCTTGTCGACGGCCGACCAGAACGTGGCTCACCCTCAGTCGTTTTCTTCCCGAACGTTATAACCAGTCGTAAACACAACTAGTTGAAGCAGAACTCAATCATTGCTCCACTGTACTCTGACTCTACCTCTAACACTGACTATATTCGATGGTCCCAAGCGGATTAATCCTGACGATCGTGTACACCTCACGCAGGTGGCGCTTCCCGACGTGTCTCTGGATAAGTCACGTGCATGCACGCGCACCTGATCTATATTGCAGATGAACTATCGGACCATACTCTGAACTTTTTAGACACGCCTCTTATTTCCCAGAAATATTTAAATGATTGACACATTTTAAATGATTGACATATTTTCCAGATATATCTAAATGATTGACATATTGTCCTTATATATATAAATGATTGACACATTGTCCATATATATCTAAATGATTGACATATTTTCCAGATATATCTAAATGATTGACATATTGTCCATATATATCTAAATGATTGACACATTGTCCATATATATCTAAATGATTGACATATTTTCCAGATATATCTAAATGATTGACATATTGTCCATATATATCTAAATGATTGACATATTGCCCAAATATATCTAAATGATTGACATATTTTCCAGATATATCTAAATGATTGACATATTGTCCTTATATATATATAAATGATTGACACATTGTCCATATATATCTAAATGATTGACATATTTTCCAGATATATCTAAATGATTGACATATTGCCCAGATATATCTAAATGATTGACACATTTTCCAGATATATCTAAATGATTGACATATTGCCTAGATATATCTAAATGATTGACATATTTTCCAGATATATCTAAATGATTGACATATTTTCCAGATATATCTAAATGATTGTCTAAACGATCTAGACAGAGATAGATATAAGGTGTAACAAAACATGCCAAGTTATAGGCCAAGTATCAACACTATTGAAAAACAAAGCAATAACTACGGAAGCAAAAAGGAAAATATACAAATCAATTTTTCTACCAACTCTGTGCTATCAGTGCCAGAATTGGACGCTGGACTCTAGAACAATAAGAAAGATAACGACCACCGAAATGAAATGTGTCAGAAGAATGATAGGAAACAGCTTAAGGGACAGAGTAAGAAACACCGACCTGAGGAAGAAACTAGAAATTTAACCAGCCATCGAATACATAAAGAAACAACAGATAAATTGGTTCGGCCGCATAACAAGACAAAAAGAAATAACAATGACTCAAAGAGCCATAAATAAATGCTACGAAAACGCCAGATTAAGAGGAAGACCGAGAAAGAGATGGATAAAGGGAATACTAGTCACTAGGAGGGATAACATCAGAAGAGGCCAACAGAAGAGCAAAGAATCGCAAATTGTATCTCCCCTTGACGCCAACGGCAATAGAGGAAGGATAGAAGAAGAAGAAGATTGCCATAGTTCTCAGATACATCTAAATGATTGACATATTTCTCAGATACATCTAAATGATTGACATATTTCTCAGATACATCTAAATGACTGACATATTTCTCAGATACATCTAAATGATTGACATATTTCTCAGATACATCTAAATGATTGACATATTTCTCAGATACATCTAAATGACTGACATATTTCTCAGATACATCTAAATGACTGACATATTTCTCAGATACATCTAAATGACTGACATATTTCTCAGATACATCTAAATGATTGACATATTTCTCAGATACATCTAAATGATTGACATATTTCTCATATACATCTAAATGACTGACATATTTCTCAGATACATCTAAATGATTGACATATTTCTCAGATACATCTAAATGATTGACATATTTCTCAGATACATCTAAATGATTGACATATATCTCAGATACATCTAAATGACTGACATATGTCAAGCGTCGTCTACTTATCGCGTAAAGCTTCTAACATACCATTTTTCTATTTTTTATTTTTCCTGAAAATGGATATCTGCTCCTTCAGAACTTAAAACCACCTTCTCTGACATTGCCACATCAGATAGAGGGTTCAGGTAGTAGAATCCGATTGTAGTTAACGCAGAAGTGAATGCTCTAATTTGTGAAAACTGCAGTGATATGGACGTGCTAGTCACGCAGATGGTTCTGTGGTACGTCATTGACGAAATGTTTGGGCATTCACTGACCCATACAATGGCAGAACTAGTCACGTGGGTAGCGGCGTCCACGGAATGATGACCAGTACTTTAACAATGTCAATAATGGCAGCAACCAAGACTTTTGACTGCATGGTGTCTTCTTCTTCTTCTACCTTTCAGCTCCCTGTGGAGCATAGGTCTTCAACAAACACTTTCCAAGTCGTTCTGTTTTTTTTGCCATTCTTTTAAGATTATTCCATATCTTCCCCATAATCTTCATCTCTGCTTCTATCTGTCTTCTCCAAGAATTCCTTGGTCTTCCTCTTTGTCTTTTCCCTTGGGGATTCCAAAAAGGGCCTGTTGTGTAATACTCTCAGTTGGCTTCCGCAGCGTGTGTCCTATGCAGCACCATCGTCTTCGCTGTATCTCTTTATCCACTGGTATTTGACTGGTACATTTCCATAATTCTATGTTAGTGAATTTGTCTGGCCATTTCCATCCTTTTATTCTGCTTAATCCATTAATGATTGTCTGTATCTTCATGATTGTCAATTTTGTTGTTCTCCATGTTTCACAGCCATATAATAGGACTGACTTAACATCGGAGTTGAAAATTTTTATTTTTGTATTCAACCTAATTTCTTTGGACTTCCATACGTTTCTCAGTGCAACAAAAGCTCCTCTTGCTTTTGATATCCTTATTTTGGTACCATGACTGCATGGTGTGGCTTTCACATATCCAAGTATGATGTGCATGGCTTTATTTGGATTCGTTCCAGTCATTCAATCTGTATGTGGCTGAGAGTTAGAAAAACCGATGCATATTCAACAACCGAAATCACCAGTCCTTGCTATAGGAGACCATGAAGATTCTATTTGCAGTCTGACGCCGACATTAAGCTCAGGGCTGATAGACCCTTCCTGGCCTTGATCTATGAAGGTCAAGGCAAAGAAATGCACATAAATGCATCAAATTGCGAAGCTGCAGAAATTATTATATTTTATATTATAGGTAAAGTAAAGAGCCCCCGTCGCGCCAAGTGGCGTGTATGGAATATGGTGTTAGTGACCATAAATTACACAGGCCTTCAGCACATGATTTTTGAGGTAATGCGGTCGGTATTACGCCCGTGCCGCTTTACTTTCCCAGAAAAAAAATCTGGTACCCATTTAAGGCTGGGTGAACCCGGAAGCCGTCGGTTGGGATCTAACCCTACCCCTTGTCCTTTGTAGTCCAGTTCACTAACCACTGAGCTATCGCGGCTCCCATATTTGTGTGTGCGTTCTATGTTTGTTCCTGCTGAAGGCCTATTGAGACGAAATGTCGTTCTGGTTTGTATTGTCCATTTGTTACGTGAAGCTTTAACCATACTGTTTTTTTCTATATCTTTTATTTTCCATTTCTCCTTGATCTATGACAATGTTAAGGCAAGACGCGATGTAATGACGCTCCATGTTTGCCAAACCTTCAATGCGGATATTTTCTTCTTTAGTGTTCAAGTTGATGATCACGCGAATTTGACTTTTTCTCCTGTATCATGGTGCAGGGGGTAAGAGCGTGAGGACACACGATGAGCTGGTCGCATGGTCGGTGCTCGTATATGCGTGTGTGTCCTGATTTTTCCCCTATACCTGCACCGTGGTTCCCCTATACCTGCACCATGGTTCCCAGAAATACCTGCACCGTGGTTCCCCTATACCTGCACCATGGTTCCCAGATATACCTGCACCGTGGTTCCCCTATACCTGCACCATGGTTCCCAGATATACCTGCACCGTGGTTCCCCTATACCTGCACCATGGTTGCCCTATACTTGCACCGTGATTGCCCTATACCTGCACCGTGGTTCCCCTATACCTGCACCGTGGTTGCCCTATACTTGCACCGTGGTTGCCCTATACCTGCACCGTGGTTGCCCTATACCTGCACCATAGTTCCCCTATACCTGCACCATAGTTCCCCTAAACCTGCACCGTGGTTGCCCTATACCTGCACCGTGGTTGCCCTATACCTGCACCATAGTTCCCCTATACCTGCACCATAGTTCCCCTATACCTGCACCGTGGTTGCCCTATACCTGCACCGTGGTTGCCCTATACCTGCACCATAGTTCCCCTATACCTGCACCGTGGTTGCCCTATACCTGCACCGTGGTTGCCCTATACCTGCACCGTGGTTGCCCTATACCTGCACCATAGTTGCCCTATACCTGCACCGTGGTTGCCCTATACCTGCACCGTGGTTGCCCTATACCTGCACCATAGTTCCCCTATACCTGCACCATAGTTCCCCTATACCTGCATCATAGTTCCCCTATACCTGCACCGTGGTTGCCCTATACCTGCACCGTGGTTGCCCTATACCTGTACCATGGTTGCCCTATACCTGCACCGTGGTTGCCCTATACCTGCACCGTGGTTCCCCTATACCTGCACCATAGTTCCCTTATACCTGCACCATAGTTCCCCTATACCTGCACCGTGGTTGCCCTATACCTGCACCGTGGTTGCCCTATACCTGCACCGTGGTTGCCCTATACCTGCACCGTGGTTCCCCTATACCTGCACCATAGTTCCCCTATACCTGCACCGTGGTTGCCCTATACCTGCCCCGTGGTTGCCCTATACCTGCACCATAGTTCCCCTATACCTGCACCGTGGTTGCCCTATACCTGCCCCGTGGTTGCCCTATACCTGCACCATAGTTCCCCTATACCCGCACCGTGGTTGCCCTATACCTGCACCATAGTTCCCCTATACCCGCACCGTGGTTGCCCTATACCTGCACCATAGTTCCCCTATACCCGCACCGTGGTTGCCCTATACCTGCACCGTGGTTGCCCTATACCTGCACCGTTGTTGACCTATACCTGCACCATAGTTCCCCTATAACTGCGCCGTGGCTGACACACTCCGTCTTCCACAAACTCGATCTGAATGTGGACATGGCATAAAATGATGATGACATTAACACTTTTCTGCAGAGGCGTAGAGTGTTTTCCCAGCATCAGGGCAAGGAAACTGTGCGACCCATACCCTGCTATTTTAAAACTATATTCTTAGTATTTTATTTTTTTTTAATTTAAAATCTTGTTCTGTTATAAAGTTTGCCCCCGGGACAACGGCTGCTCAACCCTTCCCCAAACTACGCCACTGCATTACTGTAAAACCACATATATTTGAGACCTCTAAAAGTGTTCTTCTTATATAGAACCAATTCTGACCTATGGAAGCGAATCATGGACAGTAGACAAAAAATGAAAAGATAATTAGAGGCCACAGAGATGGGATTTCTCAGAAAAATGTTGAAAGTTCCCTGGACAGCTATAAAGACCAATGAGGAAGTTCTCAAAGAGACAAACACAAAAAAAACAGCTCCTAAAAAACATCAGAAAGAAATAATCGACATTTTTCGGGCACATCATGAGAAGAGGAAAGTTGGAATACTTGGTTACAGCTGGCAAAATAAAAGGAAAGAGAGATCGTGGACGACAAAGAGAGAAAATACTGGATAGCTTGGTGTCATGGTTTGGAAAGCAGTCAACAACAGAACTGATACGATGCACTGTAGATAGAAGATTGTGGAGGGACATGATCGCCTACGCCAACCGGTATGGTACATGATGATGAAAAGTGTTCTTGTCTGTACCAGAGTAACAAATAGAATGTTCTAGGCCAGGCAACACGAGCTAGACACGTGATTACCTTTGGCAGCTGAGATTGAATATATGACCCGTGTGTGTTGAGGGTCAATACTGTCAACACTCCCAAGGTCACACGCGCTGGAATGGCTTCCAGGTCCAGCCAGAAGGACACCCAGGACAGCGTCACGATCAGTATGCTTGGAACATAAACTTGGATAATGTAGTAGCCAATGTCCCGCTTGAGTGTGAAGTAGGCCTTGATACAGGCAAACTTGGCTGGGGGAAGAGTGGTGATAATTAGATCATGAGTGGTGATATAATGAGTGGTGATAATTAGATCATGAGTGGTGATATAATGAGTGGTGATAATTAGATCATGAGTGGTGATAGTTAAAACTTGAGTGGTGGTAGTTAGATCACGAGTGGTGATAATTAGATCATGGGTGGTGATATAATGAGTGGTGATAATTAGATCATGAGTGGTGATATAATGAGTGGTGATAATTAGATCACGAGTGGTGATAATTAGATCATAAGTGGTGATAATTAGATCACGAGTGGTGATATAATGAGTGGTGATAATTAGATCACGAGTGGTGATAATTAGATCACGAGTGGTGATAATTAGATCATGAGTGGTGATGACATATGTAGTGATAATTAGATCATGGGTGGTGGTATAATGAGTGGTGATAATTAGATCACGAGTGGTGATAATTAGATCACGAGTGGTGATAATTAGATCACGAGTGGTGATAATTAGATCATGAGTGGTGATGACATATGTAGTGATAATTAGATCATGGGTGGTGATATAATGAGTGGTGATAATTAGATCATGAGTGGTGATGACATATGTAGTGATAATTAGATCATGGGTGGTGATCTAACCTGTTTAATTTACAATCTGTGATATTCTTGCCCAAAACAGTTTATCGGAACTCTTTCATCTCACCAAATAAAACGCTAGACTTTAATTCTTTCTAACGGAATGACGTCACAGCAGGCGAGGCATTCCTCACAGTTCCAGCAACCAACAGAATGGTCATCCTGATCGATTATACTGTTCTAGTGAACGTCTTGCAAACAAATAAAAAGACGCGCAGCTCACGATGCACGCTTCCGGGTCGCTGTAGCGGCCGTCGAGGGCAGCACGAACCTCCGCGTGTCTGCGCTAAATACGTGTATACTGCACGAGCAGCGAACGAAAGAGCTGCTTCTCCAATAAATGAAACCAAAGCTTCACTTCGGTGAATCACTCGATCCAACCGCAGTGCAGCTGGTGTAGAATTTATTTGCAGTCGAAGAAAGATCACACTTTCCGTCCCAGGGCGAAGCCGGGACCAGCAGCATAAACCTCTGCGTGCCAGCGCCATGACCATGTTGACTTTGTGGTCACTGAATGCGACCGACCCACTGCTGTCTCCGTACACGAAAATCCAGATCAGAATAGCAAAAATGTCACCAGTCCTGAGCCAGATTTGACTAGGCGGCCATCTTGACCAGCCGCACTAACTGGAAGTCACGAAATAAAATTTAAAAAAACACACACAAATAAATAACCGAGAGGACTGTAAAAAACCACACCCCTGATGTTCTGATCTATTTATGTTTGTATTATCTCTGTCAACGACCATAATCTGAGCCTGTAAACGTGCGCACTTCTATATAGTCTTTATAGTTATCGATTACTTATGTTATGATACATGTATTGTTAAAGAAACAAGAAAGACAGTTCTTAAATGTTATAAAGTCTTAACATATGAATGTGAATCATGGACAATAGGACAACAGACAAGAAAATCACTGGAGTCTGTAGAAATGTTGTTTTACAGAAGAATGTTGAGAAATACCATGGACAGCTAAGAAGAGTAATGAAGAGGTTCTGAAAGAAGTCAAAGTAAAAAGAGAGCTAATTTCCAATATTAGGAAGAAACAATTGTCATTTTTTGGCCATGTAATGAGAAGAGAACAGCTGGAATATTTTGTAACAACTAGGAAAATTGAGGGCGAAGAGACAGAGGGAAGTAAAGAGAAAAAATACCAGACAGCTTAAGAGAATGGCTTGGCAGAAGGTCAACAACAGAAATGATAAATAACTGTCGAGATCGAAAGTTGTGGAGAGACATGATCACCTACGCCAGCAGGCCCGGTACTTGATGATGATGATGATAATGATTGTTAAAGTTCTAAAAGTATATCGGAACGCGTTCCGGACCTTTCCGGCTAAAATCCCTGATAATTTTGATAATAATAATAACAATTTCATCTTGACAAATCATGTACACGAAATATTAATATCGACCTTGTCAAGTAAAGAAAGTTGTTTCAGTTGCTTTGATAATATGGAAATGGATATCAAAAGTGGATTAATCAACTTACGTGTTTCTACATCCATGGTACCATTGCAGGACTCTGTTGTGTTCTCAACGATCGAGAACTGAGGAAGCTCTGTGTTCAGCGCGATCTCTCTATCATGTGAGATGGCCACTCCGTTGGTCTGCCAATAGAACATCACGTTGTCTGTTGTATACGTATCTGTGGAGAAGTCAGATCATCTGGCTGGCTATTTATGTATTTTAATTTCCTTCGCCAGCTCTCACCTCTGACGAAGTCCCTAGAGACTAGGAACTGAATTTGTGCGTGTTAATACATTTTTACCTGGCAGCCGTGTGCACAGCGGTCCCTCGCCGCACTGGCAGATAACTCCAACTTCGGAGGTACTCATATTTTTTCCGTCCATGAGTAATTGACGTTTCAAACCGGGCCCCGCTGCTGAGACCAGGGGTGGTTGCCGCTGAGAGCAATCACAAGCCGGGCCTCGCTGCTGAGACCAGGGGTGGTTGCCGCTGAGAGCAATCACAAGCCGGGCCCCGCTGCTGAGACCAGGGGTGGTTGCCGCTGAGAGAAATTATAAATAAAAATCCTAACTAGTGCAGTCGGGATTTGAACCCATAACCTCTCTGTCGCGAGGCCGGCGTCTTGCCTCGAGACCAACCAGTTTCCATCAAACAAATAATGTGCCGTGATCATGGGACAATATGGTCACTAAGACCACGACATTTCCCATACTTCTAGCACGATGTGGAACCTTTACTTGACCCCCATATGATGAAAGAATAGCGTTAATCCGACTCTTTTAATTAAATCCTGAATTCTGAGTCTATCTCTTCTTGACACATTCAGTATTCTTTTCAGGCATATTATCTCGATAAAAATCTCCATTGAACTTTCGATCAATATGGAGGATAGGCGGCAGGAACTATAGGCTGTGTCTGAAAAGTGTTCATTGTTGCAGTTTCTTCATATTCCAAGTCCGGCTTGCTGTAGGAGCTACTGAGTTAAGTGCTCTGTGCACACGGTGAGCTGTGCGTTTCATCCGTTTTGATCCTGTTTCGTTATTCCAATTGCTTACGATGAATGATGATATCGTATGACGAGGAACAGATGGCTGTGTTCACTTTCTGTGCGGTTTCGCCTAATGTCTTTTTTGCATGTACTGAGACTGCTATGATGGGGACTGCAGCTACCTTTCTTTTTTCGGTAGATGAGATATTAATTCGGATGAATCCACTGGCACGGGAGGTTGAGCAATTATGGAATTTATAATTCGTTTGTAGTGATACCGGGGCATACCATAGCCATATATCTATAGCCAGGACTTTTTTTTTTCTTTTCCTTTGGCTTTAAATGTCCAAGCTGGCACTGGTAGAGACGATGAAATCTCGAGTAACACGGAACAGAAAAAAAAATTAATTTGTATTATTAAATAATGTCCTATTTTTATTCCCCTTTTTCATCCTCTTTTCACTATTATTTGTCTTTCTGTGTCGAGGAGAGATTCTGCCGTCTTCTGTTCGCCTTTTCTGCTGTTATATTTCCTAGTATTCCAAATATTTCCTCAATACATCTTCTTTGATGGTCGGCACCAGATCTGGTGTTCGCGTCTGTTCACAGTTCGATGTGTGTTATTTTGAATTTTTTGTTTGTTTTATCACGTGACCAAAGCCACTTTACATGTTTTTTTATTTATTTAGTGACGTAATAGGAAGGAGCCTTGTTGGGCGATTATTCGGGAGTAACATTTTTAAGGGATGCAAACTTTCAATGCAAACAAACAAATAAACAAACAAAACAAACAAACAAAACAAACAAACAAAAAACCAAATAAATCATAATATCATCATCATCATCATCATCATCATCATCGAGTGCCGTCTCCGCAACGAAGGTTGGCTACCATGGAGCGCCATTCTGCTCTGTCTTTTGCTTTGATGGTGCAGGTTGTCATAGGCTGAATTGTCCATCTTTTGATGTTACTCGTC
Source organism: Megaustenia siamemsis (assembly GCA_032433765.1). Lineage (NCBI taxonomy): Eukaryota > Metazoa > Mollusca > Gastropoda > Stylommatophora > Ariophantidae > Megaustenia > Megaustenia siamemsis. The sequence continues at coordinate 17,629,186 of JAVIAB010000102.1, forward strand.
CATGTTAGACTTGGTCTGCCTCTGCCTCTTTTACCTTGTATTTTCCCCTCCAAGATTACTTTTAGTAGGCTGTTGTGTCTTTTAACATGACCCAAAAATCGCATTTGTCTTGTTTGAATTGTGCTTAGTAGTTCTCTTTTCATTTTTAGTTGTTTTAAGACTTCATCGTTTGTTTTCTTTTCCTTCCATCCAATTCTACATATTCTTCTATATATCCACATTTCAAATGCTTCAATTTTCTGTACTGTTTTCTTGTCTAATGTCCATGTTTCTGCACCATATAGGAATATTGAGAAGACATAACATTTTGCTATTCTTAGTTTTAGCCCTGGTGTTATTTGTTTTGATTTTAGTATGTTCTTCATGACATTAAAATTACTTTTTGCCATTCCTATTCTTTTGTTTATTTCAGTTATACATTTTACATCACTGGTTATATTATGTCCAAGGTAGTTGTAGTTCTGAACTGTCTCCAGGTCTATTACTTCAATTTTGATATCCACTTCTGGGTTTTGAGTATTTTCTTTGTTTATGATCATAGTTTTAGTCTTTTTGATATTCATATCTGGTCCATATTTTTTGCTTGTCATGTTCATTTCATTAAGTAATTGTTGTAGATCTTTAGGATTTTCTGCTAGTAGTACAGTATCATCAGCATATCTTAGGTTATTGATTATCTTTCCATTAATTTGTAGGCCTGGCATCTCTATGATGTTTTTAAAGATTTGCTCAGTGTATAGATTGAACAAGCTTGGTGATAGGATGCATCATTGTCTTACTCCTCTTTTTATATCAATGGGTGTAGAGAACTCTTTGTTATATTTTATTATTGCTGTTTGCTCCCAGTACAGATTACATATTAGTCGTATGTCCATGTCATCTAGATGTATCTCTTTTAGGCATTCTATAAGTTGTTTGTGGTGTACTCTTATCAAAAACTTTGGTGTAGTCTATGAAGCAGGCATATATTGGTTTGTTTACTTCTGTGTACTTTTCGATTAATGTTCTCATGCAGAATATGGCTTCTTTTGTCCCGCTATTTTTCCCAAATCCAAATTGCTGCTCATCTAATTCAGTATTGATTTTATTCTGAATCCTTCCTTGTATAACTTTTAGCAAGATTTTTGTAACATGGCTCATTAGGCTTATTGTTCTAAAGTCACTGCATTCAACTGCACCATTCTTTTTAGGCAATGCAATGAAAGTTGATGTTTTTAGTTCATTTGGTATGTATCCTGTGTGGTATATGTCGTTGCATATGTCTGTAATCACCTCAACGCCAAAATCCTCTAGTGCCTGTATCATCTCTATCTGTATGCTGTCAGGCCCAGCTGCTTTACCCTTTTTCATTGTTTTTATAGCTTTTTCCACCTCAGATTTTAAGATTTTATAGCTTGATGTATATTTTATAACTGGTTTCTTGTCCCTTTGATCATGAAATAGTTCTGTTATATATTCCTGCCATCTATCTATAATATCTATATTGTCTGTTAGCATTTTTCCTTTTTTGTCTGCAATGCATCCACCTTCTGTGGTTTTTAAAAAAATTTTATTAGTCATTCTCTTTATTTATGTGTGAATTCCTCTTAAGTCTTGTTTGCTTTCCATAGTTTCTATTTCTATACATTTTTTGCTGAGCCAGTCTTCTTTTGCCTTTTTGCACATTTTGCGTATTTCATTATCTATTTTATTGTATAGGGTAGTGTTCTTGGATTGTCTCCTTTCTTCCATTTTTTTCTAAGATGGTGTTAGTTATCCATTTTTGTTTTTTGTTCTTTTCTCTTTTGGGTAAGGTGTCGCAGGCTTTTTGTATGCTTTTCTTTATGCATTGCCATTTGGTTGTGACTTTTTCATCAGGATTTTCTCTTCTGTATTGTTCAATTCCTTCTTCTAGCAGCTTCTGGTATGTGTTCTTTACTTGTATTGTATAGGTATCTTTAATATCTTTTTGATTTAAAGCTGTTATATCTAGTGAATTTGTTGATGAATTAGACTTTTGCTTGAGTTTAATTTTCATTTTAATCATTACAGGATTGTGATCAGAATTAATATCTGCTCCTGGGTAGGTTTTGGCTTTCTTTACGCTGTTACGGAACCTTTCTTTTATCATTATGTAATCTATTTGATTCCTCTTCTTATCTCCAGGGCTTTTCCATGTGTATAGTTTCCTTTTCTCTTGCTCAAAGTAGGTGTTACATATCATCAGCCTGTTTTCTTCACAGAATTGTATTAATCTTTCTCCTCTGTCATTTCTTTTTCCTAAACCATTTTTTCCTACAATGTTCTTATATCTACCTTTTCCTACTTTAGCGTTCATGTCACCCATTACAATCAAGATATCTGAAGATTTCACTTGCTTCATAACTTTATTTAGATCTTCATAGTATGCCTCTATTTGTTCATCTGTGTAGTCTTGAGTTGGTAAATCATAAAATAAAAAAAAGCAATTAGGTGACGCAATACTTGACTTTCCCGGAAGCTGACAAAACACGATACGCCAATGAATGGCATTTTGTCTAGCAACCCGGGCGTTCCCCTGTAATATTTCACATCTTTGTATCTCTCTCTCTCTCTCTATCTGTTAAACACATGTAACTTTGATGGCTAATTTTATGAGTGTTGTTGGGTCTAGCGTCCATGACTGCTATGATTGTGTTCCATTAATTTATATTTAAATACAGGAAATAAAAAAACAACACACACACACACAACAAAAACATCAACTGGAAAACATGTGAAGACTTACAGCTTTGTATAACCATAGGGCACCTTTGAGTATCCAAAGGGTACTTTTGTAGCAACATTCGGCAACTCAGTGTCAAGGACAACCTGAATATATTAGTAAAATCTAATTGTGACGTGGTATGATGAAAAAGTACTATTCTTTCTTTCTTTCTTTCTTTCTTTCTTTCTTTCTTTCTTTCTTTCTTTCTTTCTTTCTTTCTTTCTTTCTTTCTTTCTTTCTTTCTTTCTTTCTTTCTTTCTTATTCTTCATTCTTACTCTTTCTTTCTTTCTTTCTTTCTTATTCCTTCTTTCTTACTCTTTCTTTCTTTCTTTCTACGTGTTTCTCTTACAACTTTTTAACGAAGGAGTAAAAACATAACAGGAAACGGAAAGAACACACACACACACACACACAGACTGACACAAACACACATAATCATTAAATTCACTGAACGAGCTACCTCTGGTGATCTCCCCCCCCCCCTCCCCCACGTGAGAGTGTAAATTATTCGCACTCGACGATTCCCTCATCCCCTGTAGGTCTCTAACCCTCACTCCCTCCTCGGTCATTCCCGATATTGACTACTCCTATATTAGACTTAAATACGGGTCGGCAGTGTTTTCACTCCACGACGGCGTCTCGGGAACTAATAATAATATGGATACTTAGCTATTTCGTTAATCAACAGTCTACTCGTGAACAAACAGTCTGCTCGTGAACAAACAGTCTACTCGTGAACAAACAGTCTACTCGTGAACAAACAGTCTACTCGTGAACAAACAGGCTGCAGGAAAAACTGATTTCAGCACAAACAGTGTGACGGACAGACTGGCGTGCGTATAAACAGACTGATAATCAAACTGGCGTTAACTAATTGATTTTTAACAAACAAATCGATGGGTACACTGACTTACATGTGAGCGAACAAGCTGATAGGGAGACATACTTCTAAACAATCTGATATGGGGATAGACTTTTAAACAATAGACTGATAGGATGACAGACTTCTAAACAAATAGTCTGATGAATAAACACGCATTTGAACATATTGATGAACAAACAGACTTCATCGCACGCAAACAGATTGTTGCGCAGATTAATTTACACGTCTCTTGGAGAGACTATTCACTTGTAGACATTTGCTTGACAGATTGATTGTCTCGTTAACAGGCTGAGAAAAAATAATTACCAGAATATTTGACGGATGAATGATTGGCAGACTGAAGTACAATCATACTAATATAAAGACTGTTTGATGGACGAACGGAGTGATGGACAAACAAAATGATGGATAGATTGATAGATAAACAGAATGATGGACAGACTGATGAACAAACATAAAAATGGACAAACAAAATGATGGATAGATTGATAGATAAACAGAATGATGGACAGAATGATGGACAAACAGAAAGATGGAAAAACAGAAGGACGGACAGACCGATGGACAAACAGAAGCACGGACAGACCGATGGACAAACAGAAGGACGGACAGACCGATGGACAAACAGAAGCACGGACAGACCGATGGACAAACAGAAGCACGGACAGACCGATGGACAAACAGAAAGATAGACAAACAGAATGTTGGACAGACTGATGACAAACAGAAGATGGACAAACAGAATGTAGGACAGACTGATGACAAACAGAAAGATGGACAAGCAAAATGATGGACAGACTGATGGACAAACAGAAGCACGGACAGACCGATGGACAAACAGAAGCACGGACAGACCGATGGACAAACAGAAAGATAGACAAACAGAATGTTGGACAGACTGATGACAAACAGAAGATGGACAAACAGAATGTAGGACAGACTGATGACAAACAGAAAGATGGACAAGCAGAATGATGAACAGACTGATGGACAAACAGAAAGATGGACAAACAGAATGATGGACAGACTGATGGACAAACAGAAAGATGGACAAACAGAATGTAGGGCAGACTGATGACAAACAGAAATTTGGACAAATAGAATGTAGGACAGACTGATGACAAACAGAAATATGGACAAACAGAATGATGGACAGACTGATGGACAAACAGAATGATGGACGGACTGATGAACAAACAGAATGATAGACAAACAGAATGATGGACAGAAATATGGAAAAACAGAATGATAAACAAAAATAACGGTGGATAGAATGACTGATGGTCAGACAAACTGATGGACAGACCGACTGATGAACACACAGACAGACAGACTGATATGGGCAGACAGACTGATACACAAACAGACTGAAGAGCAAGCAGACTGATGAAAAGATTAATGGACAGACAACCTGATGGACAGACTAACGGACAAACAGACTGTTGTAGAGACTGACGGATTGGCAAACAGACCCATGGACAGACTGATTTCTGAACAGACAGACCGATACATACGAGTAAATAAACTACGACTTATAAAAGCACAACGATGAGTAAACAAACACTTTAGCACACAAATTACAGTTCCATCCCCTGCTTTGCCAGACATATGGAACAATACGTCAGTTCCTGTTTGGGACAATACGTCAGTTCCTGTTTGGGACAATACGTCAGTTCCTGTTTGGGACAATACGTCAGTTCCTGTTTGGGACAATACGTCAGTTCCTGTTTGGGACAATACGTCAGTTCCTGTTTGGGACAATACGTCAGTTCCTGTTTGGGACAATACGTCAGTTCCTGTTTGGGACAATACGTCAGTTCCTTTTTGGAGGTATCCAACTTGTTATCACCGGCAAACCATGGCTTCACGCCCCCCCCCCCCCGCCCCTTTTGTCACATACAACGCCACTGAAATGCTTGCTTCACGGCAGAGATATCATTATCATCATCAAGTATCATTCCTGCTGGCGTAGGTGATCATGTCTCACCACAACATTCGATTTAAATTGATCATTTTTGTTGTTGATCTTCTGCCAAGCCATTCTCTTAAACTGTCTGGTATTTTCTCTCTTTGCTTCCCTCTATCTCTTCATCTCTCAACGTTCCCAGTTATCACAATATATTCCAGCTGTTTCCTTCTCAATACATGGCCAACAAATGATGATTGTTTCTTCCTAATATTGGAAATTAGCTCTCTTTCTGCTTTGACCTCTTCCAGAACGTTATCATTACTCTTCTTAGCTGTCCATGATATTCAATTCTCAACAGTTTTCTGTAAAACCACATTTGTACAGACTCCAGTGATTTTCTAGTTTGTTGTCCTATTGTCCATAATTCACTTCCATATGCCAAGACTGGCTCTACATAACATTTAATGATTCTTTTTCTTGTTTCTATTGTCAAAAATGGATTGCACAGTATTTTGCATATTTTTGTGTGGAAAGCTGCTTTTGCCTGAGCCATTCTCCATCTCACCTCTGTTGTACATCAACAATCTGAGGTTAACATTGTTTCCAGATATTTAAATTCATTTACCAGTTTTAATATTGTTCCACCCGTTTTTATTGTGCATTACGGTGATGTTCTTTTCTTTGTTGCTGCCAATATTTCTGTCTTTTTGCTATTAAGGCTGAGTCCTTTAATTTTGCTTTCCTTCACTATAATGTCTAACATTTCTTGTAACTCGTTTTCACTCGTAACGAACGATTAAGGTATCATCAGCATACCTCATATTATTTATATTACGACCTCTAATTGTTATTCCAAGCATATCCCTTATGGTCTTAAAATAATCTCATTATAGACATTAAATAAACCAGGTGACAGCACATTGAGTTATTGAGTTATTTGCGGGTCATCATCATTGCACTCCGAACATGTCCATAGGTGCTCAGATTCCCTCCTCAGCAATTCCCTCAGTGTCCAGCGACTGACGACTCCAGTTCTATGTTGGTTGATAAGTCTTCTTACACGGCCACTAAGTTTCTCATTTCTGGCTGTGCCCATCTTATCTCCCATTTCCTTCATCCGAAGAAGCGACGTGGATCTGTGTTTGTCGAAGTCATGTGCTCTTCCCACATCTCGGAGGGCGTTGTGACAGCACATAACCTTGTGCAACACCCAGTTTTATTAAATGTAGACATAGATGTATGCGATCAAAAATATGAAATCCAGCACTAAAGGTCTTTTTCTGGAATATCAAATGAGAAGAAAGGAATGTCCCCTCCAACCGTAACTACCACAACATGTCCGCCCATCACGCGCACGAAATCGATTGTATGCAGCGGTTGAGAACAGGGAAAAACGGAGGTAGTTAGACGTTCTTAATTACATTTTAAAATATAATTTTGATCGATTGTTCTGTTCACTTAGGAGTCCGAGCCAGTGAAAGAACCAGCAGGCTTGCGAGGAGTCAGCCGGTGGTGTCAGCTTTAGGGCTCAGCGGAACAATATGCTGAAGTTTCCCGACGTTCATGTATTAACGACTGACATATGGATTGATGTTGGTGCAGTCCGAAGACCAATTATTCAGGAACAGGTGTTTGATCAAAAGTATGGGGAAATCACATGAACAGCAAACAATAGAAAATAACCGACAGTTAGTTGCTGAGTCTCAGCAAGTCAGTCTGCTCGTCCATTCCCCAACAACAGATAACTCAGCATGTCTGCCTGGTCGTCCATTCCTCACAACAGCCAACCCAGCAAGTCTGCATGCTCGTCCATTCCCCCACAACAGCCAACCCAGCAAGTCTGCATGCTCGTCCATTCCCCCACAACAGCCAACCCAGCAAGTCTGCATGCACGCCCATTCCCCCACAACAGCCAACCCAGCAAGTCTGCATGCTCGCCCATTCCCCCACAACAGCCAACCCAGCAAGTCTGCATGCTCGCCCATCCCCCACAACAGCCAACCCAGCAAGTCTGCATGCTCGCCCATTCCCCCACAACAGCCAACCCAGCAAGTCTGCATGCACGCCCATTCCCCCACAACAGCCAACCCAGCAAGTCTGCATGCTCGCCCATTCCCCCACAACAGCCAACCCAGCAAGTCTGCATGCTCGCCCATTCCCCCACAACAGCCAACCCAGCAAGTCTGCATGCTCGCCCATTCCCCCACAACAGCCAACCCAGCAAGTCTGCATGCTCGCCCATTCCCCACAACAGCCAACCCAGCAAGTCTGCATGCTCGCCCATTCCCCCACAACAGCCAACCCAGCAAGTCTGCATGCTCGCCCATTCCCCCATAACAGCCAACCCAGCAAGTCTGCATGCTCGCCCATTCCCCCACAACAGCCAACCCAGCAAGTCTGCATGCTCGCCCATTCCCCCACAACAGCCAACCTAGCAAGTCTGCATGCTCGTCCATCCCCCACAACAGCCAACCCAGCAAGTCTGATGCTCGCCCATTCCCCCACAACAGCCAACCCAGCAAGTCTGCATGCACGCCCATTCCCCCACAACAGCCAACCCAGCAAGTCTGCATGCTCGCTCATTCCCCCACAACAGCCAACCCAGCAAGTCTGCATGCTCGCCCATTCCCCACAACAGCCAACCCAGCAAGTCTGCATGCTCGCCCATTCCCCCACAACAGCCAACCCAGCAAGTCTGCATGCTCGCCCATTCCCCCACAACAGCCAACCCAGCAAGTCTGCATGCTCGCCCATTCTCCCACAACAGCCAACCCAGCAAGTCTGCATGCTCGCTCATTCCCCCACAACAGCCAACCCAGCAAGTCTGCATGCTCGCCCATTCCCCACAACAGCCAACCCAGCAAGTCTGCATGCTCGCCCATTCCCCCACAAAGCCAACCCAGCAAGTCTGCATGCTCGCCTATTCCCCACAACAGCCAACCCAGCAAGTCTGCATGCTCGCCCATTCCCTCACAACAGCCAACCCAGCAAGTCTGCATGCTCGCCCATTCCCTCACAACAGCCAACCCAGCAAGTCTGCATGCTCGCCCATTCCCCCACAACAGCCAACCCAGCAAGTCTGCATGCTCGCTCATTCCCCCACAACAGCCAACCCAGCAAGTCTGCATGCTCGCTCATTCCCCCACAACAGCCAACCCAGCAAGTCTGCATGCTCGCCCATTCCCCCACAACAGCCAACCCAGCAAGTCTGCATGCTCGCCCATTCCCCCACAACAGCCAACCCAGCAAGTCTGCATGCTCGCCCATTCCCCCACAACAGCCAACCCAGCAAGTCTGCATGCTCGCCCATTCCCTCACAACAGCCAACCCAGCAAGTCTGCATGCTCGCCCATTCCCCCACAACAGCCAACCCAGCAAGTCTGCATGCTCGCCCATTCCCCCACAACAGCCAACCCAGCAAGTCTGCATGCTCGCCCATTCCCCCACAACAGCCAAACCGGCAAGTCTGCATGCTCGCCCATTCCCCCACAACAGCCAAACCGGCTGCTCATTCATTCCCTTTTACACCCGAATAACGTAGCACAAGAATGAATTATACTTCAACCATCCTTGACCCCTTCATTGACCTCCAAACACTGCTTTCAAGGAAACCCAAGGAAGTGAAAGTCTACTAGTAGGCCCAAGTAAGTTAACTCTTTCTCACCGGTCCAACTCTTTACCACTAGAAAAAAAATGTTAACCCTTTAAAACCTAAACCATTTTGCTGGTTTATGTCGATAGTATATGGTTTGAAAGAAAATATTACCAATAAGACTGAGAAACATGGACACTGAAAAAGAGAACAGAGAAGACCATTTAGGCTCTTTATTTGTGGATCTATAGAGGAATGGGAAGAAATGCGTGCACAGAGAAAGAATCAAAGAAGTTGAAAATAAAGACAGAATTATTCAACACAAGTTAGAAAAGACAAATGACATTTTTTAGGACACAATGATACACACACACAAATTACATAAAGTCATCTTGGAGGGGAACATAAAGACAAACGAGGCAGAGGTAGACGAAGATAAAAGTGGACTGGAAATATTGAAGGATTGACACGAGAACCTGTGACAGTGAGTACTGGCAAGGTAAGAGGTAGATAGGAGAACCTGTGACAGTGAGTACGGGCAAGGTAAGAGGTAGATAGGAGAACCTGTGACAGTGAGTACGGGCAAGGTAAGAGGTAGATAGGATAACCTGTGACAGTGAGTGCGGGCAAGGTAAGAGGTAGATAGCAGAACCTGTGACAGTGAATACTGGCAAGGTAAGAGGTAGATAGGAAAACCTGTGACAGTGAATACTGGCAAGGTAAGAGGTAGATAGGAAAACCTGTGACAACGATTACTGGCAAGGTAAGAGGTAGATAAGAGAACCTGTGACAGCGATTACTGGCAAGGTAAGAGGTAGATGGGAGAACCTGTGACAGTGAGTACTGGCAAGGTAAGAGGTAGATGGGAGAACCTGTGACAGTGAGTACTGGCAAGGTAAGAGGTAGATGGGAGAACCTGTGACAGTGACTACAGCAAGGTAAGAGGTAGACAGGATTACCTGTGACAGCGAAAAAGCCATCAGAGCTCCCTCTCTACCGACTATAAAGTTCAAGTACAGCTTTTGGTTGCCGTGAAGTTTTGTCTCGGACCGAGAGATACCTCAGGCTCACCTAGATTTTGAAAATGTGTCCACACTAACCACTCAGCTATCTTATCTCCCATATGATAATGTGTCAACAAAAACCACCTAGCTATCCCATCTCTTTATGATAACGTGCTCACACTTTTCACCTCACTATCACATCTCCTATAGGATAATGTGTCCACACTAACCACCTAGCTATCACATCTCCCATATGATAATGTGTTCACTCTAACCATCTCGCTATCACGGCTCGCATCTGAAAATGTGTACCAGAGATTTTTCGTCTGAGAAAATAAAGCGGCCTAGGTTGATATTGACCATATTATTCATACAATATACCATTGGTCGTTGAAAGACACTAGCACCGCCCCTACCTTTGATGTCGTGAAGGGACATTTAGCTAACAGCAAGAAGATCAAAGCTTCAAATGATTTATCGATAATACAATATGGTAATTCTTTCTTCTTTCTATCTTCATGTGACTTTCAGAGTCGTGGGAATATATAATTTGTAATCTTTTGCTCATCTGTTGGCCTATATCTTGTTGTTATGTCTCTTATGGTTTCTAATATTCCATTAATTCATATTTTTCGTGGTCGGCCTTTGAGTCTCGTGTTCTGGAAACGTTTGTTAAAGGCTCGTTGTGTTGTCTTTTGATCTTTCTGCCTCATTACATGGCCAAATTATTTTATCTGTTATTTATTTATATATTTTATGGTGGGAATTATTACTAGTTTTTTTCTCATTTGTTCTTTTCTGACCTTATCTCTCAGGCTGTTTCCTGTCATTCATCTAACACATTACATCCAGTGAGTGGTTATTTTTCTTATTGTTTTTTTAGTCCGCAGTCCAGGTCTGGCATTGGTAGCACAACGTTGGGATGAAGATTGTATTGTAGAGTCCAGGTCTGGCATTGGTAGCACAACGTTGGGATGAAGATTGTATTGTAGAGTCCAGGTCTGGCATTGGTAGCACAACGTTGGGATGAAGATTGTATTGTAGAGTCCAGGTCTGGCATTGGTAGCACAACGTTGGGATGAAGATTGTATTGTAGAGTCCAGGTCTGGCATTGGTAGCACAACGTTGGGATGAAGATTGTATTGTAGAGTCCAGGTCTGGCGCTGGTAGCACAACGTTGGGATGAAGATTTGGTACAGTGCTTTTCTATTGGATTAATTTCTATGCATAAATTTAACCTCTATTGAGATGAAGTGTGTCAGACGAATGACAGGAAACATTCTGAGAGATAAGATCAGAAAGAAGAACTGAGAAAAAATCTAGGAATAACCCCCGTCATAGAATATATAAGGAAACAACAGATAAAATGGTTTGGCCACGTGACAAGGCAGGGTAATGAAAACACAACACAACACAACGAGCCTTCAATAAACGTTGTGAGAACACCAGACCCAAGGGTCGACCACGAAAAAGATGGATCGATGGAATATTAGAAACACTAGGAAACATAACAGCAGCAGTGGCAAACAGAAGAGAAAAAGATCGCAAATTATATCTCCCCTCGACGCTGAAAGGCAAATAAGGGAAGGAAAGAAGAAGAAGAAATAATTAAGCAATAATTAACTTTGTAACACTGACCCTATTGCTTTCCTTATAGCTAAACTTGTAGAGACAAACTATTAGGTTTCGACAACAGCCTTCATCAGGTTCACAAGAAATATTAATACAAACACGAACATACACTAACCTCAAAATTGCGGAACGAGGAAAAGTGGCCAGGACCTATGTAAGTCACATGATAAATAGTCAGCGAATCATAGGAGGAAGAGGTATATTTTACAACACTCAGAAAAAAATAACAAATAATCAACAATAGAAAAAAACAAAGAACAATATATGGTCCGAAGCAGGATCGAACCCGTACTCCTTGGCACTGCGCCTTGCCACGAGAAGCCGAACGTAGGGAACACGGCCAACTAAGCTAACTTAAAAAAAAAATAGCTATCGTGCTGATGTCTTTCACGCAGGTGTTCTCATGACTATAGCATAGGGTCAGGATCACAGCTCGGGAATAATTCTATTTCTGCACTTTACTATTATTAAATAGTCAATAGGGCAGGTAGGATCTCGAAGGCCAAATAGGAGCCAAACATAGTGAAAAAAGGGTCCATTGAGGATGAATGAAAGGAGGGGTCTCATAGGGTCACCATCATCATCAAGTACCGTGCGGCACTACATCAGCATCTTATTTTAGTTTAGTTTAGTTATTCTATTTTAGTTTAGTTTATTTTATTTTAGTTTAATTTAGTAGACAGGCCATCCTCACTGCACATCGAACAAGCCCATAAGTGCTCTGATCTCCGAACAATATCCCTCAATGTGTAGCGACTAACGGACACCGGTATTTTGTTCATTTATAAGCTTTCTTTGACTCCCTGCATATCGCTTCCAGCTCAGTGGGTAGTGAACTGGACTGCAAAGGACAATAGGTAGGGTTCGATCCCAACCAACGGCTTCCAGGTTCACCCAGCCTTAAATGGGTAACGGATTTTTTTCTGGAAAAGTAAAGCGGCACGGGCGTAATACCGACCATATTACCCCAGAAATCATGTGCCGAAGGTCTGTAAAAGTTATGTTCACTAACACCATATTCCCTATACGCCACTTGGCGTGACGGGGGCTTATCATCATCATCATCATCATCATCATCATCATCATCATCATCATCGAGTGCCTTCTCCGCAACGAAGGTTGACTACCATGGATCGCCATTCTACTCTGTTTCTTGCTTTGATGGTGCAGGCCGTCATAGATTGACATGTCCATCTTTTGATGTTACTCGTCCATGTTAGTCTTGGTCTGCCTCTTTTACCTTGTATTTTCCCTTCCAATATTACTTTTAGTAGGCTGTTGTGTCTTTTAACATGCCCCGAAAATGTCATTTGTCTTGTCTTAATTGTATTTAGTAGTTCTCTTTTTATTTTTAGTTGTTTTAAAACTTCATCGTTTGTTTTCTTTTTTTTTCCATCCAATTCTACCTATTCTTTTATAAATCCACATTTCAAAGGCTTCAATTTTCTGTTCTGTTTTCTTGTCTAATGTCCATGTTTCTGCACCATACAGGAATTCTGAGAAGATGTAACATTTTGCCATTCTTAGTTTCAGCCCTGCTGATATTTGTTTTGTTGTTAGTATATTTCTCATGGCATTAAAGTTACTTTTTGCCATACCTATTCTTTTGTTTATTTCAATTTTACATTTTCCATCACTGGTTATAGTATGTCCCAGGTAGTTGTAGCTCTGGACTGTCTCCAGATGTATTCCCTCAACTGTGATATTTAATTGTAGGTCTTGAGAATTTTCTTTGTTTATGATCATAGTTTTAGTCTTTTTGATATTCATTTCTAGTCCATATTTCTTGCTTGTCTTGTTTATTTCATTAAGTAATTGTTGTAGCTCCCGTGTGTTACCGGGGCCTCATTATGTGGGAAGTAAAGAATACACTGTGACCTTCCAGGCATATTTTTTGCTTGTTATGTTTATCACATTAAGCAATTGTTGTAGGTCTTTAGGATTTTCTGCTAGTAGAACAGTATCATCAACATATCTTAGGTTATTGATTATCTTTCCATTAATGTTTAGGCCTGGCATCTCTGAGATGTTTTTAAAGATTTGCTCAGTTGATATCGCTTCCGTCAGGTATCTGATCACCTTGCCAAGATATCCATGAAGTCTTTGCATGGCTGCAGATTCAGAATCATCATTGTATTCAAATTTTAGTTCAGCGTCCATGAGGACATTCAAAATATCATCGCGGTCATTTCCTCTCCCGCACTCCAAACCAGCCAAACTAGCAAATATGTCAGCACAATCATTACCTCTTATAATGAAGCAGCATTTTTTCAGACTATGCCTCCACGGAGACGCCGACCACTGCAGTCGAACCCAGAAGGTTGAGATCTTCCTGAGCACACTGAGTCACAGAGGTACACACATGTGTATAGGTGTGTCTGTATATTGCCCAATGCTCTAGTTCTCTACATCTGTTCTTGACTACCTCCTCCCCGCTCTCCCTGGCCATATATTAGTTTTGATTTACTTTGAGCTTCGAATTTTTGTTTCAAACTTTGTTAAGGTATTGATAGGAAACCGTGTTTCACAAATATTAATTATATATTTTTCTATTGGCTTTCTATTTCTTTGATATCGCTTGCAGGAGTGTTCGCGCATTGTGTTGATTCCAATCATATTGTGAAACTGACTCAATGCGAATGACTGCAAACAATTGGCGGGTTGGAAATATGAAGAGGAACTACCGGTTATGGGGTACACGCAGATTATGTTTGATGTGTGATATAAACAGCATTGCTCTTACAATAGCATGAAAAAGACAATAGATGTATAACACTGTAATGAACATTGCCATTATAGAGACATGGAAGAGAACTGGCATATGAAGAATATCTTGCATGAAGATGACATATCTCGGCCATATTAAAAGACACGGTGGTCTGAAAAGAACAATAATGGAAAGTATAGTTCCAGGGGAAAAAAATACAACAACAGTAGGCCACAGCCAAATAAAGTTTTATATTAAAATCAAGAAGAGGCTATTTCAAGACATCAAAGAGAATTTGACAACGGAAGAAGTGGGAGATCTGGTTAGAGACAGATGTTCTTTTAGAGGGGCTGCGATTAGAGTAAAGCGCTATGGGAGATCTGGTTAGAGACAGAGATTGCTTCAAAATGTCTGCGGTTATAATAACGCTCTTTGGGAGATCTGGTTAGAGACAGAGATTGCTTCAAAATGTCTGCGGTTATAATAACGCTCTTTGGGAGATCTGGTTAGAGACAGAGATTGCTTCAGACTAACTACGGTTAGAGCCATGCTCTATGGGAGATCTGGTTAGAGACAGAGATTGCATCAGAGTAGTTACGGTTAGAGCAATGCTCTATGGGAGATCTGGTTGGAGACAGAGATTGCTTGAGACTGACTACGGTTAGAGCAATGCTCTATGGGAGATCTGGTTAGAGACAGAGATTGCTTGAGACTGACTACGATTAGAGCAATGCTCTATGGGAGATCTGGTTAGAGACAGAGATTGCTTGAGACTGACTACGGTTAGAGCAATGCTCTATGGGAGATCTGGTTAGAGACAGAGATTGCTTGAGACTGACTACGGTTAGAGCAATGCTCTATGGGAGATCTGGTTAGAGACAGAGATTGCTTCAGACTGACTACGGTTAGAGCAATGCTCTATGGGAGATCTGGTTAGAGACAGAGATTGCTTCAGACTGACTACGATTAGAGCAGCATTACTGGAAGAGCTTGCTACTAGATAATTTATGTCACACGTGCAGCATGACGTCATAAACAGTGTTGTTATATTAGTTCACATCTACCTTATGCTTCAGTGCACAGTTCACGTGTAGAAACACAAGACGTGTCGCTGTTAACATTTTCACTTCTACAGATAGGCAACACGTAGAGAAAGTTATAATTCCAAAATGAATGTTACTTTTTTGTGTAGACAATAAAAGAAAGCTACAAAATACTTATACATAGAACCAATTCTGATCTATGGAAGCGAATCATGGACAGTAGACAAATAAATGAAAAGACGATTAGAGGCCACGGAGATGAGATTTCTCAGAAGAATGTTGAAAGTTCCCTGGACAGCTAAAAAGACCAACGAGGAAATTCTCAAAGAGGCCAACACAAAAATGGAGCTTCTAAAAAACATCAGAATGAAACAATCAATATTTTTCGGGCACATCATGAGAAGAGGAACGTTGGAATACTTGGTTACAACTGGCAAAATAAAAGGAACGAGAGAACGCGAACGACAAAGAGAGAAAATACTGGATAGCTTAGTGTCATGGAATGGAAAACAGTCAACAACAGAACTGATACGATGCACTGTAGATAGAAGATTGTGGAAGGACATGATCGTCTACTCCAACCGGTATGGCACATGATGATGATGACAAAATACTTCTCATTATTATATTATAATGGATATTTCCGTCATATAGACAATAAAAGGGCTACACGTACCACATACTATAATAAACACTTCTACTGACAACTAGAAGACTACGCGTGCTACATGCTATTGTGAACACTTCTGTTATGCAGACACTGAAGAGACTACACGCACCGCAAGTTAAACATACACATTGTAATGATGATACAACAAGCTATGATTAATATTTTATTTGTATAGACAAGAATAATATAAGCAATTTATTTTAATCAACACATAACTGGAATACTAAAGTATGTAAGCAACATATATCGCACATAACTGGTATATAGAGTATGCAAGCAACATATATCGCACATAACTGGTATATAAATTATGCAAGCAACATATATCGCACATAACTGGTATATAGAGTATGTAAGCAACATATATCGCACATAACTGGTATACAGATTATGCAAGCAACATATATCGCACATAACTGGTATAAAAATTATGCAAGCAACATATATCGCACATAACTGGTATATAAATTATGCAAGCAACATATATCGCACATAACTGGTATATAAATTATGCAAGCAACATATATCGCACATAACTGGTATACAGAGTATGCAAGCAACATATATCGCACATAACTGGATTATAAAGTATGCAAGGAACCTATATGACACATAATTGGTATATAGAGTACACAAGCAACATATATCGCACATAACTGATATATAGAGTACGCAAGCAATATATATCGCACACTATGACGAACATTATCCTTACAATGTATATGTCAATAATATGATAGAGCGGTTAACAAATGGAATCCTGAGAGCTGCTAAAGAATCCATTCCTAGAGGAGCAAGAAGAAACTACAAGCCATACTGGAGCATGGAAATACAAAGACTAGAAGAGGAACTGGACTCTGCCAGAGAACTAGCTGTAACATCACACAGCACAGAGAGCAACATTGTCTACAAAGCAGCCTCGGCCAAATACAAACGTGAGGTCATGATATCAGCAAGACAGAGCTGGATAGGCAAAACAGAGAGCCTTAATCTAGACAAAAATGGTCATAAACTATGGAAACTTGCGAAATCTCTGAACGACGAAAACAACTGCCGACCCCCAATATCATTAACACACAATCAGAACATCCTCACAAGCAAAAGGGCAGCAAATTTACTGATAGAAACTTACAAAAACATTAGTAGAATAAACATTCCAATAGACAAACAGAAAGCTGCAAGACTGGAAAACCAAAATGCAAAACGCATGCCTTCAGCACCAGAAGAGCATCAGACGACCACCTTTACTCCAACTGAATTAGATGTTGCCCTCAAAGGATTGAAGCTCAAAAGTTCCCCTGGTAAAGATGGAATCTCCAACGAAATGCTCCTAAACCTGGGACAGAAAGCCAAGGGCCAGCTTCTAAGGATAATAAATGCTAGCTGGAAGAGAGATCATGTGCCGGCAATCTGGAAAGAAGCTATTATGGTGCCCATCCTCAAGTGTGGAAAAGACCCACTAGACCCAAGTAGCTATAGACCAATTAGCCTACTGAGCTAGCTGCCTGAGTAAACTCATGGAAAGGCTGGTTAACAGAAGACGTATGTGGCATTTGGAGGCAAAACAACAAATCGTACCACAACAAAGCGGCTTCCGTCAGCACAGATCAACTGAAGACCTGGTCACCTACATTGCACAGGAAATAGAGGATGTTCTACAAGAAAAGAAACACACACTGGCAGTGTGGGTCGACATGGAGAAGGCTTTTGATAGGGTATGGCGAGAGGGTTTAAAGAACAAGCTTTTTAGATTTGGCATCCAGGGTCGTTTATTCTATTGGGTCTCTCAATACCTTCAGGATAGAACGGCCAGAGTACAAGTTCAAGTTCAAGGTCAACTAAGTAAGAAGGTCTCTACCGAACAAGGTGTCCTACAAGGCAGATTTTTGTCCCCAATACTCTTTTTAATTTTCATAAATGACATCGTAATGGACATTCAACCCAGAATATACTCAGTAATATACGCAGATGATCTGGCGTTATGGGCTCGTGAGGAAAGTATGTCGGTGGCTGGACCCAGGATGCAAGATACCCTAGGTGAACTTGAAAAATGGACGAACTCCTGGTTCTTACCAATTAACGAAAAAAAAAACTACATTTACAATTTTCAGCCTATCAAGAAACACACTCTCTGCAAACTTGAAGATAAAAGACCATACACTCCCTATTGACCAAAACCCAACATATCTTGACGTCACCATGAATCGCAGAATGACTTGGAAAAATCAGATAGACAGAGCAAGGAAAAAAGCCAGAAAGCGAACAAATATTATGAAGAAATTGACAGGAACGGACTGGGGGGCAGACAGCAATATCTTGAAAAGACTATATGTAGGAAGGGTCAGACCAGTCCTAGAGTATGGAGTCACAGCCTGGGCTATGGCTTCCAAATCACACCTTAGCAAAATTAACAGAACACAGAACCAAGCTGCCCGTATCATCACTGGTGCTATGAAATCTACACCTATCAAGACTCTAGAAACAGTAACAGGTTTACAACCCTTAGATGACAGACGAGTCACTAAAGTATTGCAACAAGCGGAGAAATATAGAAGGCTCCTTAGATGACAGACGGGTCACTAAAGTATTGCAACAAGCGGAGAAATATAGAAGGCTCCTTAGATGACAGACGGGTCACTAAAGTATTGCAACAAGCGGAGAAATATAGAAGGCTCCTTAGATGACAGACGGGTCACTAAAGTATTGCAACAAGCGGAGAAATATAGAAGGCTCCTTAGATGACAGACGAGTCACTAAAGTATTACAACAAGCGGAGAAATATAGAAGGCTCCTTAGATGACTGACGGGTCACTAAAGTATTGCAACAAGTGGAGAAATATAGAAGGCTCCTTAGATGACAGACGGGTCACTAAAGTATTGCAACAAGCGGAGAAATATAGAAGGCTCCTTAGATGACAGACGGGTCACTAAAGTATTGCAACAAGCGGAGAAATATAGAAGGTTCCTTAGATGACAGACAGGTCACTAAAGTATTACAACAAGCAGAGAAATATAGAAGGCTCCTTAGATAACAGACGGGTCACTAAAGTATTGCAACAAGTGGAGAAATATAGAAGGCTCCTTAGATGACAGACGGGTCACTAAAGTATTGCAACAAGCGGAGAAATATAGAAGGTTCCTTAGATGACAGACGGGTCACTAAAGTATTGCAACAAGTGGAGAAATATAGAAGGCTCCTTAGATGACAGACGGGTCACTAAAGTATTGCAACAAGCGGAGAAATATAGAAGGTT
Organism: Megaustenia siamemsis; assembly: GCA_032433765.1. Lineage (NCBI taxonomy): Eukaryota > Metazoa > Mollusca > Gastropoda > Stylommatophora > Ariophantidae > Megaustenia > Megaustenia siamemsis. The sequence goes on from JAVIAB010000102.1 coordinate 17,648,606, forward strand.
CCTTAGATGACAGACGGGTCACTAAAGTATTACAACAAGCGGAGAAATATAGAAGGTTCCTTAGATGACAGACGGGTCACTAAAGTATTGCAACAAGTGGAGAAATATAGAAGGCTCCTTAGATGACAGACGGGTCACTAAAGTATTGCAACAAGCGGAGAAATATAGAAGGCTCCTTAGATGACAGACGGGTCACTAAAGTATTGCAACAAACAGAGAAATATAGAAGGTTCCTTAGATGACTGACGGGTCACTAAAGTATTGCAACAAGCGGAGAAATATAGAAGGCTCCTTAGATGACTGACGGGTCACTAAAGTATTACAACAAGCGGAGAAATATAGAAGGTTCCTTAGATGACTGACGGGTCACTAAAGTATTGCAACAAGCGGAGAAATATAGAAGGCTCCTTAGATGACAGACGAGTCACTAAAGTATTGCAACAAGCGGAGAAATATAGAAGGTTCCTTAGATGACAGACGGGTCACTAAAGTATTGCAACAAGCGGAGAAATATAGAAGGTTCCTTAGATGACAGACGGGTCACTAAAGTATTGCAACAAGCGGAGAAATATAGAAGGCTCCTTAGATGACAGACGAGTCACTAAAGTATTGCAACAAGCGGAGAAATATAGAAGGCTCCTTAGATGACAGACGGGTCACTAAAGTATTGCAACAAGCGGAGAAATATAGAAGGTTCCTTAGATGACAGACCGGTCACTAAAGTATTGCAACAAGTGGAGAAATATAGAAGGCTCCTTAGATGACAGACGGGTCACTAAAGTATTGCAACAAGCGGAGAAATATAGAAGGTTCCTTAGATGACTGACCGGTCACTAAAGTATTACAACAAGCGGAGAAATATAGAAGGTTCCTTAGATGACAGACCGGTCACTAAAGTATTGCAACAAGCGGAGAAATATAGAAGGTTCCTTAGATGACAGACCGGTCACTAAAGTATTGCAACAAGCGGAGAAATATAGAAGGTTCCTTAGATGACTGACCGGTCACTAAAGTATTACAACAAGCGGAGAAATATAGAAGGTTCCTTAGATGACAGACGGGTCACTAAAGTATTGCAACAAGCGGAGAAATATAGAAGGTTCCTTAGATGACAGACCGGTCACTAAAGTATTGCAACAAGCGGAGAAATATAGAAGGTTCCTTAGATGACAGACGAGTCACTAAAGTATTGCAACAAGCGGAGAAATATAGAAGGCTCCTTAGATGACAGACGAGTCACTAAAGTATTGCAACAAGCGGAGAAATATAGAAGGTTCCTTAGATGACAGACGGGTCACTAAAGTATTGCAACAAGCGGAGAAATATAGAAGGCTCCTTAGCCACCCCCTGCACCAAAGAATATCTGGTTCCGGAATTGAACGACTAAAGAGGAGCAACTTCGCTGCAATTGCCAATGAACTAACTACTGGAGACACAGTACTTTCCCAAACAATATCGAAACCCTTGGGCCCATCTGATATGTCTCCTCATGGAAATTATAAAATACCAGAACTTTAAAGAAAATATAACAGGAATCATGAAAAAAGGCACCCAATCAGACACAGAAAGAAAATACGTAGCAGAAAAACACATACACGATACCTACCCCAAGGACTCTTGGTCCCACATACACAGATGGCTCTGCTACAAATGCCACCAGAAACGGAGGGGGAGGTGTGTTCTTGACGCTGAATAATCAGGACGAGATCACCAAGTCAATAGGAGCTACTGGAAAATTCTCAAACAACTTTAAAGCAGAAACTGAGGCCATCAGAGATGCTGCAACACTGGCTACTCAACACAACAATAACATACACAATAAATTGGTGATTCTGACTGATGCACTGTCAGTATTATCAGCTATAAAAAGCCCCAAGAACAATGAACTAGATGACTTGAGAACGACCCTGGACCAACTATGCAATAACTTCCAGAGAGTAGTCATTCAGTGGATACCATCACACTGTAATATACACTGGAACGAACGCGCAGACAAATTAGCTAAAGAGGGAGGGGGATTACCGCAAGAGAACATCCGCTCAGTTATGATGAAGCCAAATCCATCCTCAAGGGTCAGTTCCCTGAAAAATGGAAACGAGAACACCCAAAGTATAACGAGAGTGACAGATACCACCAACTATCAAGGAGGGATCAAGTCATCATACTTCGCCTACGCACTGGTCACAATAGAATAAGAAATCACATGTTCACCAAATTCAAAATAGGAACAGCCATCCTATGCCACTGTACACTGGACAATATGACTACAAAACATGTTCTACAGGATTGCCCCCTGTATACAGACCTGAGAAGAGCAATGTGGTCCACACGCACCTCCCTGGAAGAAAAACTATATGGGGCAATCGATTCTCTTAAACAGACAGCTGACTTCATGAGAGAGTCTGGATTGAGTCTTGATCGCAGAGAGAGAGAGAGAGAGAGAGAGAGAGAGAGAGAGAGAGATGCTTACAAGAACTGTTAAAGAGATAACAAGTGTGTTATGATATAACGAAGATGTCCAGTGCGAAGACAGTAAGAAGAAGACATATATAACATTCTTTAATGTTCATGTCCCTTACATTGACAGCAAGTCTACCACACGCTATAATGAACATTTGATTTACAATGACAATAAGAGAGAGTAAAAAAAGTAAAGCGCCCCCCTCATACCAAGTGGCGTATAGGGAATATGGTGTTAGTGACCATAAATTTTACAGACCTTCAGCATGTGATTTTTTGGGTAATGTGGTCGGTATTACGCCCTTGCCGCTTTACTTTCCCAGAAAAAAATCCGGTACCCACTTAAGGCTGGGTGAACCGGACCCCCGTCGGTTGAGATCGAACCCTACCTCTTGGAAGAGGGCCACGCGTATATTATGCTTATTTTTTTTTAAACATTTCCCATGTATAGACAATATGAAGGGAACACGCACACCATGCTATCATATTACAGGGAATATATTCATAGCACGAACAATACGGGTTTACGTACTGCCTACTATATTATAATGATAAATGCATAATTTAATTTTACTGACAATGAAAAGGACACACGTACAACATGATATAACGAATGTATCACTCAGTAAGTTAGCTACACGTACAACATGCTTTAATGGTATATCATGTGAACACACATTATGAAGGGCACACCGACCGCACGATATAATGAACATTTAACTTAAAGTACAGTAAGTAGGCTACACGTACTGCATGCTATAATGAACATTTAACTTAAAGTACAGTAAGTAGGCTACACGTACTGCATGCTATAATGAACATTCCGTGTGTAATGATAATATGAAGGACACACGTACGGCATGTTATAATGAACATTTCCCGTGCACAGACACTATAAAGGAAACACGTAGCACATGCTATAATGAGCATTCCTGGTGTATAATCATTATGAAGGACACACGTACCACATGCTATAACGAACATTTTCCTTAAATGTACACTAAGCAGGCTACACGTACCACATGCTATAATGACTATTCCTAGTGTACAGATAATATGAAGGACACACGTATCACATGCTATAATAAACATTTCCCTTGTGTAGACAATATGAAGGACACACGTACCGTATGCTATAATAAACATTTCCCGTGTACAGATAATATGAAGGGCACACGTACCGCATGCTATAATAAATATTTCACTTGTACAAACAATATGAATTACACACGTACCGCATGCTATAATAAACATTTCCCGTGTACAGACAATATGAAGGACACACGTACCGCATGCTATAATAAACATTTCACTTGTACAAACAATATGAATGACACACGTACCACATGCTATAATAAACATTTCTCGTGTACAGACAATATGAAGGACACACGTACCGCATGCTATAATAAACATTTCACTTGTACAAACAATATGAATGACACACGTACCGCATGCTATAATAAACATTTCCCGTGTACAGACAATATGAAGGACACACGTACCGCATGCTATAATAAACATTTCACTTGTACAAACAATATGAATGACACACGTACCGCATGCTATAATAAACATTTCCCGTGTACAGACAATATGAAGGACACACGTACCGCATGCTATAATAAACATTTCATTTGTACAAACAATATGAATGACACACGTGCCGCATGCTATAATAAACATTTCCCGTGTACAGGCAATATGAAGGACACACGTACCGCATGCTATAATAAACATTTCCCTTAAATGTACAGTAAGAAGGCTAGACATACCGCATGCTATAAAGAACACGACCCTGGTTGTACAAGTGCATGTATTTATTCGGCACGGTGACGTCATGGAAAGCCCCCTTCTTTTCGTTCCGGAAGTAGACATCTGGTATCCAGACCATGTCCATCATTTTGGTATCAACCTCCAGCCTGGACGAATTATTTAAGTGCGTGAAAGTTAACCTTCTGTCATCCCAATCCAAAATGAGGTAGACTTCCACAGAATAGTCCTAGAACAGACAAAATTAATTCATTTTTTTTACTGCTTTATATTCGGTGTTTACCAACAAAGCTGAATTGCCATGACCAGATTTAGTTGTGAAGTGATGAATCTTAAAATGGGTTCTTGTACAATGCGTATGTTTTCAACAATGCTGTTTAATGAATTATGAAAAATAATAACATTGAAAAGCTGAGATTTCAATCTTTGCTGAAATGTTCGTCTTTCGTTGAAGAAGTGTCAACTTTCTTGAGAATCATCCGGGTATTTTTTTTCTTCAGCCATTTGCCTGGAGTGGGAAGACATGAAATTGGATTGGATAATTGAATCAATGACGTAATATCCAGTTGAAGTTGAACAGATGACCATGGTGAGGCACCAGAAGTCTGTATCGGAAATGTTTCTCTAAGTTGTTTTCTCATCTGTTTCAGATCTGTATCGGAAATGTTTTCTGATCTGTTTCAGATCAATTTGGCCCGAATTGTTTAGAAAAAAGAAAATAAACGTTTAGTGAACTGTTTATGAAAATGCTTCCGGCGTTGTTTCTTACCCCACAGAATGAAGAATTAATGACCAGACATATTGTACCCAGAGCTACTATTTCTGTTAGTTCTTTAGTCTTGATAAAACTGGACTCGAAATTCAGATTCAAACTAAATTTATTATCGAGATTTTTCAAAACCGCTCACATTCATGAGAAACAGTAGAAACAAATTTTCTCTCGCAAAAAAAAAATAAATAAAAAAATAAAAATCTTAACTAACAGCTCGGAACTTAAAAAAAAAGAACAATGAAAAACGAATTAACTTCGCTTTAAATACGAACTTTGACTAGAAAGATAGTAGCGAACTGACTCAACATTCCAAAATCACATTATTTTACCGTTAACTGTGATGGCATGCATCTCTCTATTACTAACGTGTCACAAACACTAAACATTCTTCCTTTAACTTCACACAATTATTAAACTTTCTTCCATTAATTTTCAACAATTATTAAACTTTCTTCCATTAACTTCACACAATTACTAAACATTCTTCCATTAACTTCACACAATTACTAAACATTCTTCCATTAACTTCACACAATTACTAAACATTCTTCCATTAACTTCACACAATTATTAAACTTTCTTCCATTAACTTCACACAATTATTAAACCTTCTTCTATTAACTTTTCACAATTATTAAACTTTCTTCCATTAACTTTCCACAATTATTAAACTTTCTTCCATTAACTTCACACAATTATTATATTTTCTTCTACTAACTTCACATAATTATTAAATGTTCTTTCATTCTTCATCTTCTACCTTTGAGCTCCCCGTGGAGCATAGGTCTTCAACAAACACTTCCCAAGCAATTCCATTTCTTGCTATTCATTTAAGATCATTCCTTGTCTTCCCCATCATCTTCATCTCTGCTTCCATCTGTCTTCTCCAAGAATATTTTGGTCTTCCTCTTTGTTGTTTTCCTTAGGGACTCCAAAAAGGGCCTGTTGTGTTATACTCTCAGTTGGCTTCCGCAGTGTGTGTCCTATCCAGAGCCATCTTTTTCGCTGTATCTCTTTATCCACTGGTATTTGACTGATACATTTCCATAATTCTATGTTAGTGATTTTGTCCTGCCATTTCCATCCTTTTATTCTGCGTAATCATCCATTAATGAAAGTCTGTATCTTCATGATTGTCATTTTTGTTGTTCTCCATGTTTCACGGCCAAATAATAGGACCCACTTAACATTTGAGTTGAACATTTCATTTTTGTATTTATCGTCATTTCTTTGGATTTCCATGTGTTTTCATTCCAACGTAAGCTCCTCTTGCTTTTGATATCCTTATTTTGGTATCCTTCTCTGTTCTTCCCAGGTTTGTCTATATTACTGCCCAGAAATATGTAAGATTGTACGTCTAGTAGAGATATTTCATTTATTATTTGGTTATTGCCAACTGCATTTCTTCTTCTATCTTTCTTCTATCCTTCCTCTATTGCCGTTGGCGTCGAGGGGAGATACAATCTGCGATTCTTTGCTCTTCTGTTGGCCTCTTCTAGTGTTATCCCTCCTAGTGACTCTAGTATTCCCTTTATCCATCTATTTTTCGGTCTTCCTCTAACTATGGCGTTTTCGTAGAGTTTGTTTATGACTCTTTGAGTCATTGTTAGTTAAATGCCAACTGCATTAATTTCCATAATTTTGGTCTTTTCGCTATTTATTTTCAGTACCAGATGTTGTGATCTCTCATTTAAGTATATATTCTCTTTCGTCAACACCACACAATTATTAATCTTTCTCTCATTTACTTTAAATAATTATTTAACTTTCTTCTATTAACTTTCCACAATTATTTAACTTTCTTCCATTAACTTTCCACATTTATTAAACTTCCTTCTATTAACTTTCTACAATTATTAAACTTTCTTCCATTAACTTTCCACAATTATTAAACTTTCTTCCATTAACTTTCCACATTTATTAAACTTTCTTCCATTAACTTTCCACATTTATTAAACTTTCTTCCAATAACTTTCACATTTATTAAACTTTATTCCACTAACTTTCCACAATTATTAAACTTTCTTCCACTAACTTTCCACATTTATTAAACTTTCTCCCATTAACTTTCCACAATTATTAAACTTTCTTCCATTAACTTTCCACAATTATTAAACTTTCTCCCATTAACTTTCCACAATTATTAAACTTTCTTCCATTAACTTGCCACATTTATGAAACTTTCTTCAAATAACTTCCACATTAATTAAACTTTCTTCCATTAACTTTCCACATTTATTAAACTTTCTTCCAATAACTTTCACATTTATTAAACTTTATTCCATTAACTTTCCACAATTATTAAACTTTCTTCCACTAACTTTCCACATTTATTAAACTTTCTCCCATTAACTTTCCACATTTATTAAACTTTCTTCCATTAACTTTCCACATTTATTAAACTTTCTTCCATTAACTTTCCACATTTATTAAACTTTCTTCCATTAACTTTCCACATTTATTAAACTTTCTTCCATTAACTTCACACAAACATAATCTAAACAAATTACAAAATATTATGCGTTTTTTATTAATAATTTGTGAAAAATAAATTATTTCTAGAATTAACTTTAAATTTTCAACAAGACATCTCGGACAGATTATACTATTAGTAGCGAGCAGATCATAGTTAGTAATCTTTGTATAACTTACCTTGACAAGAGATAATCTTTCTTTAACTTACTTTTCATAACCAGTAATCTTTCTATTGCAAATATGGACATCATTCCATCATCACTTAGTTCCCACATTTACACAAACAATGAGTTTTTTTAAATCACACAATTCTCACAAACAATAACCTTACAGTCACTCAGTTCTCACTAACAATAACCTTCAAGTCTCACAAACAATAACCTTCAATTCTCACAAACAATAACCTTCAATTCCCACTAAAAATAACCTTCAATTCTCACAAACAATAACCTTCAATTCCCACTAAAAATAACCTTCAATTCTCACAAACAATAACCTTCAATTCCCACTAAAAATAACCTTCAAGTCTCACAAACAATAACCTTCAATTCTCACAAACAATAACCTTCCTGCCACTCAAGTCTCACAAACAATAACCTTCAATTCTCACAAACAATAACCTTAAATTCCCACAAACAATAACTTTCAAATCTCACAAACAATAACGTCAATTCTCACAAACAATAACCATCAAGTCTCACAAACAATAACATTCAATTCCCACAAACAATAACCTTCAATTCCCACAAACAATAACCTTCAATTCCCACAAACAATAACCTTCAATTCTCACAAACAATAACCTTCAAGACTCACAAACAATAACCATCAAGTCTCACAAACAATAACCTTCAATTCCCACAAACAATAACCTTCAATTCCCACAAACAGTAACCTTCAATTCTCACAAACAATAACCTTCAATTCTCACAAACAATAACCTTCAAGTCTCACAAACAATAACCTTCAATTCTCACAAACAATAACCTTCAATTCCCACAAACAATAACCTTCAATTCTCACAAACAATAACCTTCAAGTCCCACAAACAATAACCTTCCTGCCACTCAAGTCCCACAAACAATAACCTTCAATTCTCACAAACAATAACCTTCAAGACTCACAAACAATAACCATCAAGTCTCACAAACAATAACCTTCAATTCCCACAAACAATAACCTTCAATTCCCACAAACAGTAACCTTCAATTCTCACAAACAATAACCTTCAATTCTCACAAACAATAACCTTCAAGTCTCACAAACAATAACCTTCAATTCTCACAAACAATAACCTTCAATTCCCACAAACAATAACCTTCAATTCTCACAAACAATAACCTTCAAGTCCCACAAACAATAACCTTCCTGCCACTCAAGTCTCACAAACAATAACCTTCAATTCTCACAAACAATAACCTTCAATTCCCACAAACAATAACCTTCAATTCTCACAAACAATAACCTTCAAGTCCCACAAACAATAACCTTCCTGCCACTCAAGTCTCACAAACAATAACCTTCAAGTCTCACAAAAAATAATATTCAGTTCTCACAAACAATAACCTTCAATTCTCACAAACAATAACCTTCAATTCTCACAAACAATAACCTTCCTGCCACTCAAGTCTCACAAATAATAACCTTCAAGTCTCACAAATAATGACCATCAATTCTCACAAACAATAACCTTCAATTCTCACAAACAATAACCTTCAATTCCCACAAACAATAACCTTCAAGTCTCACAAATAATGACCTTCAATTCTCACAAACAATAACCTTCAATTCCCACAAACAATAACCTTCAATTCTCACAAAAAATAACCTTCCTGCCACTCAAGTCTCACAAATAATAACCTTCAAGTCTCACAAATAATGACCTTCAATTCTCACAAACAATAACCTTCAATTCTCACAAACAATAACCTTCCTGCCACTCAAGTCTCACAAATAATAACCTTCAAGTCTCACAAATAATAACCTTCAATTCTCACAAACAATAACCTTCAATTCTCACAAACAATAACCTTCCTGCCACTCAAGTCTCACAAATAATAACCTTCAAGTCTCACAAATAATGACCATCAATTCTCACAAACAATAACCTTCAATTCTCACAAACAATAACCTTCAATTCCCACAAACAATAACCTTCAAGTCTCACAAATAATGACCTTCAATTCTCACAAACAATAACCTTCAATTCCCACAAACAATAACCTTCAATTCTCACAAAAAATAACCTTCCTGCCACTCAAGTCTCACAAATAATAACCTTCAAGTCTCACAAATAATGACCTTCAATTCTCACAAACAATGACTTTCAATTCTCACAAACAATAACCTTCAATTCTCACAAACAATAACCTTCAATTCTCACAAACAATAACCTTCCTGCCACTCAAGTCTCACAAATAATAACCTTCAAGTCTCACAAATAATAACCTTCAATTCTCACAAACAATAACCTTCAATTCTCACAAACAATAACCTTCAATTCCCACAAACAATAACCTTCAATTCTCACAAACAATAACCATCAATTCTCACAAACAATAACCTTCTATTCCCACAAACAAAAACCTTCAATTCTCACAAACAATAACCTTCAATTCTCACAAACAATAACCTTCAATTCCCACAAACAAAAACCTTCAATTCCCACAAACAATAACTTTCAATTCTCACAAACAATAACTTTCAATTCCCACAAACAATAACCTTCAATTCCCACAAACAATAACCTTCAATTCTCACAAACAATAACCGTCCTGCCAATCAAGTCTCACAAACAATAACCTTCAATTCTCACAAACAATTACCTTCAATTCTCACAAACAATAACCGTCAATTCTCACAAACAATAACCTTCCTGTCACTCAATTCTCACAAACAATAACCTTCAATTCTCACAAATAATAACCTTCAATTCTCACAAACAATAACCTTCAATTCTCACAAACAATAACCTTCAATTCTCACAAACAATAACCTTCAATTCTCACAAACAATAACATTTAATTCTCACAAACAATAACCTTCAATTCTCACAAACAATAAACTGCAAGTCTCACAAACAATAACCTTCAATTCCCAAAAAACAATAACCTTCAAGTCTCACAAACAATAACCTGCAAGTCTCACAAACAATAACCTTCAATTCTCACAAACAATAACATTCAATTCTCACAAACAATAACATTCGATTCTCACAAACAATAACCTTCAAGTCTCACAAACAATAACATTCAAGTCTCACAAACAATAACCTTCTATTCTCACAAACAATAACATTCAATTCTCACAAACAATAACATTCAATTCTCACAAACAATAACCTTCAATTTTCACAAACAATAACCTTCAATTCTCACAAACAATAACATTCAATTCTCACAAACAATAACCTTCAAGTCTCACAAACAATAACCTGCAAGTCTCACAAACAATAACCTGCAAGTCTCACAAACAATAACATTCAATTCTCACAAACAATAACCTTCAATTCTCACAAACAATAACCTTCAAGTCTCACAAACAATAACCTTCAATTCTCACAAACAATAACCTTCAATTCCCACTAAAAATAACCTTCAAGTCTCACAAACAATAACCTTCAATTCTCACAAACAATAACCTTCCTGCCACTCAAGTCTCACAAACAATAACCGTCAATTCTCACAAACAATAACCTTAAATTCCCACAAACAATAACTTTCAATTCTCACAAACAATAACCATCAAGTCTCACAAACAATAACCTTCAATTCCCACAAACAATAACCTTCAATTCTCACAAACAATAACCATCAAGTCTCACAAACAATAACATTCAATTCCCACAAACAATAACCTTCAATTCCCACAAACAATAACCTTCAATTCCCACAAACAATAACCTTCAATTCTCACAAACAATAACCTTCAAGACTCACAAACAATAACCATCAAGTCTCACAAACAATAACCTTCAATTCCCACAAACAATAACCTTCAATTCCCACAAACAGTAACCTTCAACTCTCACAAACAATAACCTTCAATTCTCACAAACAATAACCTTCAAGTCTCACAAACAATAACCTTCAATTCTCACAAACAATAACCTTCAATTCCCACAAACAATAACCTTCAATTCTCACAAACAATAACCTTCAAGTCCCACAAACAATAACCTTCCTGCCACTCAAGTCCCACAAACAATAACCTTCAATTCTCACAAACAATAACCTTCAAGACTCACAAACAATAACCATCAAGTCTCACAAACAATAACCTTCAATTCCCACAAACAATAACCTTCAATTCCCACAAACAGTAACCTTCAATTCTCACAAACAATAACCTTCAATTCTCACAAACAATAACCTTCAAGTCTCACAAACAATAACCTTCAATTCTCACAAACAATAACCTTCAATTCCCACAAACAATAACCTTCAATTCTCACAAACAATAACCTTCAAGTCCCACAAACAATAACCTTCCTGCCACTCAAGTCTCACAAACAATAACCTTCAATTCTCACAAACAATAACCTTCAATTCCCACAAACAATAACCTTCAATTCTCACAAACAATAACCTTCAAGTCCCACAAACAATAACCTTCCTGCCACTCAAGTCTCACAAACAATAACCTTCAAGTCTCACAAAAAATAACATTCAGTTCTCACAAACAATAACCTTCAATCCTCACAAACAATAACCTTCAATTCTCACAAACAATAACCTTCCTGCCACTCAAGTCTCACAAATAATAACCTTCAAGTCTCACAAATAATGACCATCAATTCTCACAAACAATAACCTTCAATTCTCACAAACAATAACCTTCAATTCCCACAAACAATAACCTTCAAGTCTCACAAATAATGACCTTCAATTCTTACAAACAATAACCTTCAATTCCCACAAACAATAACCTTCAATTCTCACAAAAAATAACCTTCCTGCCACTCAAGTCTCACAAATAATAACCTTCAAGTCTCACAAATAATGACCTTCAATTCTCACAAACAATGACTTTCAATTCTCACAAACAATAACCTTCAATTCTCACAAACAATAACCTTCAATTCTCACAAACAATAACCTTCCTGCCACTCAAGTCTCACAAATAATAACCTTCAAGTCTCACAAATAATAACCTTCAATTCTCACAAACAATAACCTTCAATTCTCACAAACAATAACCTTCCTGCCACTCAAGTCTCACAAATAATAACCTTCAAGTCTCACAAATAATGACCATCAATTCTCACAAACAATAACCTTCAATTCTCACAAACAATAACCTTCAATTCCCACAAACAATAACCTTCAAGTCTCACAAATAATGACCTTCAACTCTCACAAACAATAACCTTCAATTCCCACAAACAATAACCTTCAATTCTCACAAAAAATAACCTTCCTGCCACTCAAGTCTCACAAATAATAACCTTCAAGTCTCACAAATAATGACCTTCAATTCTCACAAACAATGACTTTCAATTCTCACAAACAATAACCTTCAATTCTCACAAACAATAACCTTCAATTCTCACAAACAATAACCTTCCTGCCACTCAAGTCTCACAAATAATAACCTTCAAGTCTCACAAATAATAACCTTCAATTCTCACAAACAATAACCTTCAATTCCCACAAACAATAACCTTCAATTCTCACAAACAATAACCTTCAGTTCTCACAAACAATAACCTTCTATTCCCACAAACAAAAACCTTCAATTCTCACAAACAATAACCTTCAATTCTCACAAACAATAACCTTCAATTCCCACAAACAAAAACCTTCAATTCCCACGAACAATAACTTTCAATTCTCACAAACAATAACTTTCAATTCCCACAAACAATATCCTTCAATTCCCACAAACAATAACCTTCAATTCTCACAAACAATAACCGTCCTGCCAATCAAGTCTCACAAACAATAACCTTCAATTCTCACAAACAATTACCTTCAATTCTCACAAACAATAACCGTCAATTCTCACAAACAATAACCTTCCTGTCACTCAATTCTCACAAACAATAACCTTCAATTCTCACAAATAATAACCTTCAATTCTCACAAACAATAACCTTCAATTCTCACAAACAATAACCTTCAATTCTCACAAACAATAACATTTAATTCTCACAAACAATAACCTTCAATTCTCACAAACAATAAACTGCAAGTCTCACAAACAATAACCTTCAATTCCCACAAACAATAACCTTCAAGTCTCACAAACAATAACCTGCAAGTCTCACAAACAATAACCTTCAATTCTCACAAACAATAACATTCAATTCTCACAAACAATAACATTCGATTCTCACAAACAATAACCTTCAAGTCTCACAAACAATAACATTCAAGTCTCACAAACAATAACCTTCTATTCTCACAAACAATAACATTCAATTCTCACAAACAATAACCTTCAATTCTCACAAACAATAACCTTCAATTCTCACAAACAATAACCTTCAATTCTCACAAACAATAACATTCAATTCTCACAAACAATAACCTTCAAGTCTCACAAACAATAACCTGCAAGTCTCACAAACAATAACCTGCAAGTCTCACAAACAATAACATTCAATTCTCACAAACAATAACCTTCAATTCTCACAAACAATAACCTTCAAGTCTCACAAACAATAACCTTTAAGTCTCACAAACAATAACATTCAATTCTCACAAACAATAACCTTCAATTCCCACAAACAATAACCTGCAAGTCTCACAAACAATAACCTTCAATTCTCACAAACAATAACATTCAATTCTCACAAACAATAACATTCGATTCTCACAAACAATAACCTTCAAGTCTCACAAACAATAACATTCAATTCTCACAAACAATAACCTTCAATTCTCACAAACAATAACCTTCAATTCTCACAAACAATAACCTTCAAGTCTCACAAACAATAACCTTCAATTCTCACAAACAATAACCTTCAATTCCCACAAACAATAACCTTCAATTCTCACAAACAATAACCTTCAAGTCCCACAAACAATAACCTTCCTGCCACTCAAGTCTCACAAACAATAACCTTCAATTCTCACAAACAATAACCTTCAATTCCCACAAACAATAACCTTCAATTCTCACAAACAATAACCTTCAAGTCCCACAAACAATAACCTTCCTGCCACTCAAGTCTCACAAACAATAACCTTCAAGTCTCACAAAAAATAACATTCAGTTCTCACAAACAATAACCTTCAATCCTCACAAACAATAACCTTCAATTCTCACAAACAATAACCTTCCTGCCACTCAAGTCTCACAAATAATAACCTTCAAGTCTCACAAATAATGACCATCAATTCTCACAAACAATAACCTTCAATTCTCACAAACAATAACCTTCAATTCCCACAAACAATAACCTTCAAGTCTCACAAATAATGACCTTCAATTCTCACAAACAATAACCTTCAATTCCCACAAACAATAACCTTCAATTCTCACAAAAAATAACCTTCCTGCCACTCAAGTCTCACAAATAATAACCTTCAAGTCTCACAAATAATGACCTTCAATTCTCACAAACAATGACTTTCAATTCTCACAAACAATAACCTTCAATTCTCACAAACAATAACCTTCAATTCTCACAAACAATAACCTTCCTGCCACTCAAGTCTCACAAATAATAACCTTCAAGTCTCACAAATAATAACCTTCAATTCTCACAAACAATAACCTTCAATTCTCACAAACAATAACCTTCCTGCCACTCAAGTCTCACAAATAATAACCTTCAAGTCTCACAAATAATGACCATCAATTCTCACAAACAATAACCTTCAATTCTCACAAACAATAACCTTCAATTCCCACAAACAATAACCTTCAAGTCTCACAAATAATGACCTTCAACTCTCACAAACAATAACCTTCAATTCCCACAAACAATAACCTTCAATTCTCACAAAAAATAACCTTCCTGCCACTCAAGTCTCACAAATAATAACCTTCAAGTCTCACAAATAATGACCTTCAATTCTCACAAACAATGACTTTCAATTCTCACAAACAATAACCTTCAATTCTCACAAACAATAACCTTCAATTCTCACAAACAATAACCTTCCTGCCACTCAAGTCTCACAAATAATAACCTTCAAGTCTCACAAATAATAACCTTCAATTCTCACAAACAATAACCTTCAATTCCCACAAACAATAACCTTCAATTCTCACAAACAATAACCTTCAGTTCTCACAAACAATAACCTTCTATTCCCACAAACAAAAACCTTCAATTCTCACAAACAATAACCTTCAATTCTCACAAACAATAACCTTCAATTCCCACAAACAAAAACCTTCAATTCCCACGAACAATAACTTTCAATTCTCACAAACAATAACTTTCAATTCCCACAAACAATATCCTTCAATTCCCACAAACAATAACCTTCAATTCTCACAAACAATAACCGTCCTGCCAATCAAGTCTCACAAACAATAACCTTCAATTCTCACAAACAATTACCTTCAATTCTCACAAACAATAACCGTCAATTCTCACAAACAATAACCTTCCTGTCACTCAATTCTCACAAACAATAACCTTCAATTCTCACAAATAATAACCTTCAATTCTCACAAACAATAACCTTCAATTCTCACAAACAATAACCTTCAATTCTCACAAACAATAACATTTAATTCTCACAAACAATAACCTTCAATTCTCACAAACAATAAACTGCAAGTCTCACAAACAATAACCTTCAATTCCCACAAACAATAACCTTCAAGTCTCACAAACAATAACCTGCAAGTCTCACAAACAATAACCTTCAATTCTCACAAACAATAACATTCAATTCTCACAAACAATAACATTCGATTCTCACAAACAATAACCTTCAAGTCTCACAAACAATAACATTCAAGTCTCACAAACAATAACCTTCTATTCTCACAAACAATAACATTCAATTCTCACAAACAATAACATTCAATTCTCACAAACAATAACCTTCAATTCTCACAAACAATAACCTTCAATTCTCACAAACAATAACATTCAATTCTCACAAACAATAACCTTCAAGTCTCACAAACAATAACCTGCAAGTCTCACAAACAATAACCTGCAAGTCTCACAAACAATAACATTCAATTCTCACAAACAATAACCTTCAATTCTCACAAACAATAACCTTCAAGTCTCACAAACAATAACCTTCAAGTCTCACAAACAATAACATTCAATTCTCACAAACAATAACCTTCATTTCCCACAAACAATAACCTTCAAGTCTCACAAACAATAACCTTCAAGTCTCACAAACAATAACATTCAATTCTCACAAACAATAACCTTCAATTCTCACAAACAATAACCTTCAATTCTCACAAACAATAACCTTCAATTCTCACAAACAATAACCTGCAAGTCTCACAAACAATAACCTGCAAGTCTCACAAACAATAACCTTCAAGTCAGAAAGAAAGAATTGAGAAAACGGCTAAGAAACAAAAGACAAAATGGTTTAGCCATGTGATAAGAAATAACGAAGACAATGTGAAAGAACGTTAACATGATGAACAAACGCTATGACAACACCAGAACTAAAGGCTGACAAAGAAACAGTTGGATTGATGGAATATTAGAAACATTAGCAAACATAACAGAGTGAGACCAACAGCAGAGCAAAATATGGATTGATGGAATATTAGAAACATTAGCAAACATAACAGAGTGAGACCAGCAGCAGAGCAAAAGATGGATTGATGGAATATTAAAAACACTAGAAAGCATAACAACAGAAGAGGCCAACAGAAGAGCAAAAGATGGATTGATGAAATATTAGAAACACTAGAAAACATAACAACAGGAGAGGTCAAAAGAAGAGCAAAAGATGGATTGATGGAATATTAGAAACACTAGAAAGCATAACAACAGAAGAGGCCAACAGAAAAGCAAAAGATGGATTGATGAAATATTAGAAACACTAGGAAACATAACAACAGGAGAGGCCAACAGAAGAGCAAAAGATGGATTGATGGAATATTAGAAACACTAGGAAAATTTCACTATTTCTCACAATTAACAAACAATAATTCTACTATCTCTCACTTCTAACAAACAATAATTCTACTATCTCTCACTTCTAACAAACAATAATTCTACTATCTCTCACTTCTAACAAACAATAATTCTACTATCTCTCACTTTCCATAAACAATAATTCTACTATCTCTCACTTCTAACAAACAATAATTCTACTATTTCTCACTTCTGACAAACAATAATTCTACTATCTCTCACTTCTAGGAAACAATAATTCTACTATCTCTCACTTCTAGGAAACAATAATTCTACTATCTCTCACTTCTAACAAACAATAATTCTACTATCTCTCACTTCTAACAAACAATAATTCTACTGTCTCTCACTTCTAACAAACAATAATTCTACTATCTTTCACTTCTAACAAACAATAATTCTACTATCTCTCACTTCTAACAAACAATAATTCTACTATCTCTCACTTCTAACAAACAACAATTCTACTATTTCTCACTTCTAACAAACAATAATTCTACTATCTCTCACTTCTAACAAACAATAATTCTACTATCTCTCACTTCTAACAAAAAATAATTCTACTATATCTCACTTCTAGGAAACAATAATTCTACTATCTCTCACTTCTAACAAACAATAATTCTACTATCTCTCACTTCTAGGAAACAATAATTCTACTATCTCTCACTTCTAACAAACAATAATTCTACTATCTCTCACTTCTAACAAACAATAATTCTACTATCTCTCACTTCTAGGAAACAATAATTCTACTATCTCTCACTTCTAACAAACAATAATTCTACTATCTCTCACTTCTAACAAACACGTGTTTTGTAATGACCCGTAAACAATCACTAAAGAATGACAAATTAAAACAAACATAAAACTAAAAAGGTTAAAAACAAAAATCTGAGATCACTTAGGAAACAAATGATTCCAAATAATATTAAAACAAAGTAGAAACAATTAAAAACTACGAATTGGAACGTAAAAAAAATCTTTCTAAAGCGTGTAGTTACAGCCGGTAACATTTAGTTTAAATTATTGTATACCTTTACACGACACTCAACTACCATGAGACGAATCACATTTCTACAGGACGGGCATGTTGTAAGCCAGTACAATTGCAAACTACAAAATGTAAGCCCCAGCTGTCCACAGATAGCTTCCAATGCTATCGCCGCTATTGGTCCAAAAAGGAAATAACTACAGAGGCAAAACGGGCACTCTGCAATGTAATATTCATTTCAATGTCGTGCTACAAATGCCAGTCCTGGAAAATAGATGCAAGAACAATAAGAGAAATAACCTCTACGGAGAAAAAATGTGTTAGACGAATGACAGGAAACAGCCTGAGAGATAAGATCAGAAATGAAGAACTGAGAATAAAGCTGGGAATAATTCCCGCCATAGAGTACATCAGAAAAAAGATACCAGACAGCTTAAAAGAATGGCTTGGCAGTAGGTCAACAACATAAATGATAAATAACTGTCGAGATAGAAAGTTGCGGAAAGATATGATCACCTGATAAGGCAGAAAGATACAACATAACAATCCTTTAATAGACGTTGCGAGAACACAAGACTCCAGACCGACTACGACAAAGATGGATTGATGCTGTACAACATAACAGCAAGAGAGGCCAACTTAAGAGCAAAAGATGGATTGATGCTGTACAACATAACAGCAGGAGAGGCCAACAGAAGAGCAAAAGATGGATTGATGCTGTAGAACATAACAGCAGGAGAGGCCAACTTAAGAGCAAAAGATGGATTGATGCTGTACAACATAACAGCAGGAGAGGCCAACAGAAGAGCAAAAGATGGATTGATGCTGTATAACATAACAGCAAGAGAGACCAACAGAAGAGTAAAAGATGGATTGATGCTGTACAACATAACAGCAGGAGAGGCCAACAGAAGAGCAAAAGATGGATTGATGCTGTATAACATAACAGAAGGAGAGGCCAACAGAAGAGCAAACGATGGATTGATGCTGTATAACATAACAGAAGGAGAGGCCAACAGAAGAGCAAAAGATGGATTGATGCTGTATAACATAACAGCAGGAGAGGCCAACAGAAGAGCAAAAGATGGATTGATGATGTATAACATAACAGCAGGAGAGGCCAACAGAAGAGTAAAAGATGGATTGATGCTGTATAACATAACAGCAGGAGAGGCCAACAGAAGAGCAAAAGATGGATTGATGCTGTATAACATAACAGCAGGAGAGGCCAACAGAAGAGCAACAGATGGATTGATGCTGTATAACATAACAGCAGGAGAGGCCAACAGAAGAGCAAAAGACCGCAAATTATATCTCCACTCGACGCCTTTTTTATCTACTTCTATTTTTTTTCTATTCTTTGAAAGAGACAGTGATAATTGCTTTGTTCACAGAAATATTGAGTTTACGCTCGGAAATGTGATATTTGTTTTATTCGCATAAATGTGATGTTTGCTCTAAAAAATATGATGTTTGCTTTGTTTTTCACAGAAATGTGATGGTTTTTTTTTGCTCTCAGAAACGTAATATTTGCTTTGTTCACAGAAATGGGGGATTTCATCAACATTGGGTACCGTCTCGACATCGAAGGTTGGCTACCATGGAGCGCCCTTCCATTCTGTCACCTGCTTTGATGGTGCAGATTGTCATAGGCTGACTTGCCCAAATCTTTTTATGTTAATCGTCCATGTTAGTCTTGGTCTGCCTCTGCCTCTTTTACCTTGTATTTTTCCTTCCAATATTACTTTTAGTAGGCTGTTGTGTCTTTTAACATGCCCCAAAAATTTCATTTGTCTTGTTCTAATTGTGTTTAGTAGTTCTCTTTTCATTTTTAGTTGTTTTAAAACTTCATCGTTTGTTTTCTTTTCTTTCCATCCAATTCTACATATTCTTCTATATATATCCACATTTCAAAGGCTTCAATTCTCTGCTCTGTTTTCTTGTCTAATGTCCATGCTTCTGCACCATATAGGAATATTGAGAAGATGTAACATTTTGCTATTCTTAGTTTTAGCTCTGGCGTTATTTGTTTTGATGTTAGTATACTTTTCATGGCATTAAAATTACTTTTTGCCATTCCTATTCTTTTATTTATTTCAGTTTTACATTTTCCATCACAGGTTTATAGTATTTCCGAGGTAGTTGTAGCTTTGAACCCTCCAGGTGTATTCCTTCATTTATGATAATTATTTGTAGGTCTTGAGAATTTTCTTTCTTTATGATCATAGTTTAATTCTTTTTGATATTCATATCTAATCCATATTTTTTTGCTTGTCATATTTATTTCATTAAGTAATTGTAGATTTTTAGGACTTTCTGCTAGCAATACAGTATCATCAGCATATCTTAGGTTATTGATTATCTTTCCATTAATTTGTAGGCCTGGCATCTCTATGATGTTTTTAAAGATTTGCTCAGTGTATAGATTGAACAAGCTTGGTGATAGGATGCATCCTTGTCTTACTCCTCCTTTTATATCAATGGGTGTAGAGTTCTCTTTGTTATATTTTATTATTGCTGTTTGCTCCCAGTATAGATTACGTATTAGTCGTGAGGTTTACTCTTAGAAATGTGCTCTTGTGTCATGTGACTCATGTGCCAAAAAAACGACTTGTATGTGGTCACGCATGACGTGATGGCCTTGCAGTGCATCTTCTGTTTACGAAGCGAAATTGTAAACTATGAAATGTTTCGGACACACTTTGTGATTGAAAATATATCTGCTGCCCAAGAATACGTGGCAGATTGAAAAGACAGAACCGTATCATAAAAATGATTGAAAAGTCAGATTGAAACACAATCCTTTAAGATTGTTAAGATGGTATTTTAAGATAGCCGCGAAGAAGCCAAAGATTTCGTCCATCCTGCTACCAGAATGCCCAGACAACAGTGAAGGAAGGAAAGAACAGTCACCTGCCACGGATTACGGTAGAGGTAGTTTAGAATCGTCGTCTGTACAGTCGAGTAGGGCATGCTTTGAGCGACCTAGTCAACGGAATTTAGACATTTTGGGAAATTCTGTGACAAGTAGTGGAACGGATATAGGGCATTCCCAACTCCAGTGAAAATTGGTTCCACGGAGAAAATAGAACAGAACAGAACAAAATAGCCAAATACGGATTGAAATCCACTAAAAAAAAAAAAGAACGAAGACTTAAATCTTTGGCGTCAACGGACGAGCACTGACGCAATAAATAAAATCGGATCGATTCTGACGCTACATTTGATTGGTTCAGCTCACGATATGTGGAGTCTAGTACCTCTTTTGATTTCTAAAATTGCTTGTTGCAGTGCGGTTCATATGTTCATCATCGTTCCCAATGCTGCATATAACTGTAAAAAGTAAAAGTAAAGAGCCCTGGTCACGCCAAGCGGCGAATATGGAATATGGTGTTAGTGACCATACGTTTTAGAAGGCAGATAGAAGCAGAGATGAAGATGATGTGGAAGACATGGAATGATCTTAAAAGAATAGCAAGAAACAGAACGACTTGGAAAGTGTTTGTTGAAGACCTATGCTCCACAGGGAGCTGAAAGTGTTTGTTGAAGACCTATGCTCCACAGGGAGCTGAAAGTGTTTGTTGAAGACCAATGCTCCACAGGGAGCTGAAAGTGTTTGTTGAAGACCTATGCTCCACAGGGAGCTGAAAGTGTTTGTTGAAGACCTATGTTCCACAGGGAGCTGAAAGTGTTTGTTGAAGACCTATGCTCCACAGGGAGCTGAAAGTGTTTGTTGAAGACCTATGCTCCACAGGGAGCTGAAAGTGTTTGTTGAAGACCTATGCTCCACAGGGAGCTGAAAGTGTTTGTTGAAGACCTATGCTCCACAGGGAGCTGAAAGTGTTTGTTGAAGACCTATGCTCCACAGGGAGCTGAAAGTGTTTGTTGAAGACCTATGCTCCACAGGGAGCTGAAAGTGTTTGTTGAAGACCTATGCTCCACAGGGAGCTGAAAGTGTTTGTTGAAGACCTATGCTCCACAGGGAGCTGAAAGTGTTTGTTGAAGACCTATACTCCACAGGGAGCTGAAAGTGTTTGTTGAAGACCTATGCTCCACAGGGAGCTGAAAGTGTTTGTTGAAGACCTATGCTCCACAGGGAGCTGAAAGTGTTTGTTGAAGACCTATGCTCCACAGGGAGCTGAAAGTGTTTGTTGAAGACCTATGCTCCTTAGGGAGCTGAAAGTGTTTGTTGAAGACCTATGCTCCACAGGGAGCTGAAAGTGTTTGTTGAAGACCTATGCTCCACAGGCAGCTGAAAGTGTTTGTTGAAGACCTATGCTCCACAGGGAGCTGAAAGTGTTTGTTGAAGACCTATGCTCCACAGGCAGCTGAAAGTGTTTGTTGAAGACCTATGCTCCACAGGGAGCTGAAAGTGTTTGTTGAAGACCTATGCTCCACAGGGAGCTGAAAGTGTTTGTTGAAGACCTATGCTCCACAGGGAGCTGAAAGTGTTTGTTGAAGACCTATGCTTCACAGGGAGCTGAAAGTGTTTGTTGAAGACCTATGCTCCACAGGGAGCTGAAATGTTTGTTGAAGACCTATGCTCCACATGGAGCTGAAAGTGTTTGTTGAAGACCTATGCTCCACAGGTAGCTGAAAGTGTTTGTTGAAGACCTATGCTCCACAGGGAGCTGAAAGTGTTTGTTGAAGACCTATGCTCCACAGGGAGCTGAAAGTGTTTGTTGAAGACCTATGCTCCACAGGGAGCTGAAAGTGTTTGTTGAAGACCTATGCTCCACAGGGCGCTGAAAGTGTTTGTTGAAGACCTATGCTCCACAGGGAGCTGAAAGTGTTTGTTGAAGACCTATGCTCCACAGGGAGTTGAAAGTGTTTGTTGAAGACCTATGCTCCACAGGCAGCTGAAAGTGTTTGTTGAAGACCTATGCTCCACAGGGAGCTGAAAGTGTTTGTTGAAGACCTATGCTCCACAGGGAGCTGAAAGTGTTTGTTGAAGACCTATGCTCCACAGGCAGCTGAAAGTGTTTGTTGAAGACCTATGCTCCACAGGGAGCTGAAAGTGTTTGTTGAAGACCTATGCTCCACAGGCAGCTGAAAGTGTTTGTTGAAGACCTATGCTCCACAGGGAGCTGAAAGTGTTTGTTGAAGACCTATGCTCCACAGGCAGCTGAAAGTGTTTGTTGAAGACCTATACTCCACAGGGAGCTGAAAGTGTTTGTTGAAGACCTATGCTCCACAGGCAGCTGAAAGTGTTTGTTGAAGACCTATGCTCCACAGGTAGCTGAAAGTGTTTGTTGAAGACCTATGCTCCACAGGGAGCTGAAAGGTAGAAGAAGATGACCATAAATTTCACAGACCTTCAGCTCATGATTTTTGGGGTAAGGTGGTCAGTATTACGCCCGTGCCGCTGAACTTTCCCAGAAAAAAATCGGGTACCCATTTAAGGCTGGGTGAAACCGGAAGTCGTCGGTTGTGATCGAACCCTACCTCTTGTCCTTTGTAGTCCAATTCACTACCACTGAGCTATCGCGGCTCCCTGTATATAACTGTACATCTTTAAAACACATTATTTCCTGCAGGTTTTTCCCCCATCAAAAATGCGTTATTTGTTTATTACACACGCTTCTATTCTGGTTAGTCACAAAAGACTGCAGTGTGTTAATTTACATCGATGTTCAACTGCTAATTTACAACTCATTTCAACTGTTAATTTACATCTATGTTCAACCTTTAATTTACATCTGTTCAACAGCAAATTTACATATTTGTTCAACAGTTAATTTATCTTTTAACACATACGCTAATTTTCATATATTCCATGTTCAACCGTTAATCTACATCTTTGCTCAACCATTAATTTACAACTCTGTTCAATAGTTAAATTACATCTCTTTTCAACCATTGATTTAAATATTTGTTCAACCGTTAATTTACATCCGCGTTCAACCGTTAATTTACATCTATGTTCAACCGCTATTTTACATCTATGTTCAACTGTTATTTTACATCTATGTTCAATCTTTAATTAACGTCCATGTTCAACCATTAAGTTACAACTATGTTGAACCGTTACTTTACATCCATGTTCAACCACTAATTTACACTTCTGTTCAACAACTAATTTACTTACATCTATATTCAACCATTAATTCACATATATGTTCATATGCTAATTTACATTCATGTTCAATCGCTCATTTACATCAGTCTTCAATCGTTAATTTACATCTATGTTCAACCGTTAATTTACATCTATGTTCAACCGTTAATTTACATCTATGTTCAACCGTTAATTTACATCTATGTTCAACCGTTAATTTACATCCATCTTCAACCGTTAATTTACATCTGTGTTCAACCTTATTAGTAATATTTCACATTTTTAAAAGGTTTAAATGGATGTTGAAAACCGATTTACTTCTAATTATGGTTCAAAATGAGACCAACAGAAGGTTGAACAAATTTATTTAAGTGTTATTTTTTTTTCCATCTTCAACCATAATTAAATTGATTCTGAACTAAATTTAAATTGATTTCAAAAGTTGTATTCTCGATTGAATCCTGATTGAAATCAATCTGTTTAGATTCAAAACATAGGATTTGATTAATGAGTTGAAACACAATTTAATTTAATTCAAATTATAAATGTAATTGTGATTTGAAATTTAATTAATGAAATAAAATTAAAACACGTTTTTTAATGTGATCTGAAATTTATCATTTAAACTGAAAACATTATCTTATTCTTGTAATTTTCAATATAATTTATTTACATCAAACAATTATTTAAATTTGTATTTAAAGTAATCTTTCTGATTCAAAAGGATATACAATGTGTTATTTACGTCTAATGTATTTTAAAACAACTCTTGAATGTATGTCAGACTGCTTTATATCGATTCCTAATTGTAATTTAATTAATAATTTAATTCAAAAGCTATATTCTATGTTCTCAAAAGGCAGCTGTAAAATTATAAACTGTAAATTAATCGATGCGTATCTGTAATTTAATTATTCCCAAATATTAAATTAAAGTAAAATAAAAACTAAATAAAATCTATTTTAAAAAAAAACCAACAAAAAATCGAGCTTGTTCGTACACACGCCTACTTCAAAATAAAAACAAAACAAAACAAAACGAGTAAAAAAAAAAAAAACAACTACCCGTGAAGCATGCAAAGCTACATCTGACTGAACACACCTCATACTATACTTGACCGTTCCGTTTCGGTAGATGTGCATGTAGCGGTTCGGCACTGTGACGTTATGAAACGATGCCCTTTTTTCGTTCTTAAAATAGACATCTGGTACCCACACCAAGGACATGAGCCTCGTGTCCACCTCAAGCCTGGTGGACGAGTGGAAGTTCCCAAACTCCAAACGGCCATCAAACCACTCCATGGCCAGGTAAACTTCCACTGAATAGTCCTAACAAAAGCGGTAAGAAAAAATAAATCCTAACACATATAATTGGCTATATAGTGTTTTTATTTGTGTCTTCTATGTTAACACCATTATCACTAAATTCAGACAATGTCCGAATTTAGTATTTTAAATATATATTTTTTTCTGATTATACAGGAAGATCTCAGCACAGTGTATGTACACCGTGGTATCAGGGTAATTTCAGAAAGCTGGTTAATTATTGTGAAAGATAGGGATTTCAGTTTACAAATTTTTACAATTTGGCTCGGACATTGCCACGCAGCCAATTATTTCCGATTTTCAACTGTCAGGATTTATTTTATGTGTTCCACTACAAAACATGGGAACTCACTTCTGTTGTCCGTCTCCGATAGGATTAGATACTCGATATCACTTACCTTGAGGTCAGAGGTCACTGGAGAAATACAAAAGACCAGGTCACTTCTGTGGGTCTTAGCCAGGAACTTTCTGGTCATGAGGTAAGAGCTTTGCCTCTACACATGTGGCAATGCACAATCTATTTGGTTACATTATTTCCTTTATATTGTTCTCGTTATGGTGGCTACGCTAGTTTCTTTATACTGTCCTTGTTATGGTGGCTACGCTACTTTCTTTATGCTGTCCTCGTTGTGGTGGCTACGCTACTTTCTTTATACTGTCCTTGTTGTGGTGGCTACGCTACTTTCTTTATCCTGTCCTTGTTGTGGTGGCTACGCTACTTTCTTTATACTGTCCTCGTTATGGTGGCTACGCTACTTTCTTTATACTGTCCTCGTTATGGTGGCTACGCTACTTTCTTTATACTGTCCTCGTTATGGTGGCTACGCTACTTTCTTTATACTGTCCTCGTTGTGGTGGCTACGCTACTTTCTTTATCCTGTCCTCGTTGTGGTGGTTACGCTACTTTCTTTATACTGTCCTCGTTGTGGTGGCTACGCTACTTTCTTTATACTGTCCTCGTTATGTTGGCTACGCTACTTTCTTTATACTGTCCTCGTTATGTTGGCTACGCTACTTTCTTTATACTGTCCTCGTTATGGTGGCTACGCTACTTTCTTTATACTGTCCTCGTTATGGTGGCTACGCTACTTTCTTTATACTGTCCTCGTTATGGTGGCTACGCTACTTTCTTTATCCTGTCCTCGTTGTGGTGGCTACGCTACTTTCTTTATACTGTCCTCGTTGTGGTGGCTACGCTACTTTCTTTATACTGTCCTCGTTGTGGTGGCTACGCTACTTTCTTTATACTGTCCTCGTTGTGGTGGCTACACTACTTTCTTTATACTGTCCTTATTATGCTGGCTACGCTACTTTCTTTATACTGTCCTCGTTGTGGTGACTACGCTACTTTCTTTATACTGTCCTCGTTATGGTGGCTACGCTACTTTCTTTATACTGTCCTCGTTATGGTGGCTACGCTACTTTCTTTATACTGTCCTCGTTGTGGTGGCTACGCTACTTTCTTTATCATGTCCTCGTTATGGTGGCTACGCTACTTTCTTTATACTGTCCTCGTTGTGGTGACTACGCTACTTTCTTTATACTGTCTTCGTTATGGTGGCTACGCTACTCTCTTTGTACTGTCGTCCGTCATGGTGGCTACGCTACTCTCTTTGTACTGTCCTCATTATGATTGCTAAACTTTCAAACTATTGTGAATATGAAGTTGCAGCCGTGGTAAAGCCGTTAGTGCATTTGTATTCTGACAAGTTGCAGCCGTGGTAAAGCCGATAGTGCATTAGTGACAAGCTGCTGCCCTGCTGAAGCTGTTTGTGCATTGCTCTACTGAGAAGGTAGTAGGGATTTACTTCTGGACAATTCCCCCCCCCCCCCCCCCCCCCAATCCTCTATCAAATCGGCTTCAGAGTTCGCGCAATCTCAGAGAGTCTGTACCTAGGGCGACCTGGCTTGATACTGACCACCTCCAATCTTATATGTATGGAGTAATGAAATGGATCATCATAATCAAGTACCGGGCCTGCTGGCATAGGTGATCATGTCTCTCAACAACTTTCGATCTCGACAGTTCTTTATCATTTCTGTTGTTGACCTTCTGCCAAGTCATTCTCTTAAGTTGTCTGGTATTTTTTCTCTCTGCTTTCCTTGATCGTCTTCGCCCCTCAATTTTCCCAGTTGTTACAATATATTCCAGTTGTTCTCTTCTCATTACATGACCCAAAAATGATGATTGTTTCTTCCTGATATTGGAAATTAAAATAAGCAGTAGATACTGACACCATATTTGTCATTTAAGCACAACAATGAAGAAAAGGACGGCCATGCCTCAAACGTGGCATATAACAAATGTGCTTATATTCCACCTGTTCAATCATTAATTGTTTATGTGAACAGTACTACGCCAGGCCATGTTTCTTTCCAATTAAAAAAAAAAATCTCCAATGCAACAAAAGGCAAGATGGACTCCTTAACATTTCAGCGTTCTAGGGAGTGAGTCTGCAAGAGTGTGTCTCCAGCTTCTATGAGTTCAGCGTTCTAGGGAGTGAGTCTGCAAGAGTGTGTCCCCAGCTTCTATGAGTTCAGCGTTCTAGGGAGTGAGTCTGCAAGAGTGTGTCTCCAGCTTCTATGAGTTCAGCGTTCTAGGGAGTGAGTCTGCAAGAGTGTGTCTCCAGCTTCTATGAGTTCAGCGTTCTAGGGAGTGAGTCTGCAAGAGTGTGTCTCCAGCTTCTATGAGTTCAGCGTTCTAGGGAGTGAGTCTGCAAGAGTGTGTCCCCAGCTTCTATGAGTTCAGCGTTCTAGGGAGTGAGTCTGCAAGAGTGTGTCCCCAGCTTCTATGAGTTCAGCGTTCTAGGGAGTGAGTCTGCAAGAGTGTGTCCCCAGCTTCTATGAGTTCAGCGTTCTAGGGAGTGAGTCTGCAAGAGTGTGTCCCCAGCTTCTATGAGTTCAGCGTTCTAGGGAGTGAGTCTGCAAGAGTGTGTCCCCAGCTTCTATGAGTTCAGCGTTCTAGGGAGTGAGTCTGCAAGAGTGTGTCCCCAGCTTCTATGAGTTCAGCGTTCTAGGGAGTGAGTCTGCAAGAGTGTGTCCCCAGCTTCTATGAGTTCAGCGTTCTAGGGAGTGAGTCTGCAAGAGTGTGTCCCCAGCTTCTATGAGTTCAGCGTTCTAGGGAGTGAGTCTGCAAGAGTGTGTCCCCAGCTTCTATGAGTTCAGCGTTCTAGGGAGTGAGTCTGCAAGAGTGTGTCCCCAGCTTCTATGAGTTCAGCGTTCTAGGGAGTGAGTCTGCAAGAGTGTGTCCCAGCTTCTATGAGTTCAGCGTTCTAGGGAGTGAGTCTGCAAGAGTGTGTCCCCAGCTTCTATGAGTTCAGCGTTCTAGGGAGTGAGTCTGCAAGAGTGTGTCCCCAGCTTCTATGAGTTCAGCGTTCTAGGGAGTGAGTCTGCAAGAGTGTGTCCCCAGCTTCTATGAGTTCAGCGTTCTAGGGAGTGAGTCTGCAAGAGTGTGTCCCCAGCTTCTATGAGTTCAGCGTTCTAGGGAGTGAGTCTGCAAGAGTGTGTCCCAGCTTCTATGAGTTCAGCGTTCTAGGGAGTGAGTCTGCAAGAGTGTGTCCCCAGCTTCTATGAGTTCAGCGTTCTAGGGAGTGAGTCTGCAAGAGTGTGTCCCCAGCTTCTATGAGTTCAGCGTTCTAGGGAGTGAGTCTGCAAGAGTGTGTCCCCAGCTTCTATGAGTTCAGCGTTCTAGGGAGTGAGTCTGCAAGAGTGTGTCCCCAGCTTCTATGAGTTCAGCGTTCTAGGGAGTGAGTCTGCAAGAGTGTGTCCCCAGCTTCTATGAGTTCAGCGTTCTAGGGAGTGAGTCTGCAAGAGTGTGTCCCCAGCTTCTATGAGTTCAGCGTTCTAGGGAGTGAGTCTGCAAGAGTGTGTCCCCAGCTTCTATGAGTTCAGCGTTCTAGGGAGTGAGTCTGCAAGAGTGTGTCTCCAGCTTCTATGAGTTCAGCGTTCTAGGGAGTGAGTCTGCAAGAGTGTGTCCCCAGCTTCTATGAGTTCAGCGTTCTAGGGAGTGAGTCTGCAAGAGTGTGTCTCCAGCTTCTATGAGTTCAGCGTTCTAGGGAGTGAGTCTGCAAGAGTGTGTCCCCAGCTTCTATGAGTTCAGCGTTCTAGGGAGTGAGTCTGCAAGAGTGTGTCCCCAGCTTCTATGAATTCAGCGTTCTAGGGAGTGAGTCTGCAAGAGTGTGTCTCCAGCTTCTATGAGTTCGGCGTTCTAGGGAGTGAGTCTGCAAGAGTGTGTCTCCAGCTTCTATGAGTTCAGCGTTTCAGAAATATCAGTTGTCTTCCACCCATGTCTTTCTTAAATGCTGTCTTCATATGAATATCTTCAAGTTAATGTCTTCATATGAATATCTTCAAGTTAATGTCTTCAAATTAATATTTTCAAATTAATTAGGGCGTCAAGAAGCTAATGGGCCGCAACACCTGCCCGACAGGGGTTCCCTTCTGATGATCAGATTGCCTCCTGCTATGAAGAGGCAAGTATAAAGAATTTCCTGTATAAAGAATTTCCTGTATAAAGAATTTCCTGTATAAAGAATTTCCTATTAATATTATCTTCAAATTAATATCTTCAAGTTAATATCTTCAAGTTAATATCTTCAAGTTAATATCTTTCATTTTCTGCAGATTTCGTTTTCAGAATCGAGTTTATTTTTTTGCGATAATTTTTGTTTGTCTTTAAACCACAAATGTTTTGCTTTTTTGTAGAGAATTAACAAACTTGTGAAGGTACTGTAATCACAATTCAAACTTCTACACATACACTGTTCCTTAAAAATGATCAAAGTGTACCTTCAATTAAAACAAATCAAAGAATGTTCCACATAATCATCATCATCATCATCATCGTTGTCTCTTGGCGTAGGTGATCATGTCTCTCCACAACTCTCGACAGTTAATTACTATTTCTGTTCTTGACCTGCCAAATTATTCTCTTAAGCTGTCTGGTATATTTTCTATTTTTAATACTGTCCCACTTGTCTTTATTGATACATAACAAAAATATATTAATAAGAACACTATATGAATATATCACTTTCCAATCTTAACTGTCAGTGCCTGGTCCAGTGTTGAGGAACTCAAGACCTAAATGCAATTCTTTTCTAACACTTTCGTATTCTCATAATTTCCCTCAGTTTTGAAGTGTTTATCCGCTGGTCCTCGTTAGGGATGTCATAATCTTTTCTCTTCCGAGTACGATTGCATTTTAGAACTTCCAACCAGTCCCTGTTATAACAAGCAATAGGAAAATGTTCAATCTGTTTACCGCTCGAGGCCATGTTGAGGGGAATTTATTGAGAGCATTTTGAGGGGTATTTATTGAGGGTAATCTATTGAGGGCATTTTGAGGGGTATTTATTGAGGGTATGTTGAGGGGAATCTATTGAGGGTATGTTGAGGGGAATCTATTGAGGGCATTTTGAGGGGTATTTATTGAGGGTATGTTGAGGGGAATCTATTGAGGGCATTTTGAGGGGTATTTATTGAGGGTATGTTGAGGGGAATTAATTGAGGGTATGTTGAGGGGAATCTATTGAGGGCATTTTGAGGGGTATTTATTGAGGGTATGTTGAGGGGAATCTATTGAGGGCATTTTGAGGGGTATTTATTGAGGGTATTTTGAGGGGTATTTATTGAGGGCATTTTGAGTGGTATTTATTGAGGGTATTTTGAGGGGTATTTATTGAGGGCATTTTGAGGGGTATTTATTGAGGGCATTTTGAGGGGTGTTTATTGAGGGCATTTTGAAGGGAATCTATTGAGGGCATTTTGAGGGGTATTTATTGAGGGCATTTTGATGGGGGAATTGTTGAGGACATGTTGAGGGGAATTTATTGAGGGTATTTTGAGGGGTATTTATTGAGGGCATTTTGAGGGGTGTTTATTGAGGGTATGTTGAGGGGAATCTATTGAGGGCATTTTGAGGGGTATTTATTGAGCGCATTTTGAGGGGTGTTTATTGAGGGTATGTTGAGGGGAATCTATTGAGGGCACTTTGAGGGGTATTTATTGAGGGCATTTTGATGGGGGAATTGTTGAGGACATGTTGAGGGGAATTTATTGAGGGTATTTTGAGGGGTATTTATTGAGGACATGTTGAGGGGAATTTATTGAGGGCATTTTGAATGGAGAATTTATTGAGGGTATGTTGCGGGGTATTTAATGATGGTATGTTGAGGGGTATTTAATGATGGTATGTTGAGGGGTATTTATTGAGGTCATGTTGAGGGGTATTTATTGAGGTCATGTTGAGGGGTATTTATTGAGGCCTTGTTGAGGGGAATTTAATCTTGTAAACGTTCAGTCCTTATCGAGCAAGTACTGCACGATTCCACCGTCATCAATAGCTAGAGATCAAAAGTATAGCTCACAGAAGTAAACCCTGCTCCACAATCATTCAGTAATCTGCGAAAAGTTCACGACCCTTAACGCTCTAGAAGAAATCAAAATTGATGGCTGAAAATAAAGACATCTATACAACTTCTCATGGGATATATAATAGCAACAGTTGTTTCCCCTGTACTTGAAAGTTGTTTTCCAAGTTTCCAAGCCTCGTCTACTGTAGTTCAAAATCTTGTAACTTTCCTCACTTGGCTGTCGCTCTGTTGACTCAACTCAAAAGTAAATATAGACAAGAGACATCCCAGCCACGCTAACTGTGTGACGTGACAGCAATATGGTGCTAGTTTTCGTATGTTTCGTTACTATCAACACTTTCTTTAGCAATCTGGTTGGCACTACGACTACGTAGAGACGACCCACTGAGTAGTGAGGAACATTTTACAGCATCCTCGGGGTAGAGTTTAGGTCTAGGCTTAAACAAGCTCCAGTCCGAGGGGACCTCAAATTTGTTTATATTCTAATCTATGATAGAAACATTCTGGTGTTCTTTTATTTTAACAGGAGGTCTTGAAATCTCATTTAGCTTAGCCAGTTTAGGGCTTCACATTTCATTTAGCTTAGCTAGTTTAGGGCCTCACATTTCATTTAGCTTAGCTAGTTTAGGGCCTCACATTTCATTTAGCTTAGCTAGTTTAGGGCCTCACATTTCATTTAGCTTAGCCAGTTTAGAGCCTCAACATTTCATTTAGCTTAGCCAGTTTAGAGCCTCAACATTTCATTTAGCTTAGCCAGTTTAGAGCCTCAACATTTCATTTAGCTTAGCCAGTTTAGGGCCTCACATTTCATTTAGCTTAGCCAGTTTAGAGCCTCAACATTTCATTTAGCTTAGCTAGTTTAGGGTCTCAACATTTCATTTAGCTTAGCCAGTTTAGGGCCTCACATTTCATTTAGCTTAGCAAGTTTAGGGCCTCACATTTCATTTAGCTTACCTAACTTAGGTCCTCAAAGCTTTATTTAAGGCCTGAAAGTTTCATTTAACTTAGCAACTTAGAGCCTCACAGTTTAATTTAGCTTAGCAGTTTAGAGATTCACAGTTTTATTTAGCTTAGCTAACTTAGGGCCTCAAAGTTTTATTTAAGGCCTCAAAGTTTCATTTAGCTTAGCAGTTTAGAGACTCACAGTTTCATTTAGCTTAGCAACTTAGAGCCTCACAGTTTCATTTAGCTTAGCAACTTAGAGCCTCACAGTTTCATTTAGCTTAGCAACTTAGAGCCTCACAGTTTCATTTAGCTTAGCAACATAGAGCCTCACAGTTTCATTTAGCTTAGCAACTTAGAGCCTCACAGTTTCATTTAGCTTAGCAACTTAGAGCCTCACAGTTTCATTTAGCTTAGCAACTTAGAGCCTCACAGTTTCATTTAGCTTAGCAACTCAGGGCCTCAAAGTTTCATTTAGCTTAGCAATTTAGAGCCTCACAGTTTCATTTAGCTTAGCAACTTAGAGCCTCACAGTTTCATTTAGCTTAGCAACTTAGAGCCTCACAGTTTCATTTAGCTTAGCAACTCAGGGCCTCAAAGTTTCATTTAGCTTAGCTAACTTAGGGCCTGAAAGTTTTATTTAGCTTAGCTAACTTAGGGCCTCAAAGTTTTATTTAGCTTAGCAACTTAGGGCCTCAAAGTTTTATTTAGCTTAGCTAACTTAGGGCCTCAAAGTTTTATTTAAGGGCTCAAAGTTTTATTTAGCTTAGCAACTTAGGGCTTCAAAGTTTTATTTAGCTTAACTAACTTAGGGCCTGAAAGTTTTATTTAAGGCCTCAAAGTTTTATTTAGCTTAGCTAACTTAGGGCCTGAAAGTTTTATTTAGCTTAGCTAACTTAGGGCCTGAAAGTTTTATTTAAGACCTCAAAGTTTTATTTAGCTTAGCTAACTTAGGGCCTGAAAGTTTTTATTTAAGGCCTCAAAGTTTTATTTAGCTTAGCTAACTTAGGGCCTCAAAGTTTCATTTAGATTAGCTAACTTAGGGCCTCAAAGTTTTATTTAGCTTAGCTAACTTAGGGCCTGAAAGTTTTATTTAAGGCCTCAAAGTTTTATTTAGCTTAGCTAACTTAGGGCCTGAAAGTTTTATTTAGCTTAGCTAACTTAAGGCCTCAAAGTTTTATTTAGCTTAGCTAACTTAGGGCCTGAAAGTTTTATTTAAGGCCTCAAATTTTTATTTAGCTTAGCTAACTTAGGGCCTGAAAGCTTTATTTAAGGCCTCAAAGTTTTATTTAGCTTAGCTAACTTAGGGCCTCAAAGTTTCATTTAGCTAAGCTAACTTAGGGCCTGAAAGTTTTATTTAAGGCCTGAAAGTTTTATTTAAGGCCTGAAAGTTTTATTTAAGACCTCACAATTTCATTTAGCTTTGTTAAATTTGGGCCTCAAAGTTTCATTTAGCTTTGTTAAATTTGGGCCTCAAAGTTTCATTTAGCTTTGTTAAATTTGGGCCTCAAAGTTTCATTTAGCTTTGTTAAATTTGTACCTCAAAGTTTCATTTAGCTTTGTTAAATTTGGGCCTCAAAGTTTCATTTAGCTTTGTTAAATTTGGGCCTCAAAGTTTCATTTAGCTTTGTTAAATTTGGGCCTCAAAGTTTCATTTAGCTTTGTTAAATTTGGGCCTCAAAGTTTCATTTAGCTTTGTTAAATTTGGGCCTCAAAGTTTCATTTAGCTTTGTTAAATTTGGGCCTCAAAGTTTCATTTAGCTTTGTTAAATTTGGGCCTCAAAGTTTCATTTAGCTTTGTTAAATTTGGGCCTCAAAGTTTCATTCAACGTAGCAAACATAAGGGTCTCAAAGTTTCATTCAACGTAGCAAACATAAGGGCCTCAAAGTTTCATTTAACGTAGCAAACATAAGGGCCTCAAAGTTTCATTAAGGGTCTCAAAGTTTCATTTTGGGCCTCAAAGTTTGATTTTTGGCCTAAAAGTTTCATTTAGGGCGGCCTAAAAGTTTCATTTAGGGCTTCAAGTTTCATTTAGGGCATCAACGTTTCATTCAGGGCATCAACGTTTCATTCAGGGCCTTAAAGTTTCATTTACGGCCTAAAAGTTTCATTTACGGCCTAAAAGTTTCATTTACGGCCTCAGAGTTTCATTTAACTTAGGGCCCCACCAAATCTAAATCCGGCCCCAATTATATCTTATTCTTGTTTGCTGAATAAGCTCTCATGGATCAAAACTGTTCAACTGTGAGATTTTAGTCCCATCTTGGTAGGAGATTCTTTCCCATATTTGTACATGACAGCCATGTACATGTACATTTGTACATGACAGCCACCTCTCGTACACAAGAGAAGATGCTCAGCCAGATAAGATTAGGGCTAGGCCATCATTGGCATCCTGTTTTTGCATTCGGAAAGTGTCCATTAATATACCGATCTCTATCCTGGCCACATAGAAAAACAAATAATTTGACGACTCCTTGCGCAGGCCATCCTTGTGCGCAACAAAATGGTGGCAGCTGAGGTTGATATGTCTGCATACAACAATGCAGAATTGCAGGTACATGTGGTTGGGGTGCATGCCCCAGTTCATTTCGTGGTTGTAAATGTGTATGCCTGTAATGGGAAGGTGGACATACAACAATGGAAGAATCTCTTAGAGTTCGATGAAGAGAACGTCATTTTCTGCGGAGGCTTTAATGCTAGAGGCAACCAGTGGGGTAACGTCATAACCAACAAGCAGGGAGAAGACCTAGAGAACGCACTGGTATCGGCCGATTTAGTGTGCTTGAATGATGGAAGGGCAACCAGAATGGCTACTCGAACAGGGGACTCTGATAGTGTCATAGACCTTGCACTGGTGTCTTCCACCTTCGTACCGGTTTTCAAGTGGAGTGCACTGGGATTCCACGGAAGTGATCACTATCCATGTGTCCTCCAAATTGATAAAAGCAGAAATAGAAGCCAGAAAAAAAAGCTCCACACATTCCACTACGAGAAAACAGACCAGGACGTCATTACCAAAATCAGACATAGGAAACAGAGCGCCCCTCGTAGGAGGCAGGAGAGATGGGCGCAGCCATCCTGGTGGAACGTGGAAGTCGACGACGCTTGGCGGAACAAGAGACAAACGGCCAAGACATGGCAGAAAGCCAGAAATAATGGAAGAACACAACCTGAGCTATTGAAGAGTCTAATAGAAGAGGTCGACCAAAAAAATGATGCATTTTAAACTATGTGATAAGCAGGCTAAGGATACCAAATGGGATGACTTCTGTAAAAAAAAGTGCGCTCAGAAAAATCGCTTGCCACATTCTGGCGCCTTCATCAGAGCATGAATGGCACAACACGACACAGAGGCATACCAGACTTTCAGAGCACAGGCCGGATATGGCACAAATCTGATGAGAGCAAAGGGAAGGCCCTGCTTGCCCGCTACATTGAGCAGGCGGACTAAAGAAATGAGGCTGTAAGAATGAAGACACAGGGATCGCTGTCAAAATTGTGTAAAGATGTAGGGCTGGAAGAAGATCTCACAATCACAACCGATACCATTCGCACAACACTTAAAAGGTCACACAACACTGCTCCTGGTCCAGATGGTGTTCGGTATGATGACATAGGCGATTTAGCTGACGGCCACTTGACAAAACTGGCCAATGAGTTTAATGCCAGCATTCGGAATGGTCAGATTGGGGAGGAGTGGCTACACAGCTACTTACTACCGCTACCGAAGCCAAACAAGGACCATTCGCAGATCAGTGTCTACAGAATCATCACGATGCAGAACACAGCTGGCAAGCTACTGGAGAAAATAGTTACCCGTGTCCTCACCTGTCACATTGAACAGAAACGCGTATTCCCACCCACACTCGGAGGTTATAGATATAACAAAGAGACATGGCTCAATGCGGCAGTCTTTGTCTATGACGTCTTCGAAGGCTTCCACAGACGAGAGGAGACATGTGCTGCTGCTATAGATCTGGAGGATGCATTCAACAAGGTACCATTTGAATATCTCATGCATATGCTCCTCAAATTGGCGGTGCACCCCTTCCTCATTAGATGGATCGCCGCGGCACTGTTTCAGAGGAAGGTGATACTCAGATGTGGAAGTTGGTCTTCCGAGCCAACATCCATTTGTCCTGGGCTGCCACAAGGCTCACCATTGTCACCAGTTCTATTTAACGTGTACACAATTACGACCAAGGAACAACAGCTGGATGGGAGGGGAAGAACTATAACTTTTGCTGATGATATTCTGGTATATCGACAGGAAAGAGACAGATGGGAAATCGCCTCCATAATGCAAGATGAACTCGATCGCATTTCTTCCTGGTGTGGGGGTTTCAGGTGCCTTGGTTAATCCTAATAAAGCATCAGTTTCATGGTTCTCCCTTAACAATCATATCGTTAATACGGACAGTACGAATGGGAGCTGATGAGGTGACCAGGGACAAGTTGATGACGTACCTCTGAGTTAAGTTTGATCGCAGCCTGTGTTTTCGGGACCACGTCGACCATGTGATAACAAAATCCCGCAAAGGATTAGCCGCCTTAAAGGTCATGGCAGCTGCCAACATCGAGCAGAGGCTACTTACTCTTCTGTTCCAGGGATTAGTCCTCGCACCAATCGAGTATGCCCTGGCCATTCTTACTGCCAGTACGACTCAAATTGATAGGCTGGAGAAAATATAGAATGAAGCCATGCGCATTATCTTGAGTTGTATACGGGACACTCCCTGTGTAGCAATGAGGTATCTTCTTCACTTTCCAATCATGGATGACAGAATCAAGATCTGGAGGGCACAAGCATACCTGAAGATTAGTGCAGATAAAGAGCATCCATTGCACCACGAGCTCAACATAGAGAAAGGTGTCAGGCTAAAAAGAGGCAAATCATGGGTGGGCCGAACAGAAGATGTCATCAAACAGATCTGTGGGCTTACCAATATCAATGTTAGCGAGGAGTGGATACCTGTGCCTACGTCATTCATGGGGCATTCTCGTGTATTGTCACACTCGACAGGAAAAGTAGGGAACAGAACCCGGTCGTGGTTAATGCTGAGGTCAATGATCTCATCTGCGATAACACCGATGAGAAAGATGCAGTCATCAATACAGACGGATCTGTAATACGACACCAAAGAAGTGCATGGGCATTTACAGCACGCTCGGCAGGCAGAATAGTCAAAGAAGACAGTGGTGCATACGTCATAACCACGAGTAACACGACGATGGAGGCGATGGCAGTGACCAAGGCATTCAAATGGTTAGAGTCACAAGACTACACCCACGCATGTATACTGAGTGATTCGATGAGCATGATTAAAAAAAGTGGAGGCGGGCTCTGTATGCATGCAATGGGTAGAGTCGTTGCAGAAATCCAAAATACGTAAGGTCACCACCTTTGTCTATGTCCCTAGACATGCGGGAGTACGGGGAAATGAGAGAGCGGACAGGTTGGCTAGCTGCGGTGTCATTGAGGACAGTCAACCAATAGATCGGGCGGACATCATCAATGCCCTCCGAGACGTGGGAAGAGCACAGGACTTCGACAAACACAGATCCACGTCACTTCTTTGGATGAAAAAGATGGGAGTTAAGATGGGCATAGACAGAAACGAGAAACTTAGTGGGCGTGTAAGAAGACTTATCAACCAACATAGAACTGGAGTGGTTAGTCACTGGACACTGCAGGACTTGCTGAGGAGGGGATCTGAGCACCTATGACATTTTCGGAGTGTAATGATGATGGCCCGCAAATAACTCAATAACTGAGGAGGGGATCTGAGCACCTATGGACATGTCCGGAGTGTAATGATGATGGCCCGCAAATAACTCAATAACTGAGGAGGGGATCTGAGCACCTATGACATTTTCGGAGTGCAATGATGATGACCCGCAATTAACTCAATAACTCGATCCACAACTTTATATCTCGACAGTTATTTATCATTTCTGTTGTTGACCTTCTGCCAAGCCATTCTCTTAAGCTGACTGGTATTTTTTTCTCTTTGCTTCCTTCTATCTCTTCGTCCCTCAATTTTCCCAGTTGTTACAATATATTCCAGCTGCTCCATTCTCATTACATGGGCAAAAAATGATGATTGTTTCTTCCTAATATTAGGTATTAGCACTCTATTTGCTTTGGCCTCTTTCAGAACATTTTTGTTTTATATATATATATATATGTATGTGTGTGTATGTGTGTGTGTGTGTATGTAAAATGTATACGTAAAACAGGGGTGAGGTGCAGCATGGTATAGAACAAAAGAACTGGATTTCAAAGAATGAGAACAATTTATCATGAAACTTTACACTCTGTCAATGAAAATAGTCAAAGGAGTTATTCAGTGTGTCTAAAGTCAATCTTGACGTATAGAAGTCAATCCTGGACAATAGACAAAAAAATCGTCACAGAATTGTGGTCTTACAGAAGAATGTTGAGAGTACCATGGGCAGCTGAAAACAAAAAAATCGCCACAGAATTGTGGTCTTACAGAAGAATGTTGAGAGTACCATGGGCAGCTGAAAACAAAAAAATCGCCACAGAATTGTGGTCTTACAGAAGAATGTTGAGAGTACCATGGGCAGCTGAAACAAAAAAATCGCCACAGAATTGTGGTCTTACAGAAGAATGTTGAGAGTACCATGGGCAGCTGAAAACAAAAAAATCGTCACAGAATTGTGGTCTTACAGAAGAATGTTGAGAGTACCATGGGCAGCTGAAAACAAAAAAATCGTCACAGAATTGTGGTCTTACAGAAGAATGTTGAGAGTACCATGGGCAGCTGAAAACAAAAAAATCGTCACAGAATTGTGGTCTTACAGAAGAATGTTGAGAGTACCATGGGCAGCTGAAAACAAAAAAATCGTCACAGAATTGTGGTCTTACAGAAGAATGTTGAGAGTACCATGGGCAGCTGAAAACAAAAAAATCGTCACAGAATTGTGGTCTTACAGAAGAATGTTGAGAGTACCATGGGCAGCTGAAAACAAAAAAATCGTCACAGAATTGTGGTCTTACAGAAGAATGTTGAGAGTACCATGGGCAGCTGAAAACAAAAAAATCGTCACAGAATTGTGGTCTTACAGAAGAATGTTGAGAGTACCATGGGCAGCTGAAAACAAAAAAATCGTCACAGAATTGTGGTCTTACAGAAGAATGTTGAGAGTACCATGGGCAGCTGAAAACAAAAAAATCGTCACAGAATTGTGGTCTTACAGAAGAATGTTGAGAGTACCAAGGGCAGCTGAAAACAAAAAAATCGTCACAGAATTGTGGTCTTACAGAAGAATGTTGAGAGTACCATGGGCAGCTGAAAACAAAAAAATCGTCACAGAATTGTGGTCTTACAGAAGAATGTTGAGAGTACCATGGGCAGCTGAAAACAAAAAAATCGTCACAGAATTGTGGTCTTACAGAAGAATGTTGAGAGTACCATGGGCAGCTGAAAACAAAAAAATCGTCACAGAATTGTGGTCTTACAGAAGAATGTTGAGAGTACCATGGGCAGCTGAAAACAAAAAAATCGTCACAGAATTGTGGTCTTACAGAAGAATGTTGAGAGTACCATGGGCAGCTGAAAACAAAAAAATCGCCACAGAATTGTGGTCTTACAGAAGAATGTTGAGAGTACCATGGGCAGCTGAAAACAAAAAAATCGCCACAGAATTGTGGTCTTACAGAAGAATGTTGAGAGTACCATGGGCAGCTGAAAACAAAAAAATCGCCACAGAATTGTGGTCTTACAGAAGAATGTTGAGAGTACCATGGGCAGCTGAAAACAAAAAAATCGCCACAGAATTGTGGTCTTACAGAAGAATGTTGAGAGTACCATGGGCAGCTGAAAACAAAAAAATCGTCACAGAATTGTGGTCTTACAGAAGAATGTTGAGAGTACCATGGGCAGCTGAA
Source organism: Megaustenia siamemsis (assembly GCA_032433765.1). Taxonomy (NCBI): domain Eukaryota; kingdom Metazoa; phylum Mollusca; class Gastropoda; order Stylommatophora; family Ariophantidae; genus Megaustenia; species Megaustenia siamemsis. The sequence goes on from JAVIAB010000102.1 coordinate 17,689,785, forward strand.
AACAAAAAAATCGTCACAGAATTGTGGTCTTACAGAAGAATGTTGAGAGTACCATGGGCAGCTGAAAACAAAAAAATCGTCACAGAATTGTGGTCTTACAGAAGAATGTTGAGAGTACCATGGGCAGCTGAAAACAAAAAAATCGTCACAGAATTGTGGTCTTACAGAAGAATGTTGAGAGTACCATGGCAGCTGAAAACAAAAAAATCGTCACAGAATTGTGGTCTTACAGAAGAATGTTGAGAGTACCATGGGCAGCTGAAAACAAAAAATCGTCACAGAATTGTGGTCTTACAGAAGAATGTTGAGAGTACCATGGGCAGCTGAAAACAAAAAAATCGTCACAGAATTGTGGTCTTACAGAAGAATGTTGAGAGTACCATGGGCAGCTGAAAACAAAAAAATCGCCACAGAATTGTGGTCTTACAGAAGAATGTTGAGAGTACCATGGGCAGCTGAAAACAAAAAAATCGCCACAGAATTGTGGTCTTACAGAAGAATGTTGAGAGTACCATGGGCAGCTGAAAACAAAAAAATCGCCACAGAATTGTGGTCTTACAGAAGAATGTTGAGAGTACCATGGGCAGCTGAAAACAAAAAAATCGTCACAGAATTGTGGTCTTACAGAAGAATGTTGAGAGTACCATGGGCAGCTGAAAACAAAAAAATCGTCACAGAATTGTGGTCTTACAGAAGAATGTTGAGAGTACCATGGGCAGCTGAAAACAAAAAAATCGTCACAGAATTGTGGTCTTACAGAAGAATGTTGAGAGTACCATGGGCAGCTGAAAACAAAAAAATCGTCACAGAATTGTGGTCTTACAGAAGAATGTTGAGAGTACCATGGGCAGCTGAAAACAAAAAAATCGCCACAGAATTGTGGTCTTACAGAAGAATGTTGAGAGTACCATGGGCAGCTGAAAACAAAAAAATCGCCACAGAATTGTGGTCTTACAGAAGAATGTTGAGAGTACCATGGGCAGCTGAAAACAAAAAAATCGCCACAGAATTGTGGTCTTACAGAAGAATGTTGAGAGTACCATGGGCAGCTGAAAACAAAAAAATCGTCACAGAATTGTGGTCTTACAGAAGAATGTTGAGAGTACCATGGGCAGCTGAAAACAAAAAAATCGTCACAGAATTGTGGTCTTACAGAAGAATGTTGAGAGTACCATGGGCAGCTGAAAACAAAAAAATCGTCACAGAATTGTGGTCTTACAGAAGAATGTTGAGAGTACCATGGGCAGCTGAAAACAAAAAAATCGTCACAGAATTGTGGTCTTACAGAAGAATGTTGAGAGTACCATGGGCAGCTGAAAACAAAAAAATCGTCACAGAATTGTGGTCTTACAGAAGAATGTTGAGAGTACCATGGGCAGCTGAAAACAAAAAAATCGTCACAGAATTGTGGTCTTACAGAAGAATGTTGAGAGTACCATGGGCAGCTGAAAACAAAAAAATCGTCACAGAATTGTGGTCTTACAGAAGAATGTTGAGAGTACCATGGGCAGCTGAAAACAAAAAAATCGCCACAGAATTGTGGTCTTACAGAAGAATGTTGAGAGTACCATGGGCAGCTGAAAACAAAAAAATCGTCACAGAATTGTGGTCTTACAGAAGAATGTTGAGAGTACCATGGGCAGCTGAAAACAAAAAATCGCCACAGAATTGTGGTCTTATAGAAGAATGTTGAGAGTACCATGGGCAGCTGAAAACAAAAAAATCGTCACAGAATTGTGGTCTTACAGAAGAATGTTGAGAGTACCATGGGCAGCTGAAAACAAAAAAATCGTCACAGAATTGTGGTCTTACAGAAGAATGTTGAGAGTACCATGGGCAGCTGAAAACAAAAAAATCGTCACAGAATTGTGGTCTTACAGAAGAATGTTGAGAGTACCATGGGCAGCTGAAAACAAAAAAATCGTCACAGAATTGTGGTCTTACAGAAGAATGTTGAGAGTACCATGGGCAGCTGAAAACAAAAAAATCGTCACAGAATTGTGGTCTTACAGAAGAATGTTGAGAGTACCATGGGCAGCTGAAAACAAAAAAATCGTCACAGAATTGTGGTCTTACAGAAGAATGTTGAGAGTACCATGGGCAGCTGAAAACAAAAAAATCGTCACAGAATTGTGGTCTTACAGAAGAATGTTGAGAGTACCATGGGCAGCTGAAAACAAAAAAATCGTCACAGAATTGTGGTCTTACAGAAGAATGTTGAGAGTACCATGGGCAGATGAAAACAAAAAAATCGTCACAGAATTGTGGTCTTACAGAAGAATGTTGAGAGTACCATGGGCAGCTGAAAACAAAAAAATCGTCACAGAATTGTGGTCTTACAGAAGAATGTTGAGAGTACCATGGGCAGCTGAAAACAAAAAAATCGCCACAGAATTGTGGTCTTACAGAAGAATGTTGAGAGTACCATGGGCAGCTGAAAACAAAAAAATCGTCACAGAATTGTGGTCTTACAGAAGAATGTTGAGAGTACCATGGGCAGCTGAAAACAAAAAAATCGTCACAGAATTGTGGTCTTACAGAAGAATGTTGAGAGTACCATGGGCAGCTGAAAACAAAAAAATCGTCACAGAATTGTGGTCTTACAGAAGAATGTTGAGAGTACCATGGGCAGCTGAAAACAAAAAAATCGTCACAGAATTGTGGTCTTACAGAAGAATGTTGAGAGTACCATGGGCAGCTGAAAACAAAAAAATCGTCACAGAATTGTGGTCTTACAGAAGAATGTTGAGAGTACCATGGGCAGCTGAAAACAAAAAAATCGTCACAGAATTGTGGTCTTACAGAAGAATGTTGAGAGTACCATGGGCAGCTGAAAACAAAAAAATCGTCACAGAATTGTGGTCTTACAGAAGAATGTTGAGAGTACCATGGGCAGCTGAAAACAAAAAAATCGTCACAGAATTGTGGTCTTACAGAAGAATGTTGAGAGTACCATGGGCAGCTGAAAACAAAAAAATCGTCACAGAATTGTGGTCTTACAGAAGAATGTTGAGAGTACCATGGGCAGCTGAAAACAAAAAAATCGTCACAGAATTGTGGTCTTACAGAAGAATGTTGAGAGTACCATGGGCAGCTGAAAACAAAAAAATCGTCACAGAATTGTGGTCTTACAGAAGAATGTTGAGAGTACCATGGGCAGCTGAAAACAAAAAAATCGTCACAGAATTGTGGTCTTACAGAAGAATGTTGAGAGTACCATGGGCAGCTGAAAACAAAAAAAAGAGTAATGATGACGTTCTAACAGAGGCCAAGCAAAACGGGAACATATTTCCAACATCAGGAGTATAGAATCATCATTTTTGTCCTTGGTATGAAAGAGGGGCAAATGGACCATATTGTGATAGCAGGAAAAATTGAGGGAAGCAGTGAGAGGATACAAATCAATTTAAGACAGTGGTTTGGTAAGAAGTCAACAGTAGAAATGACAAACAAATGTAGAGATAGAAAGTTGTGGAGAGACATGATCACCCACCCCATCAGGCAGAAACGTGGACACAAAATAAGAACAAGTCTTCCTAACATTAAAGATTATTTTATGAAGTCTTGTTCTTTTGTGTATTTCTACAATGAGGCTCCAGGCTCGCTATTTTGATCGCTGACTTTTCACTGGATTATAGCGATTTGTAATCTGCTTTCTTTGTGTTTGACCCGCGATAAAGACGTTCAGTTGAACGTTTGTTTACTGTATCTTTGAAGCCGGTACATCTTATTTGTAATTGTTTAGGTCAACCCGATCTGACTGTAGTTGGACGTAGCTGCCAAGTCAAATATTACCCAGGGAGTCTTGAATGCAATTTTGAATTTGGTTATGTTTAGATTAATATTTTATCAGTTTGGCTTCTCCAAGATGGGTAGACTACGCCATTCACGCGTTCCTGTTTGTGGCAATGTTTGATCTTTTTTCTGTACTTACTTTTGAAGATCGTTAAAACCTATTCGTTGTCTTATTTAGGACAAAAACGTCAGTGGCATGAAAGATACACGTAAACAGACAAACTGAAAAAAAGTGGATAAGTGGGGTTAAGAACTTCAGCTGAAACACAAATAATAAAGAACATTTGCGTGGATTTAAAACGCTCACAAAAGAACCAAATGACTAAAATTGTTATGACTAAGAAACATGGACATTAAACAAAATAATGAAGAATTAGTACAGAATAAAAAAATGAACAAAATGAAGCTCTTGAAATGTGGACTTTTATAAAAATGAGAATAACTGAAACACCTGGAAGAATGTGGAAAAAGTGAAAAAATAAGGAAAGATTTGTGAGAAAGAAATGGAAGAACAAGGAAAGAATTAATTCGAAGAACAAGGACATAACTAAAAGAACAAGGAAAGAATTAATTCGAAGAACAAGGACATAACTAAAAGAACAAGAAAAGAATTCGAAAAACACGGAAAGAATTGGAAGAACAATTACAAAATTGGGAATAACAAGGAAATAATAGGGAATAACAAGGAAATAATAGGGAATAACAAGGAAATAATAGGGAATAACAAGGATAGAATTGATTGGAAGAACAAAGAACACAAACTATACAGTTTTGAAACTGCTTAAAATGAAGACAGAACTATTTATCCGAAAAAGAGAAATTCTATTTTTGACACAAATAGAAACGAAACAATTGACTAAATTCATCTTGGAAAGGAAAATAGAAGGTAAACGAGGAAGTGGCAGACACAGATTAAAGTGGACAACATCAAGAGACGGATATAAAAACCTTTCGCAGTGTGTACCAACATCAGATGGTCCAGGCAAAAGCAGCTTTCCAGAAAATAAGGAAGATACTGTGCAATCCATTTTTGACAATAGAAACAAGAATAAGAGTTCTTAAATGTTATGTAGAGCCAGACTTAACATATGGATGTAAATCATGGACAATAGGACAACAGGCAAAAAAATCACTAGAGACTGTTGAAATGTGGTTTTACAGAAGAATGTTGAGAATACCATGGACAGCTGAGAAGAGTAATGAAAACGTTCTGAAAGAGGTCAAAGCAAAAAGAGAGCTAATTTCCAATGTTAGGAAGAAACAATCATAATTTTTTGGCCATGTAATGAGAAGAGAACAGCTGGAATATATTGTAACAACTGGGAAAGTTGAGGGACGAAGAGATTGAGGAAAGCAAAGAGAAAAGATACCAGACTGCTTGAGAGAATGGCTTGGCAGAAGGCCAACAACAGAAATGATAAATAACTGTCGAGATCAAAAGTTGTGGAGAGACATTATCACCTAAGCCATCAGGCTTCCTGTCACTGTTTAACTCTTTTTTCTGTCACTGTTTAACTCTTTTTCCTGTCACTATTTAACTCTTTTTCCTGTCACTGTTTAACTCTTTTTCCTGTCACTGTTTAACTATTTTTCCTGTCACTGTTTAAGTATGGGCAATTGGCACTGTTTAGCTACGTTCTCGGCCGTTGTGTAGCTATGTTTCTTGCCAATGTTTAGATCTGCTTCCTGCCATTGTTCAGCTGTGTTTTCGACCGCTCTATTCACTTTAAAACAGCTAGCAGAAAAAACGACAGATCATAATCCAAATATGCACACAGCTTTCATTGACCAGGAAAAAGCATTCGACCGAGTAAACAGAGAACAACTGTGGAAGATACTAACAACATACAGAGTAAGCCAACATCTAACCAACCTAGTTAAAAGTCTCTACATCAACAGCAGCTGCACAGTCAGAACAGCAGCAGGCTACACAGACCACTTCTATGTTAGATCAGGTGTAAGACAAGAGTGTGTACTATCTCCCGTTCTGTTTACTAAATGCATGGGCTGTATATGCAAGTTAGCCAACACATCAGAGACAGAGGAGACAAATGAGCTTCTATTCGGAGACGATCAAACACTAATACATGGTAAAATATAAGACCTACAAGAGCACTTAAATAAACTCAACAGCACATGCATAAAATACAACTTGAAAATCAACATCGACAAAACAGAAGTCATGAATGTCGCAAAAGAGAACCAAAACATTAACATAAATATAGAAAGCAGAAAACTAAAACAAGTAGAGGAATTTAAATATCTAGGAATTCTAGTGGCAAACGACAATTCACAAACAGAGAAATAGACTCAAGATGCAACAAAGCTTGTCAAATCATTGGACAGCTATCACTACTATTGTCCAAACAAGGAAATAACTCTCGAGGCAAAACGGGCACTCTACAATACAATCTTCATCCCAACGTTGTGCTACCAATGCCAGTCCTGGACCCTTAATGCAAGAACAATATGAAAAATAGCCTCTACTGAGATGAAATATGTTAGACGAATGACAGGAAAGAGCCTGAGAGATAAGATAAGAAATGAAGAACTGAGAAAAAAAGCTAGGAATAACCCCCGCCATAGAATATATAAGGAAACAACAGATAAAATAGTTTGGCCACGTGACAAGGCAGAGTGATCAAAACACAACACAAGCCTTCAAAAACGTTGCGAGAATACAGACCCAAAGGTCGACCACGAAAAGAGATGGATTAACGGAATATTGGAAACACTAGGAAACAACAGAAGCAAGGTCGAAGAGAAGGCCAAAAAACCGCAAATTATATCTTCCCTCGATGCTGAAAGGCAAATAAGGAAGAAAAAAGAGCTGAAGAAGTTTAGCTATGTTTCCAGTCACTTATTAAGCTCTATTTCCTGTAACTGTTAGCTCTATTTCCTGTAACTGTTTAGCTCTATTTTCTGTCACTGTTTAGCTCTATTTCCTGCCACTGTTTAGCTCTATTTCCTGCCACTGTGTAGCTCTATTTCCTGCCTCTGTTTAGCTCTATTTTCTGTCACTATTTAGCTCTATTTCCTGCCACTGTTTAGCTCTATTTCCTGTCACTATTTAGCTCTATTTCCTGTCACTGTTTAGCAATGCATTCAGCCGCTGTATAACTATGTTTCCTGCCACTGTATAGCTCCATTTCCTGCCACTGTTTAGTTGTATTTCCTGCCACTGTGTAGCTCTATTTCCTGTCACTATTTAGCTCTATTTCCTGCTACTGTTTAGCTGTATTTCCTGTCACTATTAAGTTGTATTTCCTGTCACTGTTTAGCTCTATTTCCTGTCACTATTTAGCTCTATTTCCTGCTACTGTTTAGCTGTATTTCCTGTCACTATTAAGCTGTATTTCCTGCCACTGCGTAGCTCTATTTCCTGTCACTATTAAGCTGTATTTCCTGCCACTGTTTAGCTCTATTTCCTGTCACTTCTTCTACCTTTTAGCTCCCAGTGGAGCATAGGTCTTCAACAAACACTTTCCAAGTCGTTCTGTTTTTTGCAATTCTTTTAAGATCATTCCATGTCTTCCCCATCATCTTCATCTCTGCTTCAATCTGTCTTCTCCAAGAATTCCTTGGTCTTCCTCTTTGTCTTTTCCCCTGGGGATTCCAAAAAAGGGCCTGTTGTGTAATACTCTCAGTTGGTTTCCGTAGTGTGTGTCCTATCCATCGCCATCGTCTTCGCTGTATTTCATTATCCACTGGTATTTGACCGGTACATTTCCATAATTCCACGTTTGTGACTTTGTCCTGCCATTTCCATCCCTTTATTCTGCGCAAGCATCCATTAATGAAAGTCTGTACCTTCGTGATTGTCAATTTTGTTATTCTCCATGTTTCACAGCCATATAATAGAACCGACTTAACATTGGAGTTGAAAATTTGTATTTTTGTATTTAGCCTAATTTCTTTGGATTTCCATATGTTTCCCAGTGCAATGAAAGCTCCTCTTGCTTTTGATATCCTTATTTTGGTATCGTTTTCTGTTCCTCCCTCTTTATCTATATTACTGCCCAGATATATATAAGATTGTACGTCTAGTAGAGGTATTTCTCCTAGTTTTATTTGGTTATTGCCAACTGCATTAATTCTCATAATGTTGGTCTTATCTCTATTAATCTTTAGTCCTAGCTGTTGTGATCTCTCATCTAATATACTCATTTTATCTTGCATCTGTTGGTGGCTGTGTGATAGGAGAGCTATGTCATCAGCAAAGTCTAAATCATCAAGTTGTTTGGTCAGTGACCACTGGATCCCATTTCTGTTGTTTTGAGTTATTTTCATAATCCAATCTATGGCCAGTAGAAAGAGAAATGGAGACAGAAGGCATCCTTGCCTTACTCCTGTTCTTATTTCAAATGCTTCTGTAAGCTGTCCTTCATGCACCACACTACATTTTGTTCCATCATACATTGTTTTTATCAGGTTAATAAACTTTATGGGGATTCCATAATGACTCAGCAACTTCCAAAGCATTCTTCTGTCAAACTATCAAATGCCTTTTCGTAATCTATGAATCCAATATAAAGTGGGGATTTTAGTTCTAAACTTTGTTCAACTATTATACGTAGAGTAGTTATTTGATCAGCACATGATCTGTTCTTCCTAAAACCTGCTTGTTCATCTCTCAAGTGTTTCTCTATAGCCTCTTTTAGTCTCTCCAGAATGATTCTGCCTAATATTTTTCCTGGCACTGATAGTAGCATAATTCCCCTATAATTTGTGCACTCCTGTAAACTTCCTTTCTTTGGTAGTTTGATCATATAACCTTCTCTCCAGTCTTTAGGTATTTCTTCCCTCTCCCAAATTTTATCCAATAGATTATGTAACATCTTGGTAGAGGTGATAATATCTGCTTTGATGGCTTCCGAAGGAATTTCATCTGGTCCTGTGGCTTTACCATCTTTTAACAGTTTGATGGCTTTCATTATTTCTTCTTTGCTTGGTTTTCCGCAGTTAACGTGTAATTCTTCTTCTGCTGGTAGTATATCTGGAGGATTATTTGAGCCAGGTCTGTTCAAAAGTTCTTCAAAGTGCTCCTTCCATCTCTCCATTTGTTCCTTTATATTACTAAGCAGATTTCCTTTCTTATCTTTGATAAAGGCGTTGATCTGTTTGTATTTTCCACCTAATTTCTTTGTGCTGTTGTACAGTTCTTTCATATTCCCTTTATTTGCTGCTTCTTCTGCCTCTTTAGCTAATTCATCTATATATTTCCTCTTATCCCTTTTAATGCATCTTCTCACTTCTTTGTTCACCTCTGTGTAAGCTTCCTGTGTCTTGGCTTTATTACTTCTTGTTTTGCTTTTATTTATGTCTGCTTTCTTGTTCTTTCTTTCTTTAATTTTATCCAGGGTCTCTGCTGTCATCCATGCCTTATTCTGGCGTTCTCTTTTCCCCAGTGTTTCTTCGCATGTCTCTTTCCATATATTTTTTACCTGTTTCCAATGATCTTCTATATTTATTGTATTTTCTAGTTGTTGGAGGACTTGGTATTTGTTTGATATTGTGACTGCGAATTTATCTTTAATTCCTTGTTCTTTAAGAAACCCTACATTGAAATACGTTCTGCCCTTATTCGTTGTAGTATACCTTTTTAATTTAATTTTAAGTTTGGCTAACAGCAGATGATGATCAGAAGCTATATCTGCCCCTCTATATACTTTTACATCCTGTAAGGATGACTTAAACTTATTATTAATACATATGTGATCAATTTGATTTTCCGTTCTATGATCTGGTGACACCCATGTAGCTTTGTGTATTCTTTTATGTTGGAATATTGTTCCTCCTAGGCTCATTTGATTAAGGGCGCAGAAATTCACAAATATCTCTCCATTCTCGTTTATATCTCCAAGTCCATGTTTTCCCATAATCTCTTCAAAGCCTCTGTTGTCTGATCCTACCTTAGCATTTAGGTCTCCCATCAAGATTATAATATCCTTGGCTCGTCTTGCATCCATCTGGCATTGTAGCTGTTTATAAAAATCATCTTTAACTGAGTCATCTTTATCGTTGGTTGGTGCATAGCATTGTATAATGTGTAATTTTATTTTGTTTTGGTTGTTCTAAATGTTGCTCTCACCAGTCTTGGTCCCACTGCCTCCCATTCTATTAGTGTCTTCTGTGCATTCTTTGATAGCATTATAGCTACCCCTTCGCTATGTTGTGCTCCTGGTTCCTGGTGTCCTGATGATAAAATCATCTCCCCTGTATTCAATTTTATTCTCTCCGCTCCCAGCCATCTTGTTTCACACATTCCCAGAATATCTATCTTGTAGTTGTTCATTTCTGCTGCCACTTGTGCCGCTTTTCCCTGTTCGTTAAGGGTACGAACATTCCAGGTGCCAATTCTGGATGATTTCCTGGTAGACAAAGGGTGAGTCGGCAACCCGGACTCCTTATGGCTTTCTCCGGATTGCGTCATACGTCTCTTAGACAGAGAGCCCTTCTCTTTCCTGGTTGACGGATTTACTTTATCTTTCTTTGACTTGTTCATGTTTGTGAAGTTTTCCTGTCACTGTTTAGCTCTATTTCCTATCACTATTAAGCTGTATTTCCTGCCACTGTTTAGCTCTATTTCCTGTCACTATTAAGCTGTATTTCCTGCCACTGTTTAGCTTTATTTCCTGTCACTATTAAGCTGTATTTCCTGCCACTGTTTAGCTCTATTTCCTGTCACTATTAAGCTGTATTTCCTGCCACTGTTTAGCTCTATTTCCTGTCACTATTAAGCTGTATTTCCTGCCACTGTTTAGCTCTATTTCCTGTCACTATTGAGCTCTATTTCCTGTCACTATTTAGCTCAATTTCCTGCCACTGTTTAGCTATGTTTCCTGCCAACTGTTTAGCTATGTTTCCTGCCACTGTTTATCTATGTTTCCTGTCACTGTTTAGCTGTTTCCTGCAACTGTTTAGCTATGCATCCTACCACTGTTTAGTTGTTTCCTGTCATTGTTTAGCTATGTTTCCTGTCATTGTTTATCTATGTTTCCTGCCAATGTTTAGCTGTTTCCTTCCACTGTTTAGCTATGTTTCCTTCCACTGTTTATCTATGTTTCCTGTCACTGTTTAGTTCTATATCCTGACACTGTTTAGCTATGTTTCCTGTCACTGTTTAGTTATGTTTCCTGTCACTGTTTATCTATGTTTTCTGTCACTGTTTAGCTCTATATCCTGCCGCTGTTTAGTTGTTTCCTGTCACTGTTTAGCTATGTTTCCTGCCACTGTATAACTATGTTTCCTGCCACTGTTTAGCTATGTTTCCTGTCACTGTATAACTATGTTTCCTGTCACTGTTTAGCTATGTTTCCTGTCACTGTTTAGCTATGTTTTCTGTCACTGTATAGCCATGTTTCCTGTCACTGTTTAGCTATGTTTCCTGTCGCTGTTTAGATATGTTTCCTGCCACTGTTTAGCTATGTTTCCTGCTACTGTTTAGCTACGTTTCCTGCAACTGTTTAGCGATGCATTCTGCCACTGTTTAGTTGTTTCCTGTCACTGTTTAGCTATGTTTCCTGTCACTGTTTATCTATGTTTCCTGCCAATGTTTAGCTGTTTCCTTCCACTGTTTAGCTATGTTTCCTTCCACTGTTTATCTATGTTTCCTGTCACTGTTTAGTTCTATATCCTGCCACTGTTTAGCTATGTTTCTTGCCACTGTTTAGTTATGTTTCCTGTCACTGTTTATTTATGTTTCCTGTCACTGTTTAGCTCTATATCCTGCCACTGTTTAGCTATGTTTCCTGCCACTGTTTAGTTATGTTTCCTGTCACCGTTTATCTATGTTTCCTGTCACTGTATAGCTATGTTTCCAGTCACAGTGTAGACATGTTTCCTGTCACTGTTTAGCTATGTTTCCTGTTATTGTTTAGCTATGTTTCCTGTCACTGTTTAGCTATGTTTCCTGTCACTGATTATCTATGTTTCCTACCACTGTTTAGCTCTGTTTCCTGTCACTGTTTATTTATATTTCCTGCCGCTGTTTAGCTGTTTCCTGTCACTGTTTAGCTATGTTTCCTGTCACTGTATAACTATGTTTCCTGTCACTGTTTAGCCATATTCCCTGTCACCGTTTAGCCATATTTCCTGTCACTGTTTAGCTATGTTTCCTGTCACTGTTTAGCTATGTTTCCTGTCACCGTTTAGCTATGTTTCCTGTCACTATATAGCCATGTTTCCTGTCACTGTTTAGCTATGTTTCCTGTCACTGTTTAGATATGTTTCCTGTCACTGTTTAGCTACGTTTCCTGCTACTGTTTAGCTATGTTTCCTGTCACTGTTTAGCTATGTTTCCTGTCACTGTATAACTATGTTTCCTGTAACTGTTTAGCTATGTTTCCTGTCACTGTATATCTATGTATCTTGCCACTGTATAACTATGTTTCCTGTCAGTGTATAACTATGTTTCCTGCCACTCTATGACTATGTTTCCTGCCACTGTATAACTATGTTTCCTGTCACTGTATAGCTATGTTTCCTGCCACTGTATAACTATGTTTTCTGTCACTGTTTAACTATTTTTTCTGTCACTGTCTAACTTTGTTTCCTGCCACTGTATAACTATGTTTCCTGCCACTCTATGACTATGTTTCCTGTCACTGTATAGCTATGTTTCCTGCCACTGTATAACTATGTTTCCTGTCACTGTATAGCTATGTATCCTGCCACTGTATAACTATGTTTCCTGTCACTGTATAACTATGTTTCCTGCCACTGTATAACTATGTTTCCTGTCACAGTATAGCTATGTTTCCTGCCACTGTATAACTATGTTTCCTGTCACTGTATAGCTATGTTTCCTGCCACTGTATAACTATGTTTTCTGTCACTGTTTAACTATTTTTTCTGTCACTGTCTAACTTTGTTTCCTGCCACTGTATAACTATGTTTCCTGCCACTCTATAACTATGTATCCTGCCACTGTATAACTATGTTTCCTGCCACTGTATAACTATGTTTCCGGTCACTGTATAACTATGTTTCCTGCCACTGTATAACTATGTTTCCTGCCACTGTATAGATATGTTTCCTTCCACTGTTTAGCTATGTTTTCTGTCACTGTCTAACTTTGTTTCCTGCCACTGTATAACTATGGTTCCTGTCACTGTATAACTATGTTTCCTGTCACTGTATAGCTATGTTTCCTGTAACTGTATAGCTATGTTTCCTGTCACTGTATAGCCATGTTTCCTATCACTGTTTAGCTATGTTTCCTGTCACTGTAAAGACATGTTTCCTGTCACTGTTTAGCTTTGTTTCCTGCCACTGTTTAGCTATGTTTCATATCACTTTTTAGCTATGTTTCCTGTCACTGTATAACTATGTTTCCTGCCACTGTATAGACATGTTTCCTTCCACTGTATAACTATGTTTCCTGCCACTGTGTAGACATGTTTCCTGTCACTGTTTAGCTATGTTTCCTGTCACTGTATAGCTGTGTTTCCTGTCACTGTTTAACTATGTTTCCTGCCACTGTGTAGACATGTTTCCTGTCACTGTTTAGCTATGTTTCCTGTCACTGTTTAGCTATGTTTCGTGTCACTGTTTAGCTATGTTTCCTGTCACTGTTTAGCTATGTTTCCTGTCACTGTATAACTATGTTTCCTGCCACTGTATAACTATGTTTCCTGTCACAGTATAGCTATGTTTCCTGTCACTGTATAGCTATGTTTCCTGCCACTGTATAACTATGTTTCATGTCGATGTTTAGCCATGTTTCATGTCGATGTTTAGCCATGTTTCATGTCGATGTTTAGCCATGTTTCATGTCGATGTTTAGCCATGTTTCATGTCGATGTTTAACTGTCTTTCTATAAAGTAAAAAACAATTATTTCTTCCACCATTAATGTTCTAAGGTCCCAATCTCCTTTGATGCGACAGAATACGCGCGTTTTTTTTTTTTTATTTAATTGAGTTAATTAGCTAAGTAAAAAAGCAACATATTTTTACTTGCCCTAAATTGCATTGTGTTGGTTTTTTTTTCCGTTTGACATAATTCATGAAGGATTGTTCTGTTGTATTTCATAATACATGACATTTAAAAAATCAAGATATTACATTAATTACCGTAAATAACACTCTGAAATATAATGAAGCATTTATTTGGTTGTGTCCATGCCGTTTCTGGATATTAAATCAAACAGCAATAACTGCGCATAGCAAGCGATAATGTTCAGAGTTTTTCATCTAATTAATTGGAGTTTTAGCTTAATAATACATTATGGTGATGGTGAGTTGCGCTTAGTCGTCAATTTTATTCTCTTGTCCCAAAGTTAAGGTTTGAGATGTGAATAGATGCCACAGCTTCGGTAACAATACTATTTTGTTCTCTGCCGTTTAGACGGTATTTGACTAGAAACTTTCGACCGGAGTCGCCTGCTCCAGGAAATGAGTAGTGATGGCGACATTCATCGACATTCTCAAACGTAAACTCTGGTCCCAGTTTTCCTGGTGGCTGGGTAGAGAACAGGAGCTTCTAACGGTAAACTAAGTCGTGAACGAAACTCGATCGGGGTCGCCTGGCTCGGACAATCGCTTCTCTGAACTACCCTGTAGGGTCATTTTGTTTAGGGCTCTTTGTCTCTCACTCTCTCGGTCTCTCTCCCGCCCTTATTATTGAAACCAATGGCCAGTCACACTTAAGACGATGAGAGACACTACATGGAACTGTATGTGACCACAGCCGTCAGATCTCTTTATCTTTGAGACAGGATCACAATTGCTACACTCGAAAAATGCCCAAATAACTTTCCCATTTCAGCATCCAGCACGAACTCCGTAGCACCGGCGAACTCCTCGGAAAGCTAGTTAATTACCCTAGATAGTAGGGAGTTTACTGTTCCTTTTAGAAAAATAGCCCGGGCAGCGGCATACAGCCAACACTTTCCCATCTCAGCATCCAACACAAACTCCATAGCACCGGCGAACTCCTCATAAAGCTAGTTAATTACCCTAGACAGTTGGGAGTTTACTGTTCCTTTTAGAAACATAGCCCTGGCAGCGGCATACAGCCAACACTTGCCCATCTTCAAGTATTAGGGATTCCTTCAGTTCTTCAGCATGAACAAGTGGGTTAATATCCGTGCGTCCGTCTCTGATAAGATGAGGTATTCGATGTTACCTACATTGAGATATGAGAATACGGAAGTAAAACTCGATCGCTATAAATGTGATTCGAGCTCTGTACTTGGTTATGAACGCGTTACCTCAGATGTACCCCAAACGGGAGAATACGTTAATTATAAGCCATCTGTGGTTGTGTGTTACGCTGAGCTGGCAAAAATGTGTGGGGGGCGCTCATGCTGTGGGTTTTCTTTATTTTTTTGGGGGGTCACGAAGTGACAATTCTTCCAGTGGCGTACACACCTTGTAGCATTTTATGCGTAAAATAAAATACGATAAATATGATTTAAAATAAAAACAAACAAACAAACAAACAAACAATAGGGTAACAAATATTGTACACGCTTGTTGCTGCTGGGTAATATTGTGTTGATGATAATAAAATTGTTTTCTAGATGAAGTAGTTACTATTATTAGTAGCAGGATTTCTTCATTCCATGTCGAACAGCTGTACATAAGTACTGATATCTATCAGAAACTCCCGCAGAGTGACGCCAGAAGTACTATAATATTTATCTTCTTCTTCTTTAACCTTTCAGCTCCCTGTGGAGCAAAGGTCTTCAACAAACACTTTCCAAGTCGTTCTGTTTCTTGCCATTCTTTTAAGATCATTCCATGTCTTCCCCATCATCTTCATCTCTGCTTCTATCTGTCTTCTCCAAGAATTCTTTGGTCTTCCTTTGTCTTTTCCCCTGGGGATTCCAAAAAAGGGCCTGTTGTGTAATACTCTCAGTTGGCTTCCGTAGTGTGTGTCCTATCCAGCACCATCGTCTTTGCTGTATCTCTTTATCCACTGGTATTTAACTGGTAGGGAGCCGCGATAGCTCAGTGGTTAGTGAACTGGACTACCACGGACAAGGGGTAGGGTTCGATCCCAACCGACGGCTTCCAGGTTCACCCAGCCTTAAATGGGTACCGGATTTTTTTCTGGGAAAGTAAAGCAGCACGGGCGTAATATTGACCACATTACCCCAAAAATCATGTGCTGAAGGTCTGTAAAATATATGGTCACTAACACCATATTTCCCTATACGCCACTTGGCGTGACGGGGGTACTTTACTTTACTTTTTTTAATTAACTGGTACATTTCCATAATTCTATGTTAGTGATTTTGTCCTGCCATTTCATCCTTTTATTCTTGCTAAGCATCAATTAATTAAAGTCTGTATCTTCATGATTGTCAATTTTGTTGTTCACCATATTTCACAGCCATATAATAGGACTGACTTAACATTGTAGTGGAAAAATTTTATTTTTGTATTTAACCTAATTTCTTTGGACTTCCATATGTTTCCCAGTGCAACGAAAGGTCCTCTTGCTTTTGAATAATATATATCTAGTAAACGGTAACTATCGTTAATTATAGTAGATAGCAATGAGTTCTCAAGCCATCCCTTGATGTAGGTCTGTTAAATTAGTTTGGCATTACGCCAGACCGCCAAATATTTGTAGAGAAACTTTTAAAAAGACAGATAACCCACAAGCAGTGTCGCCACTTTTGGGGACTGATCTCCGTGTCATCTGGTCACTTGAGAGGAAGGGGATAACAGAATAAAGTTCCTTCATTTTGCACAATGTTCGTGACCATTCACTACAAGACGCCCCAAGTCTGGCCCACACTAATCATCTCTTTTTTCGGTTATTCTCCCCCGCGTTAACCTGGACCTGTTGCTTGTCTGTACTCGGAGACCACTGCGAACCAGTTCTTTGTGAATTTTAGTTTCCTGTCCTCTGAGCCTATTTAGCTCCAGTTCTCTCCCTGTATCTTTGCATTTCCTCCTTCTTTGATCTCTTGGGAATGCCGCATGTCATTGAACCATTTCTATACATAAACGTTGTCATTTAGCATAACTTTTGTTCTCTTGGGCATGCCGCATGTCATTGAATCATACTATATATAAACGTTGTCATTTGGCATAACTTTTGCTCTCTTAACCAATTTGTCATTTGTATAACTTTTTCTCTCCTAACCAATTTGTCATTTGTATAACTTTTTCTCTCCTAACCAATTTGTCATTATATAACTTTTGCTCTCCTAACCAATTTGACATTTATGTAACTTTTGCTCTCCCAACCAATTTGTCACTTATATAACTTTTGATCTCATAACCAATTTGTCATTTATATAACTTTTTCTCTCCTAACCAATTTGTCCCTTATATAACTTTTGCTCTCTTAACCAATTTGTCACTTATATAACTTTTGCTCTCCTAACCAATTTGTCATTCATATAACTTTTGCTCTCCTAACCAATTTGTCACTTATATAACTTTTGCTCTCCTAACCAATTTGTCATTTATATAACTTGTTCTCTCCTAACCAATTTGTCCCTTATATAACTTTTGCTCTCTTAACCAATTTGTCCCTTATATAACTTTTGCTCTACTAACCAATTTGTCACTTATATAACTTTTGCTCTCCTAAACAATTTGTCATTTATATAACTTATGCTCTCCTAACCAACTTGTCCCTTATATAACTTTTGCTCTCTTAACCAATTTGTTATTTGGCATAACCTTTGCTCTCATAACCAATTTGTTATTTGTATAACTTTTGCTCTCCTAACCATTTGTCATTTATATAACTTTTGCTCTCTTAACCAATTTGTCATTTGTATAACCTGTGCTCTCCTAACCTATTTGTTATTTGGCATAACTTGTGCTCTCTTAACCAATTTGTTATTTGTATAACTTTTGCTCTCTTAACCAATTTGTTATTTGGTATAACCTTTGTTCTCCTAACCAATTTGTTATTTATATAACTTTTGTTCTCTTAACCAATTTGTCATTTATATAACTTTTGCTCTCTTAACCAATTTTTCATTTGTATAACCTGTGCTCTCCTAACCTATTTGTTATTTGGCATAACTTGTGCTCTCTTAACCAATTTGTTATTTGTATAACTTTTGCTCTCTTAACCAATTTGTTATTTGGTATAACCTTTGTTCTCCTAACCAATTTGTTATTTATATAACTTTTGTTCTCTTAACCAATTTGTCATTTATATAACTTTTGCTCTCTTAACCAATTTTTCATTTGTATAACTTTTGCTCTCTTAACCAATTTGTTATTTGTATAACTTGTGCTCTCTTAATCAATTTGTTATTTGTATAACTTTTGCTCTCTTAACCAATTTGTTTTTTGGCATAACCTTTGCTCTCCTAACCAATTTGTTATTTGGCATAACCTTTGCTCTTCTAACCAATTTGTTATTTGTATAACTTTTGCTCTCCTAACCAATTTGTTATTTGTATAACCTTTGCTCTCCTAACCAATTTGTTATTTGTATAACCTTTGCTCTCCTAACCAATTTGTTATTTGTATAACCTTTGCTCTCCTAACCAATTTGTTATTTGTATAACCTTTGCTCTCCTAACCAATTTGTTATTTGGCATAACCTTCGCTCTCCTAACCAATTTGTTATTTGTATAACCTTTGCTCTCCTAACCAATTTGTTATTTGTATAACCTTTGCTCTCCTAACCAATTTGTTATTTGGCATAACCTTCGCTCTCCTAACCAATTTGTTATTTGTATAACCTTCGCTCTCCTAACCAATTTGTTATTTGTATAACCTTTGCTCTCCTAACCAATTTGTTATTTGTATAACCTTCGCTCTCCTAACCAATTTGTTATTTGTATAACCTTCGCTCTCCTAACCAATTTGTTATTTGTATAACCTTCGCTCTCCTAACCAATTTGTTATTTGGCATAGCCTTCGCTCTCCTAACCAATTTGTTATTTGGCATAACCTTCGCTCTCCTAACCAATTTGTTATTTGTATAACCTTCGCTCTCCTAACCAATTTGTTATTTGTATAACCTTCGCTCTCCTAACCAATTTGTTATTTGTATGACCTTCGCTCTCCTAACCAATTTGTTATTTGTATAACCTTCGCTCTTCTAACCAATTTGTTATTTGGCATAACCTTTGCTCTCCTAACCAATTTGTAATTTATATAACTTTTGCTCTCTTAACCAATTTGTTATTTGGCATAACCTTTGCTCCCCTAACCAATTTATTTGGCATAACATTTGCTCTCCTAACCAATTTGTCAATTTTATAACTTTTGCTCTCTTAACCAATTTGCCAACCGTGCTAATTGTCTCTTTGTCTTACTCTGTTTTTCTTGACATTGAACTCTCCTGTTGTTGCCAGGTCGTCATTCTGTATCGATATTTTATCCCTGCCGGCTTGCTAGGCCTGTCACAAGGCTGTTCAGTTCAAGGTGACTCAGGATGACCTTCACGGCTACCCTAACAGTCAGAGGTCACAAACCAGGCCATGTATTGCCGTATATTGTTTAAGCAATCATCTATTTTGTCTTGTTATCGTCCCTTTTTAATAAGATGATAATGGTTGATGCTGACAGAGAAGTGATGTTAAAACTTTGTATCTCCCTCCACACCCGGAAGGACATAAAAGATGATAATGAAGAAGAAACGGAACTATCTACGCCTTTATAGTTTAGAAGAAAAAACGAAAAAAATATATATATGAAAAAAAAACGGTATGGTTAAAGAATCACGTAACAAATGTCACCACAAACCAGAACGACGTGTCGACGCACCAGGCCTTCAGCAGGGACCAACATACAACACACGTAAAAATATGTATTTCAAATAAAAAAAAAATAACATAAAAAAGTATAGTAATTTAGAAAAATGTTAATGAAAAATATGAGGCTGCATGTATAAGCATAATTTAAATAGAAAAATAATTGTAAATACATATTTGTATATGTGTTGTATGTTTGTTTAAGTTAAAGGCCTACTGCGCCGAAACGACTTTCTGGTTTATGTTGTCTACTTGTCACGTAAAGCTTTAACTATACGGCTTTTTCTTTTTTTTTTTCTCCTAAAATTGTTTCATTTCTCCTCACAATTAGTTTCACTGCAGCTACGTATTTTGATACATTTCTCTGCCTTGAGCATACATCGTTTACCTGTTTTACTTTTACCTGTTTTACTTTTATCTGTTTTACTTTTACATGTTTTAATATTGTTCCACTTGCAAATAAAGACAAGTGGAACAATATTAAAACAGGTAAATAAATTTAAATATTTGGGAACTTTATTAACCTCAGACGAAGATGTACAAAAGAGGTGAGAAAAAGAATGGCTCAGGCAAAAGCAGCTTTCCAAAAAAATGAGGAAGATACTGTGCACCATTTTTGACAATAGAAACAAGAACAAGGGTCCTTAAATGTTATGTAGAGCCAGTCTTAACATATGGATGTGAATCATGGATAACAAGACAACAGACAAAAAAATCACCGGAGTCTGCAGAAATATGGTTTTACAGAAGAATGTTGAGAATATCATGGACAGCTAAGATGAGTAATGAAAACGTTCTGAAAGAGGCCAAAGCAAAAAGAGAGCTAATTTCTAATATTAGGAAGAAACAATCATCATTTTTTTGGCCATTTAATGAGAAGAGAACAGTTGGAATATATTGTAACAACTGGGAAAATTGAGGGACGAAGAGATAGATGGAAGCAAAGAGAAACAAATACCAGACAGCTTAAGAGAATGGCTTGGCAGAAGATCAACAACAGAAATGATAAATAACTATCGAGATCGAAAGTTGTGGAGAGACATGATCACCTACGCCAGCAGGCCCGGTACTTGATGATGATGATACATAGTTTAGAGCAAAAGGCAGGGGAATGGTATACACATCATCGCAATTATTTGCCTACTGCCCCTTACATTTCTGACCAAACTCCTCGATTTTTATGAAAGCGGTGAAAAGTTTCAAAGAGCACACGGAGAGACGAGCAACAAGACATGAACATAGGCAACATCGATTCTGCATTCTAGCTATTCTGATCGAATTATTTCGCTACATCAAGCGGAGTATTGACGGCAGAGCGGGAACAACATGGCACTATCCCTTACTGGAAACAGAGGGGAACAACATGGCACTATCCCTTACTGGAAACAGAGAGGGGAACAATATGGCACTATCCCTTACTGGAAACAGAGAGGGGAACAATATGGCACTATCTCTTACTGGAAACAGAGAGGGGAACAATATGGCACTATCTCTTACTGGAAACAGAGGGGAACAACATGGCACTATCTCTTACTGGAAACAGAGGGGAACAACATGGCACTATCCCTTACTGGAAACAGACTGACACGCAGGTGACTTTGTTATCGAAGAAATTCACAGAAAGTGTTGACACTGTAGTTTTCAATGAAACAAAAACAGAACCAGATGAATTTAGCCTGTCTCATTTTCATTTTGGCTATTATTTGATGCAGATTTTGAGAAATTTTTCTTTATTTTGTTTCTTATCTCGCTCTCTCTCTCTCTTTTTATTATAAATGTTTATTTATTATTATTCTGTATCTTTTCTTGATTTAAATTTCTTCTTACTTTTTTTTTATTTTTGCTGTTTTTCCTACTGTTGATATTTTTAAAATGTTTCTTCTTTTGATTTCTTATCATTCTTGCAACGTTTCTTCGTCAGATTTTTTGGGAACATTTTGCAAAGTCTGCCTCATTCGATTTCTTCTCTTGCCTGTTTTTATTAATCTTTCGTTTCTTCCCTCAATTTCTTATCTTCCTGGCATTTTATCTTTACTTAATTTCTTATCTATCTTGCAACATTTCTTTACTCGATTTCTTATATTGCTCCTAATGTTCATTTATTTCACTTCTGATCTGTCATTGCATTCAGAAACATTAACCCTAAGAAAACCTTGTTTCAGCGTGTACACACTTCAATAGTTGTATCATTATAACATTTGACTAAATGACACCTTTCTTTACGTACTCGTATCCACCAGTGTTGTTACTGCGCTCTCCAAGGATATCATATCTGGTGTTACTAGCCCATGGGTTTATATGATGTATAAGAATCAAATTCAGCGTTCCTCGTGCCCTGAAGCCAGATAACTGACTGCTGTCGATGCGCAGTGTTTGTCAGTTAAAGCTTTTTATTTTCTCACGAGATGATTCTTCTTCTTCTTTCCTTTCTCATTTCAGCGTCGAGGGGAGATGTAATTTGTGGCTTTTTGCTCTTCTGTTCGCCTCTGCTGCTGTTAAGTTTCCTAGTGCTTCTAATATTCTATAAATCCATGATTTTCATGGTTCACCCTTGGGTCTGGTAGTTCTCACAACGTTTATTTAGGGCTCGTTTTGTTGTGTCTTGATTACTCTGCCTTGTTACGTGGCCAAACCATTTTAATTGTTATTTTTTAAAATATATTCTATGGCGTGGGTTATTCCTAGCTTTTTTTCTCAGGTCTTCATTTCTGATCTATCTCTCATACTTTTTCCTGTCATTCTTCTAACACATTTAATCTCTGTAGAGGTCATTTTTCTTATTGTTCTTGCATCTAGGGTCCAGGTCTGGCATTGATAGCACAACGTTGGGATGAAGATTGTATTGTAGAGTGCCCGTTTTGCCTCAACAGTTATTTCCTTATTGGACAATAGTGGAGATAGCTGTCCGATGATTGGATACTAGTGGAGATAGCTGTCCGATGATTGGATAATAGCGGTGATAGCTGTCCGATGATTGGATAATAGTGGAGATAGCTGTCCGATGCTTGGATAATAGCGGTGATAGCTGTCCGATGATTGGATAATAGTGGTTATAGCTGTCCGATGATTGAATAATATCTGTGATAACCATCCGATGATTAGACAAATGTGGTGATAGTTGTCCAATGACTGGACAATAGTGGTGATAGTTGTCCGATGATTAGACAAATGTGGTGATAGTTGTCCAATGACTGGACAATAGTGGTGATAGTTGTCCGATGATTGGACACTAGTGGTGATAGCTGTCCGATGATTGGACGAGATGAACTGAAGCAGTTTATTTTTAGATACAGAAACAAACACCCAATCATAAAACAAACAGCTAGAGGAACAAACGCGACCTTAAAAGACACATGGAGACCATGTGTACGTCACAACTACCATATCAGATCCTGTCGTCGCATCAAATGTTGGTTGTAATGGAATCCATTTGTTGCTTGTCTCTTGCATTGTTCGTGTGTTCCAAACAGCTTCTCTTTGCCTATTTCAGTTAATCTACCAACAAAACAAGATGCCACTTTGACTACTTGAGTTCCACATATCCCTCCAATAAGGTCTTGAACATATTCTCGAGAGCCTTAATTTACCCAAATTCTGAGCGTGATTAAAATAAAAAAAACATGTAGTATTTATACACAAATATATCAACATCAAGTACCATGCCTGCTGGCGTAGGTGATCATGTGTCTCCACAACTTTCTATCCATGTGTCTCCACAACTTTCTATCTCGACAGTTATTTATCATTTCTGTTGTTGACATTCTGCCAAGCCATTCTCTTAAGCTGTCTGATATCTTTCATTTTTGCTTCCCTCTATCTCGTCGTCCCTGATTTTCCCAGTTGTCACAATATATCCCAGCTGTTCTCTTCTGATTGCATGACTGTCAGACCTGATTCATACATGACCTTATCACATAGGGAGATGTATGATGTGTGTTTGTTCTATAGAACATGTTGGTTGTTCTATCTTTCTCTTAGATGCGCAGAACGAGTTAAGCTACCTGCAGTCGCCAAGGCAAGATCAGCAGCCCATAGCTGGCCAAGACCTCACTTCACCTTCCAGTGGAACTCCCAAGGTACAGTCTCCACCAATGCAGACTGGTTAAGATGGTGAGAATCGCCGAAGTGGTCTCGGCGGTAGGGTATATTGATATAGAAGACCTAGTTTTGCAATATTTCCTGAACGAATAAGCTCCGACGTGATCAAGAAAACCTGGGAAATCAGGAAAGACAATACAAACACATCAACTTTCAGAATCTAAAAGCCAATGGCTTCTGTTGATCTCGTGACATTACATCATCATCATCATCATCATCATCGTAATCATTGTCGTCGTCATCATCATCATCACCAACACCACCGTCGTCATCCTCATCATCATCATCATCATCATCATCATCATAATCGTCGTCGTTTTCGTCATCACCATCATTATTATTATTATTATTATCATCATCATCATCATCATCATCATCATCATCCCTTTGGCTACTTGATTTCTCCGTGTCTCGACGTCGAATGAATATAACAATTATTATGACAGTTGTTCATTAACAACTAAGAAAACATACACAATCATCCAGCACATATAGAAGATTACATAGGAGATGTATTTTCTTAATCATCATCTACTTCTTGTAAGCGACTGCGAATTTCTAACGACGAAAGAGGTTGACATGGCATTAGGAGGAAAGGCACCTGACAGCAACAGACCTGGATGATGTTAACGACTCATAGCTGATGGTTTACGCCAGGTTCGGTTAACCAGAACCATCCAGATCCTACTCCACCTCTTCGAAACCGAAGAAACAGACCTCTAGAAACAGATCTCTAGAAACAGACCTCTAGAAACAGGACCTCTAGAAACAGACCTCTAGAAACAGACCTCTAGAAACAGACCTCTAGAAACAGACCTCTAGAAACAGACCTCTAGAAACAGGACCTCTAGAAACAGACCTCTAGAAACAGACCTCTAGAAACAGATCTCTAGAAACAGGACCTCTAGAAACAGACCTCTAGAAACAGACCTCTAGAAACAGACCTCTAGAAACAGACCTCTAGAAACAGGACCTCTAGAAACAGACCTCTAGAAACAGACCTCTAGAAACAGACCTCTAGAAACAGACCTCTAGAAACAGGACCTCTAGAAACAGACATCTAGAAACAGACCTCTAGAAACAGACCTCTAGAAACAGGCCTCTAGAAATAGATCTCTAGAAACAGACCTCTAGAAATAGATCTCTAGAAACAGACCTCTAGAAATAGATCTCTAGAAACAGGCCTCTAGAAATAGATCTCTAGAAACAGACCTCTAGAAATAGATCTCTAGAAACACACCTCTAGAAATAGATCTCTAGAAACAGGCCTCTAGAAATAGATCTCTAGAAACAGACCTCTAGAAATAGATCTCTAGAAACAGACATCTAGAAACAGACATCTAGAAACAGATCTCTAGAAACAGACCTCTAGAAACAAACCTCTAGAAACAGACCTCTAGAAACAGATCTCTAGAAACAGACCTCTAGAAACAGACCTCTAGAAACAGACATCTAGAAACAGATCTCTAGAAACAGACCTCTAGAAACAGACCTCTAGAAACAGACCTCTAGAAACAGACGTCTAGAAACAGGCCTCTAGAAACAGACCTCTAGAAACAGACCTCTAGAAATAGATCTCTAGAAACACACCTCTGGAAACTGGCCTTTAGAAGCAGACCTAAAAAAACAGACCTCTGGAAACAGACCTCTGGAAACAGACTTCAAGAAATAGGCCTCTAGAAACAGACCTCTAAAACAGACCTGTAGAAACAGACCTCTGGAAACAAACTAACCAGTCTAGTCTGGCAAAGCGAGTAGAGAACGAAGAGGGAAGGCAATCCGATACTCAAAATATGCCGTGCTGAAATCGGATGTGTTGGGCCGGAAGGCACAAATATCACAGTTCTACTGCAAACCTCAAGACAACGTATCTACGCCCACATAGACTTTTAAGGATGGATGACGAAGAGAACAACAGTTCCTCGGCTGAAGTCCAGAAAGCAACAACTTGTGGCATCCAGCAAGACTATATCCAAAACTTGTATTGTATCTGGCCTTCCAGATTACCTGCTTACATTGTGGCATCCAGCAAGACTATATCCAAAACTTGTATTGTATCAGGCCTTCCAGATTACTCGAGTCTTGCTTACATTGTGGCATCCAGCAAGACTATATCCAAAGCTTGTATTGTATCAGGCCTTCCAGATTACCTCGAGTCTTGCTTACATTGTGGCATCCAGCAAGACTATATCCAAAACTTGTATTGTATCAGGCCTTCCAGATTAACTCGAGTCTTGCTTACATTGTGGCATCCAGCAAGACTATATCCAAAGCTTGTATTGTATCAGGCCTTCCAGATTACCTCGAGTCTTGCTTACATTGTGGCATCCAGCAAGACTATATCCAAAGCTTGTATTGTATCAGGCCTTCCAGATTACCTCGAGTCTTGCTTACATTGTGGCATCCAGCAAGACTATATCCTAAACTTGTATTGTATCAGGCCTTCCAGATTACCTCGAGTCTTGCTTACATTGTGGTATCACAGGTTTATTTTTGGATGTTTATCCTTCGTTTCCATACACAACCCACTGCGTGGCATTAAAAAGAAGATCTCTGGACTGCCCCTGAACACGTAGTCTCAGTGTTTACATGTTATGATATGAGTGTTTGCATTTCCATTTGATTGACCATGTGGGGCAGTTCTTCGATATCGTTTGGTTGAAGTAAGTATTTCTATGCAAATGTGATTTTTTTTATAAGATTCATGTAAGACTATTCATCGTGGGAGCACACAGAAAACAGATGATATAGTATGGGAGAGAATAGACAGTAGGTATTTCATAAAATGAAGCGATAGTCATCTATAAAATAAAGGAGACAGACTTCAGACTGTACAATGAGAGAGAGGTTAGGCAACATACTATACAATATGGGAGTGGCTAGACAGTAGACTATACAATATGGGAGTGGCTAGACAGTAGACTATACAATATGGGAGTGGCTAGACAGTAGACTATACAATATGGGAGTGGCAAGACAGTAGACTATACAATATGGGAGTGGCTAGACAGTAGACTATACAATATAGGAGTGGCTAGACAGTAGACTATACAATATGGGAGTGGCTAGACAGTAGAATATACAACATGGGAGTGGCTAGACAGTAGAATATACAATATGGGAGTGGCTAGACAGTAGACTATACAATATGGGAGTAGCTAGACAGTAGACTATACAATATGGGAGTGGCTAGACAGCAGACTATACAATATGGGAGTGCCAGAGAGCAGACTATACAATATGGGAGTAGCTAGACAGCAGACTATACAATATGGGAGTAGCTAGGCAGCAGACTATACAATATGGGTGTGGCCAGACAGCAGCCTATACAATATGGGAGAAATTAAACAGTAAACTATACTGTATGAGAGACGTTAGACACCAGAATATACAATATGGGAGGATATAAAATATCCTAATGCAGACAGCCATCATCAGGCTAGCCATATATATATGGATAAATATACATACATATATAAATATATAAAACACACGTAAAAAAGATAAACATATTACATGCACACTACAAACATATTACAAACACATCACAAACAACAAACACACTATAAACACACTATAAACACATTACAAGCACACTACAAACACACTACAAACATATCACAAACACACTACAAACACATCACAAACACACTACAAACACACAACAAACATACAACAAACACACTACAAACACACTACAAACACATCACAAACACAACAGACACACTACAAACACACAACAACATACAACACACACACCACAAACACACTACAAACACACTACAAACACATCACAAACACACAACAAACACACAACAAACACACAACAAACACACTCACCATTGTCGTCTCGCTGACAGAGTCGAAACTGAGAAGATGTATTTTAATCGTGACGTTCGTTGGATGTTCTGTGGATCAGAAGAACACAAATTTGTCAAGAGTAGGCCATGCTGGACCCATATCCAGGGCCTAATCGAATCTTAATTGAAGATACATGTAACATGAAAACTACAAATATAAAAAAAATATATATATTTAGTGTAAAGTGTAAAGCAGTCAGTAAACTCAGTGTCGAACCGTGAAAAAGGGGGTGGGGTGGGGGGTGGGGGGAAGGGGTCTGATGGACGGATCTCAGGGCTTACATTTTAAGGACGCAAAATTTAAAAATAAATATTAGTAAACAATAAAGATAAATTTTCTTGTATGTTACCGGGGCCTCATTATGAGGGAGTAAAGAATAGTGACACTGTGACCTTCCAGGCATGTCGTAAGAGGCGACTAAGGAGGTTGATCGATGGTTTGACAAGTTGTCATTGTAAAAAGTATTGTTATGGAAACATAACCATATATTTTAGAAGCAGTGATCTCTGCAATATGTGCCACTTTGGCATGCAAGGTTTCTGTTTTCGAGATTGTGGTTCTGCCCTATGTGCCGTCTTCAGCTCGAAAGGACAATAGATAGATAGATAGATAGATAGATAGATAGATAGATAGATAGATAGATAGATAGATAGATAGATAGATAGATAGATAGATAGATAGATGGATAGATGGATGGATGGATGGATGGATGGATGGATGGATGGATGGATGGATGGATGGATGGATGGATGGATGGATGGATGGATGGATGGATGGATGGATGGATGGATGGATGGATGGATGGATGGATGGATGGATGGATGGATGGATGGATGGATGGATGGATGGATGGATGGATTAGATAGATGGATAGATAAGATTAGATTAGATAGATAGATAGATAGATAAGATTAGATTAGATAGATAGATAGATAGATAGATAGATAGATAGATAGATAGATAGATAGATAGATAGATAGATAGATAGATAGATAGATAGATAGATAGATAGATAGATAGATAGATAGATAGATAGATAGATAGATAGATAGATAGATAGATAGATAGATAGATAGATAGATAGATAGATAGATAGATAGATAGATAGATAGATAGATAGATAGATAGATAGATAGATAGATAGATAGATAGATAGATAGATAGATAGATAGATAGATAGATAGATAGATAGATAGATAGATAGATAGATAGATAGATAGATAGATAGATAGATAGATAGATAGATAGATAGATAGATAGATAGATAGATAGATAGATAGATAGATAGATAGATAGATAGATAGATAGATAGATAGATAGATAGATAGATAGATAGATAGATAGATAGATAGATAGATAGATAGATAGATAGATAGATAGATAGATAGATAGATAGATAGAATGATAAATTGTGATGAAAAAAAAGGTTACGGGTCACGGGAAGCCTTGCTCCAGCCGTTGTCAAGCACATACTTGTCCAGTCCCGATCGCTGACAGCTTAGGATACGCTACTGTGTTGGTCATATTTATTGAATAATATGCGTGGAGGTAAAGTGTTATCGTAAATCAGAACGATCAATTCTCTTTACAAAAATGACATGATATTGTAAATTATAACGTCAAGTTAAGATGAACTTTCGCAACTCATAGTTGGACGTTAGGATTTGAGGTGAGGTCGTACGTGCTTTTCTTTTGTACCGTTAATTTTCCCTGCCCTGCGTGTCAGGTACCTCTTTTTATCCTTTTACAAGTTTCCCTAGTATACATTATCCAGCGGTGAAGGCAGAAATCACGTCACATTCCAAAGAAAGCAATGGAGAGAAATTCTAACAACTGAAATAAACAAACAAAAAAATAGGTAGGTATGGCAAAATGAAATGTTAACGCCATGAAAAATATACTAGCATCAACAGAAATAACACCAGGGCTAAAACTAAGAATAGCAAAATCTTACATCTTCTCAATATCCCTGTATGGTGCAGAAACATGGACATTAGACAAGAAAACAGAACAGAGAATTGAAGCCTTTGAAATGTGGATTTATAGAAGAATAGGTGGAATTGGATGGAAAGATTTGAAAAAAAAACGATGAAGTTTTAAAACAACTACAAATGAAAAGAGAACTACTAAACACAATTAGAACAAGACAAATGAAATTTTTGGGGCATGTTAAAATGTCACAACAGCATTAATAAAATTAATATTGGAAGGGGAAATCCAAGGTAAAAAAAGGTTGAGGCAGACCAACACTAACATGGACGAGTAACATCAAAGATTGACAGGTCAACCTATGACAATCTGCACCATCAAAGCAAGAGACAGAGTGGAATGGCGCTCCATGGTAACCAACCTTCGATGCGGAGACGGCACTCAATGATGAAGATGAAGGCAGAAAAGGCTAACAAATGTGAGGACATATAGTAAAGCTGGCCAGAAGGATAAAGGGATAAAATAGACATAGATAACAAAAAAATAGTTTGGATATAGCTTTACTAAGTTGTTGAGGGAAACACATCAAAATGATTTTGCGTCCCTATAGACCTTCTACTAGAACAAAGGACAAATAAACTTACACTAATATTGTATATTCTGCTGTCTAACTACACCCATATTGTATATTCTGCTGTCTAACTACACCCATATTGTATATTCTGCTGTCTAACTACACCCATATTGTATATTCTGCTGTCTAACTACACCAATATTGTATATTCTGCTGTCTAACTACACCCATATTGTATATTCTGCTGTCTAACTACACCCATATTGTATAGTCTGCTGTCTAACTACACCCATATTGTATAGTCTGCTGTCTAACTACACCAATATTGTATAGTCTGCTGTCTAACTAAACCCATATTGTATAGTCTGCTGTCTAACTACACCCATATTGTATAGTCTGCTGTCTAACTACACCCATATTGTATAGTCTGCTGTCTAAATACACCAATATTGTATAGTCTGCTGTCTAACTACACCAGTATTGTATATTCTGCTGTGTAACTACACCCATATTGTATAGTCTGCTGTCTAACTACACCCGTATTGTATATTCTGCTGAATAACTAAACCCATATTGTATTTTCTGCTGTATAACTATTTCCATATTGTATATTCTGCTGTCTAACTACACCTATATTCTGCTGTCTAACTACACCCATATTGTATATATTGCTGTCTAACTACACCCATATTGTATATTCTGCTGTCTAACTACACCCATATTGTATATTCTGCTGTCTAACTACACCCATATTGTATATATTGCTGTCTAATTACACCCATATTGTATATATTGCTGTCTAACTACACACATATTGTATATATTGCTGTCTAACTACACCCATATTGTATATTCTGCTGTCTAACTACACACATATTGTATATTCTGCTGTCTAACTACACCCATATTGTATATTCTGCTGTCTAACTACACACATATTGTATAGTCTGCTGTCTAACTACACCCATATTGTATATTCTGCTGTCTAACTACACCCATATTGTATATTCAGCTGTCTAACTACACATATATTGTATATTCTGCTGTCTAACTACAGCCATATTGTATATTCTGCTGTCTAACTACAGCCATATTGTATAGTCTGCTGTCTAACTACACACATATTGTATAGTCTGCTGTCTAACTACACACATATTGTATATTTTGCTGTCTAACTATTTAATCTCAGTAGAGGTTATTTTTCTTATTGTTCTTGCATCTAGGGTTCAGGACTGGCATTGGTAGCACAACGTTGGGATGAAGATTGTATTGTATAGTGCTCGTTTTGCCTCTAGAGTTATTTCTTTGTTGACAATAGTGGTGATAACTGTCCGATGATTTGACAAGCTTTGTTGCATCTTGATTCTATCTCTGCTGTTTGTGAACTATCGTTTGCCACTAAACCTCCTAGGTATTTAAATTCCTCTACTTGTTTTAGTTGTCTGCCTTCTATAGTTATGTTGTTGATGTTCTGTTAATTTTTAGCGACATTCATGACTTCTGTTTTGTTGATGTTGATTTTCGTGTTGTATTTTGTGTCTGTGCTGTTGAGTTTATTTAAGTGTTCTTGTAGGTCTTCTATTGTTTCATGTATTAGTGCCTGATTGTCTACAAATAGAAGCTCGTTGATCTCCTCTGTCTCTGATGGGTTGGCTAGCTTGCATAGATAGTCAATTTATGTAATAAACAGTAGGGGGGATAGTACGCATCCCTGTCTTACACCTGATCTAACTTCGAAGAGGTCTATGTAGCCTGCTGATGTTCTGACTGTGCAGCTGCAGTTGATGTAGAGACTTTTAATTAGGTTGGTTAGATGTTGGCTTACTCCGTATGTTGTTAGTATCTCCCACAGTTGTTCTCTATTTACTCTGTCGAATGCTTTTTCTTTGTCAATGGAAGCTATGTATACATTTTGATTGTGTTCTGTCGTTTTTTTTCTGCAAGCTGTTTTAATGTGAATAGTGCGTCAGTAAATCCTCTGTTTTTAGGAACCCCATTTGAGAATCACTTAAATGTAGTTCTATTATTGGTCTCAGCTTTTTGTCCCACTATTTTGGTGTATAGCTTTTCTACATGGCTGAGAAGAGATATAACTCTATATTGATTGCAGTCTGTTTTGCTACCTTTCTTTTTACATATTGGTAAGATGATTGCATGTTGCTAGTCATCTGGGGCTTTTTGTTGTGCCATGCTGCATTGAATATTCTGTGCAGCCATGTCACTCCTGTTTCTCCTGCTGCTGCTATTATTTCTACTGCCATGTTATCTATGCCCGGTGGTTTATTTCTTGGTGCATATTTGATTACTTTTTCGATTTCCTCCTTCATGATGTTGGGTTCAGTATTTGTGTTTGCGTGGTTTTTGTTGTCTTATTGGTAGTTGTTGTCGTGTTTAATAGGTCTTCAAAATATTCTTTCCATCTCTGTTGCATACATTGGTTATTTGATATTGGCTGTCCATTATTGTCATTTATCAGCTCAGTAGGATCATGGTTTTCCTTTCTCGCTCTTGTGGCTTTTACTGCTTTGTAGAAATCTCTTGTGGCTGTCTTGAAGTCATTGCTCATATTTTGACCGAATTCTGTCCAATTCTTTTGCTTAGCTTCTTTGATCAAAATTTTAACTCTTTTTCGAACTAAGGCATATTTTTCATATTTTTCTTGGTTCTTATTTTCCCTCCAATTTTTAAAGTTTCTTCTTTTCTTTAATGGCTTCTCTGATTACTTCGTTCCATCACACTGTGCCCATACTAGATATTACGATATCCCCCAAACACGTAAAGCTGTGCCCATACTAGATATTGCGATATCCCCCAAACACGTAAAGCTGTTCCCATACTAGATATTGCGATATCCCCCAAACACGTAAAGCTGTTCCCATACTAGATATTACGATATCCCCCAATCACGTAAAGCTGTGCCCATACTAGATATTACGATATCCCCCAAACACGTAAAGCTGTGCCCATACTAGATATTACGATATCCCCCAAACACTTAAAGCTGTGACCATACTAAATATTACGATATCCCCCAAACACGTAAAGCTGTTCCCATACTAGATATTACGATATCCCCCAAACACGTAAAGCTGTTCCCATACTATTTTTATCTACACATCATTGCTTTTAGGGAGCCGCGATAGCTCAGTGGACTGGACTACAAAGAACAAGAGGTAGAGTTCGATCCCAACCGACGACTTCCGGTTCACCCAGCCTTTAATGGATACAGAATTTTTTATGGGAAAGTAAAGCGGCACGGGCGTAATACCTTAAATTATTACCCCAAAAATCATGTGCCGAAGGTCTGTAAAATTTATGGTCACTAACACATTATTCCTTATACGCCACTTGGCGTGACGGGGGTCTTTACTTTTGCTTTTACCATTGTTTTTATCGCTTTCCCCAACAAAGAAAGGACTGACAGCAATTAGGACATGAGCTCAGCATTCCAATTTAACCCAACCCAGATTCGAACAGCCTAAAATGATAATAATAGAAAGAACCGGACCAAAAACGTGACATATATTAGTCGCAATTTACTGGAGAGTAACACGATAATAATTGAAAATGTGAGCTGTGCTCGTTTCTTCGTTTCGATATCTGTGACGTTATTTAACGCCAACTTGGGCGTGTTGTTACAGGCGCCCTTGTTAGTGCTCGGAAATGGCTAAATAAGTGGTTATTTATAGGAGTATGCATGGAAGATATTGCGGGGATCGGCTCTAGACAAGCGCTATAAAGTGAGTCACGTTTGGGCTTTACCCAGAGTGTGGTCGAGTTCAGAGGCGGTTGTTGGTTTCTTTAGAGATGAGAGGTCTGCTTCGATCGGTCAGTGTGACCATAAGTGAGAGGATTCACAGTTGTTTGTCATTGGTACTTTAGTTCATTTGGTCATTAGTGACTTTCATGAAGATAACAAATACATTCAACGTGATTAGAAGGTGTATCTTACATGTCTTAAATGTTATGTAGAGCCAGTATTAACATATGGATGTGAATCATGGACAATGGGACAAAAGACAAGTAAATCACTGCAAGCTCTAGAAATGTGGTTGTACAGAAGAATGTTGAGAATAGACAGCTAAGAAGAGTAATGAAAACGTTCTGAAAGAGGCCAAAGCAAAATGAGAGATAATATCCAATATTAGGAAGAAACATTCATCATGTTTTGGCCATGTACTGAGAAGAGAACAACAGGAATATATTGTGACCGCTGGGAAATTTAAGGGACGAAAAGGTAAAAGAGAAGCAAAGAGAAAAAATACCAGACAGCTTAAGAGAATGGCTTGGCAGAAGGTCAACAATAGAAATGATAAATAACTGTCGTGATCGAGAGTTGTGGAGAGACATGGTCGCCTACGCCAGCAGGCACTATACTTGATGATGATGACGGTAATGATGATGATGATCTTAAATTGAAAACAAAATACTGTTGCAGTCAACATTTAAATATTGAATCTCCCGAAACTCTTAGAGTCAACCTTTGACCTTTTTATTATGAGCATTGCCGTACTAAAATACCATTTATACATAGATATTTACTTTCAGTGCTAAATAGAGCCAATTCTGACCAATGGAAGCGAATCATGGAAAGCAGACAAACAGAAGAAAAGACGATTGAAGGCCACAGGGATGAGATTTCTCAGAAGAATGTTGAAAGTTCCCTGGACAGCTAAAAAGAACAATGAGGAAATTCTCAGAGGCCAACACAAAAGAGAACTCATAAGAAACGTAAGAAAGAAACAATCAACATTTTACGGGCACATCATGAGAAGAGGAAAGTTGGAATACTTGGTTACAGCTGGCAAAATACAAGGAAAGAGAGATCGCGGACGACAAAGAGAGAAGATACTGGATAGCTTGGTGTCATGGTATGGAAAACAGTCAACAACAGAATTGATATGATGCACTGTGGATTACCATCATCATCAAGTACCGGGCTTGATGGTGTGGTTGATAATGTCTCTCCACAACTTTCGATCTCGACAGTTATTTATCATTTCTGTTGTTGACTTTCTGCCAAGCCATTCTCTTAAGCTGTCTGGTATTTTTTCTCTTTGCTTCCCTCTATCTCTTCGTCCCCCAATTTTTCCAGTGGTTACAAAATATATTTCAGTTGTTCTCTTCTCATTACATGGCCAAAAAATGATGATTGTTTATTCCTAATATTGCAAATTAGCTCTCTTGTTGTTTTGACCTCTTTCAGAACGTTTTCATTACTCTTCTTAGCTGTCAAAGGTACTCTCAACATTCTTCTGTAAAACCTAATTTCTACAGACTCCAGTGATTTTCTTGTCTGTTGTCCTATTGTCCATGATTCACATCCATATGTTAAGACTGGCTCTATATAACATTTAAGAACTCTTTTTATTGTTTCTATTGTCAAAAATGGGTTGCATAGTATCTTCCTCACTTTTTGGAAAGCTGCTTTTGCCTGAGCCATTCTGCATCTCACCTCTGTTGTACATCTTCCGTCTGAGGTTAACAAAGTTCCCAAATATTTAAATTCATTTACCTGTTTTAATATTGTTTCACTTGTCTTTATTTTGCACTGAGGTGATGTCTTTTTCTTTGTTGTTACCATTACCCCTGTCTTTTTGCTATTAAGGCTGAGTCCTTTATTTTTGCTTTCTTTCACTATAATGTCCAACATTTCTTGTAACTTATTTTCACTCTTAGCGATTAAGACTGTATCATCAGCATACCTTAGATTATTTATATTATAACCTCCAATTGTTATTCCAGGCATGCCCCTTATGATGTTAAAATAATCTTACTATAAATATTAAACAAATCTGGTGACAGCACATAACCCTGTCTAACACCCTGTTTTATATGTTGAAACATTCCCAATTGGTTTCCAGTTCTTAAGGCCGCTGTTTGTTGCCAGTACATGTTCTTTATTATTCTGAGATCCTTGCTGTCTATGTTTATGCTTTCTAAAAGATGTTATGAGATCGTACTCCATATTAATCGTGTAACCAACAGATATACATATCCTGACCATCATTTCTATCCGCCATTTTCATTTTCAGATAAGGGTTTGACTGCCGTTTTTTTATTTTTGTTTGTTCTAGAAATGTATTTGCCTATGTTGTTGATCTTTGCATTTTTGTTTGCTCTAGAAATGTATTTGCCTATGTTGTTGATCTTTGCATTTTTGTTTGTTCTAGAAATGTATTTGCCTATGTTGTTGATCTTTGCATTTTTGTTTGTTCAAGAATTGTATTTGCCTATGTTGTTGATGTTTGCATTTTTTGTTGTTGCTTACTACCGGAGAAAGCTTCTTGCCGTTATATTGTAGTTTGTCTCGTGTCTCTACTAGTTGAGCTGCTCGATACAATTTTGTGTTTATTTTACAAACAAAATGTTACTTATCTCCCGACCGTTCTGTTCATGTCCCACATATGTGGTCAGCATACACACAACCATCTATAGTAGTAAGGCCAGCGGGCAGAAAAGAATAACCCCAATTTCGTGGCGTTTTCAGATTTCTAGCAAGGATGGTTGTTGATAGAATGACGTCTGCTGTCTATAGCTCGTATAGCTGAAGACGCCACGATTGTGGGGTTTTTTTGAGACTTACCTTCCCGCTGGCCTTACTACTAAGAATAATTGGGGCCCTACATTTACACCACACTACTAAGAATAATTGGTCCCTACATATACACCTCACTACTAAGAATAATTGGGCCCTACATTTACACCTCACTACTAAGAATAATTGGTCCCTACATATACACCTGACTACTAAGAATAATTGGGGCCCTACATTTACACCACACTACTAAGAATAATTGGTCCCTACATATACACCTCACTACTAAGAATAATTGGTCCCTACATATACACCTCACTACTAAGAATAATTGGGCCCTACATTTACACCACACTACTAAGAATAATTGGTCCCTACATATACACCTCACTACTAAGAATAATTGGGCCCTACATTTATACCACACTACTAAGAGTAATTGGTCCCTACATTTACACCACACTACTAAGAGTAATTGGGCCCTACATTTACACCTTACTACTAAGAGTAATTGGTCTCTACATTTACATCACACTACTAAGAGTAATTGGGCCCTACATTTACACCTTACTACTAAGAGTAATTGGTCCCTACATTTACACCACACTACTAAGAGTAATTGGTCCCTACATATACAGCTCACTACTAAGAATAATTGGGCCCCACATTTACACCACACTACTAAGGACAAGTGCCTGATCGATGGCTTCCAGCCTTAAAGGGTATCTGATTTTTATCTGGGAACGTAAAGTGGCACGGGCGTAATAATGACTACGTTAATCGAAAAAAATCATGTGCCGAAGGTCTATAAAAATGATAGTCATTAATACCATATTCCCTACACGGGATTTGTTGTGACGAGGCTCTTTACTTTTACTACATATACACCCCACCTCGCAGTCCCTGGAGTTATCCAGCTCTGACCTCACGCCAGCGCTCTAAATGAACCAACCAGAAGCTGGAGACCGCTATTAAACAGTCCAAGTTAATGTCATTAATGCTTATACACTGCGGCAGAATCGATTATTTCTCGTTTACTTATCAGCGGCTTGCGTTGCACAGTGTTCTGCACCTCGCAGCACAGGACATCCGTGTTCAGAACTCATTTGTTCGGGAACTGCTTCAGTTCAATACAAATATTTATTTTGATTTCTCTGTATTCAGTCCACGTTAATAAATCGATGTGATATCAATAAACAATCTCTCCCGGATTTCTATCGAGGAACAAAACAAATGCTGAATATGCGATCTCTTCTTTGGCTTATCTTCTGCTTCTTCGATCGCGACTAGACGTCCACATTGATATTTTTAAAGATCCATCATTTCAAAGGCTCTCAACATCCCAAACAAACATCCTACTTTTATCTTTTTTTTTCCCCCGTTACATTCACAAATTGTGGGAGTTATCTAGACTTCGTTTATGAATTGAACCGTGGAATTCAGTTCTGCCAATGAGCCGTAAAGTCTGCTTTTCAAGT
This sequence comes from Megaustenia siamemsis, assembly GCA_032433765.1. Lineage (NCBI taxonomy): Eukaryota > Metazoa > Mollusca > Gastropoda > Stylommatophora > Ariophantidae > Megaustenia > Megaustenia siamemsis. Next base: position 17,727,745 of record JAVIAB010000102.1, read on the forward strand.
CACATTTTCCATCCCTCTAAACTTAAAATGTGAAAGTCTGTAGTTTTTAAAATGTTAACTGAAGAACGGCCATCGGCGGGGCATGTTTTACCATTAGGCGATCGTCTAGGCGCACCAAGATTCAGGGCATGTTTTACCATTAGGCGATCGTCTAGACGCACCAAGATTCAGGGCATGTTTTACCATTAGGCGATCGTCTAGACGCACCAAGATTCAGGGCATGTTTTACCATTAGGCGATCGTCTAGACGCACCAAGATACAATGCATGATTTATCATTAGGCGATCGTCTAGACGCACCAAGATACAGGGCATGTTTTACCATTAGGCGATCGTCTAGGCGCACCAAGATACAGGGCATGTTTTACCATTAGGCGATCGTCTAGGCACACCAAGATACAGGGCATGTTTTACCATTAGACGATCGTCTAGGCGCACCAAGATACAGGGCATGTTTTACCATTAGGCGATCGTCTAGGCGCACCAAGATACAATGCATGATTTACCATCAGACAATCATCAAGATACAGGGCATGTTTTACCATTAGGCGATCGTCTAGGCGCACCACGATACAGGGCATGTTTTACCATCAGACAATCATCAAGATACAGGGCATGTTTTACCATTAGGCAATAATCAAGATACAGGTCATGTTTTACCATTAGGCAATCATCAAGATACAGGTCATGTTTTACCATTAGGCAATCATCAAGATACAGGTCATGTTTTACCATTAGGCGATCATCAAGATACAGGTCATGTTTTACCATTAGGCGATCATCAAGATACAGGGCATGTTTTACCATTAGGCGATCATCAAGATACAGGTCATGTTTTACCATTAGGCAATCATCAAGATACAGGTCATGTTTTACCATTAGGCAATCATCAAGATACAGGGCGTCAAGCTCAGTCACAATCAAAGAAAACCTAAATCATTACATATTTTATATATTATTTTATCATCATCATCATCAAGTACCATGTCTGCTGGCGTAGGTGATCATGTCTCTCCACAACTTTCGATCTCGACAGTTATTTATCATTTCTGTTCTTGACTTTCTGCTAAACCATTCTCTTAAACTCTCTGGTATCTTCTCTCTGTGCTTCCCTCTATCTCTCTGTCCGTCAATTTTCCCAATTGTCACAATATATTACAGCTGTTTTCTTCTCATTACATGGTAAAAAATGATGATTATTTAATCCTAATATTGGAAATTAGCTCTCTTTTTGCTTTGGCCTCTTTCAGAACGTTTACATTACTCTTCTTAGCTGTCCATGGTGTTCTCAACATTCGTCTGCTCAAAATCCTGAATCTATCGATCTATTGACCTTTCGAGCCGTAGCCGGCCCATAGGGAGTAGACCAAGATACTCCTTCTCTTTTCCGAATTTTTGCTCTAGCAGTTTTCAATTCTTTTAAAGATATTTTATCAAATCTCACCATTTATCTCTGTTCTGTGCAAGCAGCTCTATCTCATTGAGGGAGCCGATTCCTGCTGCTCTTGACTTTCTCATCAATGTTCTTCTCAGTGTCTCTCTGGGTCTTCCTCTTTTCCTTTTACCTGATGTTTCCCACATGAGGGCCTGCTTTGCTATTCGGTTATTATCTCTTCTCATCACATGTCCAACATATGACCATCATCTTTTCTTAATTCATCATCATTATCGAGTGCCGTCTCCACAACGAAGGTTGGCTACCATGGAGCGCCATTCTGCTCTGTCTCTTGCTGTGATGGTTGGTGCAGGTTGTCATAGGCTGATTTGTCTATCTTTTGATGTTACTCGTCCATATTAGTCTTGGTCTGCCTCTGCCTCTTTTACCTTGTATTTTCCCCTCCAGGATTACTTTTAGTAGGCTGTTGTGTCTTTTAACATGCCCCAAAAATCGCATTTGCCTTGTTTGAATTGTGTTTAGTAGTTCTCTTTTCATTTTTAGTTGTTTTAAGACTTCACCGTTTGTTTTCTTTTCCTTCCATCCAATTCTACCTATTCTTCTATAAATCCACATTTCAAAGGCTTCAATTCTCTGTTCTATTTTCTTGTCTAATGTCCATGTTTCTGCACCATATAGGAATATTGAGAAGACATAACATTTTGCTATTCTTAGTTTTAGCCCTGGTGTTATTTGTTTTGATGTTAGTATGTTCTTCATGACATTAACATTACTTTTAACCTTTTCTTTTCTTTTGTTTATTTCTTTATTACTGAAGATATTAGTGATCCTGAATACTGCATCTTAATTTGTTCATTCCTAATTACCGTTCAGCGTTGTGGGGCAAGGTATTTGCTTGTTGAGCTCTTCCTGTTGTTGCGTTGCCTAGTGTCTCCGATATTCCATCAATTTATCTTTATCGTGATAATTTCTTTACTCCGATATTCTCCTAATAATTGTTGATGACTCGCTGTGTCACGTGACATGTTCTTTCTGTCTTATCACGTAGCCAAACCATATTAAGTTTATTTCCTTATACATTAAAAACAGGCTTTAATTCTAACACTTTATTCTTACATTTCATCTTGCAGGCTATTTTATGTCATGCGCATAAGACACTTTATTTCGATCACGGTTATGTTTCTCATGAACACTATATTGCCCACTTTAAAGGTTAACAAAGACATACACATATTTGGGCAGCATTAACAATAAATGAGTAGGGGCAGAGAGAAACATTAAGCAGAGAATAAATAAAGGGAGAGTAGAGAGAGAGACATTAAGTAGAGAATAAATAAAGTGGAGAGTAGAGAGAGACCTTAAGTAGAGAATAAATAAAGGGGAGAGTAGAGAGATGCATTAAGTAGAGAATAAATAAAGGGGAGAGTAGAGAGATGCATTAAGTAGAGAATAAATAAAGGGGAGAGTAGAGAGATGCATTAAGTAGAGAATAAGTAAAGGGGAGAGTATAGAGATGCATTAAGTAGAGAATAAATAAAGGGGAGAGTAGAGAGAGACATTAAGTAGAGAATAAATAAAGGGGAGAGTAGAGAGAGACATTAAGTAGAGAATAAATAAAGGGGAGAGTAGAGAGATGCATTAAGTAGAGAATAAGTAAAGGGAGAGTAGAGAGATGCATTAAGTAGAGAATAAATAAAGGGGAGAGTAGAGAGAGACATTAAGTAGAGAATAAGTAAAGGGAAAGTAGAGAGATGCATTAAGCAGAGAATAAATAAAGGGAGGAGTAGAGAGATGCATTAAGTAGAGAATAAATAAAGGGGAGAGTAGAGAGATGCATTAAGTAGAGAATAAGTAAAGGGAAGAGTAGAGAGATGCATTAAGTAGAGAATAAGTAAACGGAAGAGTATAGATGCATTAAGTAGAGAATAAGTAAAGAGGAGAGTAGAGAGATGCATTAAGTAGAGAATAAGTAAAGGGAAGAGTAGAGAGATGCATTAAGTAGAGAATAAGTAAAGGGGAGAGTAGAGAGATGCATTAAGTAGAGAATAAGTAAAGGGAGATAAGAGAGATGCATTAAGTAGAGAATAAGTAAAGGGAGAGTAGAGAGATGCATTAAGTAGAGAATAAATAAAGGGGAGAGTAGAGAGATGCATTAAGTAGAGAATAAGTAAAGGGAAGAGTAGAGAGATGCATTAAGTAGAGAATAAGTAAAGGGAGAGTAGAGAGATGCATTAAGTAGAGAATAAGTAAAGGGGAGAGTAGAGAGAGACATTAAGTAGAGAATAAATAAAGGGGAGAGTAGAGAGAGACATTAAGTAGAGAATAAATAAAGGGGAGAGTAGAGAGAGACATTTAGTAGAGAATAAATAAAGGGGAGAGTAGAGAGAGACATTAAGTAGAGAATAAATAAAGGGAGAGTAGAGAGAGACATTAAGTAGAGAATAAATAAAGGGGAGAGTAGAGAGAGACATTAAGTAGAGAATAAATAAAGGGGAGAGTAGAGAGAGACATTAAGTAGAGAATAAATAAAGGGGAGAGTAGAGAGAGACATTAAGTAGAGAATAAATAAAGGGGAGAGTAGAGAGAGACATTAAGTAGAGAATAAATAAAAGGGAGAGTAGAGAGAGACATTAAGTAGAGAATAAGTAAAGGGAAGAGTAGAGAGATGCATTAACTAGAGAATAAATAAAGGGGAGAGTAGAGAGAGACATTAAGTAGAGGATAAATAAAGGGGAGAGTAGAGAGATGCATTAAGTAGAGAATAAATAAGGGGGGGGAAGAGATGCATTAAGTAGAGAATAAATAAAGGGAGAGTAGAGAGAGGCATTAAGTAGAGAATAAATAAGGGGGGGGGGCAGAGAGATGCATTAAGTAGAAAATAAATAAAGTGGAGAGTAGAGAGAGACATTAAGTAGAGAATAAATAAAGGGAGGAGTAGAGAGATGCATTAAGTAGAGAATAAATAAAGGGGAGAGTAGAGAGATATTAAGTAGAGAATAAATAAAGGGGAGAGTAGAGAGAGACATTAAGTAGAGAATAAATAAAGGGGAGAGTAGAGAGAGACATTAAGTAGAGAATAAATAAAGGGGAGAGTAGAGAGATGCATTAAGTAGAGAATAAATAAAGGGGAGAGCAGAGAGATGCATTAAGTAGAGAATAAATAAAGGGGAGAGTAGAGAGATGCATTAAGTAGAGAATAAATAAAGGGAAGAGTAGAGAGATGCATTAAGTAGAGAATAAATAAAGGGGAGAGTAGAGAGAGACATTAAGTAGAGAATAAATAAAGGGGAGAGTAGAGAGATGCATTAAGTAGAGAATAAATAAAGGGGAGAGTAGAGAGAGACATTAAGTAGAGAATAAATAAAGGGGTGAGTAGAGAGAGACATTTAGTAGATAATAAATAAAGGGGAGAGTAGAGAGAGACATTAAGTAGAGAATAAATAAAGGGGAGAGTAGAGAGAGACATTAAGTAGAGAATAAATAAAGGGGAGAGTAGAGAGATGCATTAAGTAGAGAATAAATAAAGGGGAGAGTAGAGAGAGACATTAAGTAGAGAATAAATAAAGGGGAGAGTAGAGAGATGCATTAAGTAGAGAATAAATAAAGGGGAGAGTAGAGAGAGACATTAAGTAGAGAATAAATAAAGGGGAGAGTAGAGAGAGACATTAAGTAGAGAATAAATAAAGGGAGGTCAGAGAGAGACATTAAGTAGAGAATAAATAAAGGGGAGAGTAGAGAGAGACATTAAGTAGAGAATAAATAAAGGGGAGAGTAGAGAGAGACATTAAGTAGAGAATAAATAAAGGGAGGGGGGGCAGAGAGATGCATTAAGTAGAAAATAAATAAAGTGGAGAGTAGAGAGAGACTTTAAGTAGAGAATAAATAAAGGCAGGGCAGAGAGAGACATTAAGTAGAGAATAAAGGCAGGGCAGAGAGAGACATTAAGTAGAGCATAAATAAAGGGGAGAGTAGAGAGAGACATTAAGTAGAGAATAAATAAAGGGGAGAGTAGAGAGAGACATTAAGTAGAGCATAAATAAAGGGGAGAGTAGAGAGAGACATTAAGTAGAGAATAAATAAAGGGGAGAGTAGAGAGATGCATTAAGTAGAGAATAAATAAAGGGGAGAGTAGAGAGAGACATTAAGTAGAGAATAAATAAAGGGGAGAGTAGAGAGAGACATTAAGTAGAGAATAAATAAAGGGGAGAGTAGAGAGATGCATTAAGTAGAGAATAAATAAAGGGGAGAGTAGAGAGAGACATTAAGTAGAGAATAAATAAAGGGGAGAGTAGAGAGAGACATTAAGTAGAGAATAAATAAAGGGAGGTCAGAGAGAGACATTAAGTAGAGAATAAATAAAGGGAGGTCAGAGAGAGACATTAAGTAGAGAATAAATAAAGGGAGGTCAGAGAGAGACATTAAGTAGAGAATAAATAAGGGGAGAGTAGAGAGAGACATTAAGTAGAGAATAAATAAAGGGGAGAATAGAGAGAGACATTAAGTAGAGCATAAATAAAGGGGAGCAGAGAGAGGCATTAAGTAGAAATAAATAAAGTGGAGAGTAGAGAGAGACTTTAAGTAGAGCATAAATAAAGGGGAGCAGAGAGAGGCATTAAGTAGAGAATAAATAAAGGCAGGGCAGAGAGAGACATTAAGTAGAGAATAAATAAAGGCAGGGCAGAGAGAGACATTAAGTAGAGAATAAATAAAGGCAGGGCAGAGAGAGGCATTAAGTAGAGAATAAATAAAGGGGAGCAGAGAGAGACATTAAGTAGAGAATAAATAAAGGGGAGCAGAGAGAGACATTAAGTAGAGAATAAATAAAGGGGAGCAGAGAGAGACATTAAGTAGAGAATAAATAAAGGGGAGCAGAGAGAGACATTAAATTGAGAATAAATAAAGGGGGCAGAGAGAGACATTAAATTGAGAATAAATAAAGGCAGGTCAGAGAGAGACATTAAATTGAGAATAAATAAAGGGGGGCAGAGAGAGACATTAAATTGAGAATAAATAAAGGGGAGCAGAGAGAGACATTAAATTGAGAATAAATAAAGGCAGGTCAGAGAGAGACATTAAATTGAGAATAAATAAAGGGGGGCAGAGAGAGACATTAAATTGAGAATAAATAAAGGCAGGTCAGAGAGAGACATTAATTGAGAATAAATAAAGGGGAGCAGAGAGAGACATTAAATTGAGAATAAATAAAGGGGGCAGAGAGAGACATTAAATTGAGAATAAATAAAGGGGGGCAGAGAGAGACATTAAATTGAGAATAAATAAAGGCAGGTCAGAGAGAGACATTAAATTGAGAATAAATAAAGGGGAGCAGAGAGAGACATTAAATTGAGAATAAATAAAGGGGAGCAGAGAGAGTCATTAAATTGAGAATAAATAAAGGCAGGTCAGAGAGAGACATTAAATTGAGAATAAATAAAGGGGAGCAGAGAGAGTCATTAAATTGAGAATAAATAAAGGCAGGTCAGAGAGAGACATTAAATTGAGAATAAATAAAGGGGAGCAGAGAGAGTCATTAAATTGAGAATAAATAAAGGCAGGTCAGAGAGAGACATTAATTGAGAATAAATAAAGGCAGGTCAGAGAGAGACATTAAATTGAGAATAAATAAAGGCAGGTCAGAGAGAGACATTAAATTGAGAATAAATAAAGGCAGGTCAGAGAGAGACATTAAATTGAGAATAAATAAAGGGGAGCAGAGAGAGACATTAAATTGAGAATAAATAAAGGGGAGCAGAGAGAGTCATTAAATTGAGAATAAATAAAGGCAGGTCAGAGAGAGACATTAAATTGAGAATAAATAAAGGCAGGTCAGAGAGAGACATTAAATTGAGAATAAATAAAGGCAGGTCAGAGAGAGACATTAAATTGAGAATAAATAAAGGGGAGCAGAGAGAGACATTAAATTGAGAATAAATAAAGGCAGGTCAGAGAGAGACATTAAATTGAGAATAAATAAAGGGGAGCAGAGAGAGACATTAAATTGAGAATAAATAAAGGGGAGCAGAGAGAGTCATTAATTGAGAATAAATAAAGGCAGGTCAGAGAGAGACATTAAATTGAGAATAAATAAAGGCAGGTCAGAGAGAGACATTAAATTGAGAATAAATAAAGGCAGGTCAGAGAGAGACATTAAATTGAGAATAAATAAAGGGGAGCAGAGAGAGACATTAAATTGAGAATAAATAAAGGGGAGCAGAGAGAGTCATTAAGTAGTGACTAAATAAAGGAGAGCAGAGAGAGAGGCATTAAGCAGAGAATAAATAAAGGCAGGTCAGAGAGAGACATTAAATTGAGAATAAATAAAGGGGAGCAGAGAGAGACATTAAATTGAGAATAAATAAAGGGGAGCAGAGAGAGTCATTAAATTGAGAATAAATAAAGGCAGGTCAGAGAGAGACATTAAATTGAGAATAAATAAAGGCAGGTCAGAGAGAGACATTAAATTGAGAATAAATAAAGGGGAGCAGAGAGAGACATTAAATTGAGAATAAATAAAGGGGAGCAGAGAGAGTCATTAAATTGAGAATAAATAAAGGCAGGTCAGAGAGAGACATTAAATTGAGAATAAATAAAGGCAGGTCAGAGAGAGACATTAAATTGAGAATAAATAAAGGGGAGCAGAGAGAGACATTAAATTGAGAATAAATAAAGGGGAGCAGAGAGAGTCATTAAATTGAGAATAAATAAAGGCAGGTCAGAGAGAGACATTAAATTGAGAATAAATAAAGGGGAGCAGAGAGAGACATTAAATTGAGAATAAATAAAGGGGGGCAGAGAGAGACATTAAGTAGAGAATAAATAAAGGCAGGTCAGAGAGAGACATTAAATTGAGAATAAATAAAGGGGAGCAGAGAGAGACATTAAATTGAGAATAAATAAAGGCAGGTCAGAGAGAGACATTAAATTGAGAATAAATAAAGGCAGGTCAGAGAGAGACATTAAATTGAGAATAAATAAAGGCAGGTCAGAGAGAGACATTAAATTGAGAATAAATAAAGGGGAGCAGAGAGAGACATTAAATTGAGAATAAATAAAGGGGAGCAGAGAGAGTCATTAAATTGAGAATAAATAAAGGCAGGTCAGAGAGAGACATTAAATTGAGAATAAATAAAGGGGAGCAGAGAGAGACATTAAATTGAGAATAAATAAAGGGGAGCAGAGAGAGTCATTAAATTGAGAATAAATAAAGGCAGGTCAGAGAGAGACATTAAATTGAGAATAAATAAAGGGGAGCAGAGAGAGACATTAAATTGAGAATAAATAAAGGGGAGCAGAGAGAGTCATTAAATTGAGAATAAATAAAGGCAGGTCAGAGAGAGACATTAAATTGAGAATAAATAAAGGCAGGTCAGAGAGAGACATTAAATTGAGAATAAATAAAGGGGAGCAGAGAGAGACATTAAATTGAGAATAAATAAAGGCAGGTCAGAGAGAGACATTAAATTGAGAATAAATAAAGGCAGGTCAGAGAGAGACATTAAATTGAGAATAAATAAAGGGGAGCAGAGAGAGACATTAAATTGAGAATAAATAAAGGGGAGCAGAGAGAGTCATTAAGTAGTGACTAAATAAAGGAGAGCAGAGAGAGACATTAAATTGAGAATAAATAAAGGGGAGCAGAGAGAGTCATTAAATTGAGAATAAATAAAGGGGAGCAGAGAGAGACATTAAATTGAGAATAAATAAAGGGGAGCAGAGAGAGACATTAAATTGAGAATAAATAAAGGGGAGCAGAGAGAGACATTAAATTGAGAATAAATAAAGGGGAGCAGAGAGAGACATTAAATTGAGAATAAATAAAGGGGAGCAGAGAGAGTCATTAAGTAGTGACTAAATAAAGGAGAGCAGAGAGAGAGGCATTAAGCAGAGAATAAATAAAGGGAGAAGAGCTTGTATTCAACTAATTAAAATACAGGTAGCAAAAAAAAAAAAAAAACAAGATAAAATATTTAACGTAAAACGACTCTTGTTTGGTCAAAAACATGAGTATTGAATATAGCAAGTAAACGAAAGTTACAGACATTTGTAACCAACTTTCTGAGGACCAGACATTTGTAACCAACTTTCTGAGGACCAGACATTTGTAACCAACTTTCTGAGGACATATCTCAACATCAGTCGGTATACTTCCTCTATTCTTCTTCTGCGACCATGGCTCATTCAGACTAGGACTTCGGACTTTCTTATGAAGGCAGCTCTCCATGGGCGTTTTCTACTTCTACCTCCACTACATCATCTACTTCTACCTCCACTACATCATCTACTTCTTCCTCCACTGCATCATCTACTTCTACCTCCACTACATCATCTACTTCCACCTCAACTACACCATCTACTTCTACCTCCACTGCATCATTTACTTCTACCTCCACTACATCATCTACTTCTTCCTCCACTGCATCATCTACTTCTACCTCCACTTCATCATCTACTTCCACCTCAACTACACCATCTACTTCTACCTCCACTGCATCATTTACTTCTACCACCACTACATCATCTACTTCTTCCTCCTCTGCATCATCTACTTCTACCTCCACTGCATCATCTACTTCTACCTCCACTTCATCATCTACTTCTACCTCCACTGCATCATTTACTTCTTCCTCCACTGCATCATCTACTTCTACCTCCACTTCATCATCTACTTCCACCTCAACTACACCATCTACTTCTACCTCCACTGCATCATTTACTTCTACCTCCACTACATCATCTACTTCTTCCTCCACTGCATCATCTACTTCTACCTCCACTGCATCATCTACTTCTACCTCCACTTCATCATTTACTTCTACCTCCACTGCATCATTTACTTCTACCTCCACTTCATCATTTACTTCTACCTCCACTACATCATCTACTTCTACCTCCACTGCATCATTTACTTCTACCTCCACTGCATCATTTACTTCTACCTCCACTGCATCATCTACTTCTACCTCCACTTCATCATCTACTTCTACCTCCACTGCATCATTTACTTCTACCTCTACTACATCATCTACTTCCACCTCAACTACATCATCTACTTCTACCTCCACTGCATCATTTACTTCTACCTCCACTACATCATTTACTTCTACCTCCACTGCATCATTTACTTCTACCTCCACTGCATCATTTACTTCTTCCTCCACTGCATCATTTACTTCTACCTCCACTGCATCATTTACTTCTACCTCCACTGCATCATTTACTTCTACCTCCACTACCTCACCTACTTCTACCTCCACTACATCATCTACTTCCACCTCCACTACATCATCCACTTCCACCTCCACTACATTATCCACTTCCACCTCCACTGCATTATCCACTTCCACCTCCACTACATTATCCACTTCCACCTCCACTACATCATCTACTTCCACCTCCACTACACTATGTACATCTTCCTCCACTACACCATCTACTTCCACCTCCACCACACCATCTACATCTTCCTCCACTACATCATCTACTTCAACCCACTACACCATCTACATCTCCCTCCTCCACTACACCATCTACATCTCCCTCCACTACACCATCTACATCTCCCTCCACTACACCATCTACATCTCCCTCCACTACACCATCTACATCCTCCTCCTCCACTACACCATCTACATCTCCCTCCACTACACCATCTACATCTCCCTCCACTACACCATCTACATCTCCCTCCACTACACCATCTACATCTCCCTCCACTACATCATCTACATCTCCCTCCACTACACCATCTACATCTCCCTCCACTACACCATCTACATCCTCCTCCTCCACTACACCATCTACATCTCCCTCCACTACACCATCTACATCTCCCTCCACTACACCATCTACATCCTCCTCCTCCACTACACCATCTACATCTCCCTCCACTACACCATCTACATCTCCCTCCACTACACCATCTACATCTCCCTCCACTACACCATCTACATCCTCCTCCTCCACTACACCATCTACATCTCCCTCCACTACACCATCTACATCTCCCTCCACTACACCATCTACATCCTCCTCCTCCACTACACCATCTACATCTCCCTCCACTACACCATCTACATCTCCCTCCACTACACCATCTACATCTCCCTCCACTACACCATCTACATCTCCCTCCACTACACCATCTACATCTCCCTCCACTACACCATCTACATCTCCCTCCACTACACCATCTACATCTCCCTCCACTACACCATCTACATCTCCCTCCACTACACCATCTACATCTCCCTCCACTACACCATCTACATCTCCCTCCACTACACCATCTACATCTCCCTCCACTACACCATCTACATCTCCCTCCACTACACCATCTACATCTCCCTCCACTACACCATCTACTTTCACCCCAACTATATAAAAAGTAAGTAAAGTGCCCCCGTCACGCCAAGTGGCGTATGGGGAAATATGGTGTTAGTGACCATATATTATACAGACCTTCAGCACATGATTTTTGGGGTAATGTGGTCCCCCACTATATAACCAACTTCTAAATCCACCACATCATCTACTTCAACCTACTACACCATCTACATCCTCCTCCTCCACTACATCATCTACTTTCATTATATAACCAACTTCTAAATCCACTACACCATCTACATCTTCCTCCACCTCATCACCTCTACTACCCCACTTAGTACAGCTTGATATCCCAGTCGAGTAGTAGTTCTGAATGTTTCAAGAGATCGAACCATCGATTCAGCGATAACAAACACACCGCCTATAATGTGCATATTCCACTACGTTCTAACGAATCAACGTTGACCGAACCGATGTTAATCGAGAAATTAGAAAATCGAGAAACACCCACTGTCAAGCTCAAGCGCTCCCTACATGTTACACATTGTCAAGCTACCCCCCCCCCATCTCCCAGGGGAGACTGCTTAGTGGTTAGTGAACTGGACTACAAAGGACAAGGGTTAGGGTTCGATCCCAATCGACGGCTTCCGGGTTAACGCAGCCTTAAATGGGTACAATATTTTTTTTTCTGGGAAAGCAAAGCAGCACGGGCGTAATACCGACCACATTACCCCAAAAATCATGTGCTGAAGGTCTGTAAAATTTATGGTCACTAACACCATATTCCCTATACGCCACTTGGCGTGATGGGGGCTCTTTACTTCTTTTTTTTTAACCCATCTTCCAGGATATTCATCACTGTCGAAGAATAGGCATAAGGAGAGACAACTTGTGCAGCAAATCGTTTGTCCGGTCAGTTAAATCATTAATGGTGATCGTTATTGCATCCATTAACCGAGCAGAAATTAGGGCCAGCTAAATCATTTTTGGAGCTTTAAGGAACGCTAAGGTCTGGCCAGCGCTAAATCTATCTGTACCTCTATCGTCTGCTGTAGGAAATTGATTTCCCGGCTGGCATGTTATCAAGTCATCTATGATGCAAGAGAAAAAAGGTGTTATTCTGAATCTAGAAGGCCTCATTATAATCGGTATTCAAGACCGTGGTGCCTTGATTGAGATGATTACAGGAGGTCTCGTTCAAGACACACACCAAGTGCATATGATAAGATTTTGGATATAAAACACACGCATATCTTGTTTTATTGCGCGACGTTTATTGCACACTGTGGATGTTTCGAGATGCTTTTATACAAATTGAAGATTTGCAACAAACCCTGATTTAAGCAAGTCAATCGGCGCCATTTTGTCAATCACGTTTGCTCAACTGATGTCTCGTTTTTTGTTGGGTAAATTCTCGAAATGTTTAAAATCTGTTTTCAATGAATTAATTTCCGTATTTCACAGGCAGCCGCGGTTAAGCAGTGGTTGGTGAACACATTTAATGGGGTGGGGAGGAGGATGTGGAGAGGGGGGGGGAGGGTAAGGGCTCGTTTCTCATCCACCACCTTCTGGGTTTCTTCTTCTTCCTCTTTTACCATTTTTGGTGTCGATGGAGATACAGAGTTCTGGATCTCGCTCTTCTGACTTTTATTTTCATTCAGCGGTTCCCAATATGTGAGTCACGGCCCCCAGACCGAGGACATGAACTTGTCAGAAGTTAGAAATTAAAAATAAAAATAACCTCACCTACCTAATGGGAGTCGCGATAGCTCAGTGGTTAGTGAACTGGACTACAAAGGACAAGAGGTAGGGTTCGATCCCAATCGACGGCATCCGGTTTACCCAGCCTTAAATGGGTAGCGGATTTTTTTCTGGGAAAGTAAAGCGGCACGGGCGTAATACCGACCACATTACCCCAAAAATCATGTACTGAAGGTCTGTAAAATTTATGGTCACTAACACCGTATTCCCTATACGCCACTTGGCGTGACGGGGGTACTTTACTTTTTTATTATATATATTTTTTTAGGTTTATACGATCGTAATTGCACTAAGGAAACCGTCGGTGTTTGATCAGAAGAGAAAGGGGCGCGAATGTGTCAGGAGTTTGAGAACCACTGCTTGAAAGAAACAAAAGGTGGGTCCATCTTCAAAATGAGTGGAATCTGTTGAATGTGTCACGTGTTTGAGGAAGGAGGCTGCTGCAGACGTGTCCAGTGTGGTGGAGCTAGTGAAGTATCGCACTGGTGTAGCAGTATAGATAGCGAAGAATGGGAACAGGTAACTTAGTTGTTACCCGCTTCTCAATAGACAATAGCAGTAACAAATGGTAGCGACCAGTAGTAGTTAGGACATAAAGTTAAGGAATGGAGATTTTCCAGAATAACAAGTTGTAGAAACAAAGTTAAGGTAGTTCATATAGGGATAGTGGACACACAGAAGTGAGGAAGGTAAAGTTGACAAAGAGTTTAGGTCCATGGAATTTTCCACGCAGCAGGTTGTGGAAATTAGAAGATAACGCAGTGTTTTCTAGGGGTAGGGACCTCAGATATAACAAGGACACCCACCAAGCTAAGGTAGGAAGGTCCAGAATTATCATGGACATAGAAATGGAAATTTCCACGCGGGTTTCCACTTCAACCAGGTTGTTGTGGAAGTGACCATGGACGCATGACTAGCGCATGCATTGACTCTATGACTTTGGTCGTATGATAAATGAGTGGTCATCCAACAAATAGATCATAGAGATTCACGAAAACAAGGTGTTTTCATCAAACCAGGAGATAGTTCAAGTATCGGTCACAGAATAGTGAGGAGCGACCAACTCAAGTGACCTGAAGAGCGCAAAGTGTCACTTGGCAACAGTTTTGATTGTCTACTAATTTTTAGGCGAAGAGTTGTGGTTGGAGTATTTAAACTTCAACACATTAAGTTTAAATCAGTCAGAAATGAATTAGGAGGAATAGAAAGTCAAAAGTCAGGAGTGAGAATTAGAACAGTTAGAAAGTTAAGATTAGAAAGTGAAGCCAGTTAGTTAGGAAGTTAAGAATCATCAAGTTGTAATTTATATTAAAAGAAGTTGATAGAGAGTATTATGAACTTAAGTTGTGAAAGTGTTTTTGAAAGATTCCTAGAATTGTGCTTCAATATATTCTTACAAGTACGTAAGTAAACACATGTGTGGTGATTAATAAATGCAATATGCTTTATGAACTAATACAATAAAGAGTCCGCGTGGTTCTATAACACTGGTACCACAACGACCAGTTACCTGATACGAAAAGTAGCTGATTGCTACCTCCAGGTTCAGCGAACTAGATAGAGTTGATCAAGATACTACTAAATTTCTAAGCGGTGCCTCCAGCCAATCTAGCTAAACAAGTAGGAATTGAGAAGGAAAGAGAGCCCGGTATTAAAAAATGCCATGATAAAGACGGATGTGTTGGGTCGAAATGCATAAATATAGCAACTTGCCGTTAACTACAATACAACGACAGACAACTAAAATGGAACATCAACATAACTATAGAGGCAGACAACTTAAATAGAACATCAACATAACTATAGACGGCAGACAACTAAAATAGAACATCAACATAACTATAGACGGCAGACAACTAAAACAGAACATCAACATAACTATAGACGGTAGGTAACTAAAACAGAACATCAACATAACTATAGACGGGAGACAACTAAAACAGAACATCAACATAACTATAGACGGTAGGTAACTAAAACAGAACATCAACATAACTATAGACGGGAGACAACTAAAACAGAACATCAACATAACTATAGACGATAGGTAACTAAAACAGAACATCAACATAACTATAGACGGTAGGTAACTAAAACAGAACATCAACATAACTATAGACGGTAGGTAACTAAAACAGAACATCAACATAACTATAGACGGCAGACAACTAAAACAGAACATCAACATAACTATAGACGACAGACAACTAAAACAGAACATCAACATAACTATAGACGGCAGACAACTAAAACAGAACATCAACATAACTATAGACAGTAGGTAACTAAAACAGAACATCAACATAACTATAGACGGCAGACAACTAAAACAGAACATCAACATAACTATAGACGGTAGGTAACTAAAACAGAACATCAACATAACTATAGACGACAGACAACTAAAACAAGTAGAGGAATTTAAATACCTAGGAAGTTTAGTGGCAAACTTCAATTAACGAACAACAGAGATAGACTGAAGATTCAACAAAGCTTGTCAAATCATTGAACAGCTATCACCATTAGTGTCCAACAAGGAAATAACTCTGGAGGCAAAACGGGCTACAATGCAATCTTCATCCCAATGTTGTGCTACCAATGTCAGACCTGGACTTCAGAACCAAGAACAATAAGAAAAATAACCTCTACTGAGATGAAATGTGTTAGACGAATGACAGGAAACAGTCTGAGAGATAAGATCAGAAATGAAGAACTGAGAAAAAAGCTATGGAATAACCCCCACCTAGAATATATAAAAAAACAACAGATAACATGGTTTGGCCACGTGACAAGGTAGAAATATCAAAACACAACACAACGAGCCTTCAATAAACGTTGTGAGAACACTATCCCGAAGAATCAACCACGAAAAAGATGGATTGGCCGAATATTAGAATCACTAGGAAACATAACAACAGTAGAAGCGAACATAAGAGCAAAAAGCCGCGCATTATATCTCCCGGAAATTCCGGATCGACTAGATCCCTTTCCCACCATTAGACTCTTCAGTCTCTCAATATATCCATCATTGTCCCACCTTTAGACTCTTCAGTCTCTCAATATATCCATCATTGTCCCACCGTTAGACTCTTCAGTCTCTCAATATATCCATCATTGTCCCACCTTTAGACTCTTCAGTCTCTCAATATATCCATCATTGTCCCACCTTTAGACTCTTCAGTCTCTCAATATATCCATCATTGTCCCACCGTTAGACTCTTCAGTCTCTCAATATATGTATCATTGTCCCACCTTTAGACTCTTCAGTCTCTCAATATATCCATCATTGTCCCACCTTTAGACTCTTCAGTCTCTCAATATATCCATCATTGTCCCACCCTTAGACTCTTCAGTCTCTCAATATATCCATCATTGTCCCACCTTTAGACTCTTCAGTCTCTCAATATATCCATCATTGTCCCACCTTTAGACTCTTCAGTCTCTCAATATATCCATCATTGTCCCACCCTTAGACTCTTCAGTCTCTCAATATATCCATCATTGTCCCACCGTTAGACTCTCCAGTCTCTCAATATATCCAGCATTATCCCACCGTTAGACTCTCCAGTCTCTCAATATATCCAGCATTATCCCACCCATTCACCAACTTATCTCTTAATGAATGAACAAACTTGACTTTCTCCTCTTTGTCGAGAGAAAGGCCACACTCAATGCCAGAGCTGTTAACGAGCTAATCGGCTATTTCATTGCCATATACACCAGAATGCCGTGGACAGTACGCCCAGGTTAACAGGTTTACTTTAGAGTTAGCCAAGAGCTGCATCTACTCCTGCCGCAGACACTGTCTGTCCAATCTTCTATAGCATATTTTTGCCAGTCAGTTACCAAGAATTCGTGATTCACGTTATTGAGTTATTTGCGGGTCATCATCATTGCACTCCGGGCATGTCCATAGGTGCTCAGATCCCCTCCGGGGGGACTTGTTGGTCTCGAGGCAAGACGCCGGCCTCGAGACAGAGAGGTTGTGGGTTAAAATCCCGGCTCCACCGGTTGGGATTTTTATTTATGATTTCTCTCTGCGGCAACCGGGAGCCGTGATAGCTCAGTGGTTAGTGAACTGGACTACCACGGACAAGGGGTAGGGTCCCAACCGACGGCTTCCGGGTTCACCCAGCCTTAAATGGGTACCGGATTTTTTCTGGGAAAGTAAAGCAGCACGGGCATAATACCGACCACATTACCCCAAAAATCATGTGCTGAAGGTCTGTAAAATATAGGGTCACTAACACCATATTTCCCTATACACCACTTGTCGTGACGGGTCACTAACTCCATATTTCCCTATACGCCACTTGGCGTGACGGGTCACTAACACCATATTTCCCTATACGCCACTTGACGTGACGGGGGTACTTTACGTTTTTACTCTCTGCGGCAACTACCCCCTGGTCTCAGCAGCGAGGCCCGGCTTGAAACGTCAATTACTCATCGACGGAAAAAAAATGTGAGTGCCTCCGAAGACTGAGTTATCTGCTTGTGCGGTGAGGGACCTCTGTGCACACGGCTGCCAGAGAAAAAACGGATTAACACGCAAAATTCAGTTCCTAGTCTCTAGGGACTTCGTCAGAGGTCAAAGCTGGCGAACGAAACAAAAAAAAAAAAAAAAACATCCCCTCCTCAGCAAGTCCCGCAGTGTCCAGCGACTGACGACTCCAGTTCTATGTTGGTTGATAAGTCTTCTTACACGGCCACTAAGTTTCTCATTTCTGGCTCTGCCCATCTTTACTAGCCATGTTATCGCCGCCGTTATTGCTTCTATCTCCATTTTCATGCTTCTTTAACTTCAATACCGCCATCTTGTGCAGTGATACACTACGCCTCTGGCGGTGACGACATGAACAAACACATACACACACAACAACAAACACATTGTCTCCTTCATTATTTTCAATAATTGACTGTTGTTGTCGCTATGCTACCGGCCTTTGCTAATGCACCATCCTTTTCTGAATCACCCTGTTATATCCTTTCAAAACGGGTTAATGGGACTAAGAAATAACTGGATACAAATCTTTCTAACTGTCACGACCGTCAATTCAAAGTTAAAAAAGCTAATGATTTCTCCATTAGTGGTCGTATCCTACCATCACACCCAGGTCTACACTGCGCAGAAATCTATCCCATAATTATTAGCTCATTACCTCGTGTTTCCATTTCAAAGAACAGAACATTTTTACTCACGCGCCCAACATCGGGCCTAATTTTTCCTTTTTCACGGGAGAGTGTGTCAGAGTTCTATAATGGTCGTCACGCGGTCATAATGATTTTTTTTTCCCGTTTCGGTGATAATATTAAACGATATTGCTTGTATTTCTCTCTGTTATTCCTCATTCTCTCCTTCCATTCCGTGTAAAAATCGTAAATGTTTTTTGACATTGTCACGAAGTGAGAGCAGATCCATGTCTCCAGCCATTTCTGTGCAGACATATTGTGTCTCGCGTTATGTGACGGAAATGACGTCATCAGTTGTTTAATGAACGTTGGGCAAGGCTTTATTGGATGGTGTTAACATGGCGTAGTCAGGGGCGTATTACCGCGTCTCCCTCTGCCTCCTCCCAAGCACACACAAACACGTAAATGACAGAATCAACGTAATAACATAAGAAAAGGACGTCTACATGTAGAATAAATTGTGAGGAGAAATGACTATACATAACAGGGTGTTAGACAAGGTTGTATGCTGTCATCAGGTTTGTTTAATATTTATAGTGAGATTATTTTAAGATCCATAAGGGGCATGCCTGGAATAACAATTGGAGGTCATAATATAAATAATTTAAGGTATGCTGATGTTCTTCTACCTTTTAGCTCCCAGTGGAGCATAGGTCTTCAACAAACACTTTCCAAGTCGTTCTGTTTTTTGCAATTCTTTTAAGATCATTCCATGTCTTCCCCATCATCTTCATCTCTGCTTCAATCTGTCTTCTCCAAGAATTCCTTGGTCTTCCTCTTTGTCTTTTCCCCTGGGGATTCCAAAAAAGGGCCTGTTGTGTAATACTCTCAGTTGGTTTCCGTAGTGTGTGTCCTATCCATCGCCATCGTCTTCGCTGTATTTCTTTATCCACTGGTATTTGACCGGTACATTTCCATAATTCCACGTTTGTGACTTTGTCCTGCCATTTCCATCCCTTTATTCTGCGCAAGCATCCATTAATGAAAGTCTGTACCTTCGTGATTGTCAATTTTGTTATTCTCCATGTTTCACAGCCATATAATAGAACCGACTTAACATTGGAGTTGAAAATTTGTATTTTTGTATTTAGCCTAATTTCTTTGGATTTCCATATGTTTCCCAGTGCAATGAAAGCTCCTCTTGCTTTTGATATCCTTATTTTGGTATCGTTTTCTGTTCCTCCCTCTTTATCTATATTACTGCCCAGATATATATAAGATTGTACGTCTAGTAGAGGTATTTCTCCTAGTTTTATTTGGTTATTGCCAACTGCATTAATTCTCATAATGTTGGTCTTATCTCTATTAATCTTTAGTCCTAGCTGTTGTGATCTCTCATCTAATATACTCATTTTATCTTGCATCTGTTGGTGGCTGTGTGATAGGAGAGCTATGTCATCAGCATAAGGTATGCTGATGATACAGTCTTAATCGCTAAGAGTGAAAATGAGTTACAAGAAATGTTGGACATTATAGTGAAAGAAAGCAAAAATAAAAGACTTTGCCTTAATAGCAAAAAGACAGAAGTAATGGTAACAACAGAGAAAAAGACATCACCTCAGTGCAAAATAAAGACAAGTGGAACAATATTAAAACAGGTAAATGCATTTAAATATTTGGGAACTTTGTTAACCTCAGACGGAAGATGTACAAAAGAGGTGAGATGCAGAATGGCTCAGGCAAAAGCAGCTTTCCAAAAAATGAGGAATATACTATGCAATCCATTTTTAACAATAGAAACCAGAAAAAGAGTTCTTAAATGTTATGTAGAGCCAGTCTTAACACATGGATGTCAATCATGGACAATAGGACAACAGACAAGAAAATCACTGGAGTCTGTAGAAATGTGGTTTTACAGAAGAATGTTGAGAATACCATGGACAGCTAAGAAGAGTAATGAAGATGTTCTGAGAGAGGTCAAAGCAAAAAGAGAGCTAATTTCCAATATTAGGAAGAAACAATCATCATTTTTTGGCCATGTAATGAGAAGGGAACAACTGGAATATATTGTAACAACTGGAAAAACTGAGGGACAAAGAGATAGAGGGAAGTAAAGAGAAAAAATACCAGACAGCTTAAGAGAATGGCTTGGCAGAAGGTCAACAACAGAAATGATAAATCGTCGTTATTGAAAGTTGTGGAGAGACATGATCACCTACGCCAGCAGGCCCGGTACTTGATGATGATGATATATAATATAGTATGGTTAAAGCTTCACGTAACAAGTGGACACCACAAATCAGAACGATGTTTCGGCGCAAAGGCCTTCAACAAGAAGAAACATACAACACACATACAGACAAAAAAAAATAATAAAAAAAATTAACTAGAAAGAGAAATGAAAAGTAAAGGAGAATAAAATGTGAATAAAAAGTTCCCTGTTAGATCTAAGAAGAATCTTTCTTCTGAAAGAACGGAAATGCGCACGTGGTACACGTGCGTGCACAAAAGTAAAAATGTGCGTACACTAGGAGGAAATGTAGCAGTCTTAAAACAGGTCAATGAACATCAGCGAAGTTGGAACGGTAGATGTCACAGCCTATTTTAGACAGGCCCGGGCATAGAAGGAAGGATAACTCTGGAAGTCATCCAATATATGATGTATTCAGCCTTACGAAACTACAGATAGCTATTCAATAACCGTCCCTTCTCGCAAAGATGAAAACGTCACCCTAGTGGAGGTTTTTCCTGGGATTTCCATGAAGCTCTCAACATATATAAAGTACCCTATTTTCTAAATGGTTTTCTTACAACCTGAGCCGCGATAGCTCAGTGGTTAGTGAACTGGACTACAAAGGACAAGAGGTAGGGTTCGATCCCAATCGACGGCTTCCGGGTTCACCAAACCTTAAATGGGTACCGGATTTTTTTCTGGGAAAGTGAAGCGGCACGGGCGTAATACCGACCACATTACCCCAAAAATCATGAGCCGAAGGTCTGTAAAACTTATGTCACTAACACCATATTTCGCTATACGCCACTTGGCGTGACGGGGGCCCTTTACTTTTTTTTTACTTTCCTTACAACCTGATTTCTGATTTTGTCTCTTCTTGTCATATTCAGCATCTGATTATGCATCTCATCTCAGTTATAACAGCTTTTAGTCTTTCTTTGACTTTGAAAGTCCAATTTTAGTATTGTCACAGCTGTTTATTTTAATCTTAAAGTGGCATTTTAGTTCAAATCTTGCAGCATGTATCACTTATATTGCCTTGAATCTGATATATTTCACTCGCACTTTACATTTATATTTAGGGGAAGTGATTTCAATTTGCGATAGCACACATACACATGTTGCATTTCTAAAATAAATGATTTGCATATAAAGTACTTGTGTTATTTTATTTTATGTTATGTTACTTTATATTATGTTACTTTATGTTCGGTACTTTGAGTTACTGAGTTATTTGCAGGTCATCATCATTGCACTCCGATCATGTCCATAGGTGCTCAGATCCCCTCCTCAGCAATTCCCTCAGTATCCAGCGACTGACGACTCCAGGTCTGTGTTGGTTGATAAGTCTTCTTACACGGCCACTAAGTTTCTCATTTCTGGCTGTGCCCATTTTAACTCCCATTTCCATCATCCGAAGAAGTGAC
This sequence comes from Megaustenia siamemsis, assembly GCA_032433765.1. Classification (NCBI taxonomy): domain Eukaryota; kingdom Metazoa; phylum Mollusca; class Gastropoda; order Stylommatophora; family Ariophantidae; genus Megaustenia; species Megaustenia siamemsis. Next base: position 17,750,017 of record JAVIAB010000102.1, read on the forward strand.
GTGGATCTGTGTTTGTCGAAGTCCTGTGCTCTTCCCACATCTCGGAGGGCATTGATGATGTCAGCCCGGTCCATTGGTTGCCCGTCCTCAACGACAGCGCAGCTAGCCAACCTGTCCACTCTTTCATTTCCCCGTACTCCCGCATGTCCAGGGACATAGACAAAGGTGACCTTACGTATTTTTGACTTCTGCAACGACTCTACCCATTGCATGCGTACAGAGCCCGCCTCCACTTTTTTTTTATCATGCTCATCAAATCACTCAGTATACATGCGTGGGTGTAGTCTTGTGACTAACCATTTAATTCATTTAATTTGTAAAAGGCTCACAGTCTATCCGCGTGCTGCAGGGCTATTTACTGGAGTTGGCCAGTCTATAACGTGGAAACGGGTTCTGGACCGTGCGACTGAGTGAGTGCACGTGAGTCTAGACCATCCACAGCATCGACGTTCAGCGACAAAATCATCTGTTACTTTATGTTATGTTAGTCGACAGATAGTCTTCCTCGCACATCCAACAGCTGTTCACAAATGCCCAGATCTTCTCCACACAGTAAATCTGGCTGTGGGAAACGGCTGAGAAATATAACGATGTAACTAGGCACTAAAGCAATGACTTTCATCATACATTAATAAAAGATATATTTGTTACCTTCTTGTGCATAACTTGTCGGCCTCCAAACCAGGACAATGCTGGTTCGAATTCCCCTAGGGTCAAACGTTTCTGGGAAGTGACTTTTTTTTTTTTTTTTTCCGTTCGCCAGCCTTCACCTCTGCCGAAATCCCTAGACACTAGGAACTGAATTTTGCGTGTTAATCCGTTTTGCTCCCTGGCAGCCGTGTACACAGAGGTCTCTCGCTGCACATGCAGATAACATCTTAGGAGGTACTCATCATTTTTCCGTCGATGGGTAACTGACGTTTTGAAGCCGGCGGAGACGAGGGGTGGTTCCCGCACAGAGAAATCAGAATTAAAAATTGCAACTGGTGCAGTCGGGATTTGAACTCACAACCTCTCTGTCTCGACTTCAACCAGTGAAATTCGATGTTAGCCCTCTCCGGGTAGTGAGATCCGATGTTATCCTCACTGGATAGTGAGATCCGATGTTAACCCTCACTGGGAAGTGAGATCCGATGTTAGCCCTCTCTGGGAAGTAAGAACCGATGTTAGCCCTCTCTGGGAAGTAACATCCTATATTAGCCCTCTCTGGGAAGTAAGAACCGATGTTAGACCTCACTGGGAAGTAAGATCCGATATTAGCCCTCTCTGGGAAGTAAGATCCGATATTAGCCCTCTCTGGGAAGTAAGATCCGATATTAGCCCTCTCTGGGAAGTAAGATCCGATATTAGCCCTCTCTGGGAAGTGAGATCCGATTTTAGCCCTCTCTGGGAAGTAAGATCCGATATTAGCCCTCTCTGGACAGTAAGAACCGATGTTAGCCCTCTCTGGGAAGTGAGATCCGATGTTAGCCCTCTCTGGGAAGTGAGATCCGATGTTAGCCCTCTCTGCACAGTAAGAACCGATGTTAGCCCTCTCTGGGAAGTAAGATCCGATGTTAGCCCTCTCTGGGAAGTGAGATCCGATGTTAGCCCTCTCTGGGAAGTAAGATCCGATATTAGCCCTCTCTGGGAAGTGAGATCCGATTTTAGCCCTCTCTGGAAGTAAGATCCGATATTAGCCCTCTCTGGGAAGTGAGATCCGATGTTAGCCCTCTCTGGGAAGTGAGATCCGATGTTAGCCCTCTCTGGGAAGTAAGATCCGATATTAGCCCTCTCTGGAAAGCGAGATCCGATTTTAGCCCTCTCTGGGAAGTAAGATCCGATTTTAGCCCTCTCTGGGAAGTGAGATCCGATGTTAGCCCTCACTGGGAAGTGAGATCCGATGGTAACCCTCTCTAGACAGTGAGAACCGATGTTAGCCCTCACTGGGAAGTGAGATCCGATGTTAGCCCTCACTGGGAAGTGAGATCCGATGTTAACCCTCTCTAGACAGTGAGAACCGATGTTAGCCCTCACTGGGAAGTGAGATCCGATGTTAGCCCTCACTGGGAAGTGAGAACCGATGTTAGCCCTCACTGGGAAGTGAGATCCGATGTTAGCCCTCACTGGGAAGTGAGATCCGATGGTAACCCTCTCTAGACAGTGAGAACCGATGTTAGCCCTCTCTGGGAAGTGAGATCCGATGGTAAGCCTCTCTGGACAGTGAGAACCGATGTTAGCCCTCTCTAGATAGTGAGAACCGATGTTAGCCCTCTCTGGGAAGTGAGATCCGATGTTAGCCCTCACTGGGAAGTGAGATCCGATGTTAACCCTCTCTAGACAGTGAGAACCGATGTTAGCCCTCTCTGGGAAGTGAGATCCGATGTTAGCCCTCACTGGGAAGTGAGATCCGATGTTAGCCCTCTCTGGGAAGTGAGATCCGATGTTAGCCCTCTCTGGGAAGTGAGATCCGATGTTAGCCCTCTCTGGGAAGTGAGATCCGATGTTAGCCCTCTCTGGAAGTGAGATCCGATGTTAGCCCTCTCTGGGAAGTGAGATCCGATGTTAGCCCTCTCTGGGAAGTGAGAACCGATGTTAGCCCTCTCTGGGAAGTGAGATCCGATGTTAGCCCTCTCTGGACAGTGAGAACTGATGTTAGCCCTCTCTGGACAGTGAGAACTGATGTTAGCCCTCTCTGGACAGTGAGAACTGATGTTAGCCCTCTCTGGACAGTGAGAACTGATGTTAGCCCTCTCTGGACAGTGAGAACTGATGTTAGCCCTCTCTGGACAGTGAGATCCGATGTTAGCCCTCTCTGGACAGTGAGAACTGATGTTAGCCCTCTCTGGGAAGTGAGATCCGATGTTAGCCCTCTCTGGACAGTGAGAACTGATGTTAGCCCTCTCTGGACAGTGAGAACTGATGTTAGCCCTCTCTGGACAGTGAGAACTGATGTTAGCCCTCTCTGGACAGTGAGATCCGATGTTAGCCCTCTCTGGACAGTGAGAACTGATGTTAGCCCTCTCTGGACAGTGAGAACTGATGTTAGCCCTCTCTATAACGTTTAAAAAAAGGTAACGTGTGTTTTCTGCGCACGTTGAAGAACCACTGTCACCTGGACATTGTAGTTGGTCAGCCAAAAATGGCTCGTGTCCGGGAAAAATGGAGAGGAAAATCTAGCCATGAATGTGAAAAGTTTGGCTTGAAAAAAAGTGCTTCTGAAGTCATAATAATAAGCCTGTTGTAGTTGTAGTTGTAATTGTAGTTGTAGTTAGTTGAACTAACCATTAAATGAAGGTTTCACTGCAAACGAATTAAAATCCATAATTGCTCAACCGCCCGTGCCAGTGGAGTCATCCGAATTAACATCTCAACTCATTGAAGGATCCAAACATAGAATGGCAGCTGCAGCCCCCATCATAGCAACTATAGCACACGTCAAAAGAAATAATGCGCAGCGGCACAGACAGTGAAAGCAGCTGAACTGTCCTTCGTCATACGATATCATCATTAATCGTAAGCAAACGAAATATCGAAACACGATCCGGATGAAAAACACAGCTCACGGTGTGCACAGAGCAGTAAACGCAGTAGCTGCAGCAGCAAAGCGAACGTGGGATATGAAGAAACTGCAAGAAGGAACACTTTTCAGACAAAGCCTCAACGGTTCCTGTAGCGTATCCACCATATTGACCGGAAGTCCAATATTGAGCATGTATGATGAGGGACAACCGGGCACATGGATCTCGGTTAGACACTCGAGAGAAAGTTCTAGTCAGGCAAATGTCAATCCTTCGGGACTTCAGACAGATATAAAGCTGACGTAGGTAAACAAGTTAGCAAACAGCAACAAAACAGCTGCATGGTAGCATATTGACCAGATGAATACTAATGTACACTGTTCACTGTTCTTTGTACAAACGCTACGAAAACGCCAGATTAAGAGGAAGACCGAGAAATAGATGGATAAAGGGAATACTAGAGTCACTAGGAGGGATAACACCAGAAGAGGCCAACAGAAGAGCAAAGAATCGCAGGTTGTATCTCCCATCGACGCCAACGGCAATGGAGGAAGGATAGAAGAAGTAGAAGAAGAGGACTGTTCTTTTTTGGGAACCGCGATAGCTCAGTGGTTATTTAACTGCACTACAACGGACAAGAGATAGGGTTCGATCCCAGCCGACGGTTTCAGGGTTCACCCAACCTTTAATGAGTACCGGATTTTTTTTTCTGGGAAAGTAAAGCGGCACGGGCGTAATACCGACCACATTACCCCAGAAATCATATGCTGAAGGTCTGTACAATTTATGGTCACTAACACCATATTCCCTATACGCCACTTGGCGTGACGGGGGTACTTTTTTTTAAACTGTTCTTTGTTACATAGTATTATAAAAATATAAGTAAAGAGCCCCCGTCACGCCAAGTGGCGTATGGTGTTAGTGACCATCATTTTTACAGATCTTCAGCACATGATTTATGGGGGGGTAATGTGGTTGGTATTACGCTCGTGCTGCTTTACTTTCCCAGAAAAAGAGAAACGGTACCAATTTAAGGCTGGGTGTGTGCTGAAGTCGGATGTGTTGGGCCGAAAGGCGCAAATGTCACAGTTATACTGCAAACCACAACATAACGCAGACACGCCCATTTAACTTCCTATTAAGGGCGGATGGCGAAGAGGTGTAATCCTTTAGTCATTGAGCGAACGCAAACAAGCAAGGCTGGGTGAACCTGGAAGCTGTCGATCAGGATCGAACCTGACCTCATGTCTATAGTAGTCCAGTTCACTAACCACTGAGCTGTCGAGGCTCCTATATAATATTATATTTACTAATATTTTCTAAATTAAATAGTTCATATATTTATTTCAATAGACACAACTAGAAGTACCCATACAAGACACGGGATTCAAATTTGAACTAAGATAACCATGACAGTAGGATCAGAACGCATTCCCAAAGAAATCACACACAGAAATACGATTCATAACATATCATTTGGAAAACAATGGAAACGAATGAAAATTTAATTCAACCTAATGTCGATTGTCTGAAAATGAAACGTTAATGCATTGCTGAAATGTAAATATAATCAAGAAGATCAGGGAGAAAACAAAATAGGATCAATGTGATGATATAACTGTCGAGATGTGGATACTATCTCAAATGATAAACTTTTAGGCAGAAATAGATGCTGGAAGTGATGTAATTAGGGATACATTTTTCCCCCTCCTCCTTCTCTCTTCTTATTCTTTCTTCTCATACCTCATTTATTTTTGTCTGGTTCTTTTCCCTCTTAATCTCGTTCTTGATCTCTTTCAGCTGTTTCCTTCTCTCATACTAATTCGATCTATCACCATGTTCTTTTCTTCTACTAATCCTATCTTTCACCATGTTCTTTTCTTCTACTAATCCTATCTTTCACCATGTTCTTTTCTTTTACTAACCCTATCTTTCACCAAGTTCTTTTCTTCTACTAATCCTATCTTTCACCATGTTCTTTTCTTCTACTAATCCTATCTTTAACCATGTTCTTTTCTTCCACTAATCCTATCTTTCACCATGTTCTTTTCTTCTACTAATCCAATCTTTCACCATGTTCTTTTCTTCTACTAATCCTATCTTTCACCATGTTCTTTTCTTCTACTAATCCTATCTTTAACCATGTTCTTTTCTTCCACTAATCCTATCTTTAACCATGTTCTTTTCTTCTACTAATCCTATCTTTCACCATGTTCTTTTCTTCTACTAATCCTATCTTTCACCATGTTCTTTTCTTCCACTAATCCTATCTTTCACCATGTTCTTTTCTTCCACTAATCCTATCTTTCACCATGTTCTTTTCTTCCACTAATCCTATCTTTAACCATGTTCTTTTCTTCCACTAATCCTATCTTTCACCATGTTCTTTTCTTCCACTAATCCTATCTTTAACCATGTTCTTTTCTTCCACTAATCCTATCTTTCACCATGTTCTTTTCTTCCACTAATCCTCATTTTACTCTCGTTTTTTTTCTTGTCACCCTTTTCTCCTTATTTTTTCTTACATTTCCTCCTCTTCTTCTATAGACAAAAGCTGAGTGTATGGATGAATGCACTGATGGACGGACAGGGGAGACTATAGATGGACAGACAGAGGGATGGGCGGACAGGGGAGACTATAGATGGACAGACAGAGGGATGGGCGGACAGGGGAGACTATAGATGGACAGACAGAGGGATGGACGGACAGGGGAGACTATAGATGGACAGACAGAGGGATGGGCGGACAGACAGATGGATAGGTAGATGGACAGAGAGAGGGATGGACGGACAGACAGATAGAGAGAGTTCTGGGAAGGAAAGAGAGAGAGAGAGAGAGAGAGAGAGAGAGAGAGAGAGATTTGAGCACTAAACGGTTCATGAAAAGAAGAATAGTAATTGTTGCAACTCCCCCTATTTTATTCTTTAAATGGACATATAACGACAACATAATGACAACATAATGACAACATAACGACAACATAGCGACAACATAACGACAACATAACGACAACATAACGACAACGTAACGACAACATAACGACAGCATAACGAAAGATAATGACAACATGACGACAACATAACGACAACATAACGACAACATAACGACAAAATAACGACAACATAGCGACAACATAATGACAACATAACGACAACATAACGACAACATAACGACAGCATAACGACAACATAACGACAGCATAACGACAACATAACGACAACATAATGACAACATAACGACAACATAATGACAACATAACGACAACATAACGACAACGTAACGACAACATAACGACAGCATAACAAAGATAATGACAACATGACGACAACATAACGACAACATAACGACAACATAACGACAACATAACGACAACATAACGACAACATGAGGACAACATGACGACAACATGACGACAACATAACGACAACATAACGACAACATAACGGCAACATGACGACAACATAACGACAACATAACGACAACGTAACGACGACATAACGACAGCATAACGAAACATAATGACAACATGACGACAACATAACGACAACATAACGACAACATAACGACAACATAACGACAACATAACGACAACATGAGGACAACATGACGACAACATGACGACAACATAACGACAACATAACGGCAACATGACGACAACATAACGACAACATAACGACAACATAACGACAACGTAACGACGACATAACGACAGCATAACGAAACATAATGACAACATGACGACAACATAACGACAACATAACGACAACATAACGACAGCATAACGACAACATAACGACAACATAACAACAACATAACGAAACATAATGACAACATGACGACAACATAATGACAACATAACGACAACATAACGATAACATAACGACAACATAACGACAACATAACGAAACATAACGACAACATGACGACAACATAACGACAACATAACGACAACATAACGACAACATAACGACAACATAACGACAACATAACGACAGCATCACGATGGTTTTTAACAGCAAGGGCGTGAAGCACTGACACTTTCTGAGAAACCCTTGCTCATGACCGCCAATTATGGCGCAGTAGTATCAGTATCGGAGCTATAGTAGTGTATTAATTACGCGCTAGCATGGCAATTCTAGCAGGATTATGAACGAGGGTTCAAACGCTGCTTGAATGATCACATCTCCAGATTCTAGTATTAGTTTGGCGTCATCTTGGCCGAGAAAGCGTTACATCATAGGGCTACAAACACAACTCGAGAATAAATTGTACATCTGTATTTTTCTAGCAAAACAAGTATCTCCCGAATTATATATTTTTTGTCTCCAGTCTAAACCACAGGAAACTACTATTCGTGTTGTTTCGTCCTATATCTGTTTGTCTGCAACGCAAGTGTTCAGCCCTACCCCATCCGGGAGATACTTTTAATAGGAAACTATAGATATACAAACAGGAGCCGCGATAGCTCAGTGGTTAGTGAACGGACTACCAAATGGACAAGCGGTAGGGTTTGATCACAACCGACGGCTTCCGAGTTCACCAAACCTTAAATGGGTACCGGATTTTTTCTGGGAAAGTAAAGAGGACCGGTGTAATACCGACCTCATTACCCCGAAAATCATGTGTCGAAGGTGTGTAAAATTTATGGTCACTAACATCATATCCCCTGTACGCCATTTGGCGTCACCGGGGTACTTTACTTTTTTTTTTATACTGGTGTTACTCCAACTCTTATCCTTGTATCCTCATTTCTTATTCTTTCTTGACAAGCTCTGTATTTTTCTTAGGCATCGCATCTGTAATAGTGTGATAAGAGACAGAAACAGAGACAGGAGGAGACACAGAGACAGAAACAGAGACAGGAGGATGCTGACAGAAAAAGTCGACAGGAGAGGCAGTGACAGATATAGAGACAGAAGGGGACAGAGACAGGGCGAGACAGAAACAGACAAGACGAGACAGAAACATAGACAGAAATATAGACAGAAGCAGAGACGGAGGGAAATAAGAAAGCAACAGAGATAGCAGAGATTGAGACAATAGGAGACAGAGACAAAAACAGAGACAGGATGGAACAGAGTCAGAAACATGAGGAGACAGAAACAGAGACAGGAGGTGACAAAGATTACAACCACGACAGGAGAAGACATAGGCACACAGAGACAAGAGATGACAGAGACTACAACCACGACAAGAGAGGACAGAAACTGAGACAGCAGATGACAGAGACTACAACCACGACAAGAGAAGACATGGACACAGAGACAGGAGATGACATAGACTACGACCACGACAAGAGAAGACAGAAACAGAGACAGGAGGTGACAGAGACTACAACCACGGCAGAAGAAGACATAGACACAGAGACAGGAGATGACAGAGACTACAACCACGATATGAGAATACATAGACACAGAGACAGGAGATGACAGAGACTACAACAAAGACAGAAGAAGACATAGACACAGAGACAGGAGGTGACAGAGACTACAACCACGATAGGAGAATACATAGACACAGAGACAGGAAAGGACAGAGACTACAACCACGACAAGAGAAGACGTAGACACAGAGAAATGAAGTAGCTAAAGAGGTTGATGACGTCAAATACTGAAACTAGGACAGCATGAATTAATCGAGAAACTGGTAGACAAAGTGGTACAATTGAGCAAGTTTGTGAACAACGCATCGAGTTGTCGTACCAGAGATTCCAAAATAAACTAAGGAGGCAAGAAGGCAGGTGGTAGAAATAGAGAGAATGAGTGGAAGAATTGGAATAGGTGATATAGGAAGAAAAATCAAATGAAAGTGATTGAGCAATTGGCAAGATCAACACCGAGACAGTAGATGTCTATAGGGACTGAGAGCAAAGACAAATAACGAGACGTGCCACTAGCCAGAAGACGAGGCTGAGATGAGGCTTGTGCTGCACGAGGTCAGTTTGAGTGTTGTCACGTGTCGTCCTCGTGGAGTGAATATATTATTTGTCAGTAGTAGATGTTAATTTATTTGGATCCCATGAGGTGATCATTTCAATTGGCGTTTGGAATGGGGGCTCTTCATATGAAAACTGGAGGTTACTTATTTAATGGAATGACACGTGTCATTCTCTTAGCACGCGAGAAGTGTTCTTTCGCTGAAAGAAAAGAAGTGCCATTTCTACGACTCTTGGAATGTAACCTTTTTTAGATATATGGTGATACCAGTTTATATCTGGAAAGTGTCATTGTCTTGGTACATGAGAAGTGTCCTTTTTCACATCTTGGAAGTGTACTCTTAGGTACATAAGTATCCATATGGTATCTGGGATGTGTTTACTTAGGTACATAAGTCTCCATATGTTATCTGAGAAGTGTTTACTTAGGTAAATAAGTCTCCATATGGTATCTGGGAAGTGATTACTTAGATACATAAGTCTCCATATGGTATCTGGGAAGTGTTTACTTAGGTACATAAGTCTGCGTATGGTATCTGGGAAGTATTTACTCTTAGGTACATAAGTCTGCGTATGGTATATGGGAAGTGTTTACTCTTAGGTACATAAGGCTGCGTATGATATCTGGGAGTGTTTACTATTAGGTACATAAGTCTCCGTATGGTATCTGGGAAGTGTTTACTTAGGCACATAAGACTCAATATGGTATCTGGGAAGTGTTTACTCTTAGGTACATAAGTCTCCTCATGGTATCTGAGAAGTGTTTACTCTTAGGCACATAAGTCTCCGCATGGTATCTAGGAAGTGTTCACTCTTAGGTACATAAGTCTCAGTATGGTATCAAGGAAGTGTTCACTCTTAGGTACATAAGTCTCCGTATGGTATCTGAGAAGTGTTTACTCTTAGGTACATAAGTCTCCTCATGGTATCTAGGAAGTGTTTACTTAGGTACATAAGTCTCCGCATGGTATCTGGGAAGTGTTTACTCTTAGGTACATAAGTCTCCGCATGGTATCTGAGAAGTGTTTACTCTTAGGTACATAAGTCTCCGCATGGTATCTGGGAAGTGTTTACTTAGGTACATAAGTCTCCGTATGGTATCTGGGAAGTGTTTACTTATATACATATGTCTCCGTATGGTATCTGGGAAGTGTTTACTTAGGTACATAAGTCTCCGCATGGTATCTGGGAAGTGTTTACTCTTAGGTACATAAGTCTCCGTATGGTATCTGGGAAGTGTTTACTTAGGTACATAAGTCTCCGTATGGTATCTGGGAAGTGTTCACTCTTAGGTACATAAGTCTCCGTATGGTATCTAGGAAGTGTTTACTCTTAGGTACATAAGTCTCCGTATGGTATCTGGGAAGTGTTTACTTAGGTACATAAGTCTCTGTATGGTATCTGGGAAGTGTTTACTTAGGTACATAAGTCTCCGCATGGTATCTGGGAAGTGTTTACTCTTAGGTACGTAAGTCTCCGCATGGTATCTGGGAAGTGTTTACTATTAGGTACATAAGTCTCCGCATGGTATCTGGGAAATGTTTACTTAGGTACATAAGTCTCCTCATGGTATCTGGGAAGTGTTTACTTAGGTACATATGTCTCCGTATGGTATCTGGGAAGTGTTTACTTAGGTACATAACTCTCCGTATGGTATCTGGGAAGTGTTTACTTAGGTACATAAGTCTCCGCATGGTATCTGGGAAGTGTTTACTCTTAGGTACATAAGTCTCCGTATGGTATCTGGGAAGTGTTTACTCTTAGGTACATAAGTCTCCGCATGGTATCTGGGAAGTGTTTACTTAGGCACATAAGACTCCGTATGGTATCTGGGATGTGTTTATTTAGGTACATAAGTCTCCGTATGGTATCTAGGAAGTGTTCACTCTTAGGTACATAAGTCTCCGTATGGTATCTAGGAAGTGTTCACTCTTAGGTACATAAGTCTCCATATGGTATCTAGGAAGTGTTTACTTAGGTACATAAGTCTCCGTATGATATCTAGGAAGTGTTTACTTAGGTACATAAGTCTCCGTATGGTATCTAGGAAGTGTTCACTCTTAGGTACATACGTCTCCGTATGGTATCTAGGAAGTGTTCACTCTTAGGTACATAAGTCTCCGTATGGTATCTAGGAAGTGTTCACTCTTAGGTACATAAGTCTCCGTATGGTATCTAGGAAGTGTTTACTCTTAGGTACATAAGTCTCCGTATGGTATCTGGGAAGTGTTTACTTAGGTACATAAGTCTCTGTATGGTATCTGGGAAGTGTTTACTTAGGTACATAAGTCTCCGCATGGTATCTGGGAAGTGTTTACTCTTAGGTACGTAAGTCTCCGCATGGTATCTGGGAAGTGTTTACTATTAGGTACATAAGTCTCCGCATGGTATCTGGGAAGTGTTTACTTAGGTACATAAGTCTCCTCATGGTATCTGGGAAGTGTTTACTTAGGTACATATGTCTCCGTATGGTATCTGGGAAGTGTTTACTTAGGTACATAACTCTCCGTATGGTATCTGGGAAGTGTTTACTTAGGTACATAAGTCTCCGCATGGTATCTGGGAAGTGTTTACTCTTAGGTACATAAGTCTCCGTATGGTATCTGGGAAGTGTTTACTCTTAGGTACATAAGTCTCCGCATGGTATCTGGGAAGTGTTTACTTAGGCACATAAGTCTCCGTATGGTATCTGGGATGTGTTTACTTAGGTACATAAGTCTCCGTATGGTATCTAGGAAGTGTTCACTCTTAGGTACATAAGTCTCCGTATGGTATCTAGGAAGTGTTCACTCTTAGGTACATAAGTCTCCATATGGTATCTAGGAAGTGTTTACTTAGGTACATAAGTCTCCGTATGATATCTAGGAAGTGTTTACTTAGGTACATAAGTCTCCGTATGGTATCTAGGAAGTGTTCTCTCTTAGGTACATACGTCTCCGTATGGTATCTAGGAAGTGTTCACTCTTAGGTACATAAGTCTCCGTATGGTATCTAGGAAGTGTTCACTTTTAGGTACATAAGTCTCCGCATGGTATCTAGGAAGTGTTCACTCTTATGTACATAAGTCTCCGTATGGTATCTAGGAAGTGTTCACTCTTAGGTACATAAGTCTCCTTATGGTATCTAGGAAGTGTTCACTTTTAGGTACATAAATCTCCGTATGGTATCTAGGAAGTGTACTCTTAGGTACATAAGTCTCCATATGGTATCTGGGATGTGTTTACTTAGGTACATAAGTCTGCATATGTTATCTGAGAAGTGTTTACTTAGTTACATAAGTCTCCATATGGTATCTGGGAAGTGATTACTTAGATACATAAGTCTCCATATGGTATCTGGGAAGTGTTTACTTAGGTACATAAGTCTGCGTATGATATCTGGGAAGTATTTACTCTTAGGTACATAAGTCTGCGTATGGTATATGGGAAGTGTTTACTCTTAGGTACATAAGTCTGCGTATGATATCTGGGAGTGTTTACTATTAGGTACATAAGTCTCCGTATGGTATCTGGGAAGTGTTTACTTAGGTACATAAGACTCAATATGGTGTCTGGGAAGTGTTTACTCTTATGTACATAAGTCTCCTCATGGTATCTGAGAAGTGTTTACTCTTAGGCACATAAGTCTCCGCATGGTATCTAGGAAGTGTTCACTCTTAGGTACATAAGTCTCAGTATGGTATCTAGGAAGTGTTCACTCTTAGGTACATAAGTCTCCGTATGGTATCTGAGAAGTGTTTACTCTTAGGTACATAAGTCTCCTCATGGTATCTAGGAAGTGTTTACTTAGGTACATAAGTCTCCGCATGGTATCTGGGAAGTGTTTACTCTTAGGTACATAAGTCTCCGCATGGTATCTGAGAAGTGTTTACTTAGGTACATAAGTCTCCGCATGGTATCTGGGAAGTGTTTACTTAGGTACATATGTCTCCGTATGGTATCTGGGAAGTGTTTACTTAGGTACATAAGTCTCCGCATGGTATCTGGGAAGTGTTTACTTAGGCACATAAGTCTCCGTATGGTATCTGGGAAGTGTTCACTCTTAGGTACATAAGTCTCCGCATGGTATCTGGGAAGTGTTTACTCTTCGGTACATAAGTCTCCGCATGGTATCTGGGAAGTGTTTACTTAGGCACATAAGTCTCCATATGGTATCTGGGATGTGTTTACTTAGGTACATAAGTCTCCGCATGGTATCTAGGAAGTGTTCACTCTTAGGTACATAAGTCTCCGTATGGTATCTGGGAAGTGTTTACTCTTAGGTACATAAGTCTCCGTATGGTATCTGGGAAGTGTTTACACTTAGGTACATAAGTCTCTGTATGGTATCTGGGAAGTGTTTACTTAGGTACATAAGTCTCCGCATGGTATCTGGGAAGTGTTTACTATTAGGTACATAAGTCTCCGCATGGTATCTGGGAAGTGTTTACTATTAGGTACATAAGTCTCCGCATGGTATCTGGGAAGTGTTTACTTAGGTACATAAGTCTCCTCATGGTATCTGGGAAGTGTTTACTTAGGTACATATGTCTCCGTATGGTATCTGGGAAGTGTTTACTTAGGTACATAAGTCTCCGTATGGTATCTTGGAAGTGTTTACTTAGGTACATAAGTCTCCGCATGGTATCTGGGAAGTGTTTACTCTTAGGTACATAAGTCCCCGTATGGTATCTGGGAAGTGTTTACTCTTAGGTACATAAGTCTCCGCATGGTATCTGGGAAGTGTTTACTCTTAGGTACATAAGTCTCCGCATGGTATCTGGGAAGTGTTTACTTAGGCACATAAGTCTCCGTATGGTATCTGGGATGTGTTTACTTAGGTACATAAGTCTCCGTATGGTATCTAGGAAGTGTTCACTCTTAGGTACATAAGTCTCCGTATGGTATCTAGGAAGTGTTCACTCTTAGGTACATAAGTCTCCATATGGTATCCATGAAGTGTTTACTTAGGTACATAAGTCTCCGTATGGTATCTAGGAAGTGTTTACTTAGGTACATAAGTCTCCGTATGGTATCTAGGAAGTGTTCACTCTTAGGTACATACGTCTCCGTATGGTATCTAGGAAGTGTTCACTCTTAGGTACATAAGTCTCCGTATGGTATCTAGGAAGTGTTCACTTTTAGGTACATAAGTCTCCGCATGGTATCTAGGAAGTGTTCACTCTTATGTACATAAGTCTCCGTATGGTATCTAGGAAGTGTTCACTCTTAGGTACATAAGTCTCCGTATGGTATCTAGGAAGTGTTCACTCTTATGTACATAAGTCTCCGTATGGTATCTAGGAAGTGTTCACTCTTAGGTACATAAGTCTCCGTATGGTATCTATGAAGTGTTCACTCTTAGGTACATAAGTCTCCGTATGGTATCTAGGAAGTGTTTACTTAGGTACATAAGTCACCGTATGGTATCTAGGAAGTGTTCACTCTTAGATACATAAGTCTCCGTATGGTATCTAGGAAGTGTTCACTCTTAGGTACATAAGTCTCCGCATGGTATCTAGGAAGTGTTCACTTTTAGGTACATAAGTCTCCGCATGGTATCTAGGAAGTGTTCACTCTTATGTACATAAGTCTCCGTATGGTATCTAGGAAGTGTTCACTCTTATGTACATAAGTCTCCGTATGGTATCTAGGAAGTGTTCACTCTTATGTACATAAGTCTCCGTATGGTATCTAGGAAGTGTTTACTTAGGTACATAAGTCTCCGTAAGATTGCATGGGAAGTGTTTACTTCGGTATATAAATTTGCTTTTGGTATCTAGAAAGTGTCATTCTGTTAGCACACAAGAATCATTCCACCTGACAGCTGGGAACAACAAAGGCAGGAACAATGGGGAACCCGGCACGATCTGGAAAGAACCGTCAGCCTATCAAGGAAACGGGGTTCTCAACCAAATGTCACGACCAGGTGGGTGACCTTTCCGACCAGAACTGGATGGGTGCTACAGGTGAAAATGTTGCAACAGCTAAAAAAACGCCACAAATGTTTAATGACGGCATAAACCATGCGGGTATGAGTGGCGTTCAAAGCTTGGGTGAAGGACACCCCGGAAAACAAGCCCCTATCTTCTGCCCTTTCTCTTATCTCCAGTGACAGCTTTTGGAGCTGTAACTCAAGATTTTTATTTGATGTTTTGTGTTGCGTCAATTTCTGAGTATTTTCAATTTTTTTGTTTATGTTTCCAGTCTTTGATATCATCTGATTTTTTTTTGTTTCTGTGTCCTTTGATATCATCAATATTTTGTTTTCCTGTGTCCAATCTTTGATATCATCATTATTTGTTTTTTTGTGTCCAATTTTTGATCACATCAATATTTTTTTCTGTATCCAATCTTTGATATCATCAATATTTTTTTGGTGTGTCTAATCTTTGAAACCATCAATATTTGTTTTCTGTGTCCAGTCTGTGATATCATCAATATTTGTTTTTTTGTGTCAAGTCTTTGATATCATCAATATTTGCTTTTTGTGTCCAATCTTTGATATCATCAATATTTGTTTTCCTGTGTCCAATATTTGATATTATCAATTTTTGTTTTTTTTGTGTGTCAATTTTTGATCACATCAATATTTGTTTTCTGTATCCACTCTTTGATATCATGAATATTTTTTTGGTGTGTCCAGTCTTTGATATCATCAATATTTGTTTTCTGTGTCCAATCTATGATATCATCAATATTTGTTTTCTGTGTCCAAACTTTGATATCATCAATATTTGTTTTCTGTGTCCAATCTTTGATATCATCAATATTTGTTTTCCTGTGTCCAATATTTGATATTATCAATTTTTGTTTTTTTTTGTGTGTCCAATTTTTGATCACATCAATATTTGTTTTCTGTATCCACTCTTTGAAATCATCAATATTTGTTTTCTGTGTCCAGTCTGTGATATCATCAATATTTGTTTTTTTGTGTGTCAAGTCTTTGATATCATCAATATTTGTTTTCTGTGTCCAATCTTTGATATCATCAATATTTGTTTTCATGTGTCCAATATTTGATATTATCAATATTTGTTTTTTTGTGTGTCCAATTTTTGATCACATCAATATTTGTTTTCTGTATCCAATCTTTGATATCATCAATATTTTTTGTGTGTGGCCAGTCTTTGATATTATCAACCTGTTTTTGTGTGTGTCAAGTCTTTGATATCATCAACCTGTTTTTGTGTGTGGCCAGTCTTTGATATCATCAACCTGTTTTTGTGTGTGGCCAGTCTTTGATATCATCAACCTGTTTTTGTGTGTGGCCAGTCTTTGATATCATCAACCTGTTTTTGTGTGTGTCCAGTCTTTGATATCATCAACCTGTTTTTGTGTGTGTCCAGTCTTTGATATCATCAACCTGTTTTTGTGTGTGTCCAGTCTTTGGTATCATCAACCTGTTTTTGTGTGTGTCCAGTCTTTGATACCATCAACCTGTTTTTGTGTGTTGCCAGTCTTTGATATCATCAACCTGTTTTTGTGTGTTGCCAGTCTTTGATATCATCAACCTGTTTTTGTGTGTGTCCAGTCTTTGATATCATCAACCTGTTTTTGTGTGTTGCCAGTCTTTGATATCATCAACCTGTTTTTGTGTGTTGCCAGTCTTTGATATCATCAACCTGTTTTTGTGTGTTGCCAGTCTTTGATATCATCAACCTGTTTTTGTGTGTTGCCAGTCTTTGATATCATCAACCTGTTTTTGTGTGTGTCCAGTCTTTGATATCATCAACCTGTTTTTGTGTGTTGCCAGTCTTTGATATCATCAACCTGTTTTTGTGTGTTGCCAGTCTTTGATATCATCAACCTGTTTTTGTGTGTGTCCAGTCTTTGATATCATCAACCTGTTTTTGTGTGTTGCCAGTCTTTGATATCATCAACCTGTTTTTGTGTGTGTCCAGTCTTTGATATCATCAACCTGTTTTTGTGTGTGTCCAGTCTTTGATATCATCAACCTGTTTTTGTGTGTTGCCAGTCTTTGATATCATCAACCTGTTTTTGTGTGTTGCCAGTCTTTGATATCATCAACCTGTTTTTGTGTGTGTCCAGTCTTTGATACCATCAACCTGTTTTTGTGTGTCCAGTCTTTGATATCATCAACCTGTTTTTGTGTGGCCAGTCTTTGATATCATCAATATTGTTTTATCTACTTTGTCAAAACGTCCGGGTAAATCAATGTCAACAGTTTCTTGGTTCACCCAACTGTAAATGTGCACCAGAGTTTCCTTTACAGAAAAAGAAAACGATCCTGCCCTAATGGTGACCAACATTGTCCAACAAATGTGTCGATAATAAAAAAAAGAGGCGCGACCATCACATTCCCTAAATGTCACACTCGAGCTAGCTTCCTCTTTCGTTTCTCTTCCAGTTTTCACATGTTCATTCCGACATTACTTCTGTCTTTCACTGTCTCTAGAAATATTTTAACACACAATTCGATCAGCTCTTCTGCATCAACAACTTCACCACCAGGGCGGTAGTCATAATTTCATTTGTGTCTCTAGTCCGCGATACAAAACAAAGATATATTCCTCCCTCCTTTCATTCCTTCCCTCCTTTGTGTTCTTGTTTGTTGTTCCAGCTGAAGGTCTTCTTGGCCGAAAATTCGTTACTATTTTTGTTTTGTTTATCACATACGTTATGCTTTGACCATACTTTTTCCTTTTAAAAAAAAATGTCATTATTTTCATAATTTTTGTAAATTCCTTCCTCCTTTCTTTCTTTCTCTTCATTTTTCTTTCTTTGTTTTTCTCTTTCATTATTTCATTTCTTCCTTTCTTTCTTTCCTTCATTCAATTAATTCCACTTCTTTCATTCTTTCTTTTCTTTCTATAACATAAAATGTTCTCAAGAAATCCTCGCGCAAATGGGTGACGCTAGCTTCTGTTCAGCTTTAGGTCGTAGACTGCGCCGGTCGAACAAGTGCCGACTATTTCCTGCTCTCGTGCACGTGTGGGAAGGTAAAGTGAACACCACAGCAATCAGACCATCACTCTATTACCCTGGGAAGTTAAAGCGAACGCCGCAACAATCAGCCCATCAGTCTATTACCCTGGGAAGTTAAAGCGAACACCGCAACAATCAGACCATCACTCTATTACCCTGGGAAGTTAAAGCGAACACCGCAACAATCAGGCCATCACTCTATTTCCCTGGGAAGTTAAAGCGAACACCGCAACAATCAGACCATCACTCTATTTCCCTGGAAAGTTAAAGCGAACACCGCAACAATCAGACCATCACTCTATTTCCCTGGGAAGTTAAAGCGAACACCGCAACAATCAGACCATCACTCTATTTCCCTGGGAAGTTAAAGCGAACACCGCAACAATCAGGCCATCACTCTATTTCCCTGGGAAGTTAAAGCGAACACCGCAACAATCAGACCATCACTCTATTTCCCTGGGAAGGTAAAGCGAACACCGCAACAATCAGACCATCACTCTATTTCCAAAGTGGCATCTATGTCTACATCAACATTCAACAGACGCTCATGTTGAAGTTGTTCACTGGAGGACTGCTTGGTCTCGAGGCAAGACGTCGGCATCGAGACAGAGAGGTTGTGGGTTCAAATCCCGGCTGCACTAGTTGGGATTTTTACTTGTGATTTCTCTCTGCGGCAACAACCCCTGGTCTCAGCAGCGAGATAAACGTCAATTACTCGTGGACGGAAAAAATATGAGTATCTCCGAAGACAGAGTTATCTGCCTGTGCGGCGAGGGACACCTGTGCACACGGGTGCTATGGAGAAAAAACTGATTAACACACCTCATTCTGGAGAGACTAAAGGAGGCCATATAGAAACATTTGAGAGATGAACAAGCAGGTTTTAGGAAGAACAGATCATGTGCTGATCAAATAACTACCCTACGTATAATAGTTGAACAAAGTTTAGAACTAAAATCCCCACTTTATATCGGATTCATAGATTACGAAAATGCATTTGATAGTTTAGACAGAGGAATGCTTTTGAAATTGCTGAGTCATTACGGAATCCCCATAAAGTTTATTAACCTGATAAAAACAATGTATGAAGGAACGAAATGTAGTGTGGTGCATGAAGGACAGCTTACAAAAGCATTTGAAATAAGAACAGGAGCAAGGCAAGGATGCCTTCTGTCTCCATTTCTCTTTCTACTGGCCATAGATTGGATTATGAAAATAACTCAAATCAACAGAAATGGAATCCAGTGGTCACTGACCAAGCAACTTGATGATTTAGACTTTGCTGATGATATAGCTCTCCTTTCACACAGCCATCAACAGATGCAAGATAAAATGAACATACTTGATGAGAGATCACAACAGATGGACTGAAAATAAATAGAGATAAGACCAAAATTATGAGTATTAATGCAGTTGGCAATAACCAAATAAAAATAGGAGAAATAACTCTACTAGACGTACACTCTTACATATATCTGGCCAGTAATATAGACAAAGACGGAGAAACAGACAATGATACCAAAAGAAGGATATCAAAAGCAAGAGGAGCATTTGTTGCACTGAGAAACATATGGAGATTCAAAGAAATTAGGTTAAATACAAAAATAAAAATGACAATCACGAAGATACAGACTTTCATTAATGGATGCTTTCGCAGAATAAGAGGATGGAAATAGCAGAGCAAAATCACTAACATAGAATTATGTAAATGTACCAGTCAAACACCTGTGGATAAAGAGATACAGCGAAGACGATGGCGCTGGATAGCACACACGTGGCGAAAGCCAACTGAGAATATTACACAACAGGCCCTAATTTTGGAAACCCCAGGGAAAAAGACAAAGAAGAAGACCAGGTAATTCTTGGAGAAGACAGATAGAAGCAAAGATGAAGATGATGGGGAAAACATGGAATGATTTTAAAAGAATGACAAGAAACAGAGCGGCTTGGAAAGTGTTTGTTTAAGATCTATGCTCCACAGGGAGCTAAAAAAAAGTAGTAAAGAGCCCCCGTCACGCCAAGTGGCGTATAGGGAATATGGTGTTAGTGACCATACATTTTACAGACCTTCAGCACATGATTTTTGGGGTAATGCGGTCGGTATTACGCCCGTGCCGCATTACTTTCCCATAAAAAAATTCCGGTACCCATTTAACGCTGGGTTAACCCGGAAGCTGTCGGTTGTGATCGAACCCTAACCCTTTTCCTTTGTAGTCCAGTTCACTAACCACTGAGCTATCGCGGCAACAGGGAGCTGAAAGGTAGAAGATAAATAGGAAGAGATGCAAAATTCAGTTCCTAGTAACTAGGAACTTCGTCATAGCGGACTGCCAGCGAACGTCAAATAAAATAGTTCACCTATTCCCGCGGAAGTGTTTCGTATATACATTCCAAGTCTAAAATATGATCAACACACATTAATGAGATAGAAATCGCTCCAAACAAGGAATGCAATTACCAACATAAGAGCAGGAACATGCAGCGTCACCTGCAGAGGTTATCAAGTAGTTTAAGTAGCGATAAAGGATATCACAACTGGTTGTTTCAGTCTGAAAGTGGCATTTTAGTAATAGTCCAAAACGTTTTATAGAATAGATGGCGTGAGTTTACTACATTCCTCTTATTCTTACAACTGAAACCTGAGGGGAGTGTTTCCAATCTGAAACAGAAAACAAAAATATATTTCCTTTCTCCATCGGTCCTTCTTCCCTCCCTCCCTCCCCTTCTTAATTCCTTTCTTCCTTCCTTCCACTAAAATATTGGATACTTACTAGATGTAATACTTTGTTGAAGAAGAAAAGTGATAGAAGCAAACAGGTAAAGAGAGAGAAATGTCACAAGTGGGACTACGACATCAAGTGGCAGACCTTTAATAGTCTGTCAGAATGTACCATAGAGGACAAATGTTTTTTTACTGTTATTAGATTTCTTATCAGGTGGCATGTCTTCTACAGAACATTGCATTCTCGGCTAAAAGAATCAGTCCCTCGCCAGATCTCCCACAGAACGTTGCTCTCATCACCGTCCGTCTGAAAGAATCTCCATCCCTCGCCAGGTCTCCATTAGAACGTTGCTCTCAACACAGCCCGTCTAACAGAATCTCTTACCCTCGCCAGATCTCCCATAGAACGTTGCTCTCATCATAGCCTGTCTGAAAGAATCTCCAACCCTCGCCAGGTCTCCATTAGAACGTTGCTCTCAACACAGCCCGTCTAACAGAATCTCTTACCCTCGCCAGATCTCCCATAGAACGTTGCTCTCATCATAGCCTGTCTGAAAGAATCTCCGACCCTCGCCAGATCTCCCATAGAACGTTGCTCTCATCATAGCCTGTCTGAAAGAATCTCCGACCCTCGCCAGATCTCCCATAGAACGTTGCTCTCATCATAGCCTGTCTGAGAGAATCTCCGACCCTCGCCAGATCTCCCATAGAACATTGCTTTCATCATAGCCTGTCTGAAAGAATCTCCAACCCTCGCTAGGTCTCCATTAGAACGTTGCTCTCAACACAGCCAGTCTAACAGAATCTCTGACCCTCGCCAGATCTCCCATAGAACGTTGCTCTCATCATAGCCTGTCTGAAAGAATCTCCGACCCTCGCCAGATCTCCCATAGAACGTTGCTCTCATCATAGCCTGTCTGAAAGAATCTCCGACCCTCGCCAGGTCTCCCATAGAACGTTGCTCTCATCATAGCCTGTCTGAAAGAATCTACGACCCTCGCCAGGTCTCCCACATTTTTATGTTGTCATAATCGCGGTCCCTATCTTCAGCCTTTGATGTCCTGAAACTACCTCATTCTTGGTCTGCCCCTGTCTCGTATTCCTGGAACCAAATCTCTCCATTATTGTTCTTTCCAGTCCACATCTTTTGTCGTGACCACAGTATTTTTATTTCCTCTTTAAGCTGTTTATTGTTTTAGATTCATGATTATAAATAGAACTATTTGAACAACTGAGAACACTATTTGGCATTCAATGTTCCGACTAAAATGCTGTTCAAAGATAACATTTAATTTTATCTTCTGGGTAATTTCAATGTAGAGCTCATTTCCAATATTAGGAAGAAACAATAATCATTTTTTGGCCATGTAATGAGAAGAGAACAGCTGGATTATTTTGTAACAACTGGGAAAATTGAGGGACGAAGAGATAGAGGGAAGCAAAGAGAAAAAATACCAGACAGCTTAAGAGAATGGCTTGGCAGAAGGTCAACAACAGAAATGTTGTTGTTGTTGTTGTTGTTGTTGTTGTGTTCGCCAGCTTTCAACTCTGACGAAGTCCCTAGAGATTAGGAATTGAATTTTGCGTGGTAATCCATTTTTCCCTGGCAGCCGTGTGCACAGGGGTCCCTCACCGCACAGGCAAATAACTCCGACTTCGGAGGTACTCGTGTTTTTTTTTTTTTTAGTTGCCAATTGCATTCCCGAAACATGCATTTGGGAATGCAATTACTAAAACAACAGAAATGATAAATAACTATCGGAATCGAAAGTTGTGGCTCAACATGATCACCTACGCCAGCAGGCCCGGTACTTGATGATGATGATGATGGATATCAATGTATCGTTGCAAAAACATATGCAGATCCTTCTTTGGTTTATTGTTTCTTTCCTTTCACATTTGCCTTCCGACATTGAAGATACGATTCGCAGTCTCTGGCTCTTCTATGATTGTCTGTCTCCCAGTGTGTCTGCGATTCTGTTTATGCACTTTTATCCTGATCGGCCTTTAGGTCTGGTGTTCTCGTATCGTTTATTGGTAACATGTTGCATTAGATTTAGTTCGTTATGCCTTATCACATGGTCCAAACCGGGAGCCGCGATAGCTCAGTGGTTAGTGAACTGGACTACAAAGTACAAGAGGTAGGGTTCGATCCCAACCGACGGCTTCCGGTTCACCCAGCCTTTAATGGGTACCGGATTTTTTTCTAGGAAAGTAAACTCCCCCAGTAAACATTGGATCAAGTTCATACGCCATGTTTCTTCTTTGTCGTTCTCCTGATGTGGGAATAATATACTTTGTTTTCTTTAGCGTTCTCCTGGTGTGGGAATAATATACTTTGTTTTCTTTAGCGTTCTCCTGGTGTGGGAATAATATACTTTGTTTTCTTTAGCGTTCTCCTGGGGTGGGAATAATATACTTTGTTTTCTTTAGCGTTCTCCTGGTGTGGGAATAATATACTTTGTTTTTTTTAGCGTTCTCCTGGTGTGGGAATAATATACTTTGTTTTCTTTAGCGTTCTCCTGGTGTGGGAATAATATACTTTGTTTTCTTTGTCGTTCTCCTGGTGTGGGAATAATATACTTTGTTTTCTTTAGCGTTCTCCTGGTGTGGGAATAATATACTTTGTTTTCTTTAGCGTTCTCCTGGTGTGGGAATAATATACTTTGTTTTCTTTAGCGTTCTCCTGGTGTGGGAATAATATACTTTGTTTTCTTTAGCGTTCTCCTGGTGTCGGAATAATATACTTTATTTTCTTTAGCGTTCTCCTGGTGTGGGAATAATATACTTTGTTTTCTTTAGCGTTCTCTTGGTGTAGTATCCACTTATTAGCAGAATTATGTTTAGTTTAGTTTAGTTTAATTTACAAAGCACAAGAAGTAGGGTTCGATCCCAACCGACGGCTTCCGGGTTCACCCAGCATTAAATGGGCACCTGTTTTTTTTTTTTTACTGGGAAAGTAAACCGGCACGGGCGTAATACCGAGCACATTACTGCAAAAATCATGTGCTAAAGGTCTGTAAAATTTATGGTCACTAACACCATATTTCCTATGCGCCAATTGGCGTGACGCGGGCTCTTGACTTGACTTACATGGTCCAAACCACTTGATCTGTTGTCGCTTTATGTATTAAATAGCTGGTTCCGTTCTTAGTCTTTTTCGTAACTCTGCAATTTTGATCTTATCTCCCAGGCTGTTTCCTGTCATGCGTCTGACACACTTCATATCTGAGGTGGTTATTTTTCTAATGGTTCTTAAGTCTAAAGTTCATGTCTGGCACTGGTAGCACATCATCATCATCATGTGCCATACCGGTTGGCGTAGGCAATCATGTCCTTCGACAATCTCCTATCCACAGTGCATCTGTTGTTGACTGTTTTCCATGCCATGACACCAAGCTATCCAGTATTTTCTCTACTTGTCGCCCATGATCTCTCTTTCCCTGTATTTTGCCTGTTGTAACCAAGTACTCCAACTTTCCTCTTACGATGTGCCCGAAAAAATGTTGATTGTTTCTTTCTGATGTTTTTTTTTTTATGAGCTCACTTTTTGTGTTGGCCTTTTTGAGAATTTCCTCATTGGTCTTTTTAGTTGTCCAGGGAACTTTCAACATTCTGAGAAATCCCATCTCTGTGGCCTCTAATCATCACACACCTTTGGGATCAATATGGTCTTATAAATAGCTCGCTTCACTTCTAACGTTACTTCCTTGCTAGACAGAAGTGGTAAGACCTTTCCGATAACTTGACAGGCTTTGTTACATCTCCAGTCTGTTTCTGTTGCTTCAACCGTTGTTGTCACATACAAATTACACTTCTGTTATATGAAAACGAAGAATGGAACTAAATTATCAGTTACACAAAGCCGTGAAAGAAAATTTCCTGAAAGTTATGACATTTGGAAAACACCTGGATTTTGTTGACAAGAAATGTAGATATATGTTTGTGTGTGTTGAATGTAGAGTTAATGGGTTTTCGCTAATCTGACACTAGATGATGTTTTCCTATATATCGTTCTGCATTTGTTTTTAAATTAATTTAAATAAGTAAACTGGAAACAAAAATAAAACCATTTAATGACGTGTGCAATATCTATCATCCCGACTTTTTTCTTTTTCTCTCCATCTTCTGTTTCTTCTTCTCCCCCCCCCACCCCCCACCCTCCACTGACCGTTCTCATTTCCATTCCTCCTTTTCCTCTTCATCTTCTTTTTTCTTCTCTTAATTTTTTCTTCTTTCTCCTCTTTCTCTCACTTCTTCTTCTCTATTCTCCTCATCTTGTCTCTCTTATTTCCTTCTCTCCCGTCCTTCTTCCTCGTCTTCTTCCTCTTCTTTCTATTGTCCTTCTCAATCCTAAAGTCATCTTCTTCCCTCTTCTTCTTAATCTGCATATTTTAATCATCCTCTTTTTCCTTCCTATTCACATCTTCTACCTCGTCATCTATTTCTTCTTTCTCCATCCTCTCCTCTCCTGTCTTCTCCTCGTCATCTATTTCTTCTTTCTCCATCCTCTCCTCTCCTGTCTTCTCCTCGTCATCTATTTCTTCTTTCTTCATCCTCTCCTCTCCTGTCTTCTCCTCGTCATCTATTTCTTCTTTCTTCATCCTCTCCTCTCCTGTCTTCTCCTCGTCATCTATTTCTTCTTTCTCCATCCTCTCCTCTCCTGTCTTCTCCTCGTCATCTATTTCTTCTTTCTCCATCCTCTCCTCTCCTGTCTTCTCCTCGTCATCTATTTCTTCTTTCTTCATCCTCTCCTCTCCTGTCTTCTCCTCGTCATCTATTTCTTCTTTCTTCATCCTCTGCTCTCCTGTCTTCTCCTCGTCATCTATTTCTTCTTTCTTCATCCTCTGCCCTCCTGTCTTCTCCTCGTATTGGAAATATCAATTTTAATCCATCCTTCCATCTCATTTATTTGTATCTAACGCTCCCTTCCCCTTAACCTTTCATCATTACGTCGCTTTGCTGACCCCAGAACAAGACCCCTCTAGCTATGATCCCCGCTGCTTTTCTTCACCTATGTCCTAGCCATTATCACTGTTATGTTTTTAATTCTTTAATTACAGATTTATTTTCAGCTCTTTTCACGAGCCACTCATTAGTGAGATTATTATTCTATCCCAGGCCAGCTTTTCCATCATAAATCGACAATCTTCATAGTTGTATGTCTGCTGTTGAGGTTTTAAAACTTGGATCATATTCTTTCTCTCTCTTTCTCTCTCCCTCTCTTACTCATTCCCTCTCTTTCTCCCTCCCTCTCTTTCTCTCATTCTCTCTCACTCTCTCCTTTTCTCTTTCTCCCTCCCTCTCTTTCTCTCTACTATCTCTTTCTTTTTACCTCCTCTCTTTCTCTCATTCTCTCTCACTATCTTTCTCTCTCCCACTCTTTCTCATTCCCTCTCTCCTCTTTTTTCTCTCCCCCTTTCTTTCTCTTATACTATCTCTCCCTTTCTCTCATACTCTCTCTTCCTTTCTCTCGTCCGCTCTCTCTCTCTCTCTATTTCTGATTCCCTCTCTTCCTCTCTTTCTCACACTCTCTTTCTCTCTTTATTTCTCTCTCCCTTTCTCTATCCCTGTCTCACTCTTTCTATATTCCTTTCTCTTTCTTCCTCCCTCCATTTCTCTCTCGCTCCCTTTCTCTATTTCTCTCTCCCTTTCTCTATTTCTCTCTCCCTTTTTCTCTCTCTTCTCTCTCTCACTTTCTCTCTATCTCCCTTTCTCTCTTCATCTCTCCCCCCTACCTCTTTCCCGTTCTCTCTCTCTTTTCTCTTTCCTTTTCTTTCT
Source organism: Megaustenia siamemsis (assembly GCA_032433765.1). Lineage (NCBI taxonomy): Eukaryota > Metazoa > Mollusca > Gastropoda > Stylommatophora > Ariophantidae > Megaustenia > Megaustenia siamemsis. The sequence continues at coordinate 17,776,883 of JAVIAB010000102.1, forward strand.
CTCTCTCTCTCTTCCGCTCTCTCTCCCTTTCTTTCTCTCTCCCTTTCTTTCTCTCTCCCTTTCTTTCTCTCTCCCTTTCTTTCTCTCTCTCTCTTTCCATTTCTCTCTCCCTTTACCTTTTTATCTCCCTTTCTCTCTTTGTCTCTCCGTTTCTCCCTTTCCTTCTCTCTCCTTTTCTCTCTCTCTTTCTCTCTCCCTTTCCCTCTCTATTTCTCTCTCCATTTCCCTCCACTGGCTCTCTCTCCAGTTTTCTCTTTCCCTCTCTTTCTCTTTCCTTCTCTTTCTCTTTCCCTCTTCAGCTCTTTCTCTCTTTCTTTCTCTCGCCCTCAATTTCTGTCTCTTATTTTCATTATCCCTCTCTCTTTCTTTCTCTTTTTCTACCTCCCTCACTTTCTCTCTCTCTCTCTCCCCACCTCTCTTCACTTTCTCTTATATATATGAGGATAACGAAATAATAATTGTAAACAATTGATGCCAATGTAGCAGGTGTAACATATTTTAAGAACTGTAGAAAGTCTGAAAAACAAAGAAAACAGACCTTAAACATTGAAAGAGAATGTTGATAAGTAAAAACAGATATGATCAACAAGTGTGGAGATAGAAAGTCGTGAAGTAGAAGATCGCCTACGTCAGCAGGCACAATACATGACAGAAAGAAACACACGCAATGAAGAACAACTACTAGAGAGAAGATTTAAGAACAAAACAAGCTAAAGGTTGCCAGAGATGAAGAATAATGATTTCTGTGTCTTGTGTCGCCTTTAGTGGTGAGGAACTAGTTGACTGACTGCTGACTGAATAACCAACCAATTATAAACTAACTACCTGACTGACAGACCAACTACTTAATAACCAACCAACTAACTATAAACTAATTAACTGATTGACTGACTAACCAACTCTCTTCCGCTCAAAAAAGTGAAAAATAATCAACAGAAAAAAAAAAACTAAGAACAATATATGGACCGAAGCAGGATCGAACCCGTACTCAGTGGCTTAGTTAGCTGAGTGGCAGTGTTCCCTATGGTAACCAACTACTTAATAACCAACCAACTATAAACTAATTAGGAGACAAATAATAATAAATGAATATTATTATAGAGGGAAACTTCCGCGGCGATAATCAGTGAATCAATTCAGAGGAAAAGGTATGTTTACAGCACTCGGAAAAAATAACAAATAATCATCAACAGAAAAAAAAGCAAGAACAATATATTGACCGAAGCAGGATCGAACCCGTACTCAGTGGCAAGCGCCATGCTACGAAAAGCCAAACGCTAAGGAACACTGCCACTCAGCTAACAAAGCCACTGAGTACGGGTTCGATCCTGCTTCGGTCCATATATTGTTTTTTTGTTTTATTTCTGTTGTTGATTATTTTTCTTTTTTTTCCAAGTGCTGTAAACATACCTCTTCCTCTGTGTAAACTAATTAACTAATTGACTGACCAACCAACTACTCAATAACCAACCAACTATAAACTAACTAATTGACTGACCAACCAACTACTCAATAACCAACCAACTATAAACTAACTAATTGACTGACCAACCAACTACTCAATAACCAACCAACTATAAACTAACTAATTGACTGACCAACCAACTACTCAATAACCAACCAACTATAAACTAACTAATTGACTGACCAACCAACTACTCAATAACCAACCAACTATAAACTAACTAATTGACTGACCAACCAACTACTCAATAACCAACCAACTATAAACTAACTAATTGACTGACCAACCAACTACTCAATAACCAACCAACTATAAACTAACTAATTGACTGACCAACCAACTACTCAATAACCAACCAACTATAAACTAACTAATTGACTGACCAACCAACTACTCAATAACCAACCAACTATAAACTAACTAATTGACTGACCAACCAACTACTCAACAACCAACCAACTATAAACTAACTAATTGACTGACCAACCGACTACTCAACAACCAACCAACTATAAACTAACTAATTGACTGACCAACCAACTACTCAATAACCAACCAACTATAAACTAACTAATTGACTGACCAACCAACTACTCAATAACCAACCAACTATAAACTAACTAATTGACTGACCAACCAACTACGTAATAACCAACCAACTATAAACTAACTAAATGATTGACCAACTAACTACTTAATAACCAACCAACCAACTATAAACTAACTGATTGACTGACCAACCAACTACTCAATAACCAACCAACTATAAACTAACTAATTGACTGACCAACCAACTACTCAATAACCAACCAACTATAAACTAACTAATTGACTGACCAACCAACTACTCAATAACCAACCAACTATAAACTAACTAATTGACTGACCAACCGACTACTCAACAACCAACCAACTATAAACTAACTAATTGACTGACCAACCAACTACTCAATAACCAACCAACTATAAACTAACTAATTGACTGACCAACCAACTACTCAATAACCAACCAACTATAAACTAACTAATTGACTGACCAACCAACTACGTAATAACCAACCAACTATAAACTAACTAAATGATTGACCAACTAACTACTTAATAACCAACCAACCAACTATAAACTAACTGATTGACTGACCAACCAACTACTCAATAACCAACCAACTATAAACTAACTAAATGACTGACCAACTAACTACTTAATAACCAACTATAAACTGACTAACAACCACTTAAAGAATCTAATAGAAAGAAAATACCTATTTCCGATAAATTCTGTCTAAAAAGTCCATGCAATACTTGACACTAAGAAACACATCCACTATCAATGGAAGGCTATATTTCTCCGTGTCGACCTTAAACAAACATTATATTTCTTTTATCTAAGGCACATCAGATTAAATACTCTAACGCGCATGCGTGAGGAAAATTAATCTTAATTTTCATAGGCTACTTGGTCGTGTCCTGGCTATTATTATATACGTCACCTGCAGAGTAATTACGCAGTGAAGCGAGTAACCTGAGATTGTTGGACGTAATGAAATTATTCTAGTCCAATACACTTGCTTTAATTAGTGGCTGGATGTATCCATTACTGGGGATTATTTTCTTGCTGGACAGGCTGGTGTTTGCCTTGGAATGTGTATAAACAGAAACAGTTTGACTCAACTTTGAGTGTGTGTCTGCATCAAAAGTCACATCATAAATCATCATGAGAATTAAACATCACGAGAATTAATCATCATGACCACCTCATCACCAGTCATGGGCAGCATTCATTATCATAATTACCCAGATCATTATTATCATCTTTATAGTGCAGAAACATGGACATTAGACAAGAAAATAACAGAAAACTGAAGTCTTTGAAATGCGGATATATAGAAAAATAAAAAGAATTGGATGGAAAGGAAAGAGAACAAATGATGAAGTCTTAAAACAACTATAAATGAAAAAGGAGCTACTAAACACAATTCAAACAAGGCAAATGAGATTTTTGGGTCATGTTAAAAGACACAACAGCCTACTAAAAGTAATTTTGGAAGGGAAATTACAAGGTAAAATAGGCAGACCAAGACTAATATGGACGAGTGACATCAAAAGATGGACAGGTCAGCCTATGACAACCTGCACCATCAAAGCAAGAAAGAAAGTGGATTAGCGCTCCATGATAACCAACCTTCCATGCGGAGACGGCACTCAATAATTGTAACAGTAAGCTAGTGAAAGCATGAGGGCAGGTAACTGAGTTGTTACCCGCTTCTCAATAGACTATAGCAGTATCATATACTAGCGACCAGCAGTAATTTAAGTATGGTATTTTACAGAATAACAAGTTAGTCAGAAGTGAGAGTGTAAGTTCAGGTAGGGATACCCAGAGGAGAGGAAGGAGGTAAGGTAGAGTTATTGGACGACACGATGAGAGATTAGGTTAGGAAATTTTCCATGCAGCAGAAGTGGAAACTGGAAGAAAATCCCCACGATGTCCATGCGGGTTCACAACGGCAAAGTTGTTATTGTAAGCGACCATCACACAGATATCAAGCATCGACCTCGTGGTGTTATTGTCAAATCTCCACGATGTCCATGCGGGCTCACAACAACAACCTGTTGTTGTGAGTGACCATAGATAGACGCATGACTAGCGCATGAATCGACCTCATGACTTTACTGTCAGATAAATAGCTACCAGGATGAATTAGGCCATGGGAAGATGGTTCACAAATAAATTGGTTTGACAAAAGTTAGACTAAGGTCAGGGAACGGTCAATTAGCTGGACACGAAAGCTGCAGGTGACCAGAAAGAGTCGCAAGTGGTCAAGTTTGCGACGATCTTATAGGTCACTGGTTTTCAGACGTAGAGAGTGATTGGAGTATATAAACTCCTACACAACGATTAATGGTCAGTTCAAGCAGAAAAGAAGCAGCTCAGAATGTAGACTAAGTCAGCTTAGTCCGGCTTCGGCCGAACTGCCAAAGGCAGTTAGTTAGGCAGATTAGGAAAGGTTCAGGAAGGGTGTTTTAGTTCAGTTAGAGAGAACAATTAGAATAGTCAGACAATTAGAAAGTTAAGATTAGAAGTCAGTTATAATATAAAGAACATTACAACACTATAACAACGTTGACGATTATTACTACCGTCATCACCATCATTATCATTATCATGACCACGAGGTACAGTGTCTGCTGGCGTAGATGATCATGTCTCTCCATAACATTCTATGCCTACAGTTGTTCTTTGGTTATGGAAGGCCCCGGTATCACTGCAAACGAATTAAAATCCATAATTGCTCAACCGCCCGTGCCAGTGGAATTATCAGAATTATTGTCTCATCTCCCAAACAAAGAAAGGTAGCTGTAGTCCCCATCATAGCAGTCTCAGAACACGCCAAAAGACATAAGGTGAAACCGCACAGAAAGTGAACACTGCCAACTGTTCCCTGTCATACGATATCATCATTCATCGTAATCAACTGGAATATCGAAACATGATCAAAACGGATGAAACACACAGCTCACGGTGTGCACAGAGCACTTAACTCTGTAGCTCCTGCAACAAGCCGGACGTGGAATATGAGGAAACTGTAACAAGGAACTCTGTCTACAGTTGTTTATCAGTTCAATTATGAAATTCCTATCGCGTCTTTATCTTTCACTGTCTGGTACCTTTTCTTTATGTCTCCCTCCATTTCTTCTTCTTTCAATTGATTTTCAAATTTCCACAATATATTCCAAATGTTCCCTTCTCATAACACGGCCGTTGAGTGACGAAGCAAAGTAGACTGTCAAGAACAGTCACACTTCCCTCGACGTCAAAAAGCAGAAGATGATAAAGAACAAGACAGATGTTGTTATATCATTCCTGTCAAACTTTAAATTCTCCATTTTAGTTGTGGTTATAGTTAGTCGATACTGTGCAATCCATGTTTGTCAATAGAAACAAGAAAAAGAGTTCTTAAATGTTATGCAGAGCCAGTCTTAACTAATGGATGTGAATCATAGACAATAGGACAATAGACAAGGAAATCACTGGAATCTGTAGAAAAGGGGTTTTACAGAAGAATGTTGAGAATACAATGGACAGCTAAGAAGAGTAATGAAAACGTTCTGAAAGAGGCCAAAGCAAAAAGAGAGGTAATTTCCAAAATTAGGAAGAAACAATCATCATTTTTTGACCATGTAATGAGAAGAGAACAGCTGGAATATATTGTAACAACTGGGAAAATTGATGGATGAAGAGATAGAGGGAAGTACAGAGAAAAAAATACCAGACAGCTTAAGAGAATTTCTTGGCAGAAGGTCAAAAACAAAAATGATAAATAACTGTCGATATCGAAAGTTGTGGAGAGACATGATCACCTACGCCAGCAGGCCCGGTACTTGATGATGATGATAGTTAGTCGAAGGCACCGGTATCACTGGAAACGAATTACAATCCGTAACTACTCAACTGACCGTGCCAGTGGGATCATCCGAATGAAATCTTATGTCATTAAAGGATCCAAACAAAGAAAGGCAGCTGCAGTCCTCATCATAGCAGCCACGCCAAACGACATAAGGCGTAACTGCACCGAATGTGAACGTAGTCAAACTACCCTTCATCACGATATCATAATTCATCGTAAACAATAGGAATATCGAAACACGATCCAGATCAAATACACAGCTCACAGTGTGCACAGAGCACTAAACTCAGTAGCTCCGGCAGCAAGCCGGACTTGGAATATGAGGAAACTGCAACAAGGAGGAGTTTTCACACAAAGTGTGAATCCGTTTTGATCATGTTTCGATATTCCAGTTGATTACGATGAATGATGATATCGTATGACAGGGAACAGTTGGCAGTGTTCACTTTCTGTGCGGTTTCACCTTATGTCTTTTGGCGTGTTCTGAGACTGCTATGATGGGGACTACAGCTACCTTTCTTTGTTTGGGAGATGAGACAATAATTCTGATAATTCCACTGGCACGGGCGGTTGAGCAATTATGGATTTTAATTCGTTTGCAGTGATACCGGGGCCTTCCATAACCAAAGAACAACTGTAGGCATAGAATGTTATGGAGAGACATGATCATCTACGCCAGCAGACACTGTACCTCGTGGTCATGATAATGATAAGACAACAGTTCCTGTCACCTAGCCGCCATATTGACCGGAAGTCCAATTCTCCATTATTGATGCCCTCAAAGCAAGACAGTGCGCTCTTTAATTGCCACAGACCCCCAACGGGACGAAGACTCACACCAGTTCATCAATATCTGAAACCTTAAAACATCCTATCCAATCGTGACGTAAAATCGCCAGTTCTAGACACTAAAAAGCATAGACTGACATTGACAATATATGCGCGTCCATGATATGAGAGCATGAAAGCCAGCATAAAATGACAATCATCATCATCATGTGCCATACCGGTTGGCGTTGGTGATCATGTCCCTCCACAATCTTCTATCTACAGTGCATCGTATCAATTCGATCAACGCCTTTATCAAAGACAAGAAAGGAAATCTGCTTAGTAATATAAGGGAACAAATGGAGAGATGGAAAGAACACTTTGAAGAACTTTTGAACAGACCCGGCTCAAATAATCCTCCAGATATACTACCAGCAGAAGAAGAGTTACACGTTAACTGCGGAAAACCAAGCAAAGAAGAAATAATGAAAGCCATCAAATTATTAAAAGATGGTAAAGCCACAGGACCAGATGAAATTCCTTCGGAAGCCATCAAAGCAGATATTAACACCTCTACCAAGATGTTACAGGATCTATTGGATAAAATTTGGGAGAGGGAAGAAATACCTAAAGACTGGAGAGAAGGTTATATGATCAAACTACCAAAGAAAGGAAGTTTACAGGAGTGCACAAATTATAGGGGAATTATGCTACTATCAGTGCCAGGAAAAATATTAGGCAGAATCATTCTGGAGAGACTAAAAGAGGCTATAGAGAAACACTTGAGAGATGAACAAGCAGGTTTTAGGAAGAACAGATCATGTGCTGATCAAATAACTACCCTACGTATAATAGTTGAACAAAGTTTAGAACTAAAATCCCCACTATATATTGGATTCATAGATTACGAAAAGGCATTTGATAGTTTAGACAGAAGAATGCTTTGGAAGTTGCTGAGTCATTACGGAATCCCCATAAAGTTTATTAACCTGATAAAAACAATGTATGAAGGAACAAAATGTAGTGTGGTGCATGAAGGACAGCTTACAGAAGCATTTGAAATAAGAACAGGAGTAAGGCAAGGATGCCTCCTGTCTCCATTTCTCTTTCTACTGGCCATAGATTGGATTATGAAAATAACTCAAAACAACAGAAATGGGATCCAGTGGTCACTGACCAAACAACTTGATGATTTAGACTTTGCTGATGACATAGCTCTCCTATCACACAGCCATCAACAGATGCAGGATAAAATGAGTATATTAGATGAGAGATCACAACAGCTAGGACTAAAGATTAATAGAGATAAGACCAATATTATGAGAATTAATGCAGTTGGTAAAAACCATATAAAACTAGGAGAAATACCTCTACTAGACGTACAATCTTATATAGGGTGTTTATAAAGTCTCACTACACTTGGTATCTAGGTCAATTTGAAAAAAATGTTTATGACGTCATCACAATATGTGCTCAATGGTAAGTTCACTTGTTGCGACAGTTTTCTTAATGACTTGTCTGGACTTTTAAGGATTCTGTCTTGGATATCTAAACATATTTCATCATTCACAGCAGGCCTACCAGATCGTGGAGCATCTTCCACATTTCCAGTAGCAATAAACTTATTCAACAAATTTCTAACCGTAATGCGATGAGGAGGTTGTTTATCAGGAAATCTTGCTATAAATCTTTGAACAACTACCCGTGTGTATCGCACAATTGACAGTGGGAGCACATATTGTGATGACGTCATAAACATTTTTTTTTCAAATTGACCTAGATACCAAGTGTAGTGAGACTTTATAAACACCCTGTATATATCTGGGCAGTAATATAGATAAAGAGGGAGGAACAGAAAATGATACCAAAATAAGGATATCAAAAGCAAGAGGAGCTTTCATTGCACTGGGAAACATATGGAAATCCAAAGAAATTAGGCTAAATACAAAAATAAAAATTTTCAACTCAAATGTTAAGTCGGTCCTATTATATGGCTGTGAAACATGGAGAATGACAAAATTGACAATCACGAAAGTACAGACTTTCATTAATGGATGCTTGCGCAGAATAAAGGGATGGAAATGGCAGGACAAAGTCACTAACGTGGAATTATGGAAATGTACCGGTCAAATACCAGTGGATAAAGAGATACAGCGAAGACGATGGCGATGGATAGGACACACACTACGGAAGCCAACTGAGAGTATTACACAACAGGCCCTTTTTTGGAATCCCCAGGGGAAAAGACAAAGAGGAAGACCAAGGAATTCTTGGAGAAGACAGATAGAAGCAGAGATGAAGATGATGGGGAAGACATGGAATGATCTTAAAAGAATGGCAAAAAACAGAACGACTTGGAAAGTGTTTGTTGAAGACCTATGCTCCACCAGGAGCTAAAAGGTAAAAGAAGAAGAATCATCATTTTTTGACCATGTAATGAGAAGAGAACCGCTGGAATATATTGTAACAACTGGGAAAATTGATGGATGAAGAGATAGAGGGAAGTACAGAGAAAAAAATACCAGACAGCTTAAGAGAATTTCTTGGCAGAAGGTCAAAAACAAAAATGATAAATAACTGTCGATATCGAAAGTTGTGGAGAGACATGATCACCTACGCCAGCAGGCCCGGTACTTGATGATGATGATAGTTAGTCGAAGGCACCGGTATCACTGGAAACGAATTACAATCCGTAACTACTCAACTGACCGTGCCAGTGGGATCATCCGAATGAAATCTTATGTCATTAAAGGATCCAAACAAAGAAAGGCAGCTGCAGTCCTCATCATAGCAGCCACGCCAAACGACATAAGGCGTAACTGCACCGAATGTGAACGTAGTCAAACTACCCTTCATCACGATATCATAATTCATCGTAAACAATAGGAATATCGAAACACGATCCAGATCAAATACACAGCTCACAGTGTGCACAGAGCACTAAACTCAGTAGCTCCGGCAGCAAGCCGGACTTGGAATATGAGGAAACTGCAACAAGGAGGAGTTTTCACACAAAGCCTCAACAGTTCCTGTCACCTAGCCGCCATATTGACCGGAAGTCCAATTCTCCATTATTGATGCCCTCAAAGCAAGACAGTGCGCTCTTTAATTGCCACAGACCCCCAACGGGACGAAGACTCACACCAGTTCATCAATATCTGAAACCTTAAAACATCCTATCCAATCGTGACGTAAAATCGCCAGTTCTAGACACTAAAAAGCATAGACTGACATTGACAATATATGCGCGTCCATGATATGAGAGCATGAAAGCCAGCATAAAATGACAATCATCATCATCATGTGCCATACCGGTTGGCGTTGGTGATCATGTCCCTCCACAATCTTCTATCTACAGTGCATCGTATCAATTCTGTTGTTGACTGTTTTCCATGCCATGACACCAAGCTATCCAGTATTTTCTCTCTTTGTCGCCCGCGATCTCTCTTTCCTTTTATTTTGCCAGTTGTAACCAAGCATTCCAACTTTCCTCTTCTCATGATGTGCCGAAAAATGTTGATTGCTTCTTTCTGATGTTTTTTAAGAGCTCCCTTTTTGTGTTGGCCTCTTTTAGAACTTCCTCATTGGTCTTTTTAGCTGTCCAGGGAACCTTCAACATTCTTCTGAGAAATCCCATCTCTGTGGCATCTGTCTTTTCATTTGTTTGTCTACTGTCCATGATTCGCTTCCATAGGTCAGAATTGGTTCTATATAGCACCGATGAACTCTCTTTCTCATTTTTATTGACATAGATTTGTTGCCTAAGATATTTTTCATTTTCTGAAATGCTATTTTGGCCTGAGCTATTCTACTTTTTATTTCTGTGGTGCATCTCCCATCTGATGTTATTATTGTGCCCAAGTATTTGAAACGTTGTACTTGTTTCAGATTTGTCTCGTTTATTTTTATTCTGCATGATGGTGGTGATTGTTTCTTCGATATAACCATTACTTCTGTTTTCTTACTATTCAGACTGAGACCTTTCTTGTTGCTTTCTTTTACTATTATGTCTATCATTTCTTGTAGTGTGACAAATGACAATAAATGTTTTTTTTTCGGAGGTTTAGTTGGTCTTCTGATTTTACCGTTGTTTTTGACATGTTATAAAAGTGGCAGATTTAACGAACAAGAACTGCCAAAACTGAAGATTGCCGGTTAAGATAATAAAACGTAACTGACGTGCAACAGCATATTTTGTTTTAAGCTTCATACTACTAGAGACGTGTTTGGCTAAACGGCAAACTGGCATCTAGAACAAAAGCTGCAGTTTACAAAGCCTGCATCAGCATTATCCTTTTCATCACCATCATCATCATCATCATCATCAAGTACAGGGCTTGCCGGCGTAGGTGATCATGTCTCTCCACAACTTCCGATGTCGACAGTTATTTATCATTTCTGTTGTTGACCTTCTGCCAAGCCATTCTCTTAAGCTGTCTGTTATTTTTTATCTTTGCTTCCCTCCATATCTTCTTCCCTCAATTTTTCCAGTTGTTACAATATATTCCAGTTGTTCTCTTCTCATTACATGGCCAAAAAATGATGATTGTTTCTTCCTAATATTGGAAATTAGCTCTCTTTTTGCTTTGACCTCTTTCAGAACGTTTTCATTACTCTTCTTAGCTGCCCATGGTACTTTCAACATTCTTCTGTAAAACCACATTTTTACAGACTCCAGTGATTATCCTTTTAAAGAGCAGAAAATCATGGACAACCTATGCAAAGAAAGAGAGAAGGCTAAATGCATTCCGTACTGCGTTATGTTATTTATATCACCTGTAGGGACACAATGACAAAAGTGGAGGTCCTCACTCGGACAGGCCACCCGATTGCAGCTCAAAACAAAGTAGGTTACGCTGGCTTGGCCACGTACACTGCATGACAGATGGCCGCATACCAAAAGATATACTTTATGGACAACTACCAGATGACAAAAGATCTAGGGGGCGTCAAAAACCACAACTTATAGATGTGTGTAAACATGACATGAAGACTCTGAACATAAACCCTACAGCATGGGAAGACGTAGCTGAATACAACAATCTTTGGAAACACACTCTAAAGGTTCAACTCAAACAAGAAGCTGACAGATTCATAGAGAAAGAGATTACACGGGGAAAGAGAAGACAAAATAATATTTCCTATGGGTGTTGCAAAATCCATAGTCAAATATGAATGACTACTACTAACACTAACACTACCACTACTACTACCACTACTACCACTACCACTACTACTACTACTACTACTGCTACTACTACTACTACTACTACTACTGCTACTACTACTACTACTACTACTACTGCTACTACTACTACTACTACTACTACTGCTACTACTACTAATACTGCTACTGCTACTACTACTACTACTACTGCTACTACTACTACTACTACTACCACTACTACTACAACTACCACTACTACTACTACTACAACGACCACTACAACTACTACTACTACCACTACTACTACTACTACCACTACTACTACTACTACTACCACTACTACTACCACTACTACTAATACTACTACTACCACTACTAGTACTACCACCACCACCACTACTACTATTACTACTACCACTACTACCACTACTACTACTACTACTACTACCACCACTACTACTACTACTACTACCACCACTACTACTACTACTACTACCACTACTACTACTACTACTACTACCGCTACTACTACTACTACTACCACTACTACAACTACTACCACTACTACTAACACTACTACTACTACTTCTACTACCACTACTACCACTACTACTAACACTACTACTACTACTTCTACTACCACTACTACCACTACTACTAACACTACTACTACTACTTCTACTACCACTACTACTACTACTACTACTACTACCGCTACTACTACTACTACTACCACTACTACCACTACTACCACTACTACTAACACTACTACTACTACTACTACCACTACTACCACTACTACTAACACTACTACTACTACTTCTACTACCACTACTACCACTACTACTAACACTACTACTACTACTTCTACTACCACTACTACCACTACTACTAACACTACTACTACTACTTCTACTACCACTACTACTACTACTACTACTACCGCTACTACTACTACTACTACCGCTACTACCACTACTACCACTACTACTAACACTACTACTACTACTACTACTACCACTACTACCACTACTACCACTACTACTAACACTACTACTACTACTTCTACTAACACTACTACTACTACTACTACTACCACTACTACCACTACTACCACTACTACTAACACTACTACTACTACTTCTACAACCACTACTACTACTACTACTACTACCACTACCACTACTACTACTACTACTACCACCACTACTACTACTAATACTACTACCACTACTACTAATACTACTACTGCCACTACTACCACTACAAGTACTACTACCACCACTACTACTACTAATACTACTACCACTACTACTAATACTACTACTGCCACTACTACCACTACAAGTACTACTACCACCACTACTACTACCACCACTACTACTACCACCACTACTACTACTACCGCTACTACTACTACTACCACTACTACTACTACCACTACTACTAACACTACTACTACTACCACTACTACTACCACTACTACTAACACTACTACTACTACCACTACCACTACCACTACCACTCCTACTGCCAATACTTCCACTACTACTACTACCAATATTACCACCACTCCTACTTCTACTACTGCAACTACTACCACAACCACTACTACTACCACCACAACTACTACTACTACTACTACCACAACCACTACTACTACTACCACAACTACTACAACTACTACTACTACTATATTGAACATACATACGACAGCAACGCTCAACACAAAGAAACGTCTCATACAGAATATATTCACAGTCACCTTGTGCATTCACTGACATAGTGGTTCATGAACACAGACAAAAGGTAGCTAGTCACCAAAGAGATGAGAAGCCAGCAGAGAAAAATACAGAGAAAAGACTGGATGGTAGCAACTCCAGACAGAATAATAAGAGAGTCGTAGGTAGGAAATCGAGAGAGAATAATGAGAGAGTGGTTGGTAGGAAATCGAGAGAGAATAATAAGAGAGTGGTTGGTAGGAAATCGAGAGATAATAATAAGAGAGTGGTTGGTAGGAAATCGAGAGAGAATAATGAGAGAGTGGTTGGTAGGAAATCGAGAGAGAATAATGAGAGAGTGGTTGGTAGGAAATCGAGAGAGAATAATAAGAGAGTGGTTGGTAGGAAATCGAGAGAGAATAATAAGAGAGTGGTTGGTAGGAAATCGAGAGAGAAAAATAAGAGAGTGGTTGGTAGGAAATCGAGAGAGAATAATAAGAGAGTGGTTGGTAGGAAATCGAGAGAGAATAATAAGAGAGTGGTTGGTAGGAAATCGAGAGATAATAATAAGAGAGTGGTTGGTAGGAAATCGAGAGAGAATAATAAGAGAGTGGTTGGTAGGAAATCGAGAGAGAATAATGAGAGAGTGGTAGGTAGGAAATCGAGAGAGAATAATAAGAGAGTGGTTGGTAGGAAATCGAGAGAGAGTAATGAGAGAGTGGTAGGTAGGCAGCCGAGAAAAAAATTATTAGAGCGGTTGGCAGAAAGTCAACAATGGTGTTGATAAAACTGCGGAGAGACACGATCACTTTATACCTCAGCGGAACTCGATGATGATGATGATACTGAAGACCTTATACGCGGCATGGGGTGCGAGGAAGACATGAAAGATAAACAAATATTCCATCGATCACACCAGGAATATTTGTATGCTGATCCAGGGCATGACTACAACAATACAAAGAAAAGTTGAATAGCTCGATTCCCTGGTTGTCCCGGTTACAGTAACTTATATCATGGAACCAATGCCCAGACAGTGAAAGTAAAAATACGATTACAAATACAACATGGTTTCCGGAAAATTCCCTTCTTTCCTTATGCATTTGCCTTTCAGCGTCCATGGGAAATATAAATTGCGATCTTTGGCTCTTTGTTGGCCTTCCCTGCTGTTATGTTTCCTAGTGGTTTTAATATTCCATCAATCCATCTTTTACCCTTATGTTGGCTGCTCCTGCTGTTATGTTTCCTAGTGATTTTAATATTCCATCAATCCATCGTTTTAGTGGTCGACCTTTCGGTCTGGTTCTTTCGCAGCATTTGTAAGGCTTGATGTGTTTTGGTCTTTGTGTCTTAGCATATTTGGGAACTTTGTTAACCTCAGACGGAAGATGTACAAAAGAGGTGAGATGCAGAATGGCTCAGGCAAAAGTAGCTTTCCAGAAAATGAGAAAGATACTATGCAATCCATTTTTGACAATCGAAACTAAAAAAGAGTTCTTAAATGTTACGTAGAGTCAGTTTTAACATATGGATGTGAAACATGGACAATAGGACAGAAGATAAGAAAATCACTGGAGTCTGTGGAAATGTGGTTTTACAGAAGAATGTTGAGAATACCATGGACAGCTAAGACGAGTAATGAAAACGTTCTGAAAGAGGTCAAAGCAAAAAGAGAGGCTAATTTCCAATATTAGGAAGAAACAATCATCATTTTTTGGCCATGTAATGAGAAGAGAACAGCTGGAATATATTGTAACAACTGGAAAAATTGAGGCACGAAGAGATAGGGGGAAGCAAAGAGAAAAAATACCAGACAGCTTAAGAGAATGGCTTGGCAGAAGGTCAACAACAGAAATGATAAATAACTGTTGAGATCGAAAGTTGTGGAGAGACATGATCACCTACGCAGCAGGCCTGTTACTCGATGATGACGATGCCTTAGCATGTAGCCAAACCATTTTATCTGTTGTTTCTTTATAAATTCTATGGCGGAAATTATTCCTAGCTTTTTTTCTCAGTTCTTCATTTCTGATCTTATCTCTCAGGTTGTTTCCTATGATTTGCGTAACACATTTCATCTCAGTAGTGGTTATTTTCTCATTGTTCTTGAGTCTAGTGTCCGCGTCTAGAATTGGTAGCACAACGATGGGATGCAGTTTTTTTCTATGAACAAAAAAATACTGCTGTAAAAAAAGCTATAGAAGCTAACATTACATCAAAGGCCAATAAAAAATATATATATAAATAATAGTAAGCAAACACCGCTTCACATTGATTGTAGTATCTTATAAAGTGATAGATGTAAATGATAAAGTGATATATGTAAGTGATAAAGGATAGATGTAAGTGATAAAGTGATAGATGTAAGTGATAAAGTGATAGATGTAAGTGATAAAGGATAGATGTAAGTGATAAAGTGATAGATGTAAGTGATAAAGTGATAGATGTAACTTAGAGTCGCTGACGAGTAGAAGTATTTGCGGGTGCATCAGTTTTTTTGTATCGAATGAAAGGTAATATGAATTAATTTGTTGGTAAATCTGGCAATGAGAGAAATAGAGAAGATGTTGGCTGACAATAAACAGATGAAGGAGGTAGGATTTGAGGGAGGCGAGAATTGAGAGGCGCTGAGAGTGGGAGTGGCAGAGAGCGAGAAAGGGGCAGGAGGTGAGAGAGGTAAAGAGTGAGAACGGAGTTGGAGAAGTAAGAAGTGACAAGAAGTTAGACAAAGAGGCGAAGGAGGCATGGCATTAAGAGAGACAATCAGGCGTGAGTGAAAAGGAGTTACGAGAGACAAAGTGATGAGAGACAAAGAGATGAGAGACAAAGAGGTGAGAGACAAAGAGGTGAGAGACAAAGAGATGAGAGACAAAGTGATGACAGACAAAGAGATGAGAGACAAAGTGATGAGAGACAAAGTGATGAGAGACAAAGAAATGAGAGAAAAAGTTATGAGAGACAAAGTGATGAGAGACAAAGAGATCAGAGAGAAAGAGATGAGAGACAAAGTGATGAGAGACAAAGTAATGAGACACAAAGGAATGGGAGACAAAGTAATGAGAGACAAAGAGATGAGAGACAAAGTGATGAGAGACAAATTGTTGAGAGAAAAAGTGATGAGAGACAAAGTGATGAGAGACAAAGAGGTGAGAGACAAAGAGGTGAGAGACAAAGAGATGAGAGACAAAGTGATGACAGACAAAGAGATGAGAGACAAAGTGATGAGAGACAAAGTGATGAGAGACAAAGAAATGAGAGAAAAAGTTATGAGAGACAAAGTGATGAGAGACAAAGAGATCAGAGAGAAAGAGATGAGAGACAAAGTGATGAGAGACAAAGAGATGAGAGACAAAGAGATGAGAGACAAAGAGATGAGAGACAAAGTGATGAGAGACAAAGTGATGAGAGAAAAAGTGATGAGAGACAAAGTGATGAGAGACAAAGAGGTGAGAGACAAAGAGGTGAGAGACAAAGAGGTGAGAGACAAAGAGACGAGAGACAAAGTGATGAGAGACAAAGTGATGAGCGACAAAGAGATGAGAGACAAAGTAATGAGAGACAAAGAGATGAGAGAAAAAGAGATGAGAGACAAAGTAATGAGAGACAAAGAGATGAGAGACAAAGAGATGAGAGACAAAGTATTGAGAGACACAGAGATGAGAGACAAAGAGATGAGAGACAAAGAGATGAGAAACAAAGAGATGAGAGACAAAGTAATGAGAGACAAAGAGATGAGAGACAAAGTAATGAGAGACAAAGTAATGATAGACAAAGTAATGAGAGACAAAGAGATGAGAGACAAAGAGATGAGAGACAAAGAGATGAGAGACAAAGTGATAAAGTGATAAAGTGATGAAAGACAAGGTGATGAGAGACAAAGTAATGAGAGACAAAGAGCTGAGAGACAAAGAGATAAGACAAAGAGATGAGAGACAAAGAAATGAGAGACAAAGTAATGAGAGACAAAGACCTGAGAGACAAAGAGATGCGAGACAAAGAGATGAGAGACAAAGAGATGAGAGACAAAGTAATGAGAGACAAAGAGCTGAGAGACAAAGAGATGAGACAAAGAGATGAGAGACTAAGTAATGAGAGACAAAGAGATGCGAGACAAAGAGATGAGAGACAAAGAGATGAGAGACAAAGTAATGAGAGACAAAGAGCTGAGAGACAAAGAGATGAGACAAAGAGATGAGAGACAAAGTAATGAGAGACAAAGTAATGAGAGATAAAAAGATGATAGAGAAAGAGATGAGAGACAAAGAGATGAGAGACAAAGAGATGAGAGACAAAGTAATGAGAGACAAAGTAATGAGAGACAAAGTAATGATAGACAAAGTAATGAGAGACAAAGAGATGAGAGACAAAGAGATGAGAGACAAAGAGATGAGAGACAAAGAGATGAGAGACAAAGTAATGAGAGACAAAGTAATGAGAGACAAAGAGATGAGAGACAAAGAGATGAGAGACAAAGAGATGAGACACAAACGCGGGCCAACAACATCCGAGAGATGCTATTGGGACCTGAATTGGCCATCACTGAGGCTGTCAGAAGGGTAAACGCTAGAACTTTGTTTCTGCCTCGACACAGGATGGAGGAAGTGAAGAGTAGATAAGTAGATAGATAGATAGATAGATAGATAGATAGATAGATAGATAGATAGATAGATAGATAGATAGATAAGATAAGATAAGATAAGATAAGATAAGATAAGATAAGATAAGATAAGATAAGATAAGATAAGATAACATTATATTACATTAGATTAGACTTACATACATACATACATACATACATACATACATACATACATACATACATACATACATACATACATACATACGTACGTACGTACAGACAGACAGACAGACAGACAGACAGATAGACAGACAGGCAGGCAGGTAGAGACAGACAGACAAACAGACAGACAGACAGACAGACAGGCAGGCAGGCAGGCAGGCAGGCAGGCAGAGACAGTCAGACAGACAGACAGACAGACCGATAGATAGACAGACAGACAGACAGACAGACAGACAGACAGACAGACAGACAGACAGACAGACAGACAGACAGACAGACAGACAGACAGACAGACAGACAGACAGACAGACAGACAGATAGATAATTATACCCCAGATAAAAAAAAAATAAAAATAATAACTTCATTGATTTCGAAACAAATATTCGACAGCACACCGAGATATCGTCTTCTTCATCTTCTACACCATCATCACCACCGTCTCATGATCATCATCATCATCATCATCATCATCATCATCATCATCATCATCATTGAAGACTGTGTATTGAGCTTATAACATTCAGTGTAAAAAAAAAAAAAATTCAAATACCCCCGTCACGCCAAGTGGCGTATAGGGAATATGGTGTTAGTGACCATACGTTTTACAGACCTTTGGCACATGATTTTTGGGGTAATGTGGTCGGTATTACGCCCATGCCGCTTTACTTTCCCAGAAAAAAAACCGGTACCCATTAAAGGCTGGGTGAACCGGACCCCGTCGTTTGGGATCGAACCCTACCTCTTGTCCTTTAGTCCAGTTCACTATTACTGAGCTGTCGCGGCTCCCAACATTCCGTGTGACCAGAGCTATAGCTCGTTTCAAATCACGTGGCCAACTTCAAAACGCTATTACTCAGTAATCGTTTGTTAAAAACTGTTGAAATTTTCCAAATGTTATTAGAACGCAAAAGACCCTTTAAATGTATATTTAACAAATATCTTGCAGCTGCAGTTTTCTTAAAGCGGCGAATTTCTTTGATGTTTGTCAAAATTGTAAATTGTGAACCCCTAAATAATAGAAATTACCGTAGTTGCTGGTCTATGATTAATTTTCACTAGGTAAAGGCGTGGCCGTAATGGGGAAATAACCTAATAAGACAAAACACCAGGAGAATTATTGTCTTCTCAGTTCGAGGACGGACGATAATATCAAGGTATACCTGTATGTCCAATTTTCATAGTTGTGTGGTCCTGATAAGGACCGTTTGTTGAACTAATTTAAGGTACTATAGGGGCCAACATTGTGGGCGCTATATACTTTCATTCTGAATCAGACGAGTCTAAAAGATTAATAACTGTTTGGGGTTGAGCATTCCACATTCCATCATTTTTCCAATATTCCTCTTCCTGTTTTAAGACGTGGTCTTCACATTTAGCCCAATAATCTGTGTCTATATTTAATAAAGCGAGATTAGCAAGAGTCTTTACATCGCATATTTTGAATGTTGTATTTTCATCTGCCACTTGTCCTTTTAATTTTGCCCAGATTAGTTCTATTGGATTTAAATGAGCATGGTAAAGTGGCAGCCTCAAACTTATATGACCGTGCTCTTGGATAATCTTATCTATTTGAAAAATCTTTGTCCTTTGTTTTTGCTTTACTAGAGATAGTAATTCAGGTTTTAAGTACATGTTATTAAATTGTATGTGCTCCTTTGTGAGCCATATCTTAATAGCATCTTTTGTACTGGATGACGTCGGGACTTTATCTTCAAGTGCAACAAAGTTGTGGTACGCTGCATTGTCCATTATTAGGCAAGATGGTCGATCTAGTGATGGGAGAACAGAATTTTCAATCCAATGTCTAAATATGTGACCATTCATCTCAGAGTGATAATCCCGATTGTCTATGGATTTTGAAAGAAAAATGAGCTCTGCATTCTGTATTAGTCCATGTTGTCGACTACCTGCATGAGCAATTATCAAGCGCTGTCCTTTGCTGCTAGGTATTAATCGCTTAATCTTTCCATCTGATGACTGCCATTCCCTTTGGTTAGTGTGGTGAGCATTGATCCATGTTTCATCCAAGTACACAATATCATAACCTTGCTTGCGCACCTCTTACTTCACGTAAGTACTTGCTTCTCATGACTACTATATGTGGCTTCTCACAGATGATGTTTCGTCCATTGGAATACTTTCTGAATGTAAAGCCTGCAGCTCTCACATTCCTCCATAATGTAGACTTTGATATTTCAATACTGTTGTTCTTTTCCAGCGATACTTTTAATTTTCTTATTGTAACAGTTTCATTCATACCCAACATTTTGCGAATTTCACTTCTAATAAGTTCACTGTCGAAATTATCCAACATTTTTGCTCTTCCTTGTGATTTTGTATATTTTGAACATTGACGGTCACGTGCTTGAATCCAGCGATTAAATGACCGTTTAGATAAATCCAAAATGTGTCTTGTCCTATTCTCAGGGTTTTCTAAAGAATGAAATAATCTTCCTCGTTTAGCCTCTTTGCAAAAATAGTCATACATTTTTATTGCGATGTTTTGTAAACTGCAGAATTTCATTTTAAGACTCATGATAAATGTTATCGTTCCACGTCTCCACCTATGAATGAACGGAAATGGAACACACAATTTCTCATGTTTTTTACAAGTGTCTAATTGTGTCAAAAAACCACGGTAAAAGCGTGCAAACACATCAATTTTACCGTGTATGGATTTTTACTCGCTATTTTTAACTTAAAATACTGTAAACATTAAGTTTTGACTACATCAATGGGTCGTTATAAATTTATATAAATCAAATAAGCAACAATAATAACCAAATGTTTTTTTTTTAATGAAATTAATTCACTGTTGGGTTATAATCATTATAACTTTACATGCAAATTTTGAACAACTTACAACAAGCGGTTAAAAAGCTATCGATTTTAAAAGTTGGGCACGAGTTATGAAACAAGCTATAATCACAGGGACAGAGTCAGTCACAAGAGAACCATCCCAAACAATAAAGCACAGGACAGATAATGGTCCCGAGATTAAATTAAAATACATAATTTTCGTATACACTAAATAAAAGAAGACATAATAAAATGCAAAGCCGGTTCAAAAATGTGCATTAAGGAAAAAAATAAGATATGTCGTGACGAAAATTGCAACATCTGGAAGCTATGCTGTAAATAGGCACAACAGTTAGTTAAACCAGTTATAGCAGCCCTGGATCCTAGATGCAAGAACAATGAGGCACATAACCGCTAGTGAGATGAAATGTTTTGAACTAATGCCAGGAAATAGCCTGAGAGTAGTTGTTGTTGTTGCGTTCGCCAGCTCTCAACTCTGATGAAGTCCCTAGAGACCAGGAACTGAATTTTGCGTGTTAATCCATTTTTCCCTGGCAGCCATGTGCACAGGGGTCCCTCGCCGCACAGGCAGATAACTACGACTTCGGAGGTACTCATGTTTTTTTCCGTCGATGAGTAACTGACGTTTCAAGCCAGGCCTCGCTGCTGAGACAAGGGGTGGTTGCCGCAGAGAGAAATCATAAATACAAATTCCAACCGGTGTAGCCGACATTTGAACCCACAACCTCTCTGTTCCAAGGCCGTCGTCCTGCCTCGAGACCAACCAGTCCCCATGGACTTGGAATATGAGGAAACTGCAACAAGGATCAATTTTCATGCATAGCCTGCAATGGTTCCTGCCGCCTATCCACAATATACCAGAAGTTCACGTCATCCCGAAAGTGATGATCGTCATATTTCTTTAAAAATGTATAGCGCTTGATGATGTTAGGCAATCTTTGTTGGCTTCAATTTCGAACATATAAACACACAGTTAGTCGTCAGATTATCCCCGTCGCACATCAAACAACAGACCGTAAGATTAGCGTAACGCCGGTCTAGGGATTTACGATGAGCCATTACGTTGACGTAGCACACATAACAATGGCGCGAGCACAGCAATGACGCGCCCTTTAGATACTTGATTACTCTAGTGAATGTTGCCTACGACGAACAGAACATGGTGCAAATTCCCTAAAGAGATAAAACTGCGGCCGACGAAGCATTTCACATTAATAAGTAACATGGACAAAACTTGCGTCAAGCAAATCCAACAACGGTCATGAACAGCACCAATGTGACGTAAAGCGCAGAACAAGCCTAGATGGTGGAAGATTCACAACACTTGATTTGTTGAAAATTGAATATCGCCGACGTACGACATTGTTTTATCAGCGCAGATGTAATAAGTAGTTCATTATCTTGACTTTAACGCATAGGAGTGCGATGGAGAACTGAAATTAATCAGACATCGAATGCACTTTTTGCAGCAATCGAGAGAACGTGGACTAGATCCGCCATCTTTGAAACGGAAGACCAAAGCTGGGAATAACCACCGCCATAAAATATATGAAGAAACACATACAATTGTTTGGCAGAAAGATCAAAACGCAACATAAGCCTTCAATAAACATCATAAGAACACCAGACCCAAGGGGCGACCAAGAAAAAGATGGATTGCCGGAAAATAAAATCACTAAGAAACATAACAGCAGCAGAGGTGAACAGAAGAGCAAAAGGCCGCAAATTATATCTTCCCTCGACGCTGAAAGGCAAATAAGGAAGGAAAGAAGAAAAAGAAGCAGAAGCAGGAATTAAGTTAAACATCCTTTGACAAAAATAGGGTGCGCGTGGCCGTGCGGCTAAAACCACTGTTCCGCTAGCTGAAAAGCCGGCGTACGGTGTTCGAAGCCCGCGTTAGACAGAAAGGATTTTTTCTATCGGGGGTAAAATAAAAATCCTGAGTCTCACACGTCGTGGCGACTGCTTGACCCAGCGGCCTTTATCCCTCGGGTTCTATCGTTGCCCCCCGACATACACCAGCAATGGCACTATGTGTCGTAAAGAAAGTTTTTTTTTGGACGAAAGAAGGAAATGAACAGGAGTACTGTGAGTTATGTTCAAACTCTCTCTGCGATCACTCTCTCTGCGATCAAGACTCAATCAGAGTAGGATTCCAGACTCTCTCATGAAGTCAGCTGTCTGTCTAAGATGTTCAAACAAAAACAATAAAATAATTACATTCAGTACATTTCTTCTTTGGATAATATTCATTGCTGAGAAGTTTTCCATTCGCAAGAACAAATTTTGATTCTTTTGAAACTGTTTTATCTGTTGTTTTATAGAACAATTACATCGCTGGGATTCTCTGACGCTCTCACTCTCTCTCTCTCTCTCTCTCGTTTCCTTCACCAAATAAGCGTTATTTAAATTAGCGTTAGTTAAATTAGCATTAGTTAAATTAGCGTTAGTTAAATTATCGTTATTTCAATTAGCATTAGTTAAATTAGTTCAATTAAATTAGCGTTAATTAAATTAGCGTTAGTTAAAAATGGCGTTAGTTAAATTAGCGTTAGTTAAATTAGTGTTATTTCAATTAGCATTAGTTAAATTAGCTCAATTAAATTAGCATTAGTTAAATAAGCGTTAATTAAATTAGCGTTAGTTAAATTAGCGTTAATTAAAACAGCGTTAGTTAAACTAGCATTAGTTAAACTAGCGTTAATTAAATTAGCGTTCTTTAAATTATCGTTAGTTAAATTAGCTGCGCCAGTTAAACTTCGTGTCTGTTAAATTAGATTGAAGTCTCGGATTGACATAAGATCCCAGTTAAATTTAACGCAAAAAAATACATATTTAAAACAATAACATGATCACAAATCCTCATCAAAAACCTTCTACCATAAAGCACTCACCCCCTCACCAAAAGAGCCCATATTTACGCCTTTACAACAAATAATATTGATTTTTACTTGATGTTTTCATCAATTCGTGGAAAGTATGCCCTCGATACATGCCGTGTCATGATTCTGGCGTTGATAAGCTCACGATCGTCTGCCAGTGATGGACACTAACAGACCTTTTCATCATCGTGCTTTCAATATGTCCTGAAATACTACACTTCAAACAAAGCTTTTCTCATTCGTTCCCATGTATTGCTAATCTCGTCAGGTCTATCCTAGTATTTCTATCCCATTTATATTATCGTAACAATTAATTGAATTTAAATATCTGGGAACTTTGTTAATTTCAGATGGTAGATGTACAACAGAGGTGAGATGCAGAATGGCTCAGGCAAAAGCAGCTTTTCAAAAAAATGAGGAAGATGCTGTGCATTCCATTTTTGACGACAGAAACAAGAAAAAGAGTCACTAAATGTTATGTAGAGCCAGTCTTAACATATGGATGTGAATCATGGACAACAGGACTCATCATCATCATCATCAAGTACCGGGCCTTCTGGCGTAGGTGATCATGTCTCTCCACAACTTTCGATCACGACAGTTATTTATCATTTCTGTTGTTGACCTTCTGCCAAGCCGTTCTCTTAAGCTGTCTGTATCTTTTCTCTTTGCTTCCCTCTATCTCTTCGTCCCTCAATTTTTCCAGTTGTTACAATGTATTCCAGCTGTTCACTTCTCGTTACATGGCCAAAAAAATGATGATTGTTTCTTCCTAATATTGGAAATTAGCTTTCTCTTTGCTTTGGCCTCTTTCAGAACATTTTCATTACTCTTCTTAGCTGTCCATGGTATTCTCAACATTTTTCTGTAAAACCATGTTTCTACAGACTCCAGTGATTTTCTTGTCTGTTGTCCTGTTGTCCATGATTCACATCCATATGTTAATACTGGCACTACACAAAATTTAAGAACTCATTTTCTTGTTTCTTTTGTCAAAAATGTATTGCATAGTTTCTTCCTCATTCTTTGGAAAGCTGCTTTTGCCCGAGCCATTCTGCATTTCACCTCTTTTGTACATCTTCCATCTGAGGTTAACAAAGTTCCCAAATATTTAAATTCATTTACCTGTTTTTTTTTGTGTACAATAGGACTACAGACAAGAAAATCACTGAAGCTATAGAAATGTAGTTTTACAGAAGAATGTTGAGAATACCACGGAGAGCTAAGAATAGTAATGAAAACGTTCTGAAAGAGACCAAAGCAAAAATAGAGCTAATATCTAATATTAGGAAGAAACAATCATAATTTTTGGCCATGTAATGAGAAGGGGGCAGCTGGAATATATTGTAACAACTGGGAAAATTGAGGGACGAAGAGAAAGAGGGAAGCAAAGAGGAAAGATACCAGCCAGCTTAAGAGAATGGCTTGGCAGAAGCTCAACAACAGAAATGATAAATAACTGTCGAGATTGAAGAAAGTTATGGAGAAACATAATCACCTATGCCTGCAGGCATGGTACTTGACGATAATGATGACGATGGTGGTGGTAATACATCATAATTATTTGTTGCGGAAACAATATTCTTGTCACTTCTCTCCATATATTTCACACCGGGATATATATTTTTAATTCTTTCCGGTGTAGAAAGATTATCTTCTCAGCTATATCCAATACAGTTCTGCCCATCTAGTAGATGTTTCTAACTCTCGTCTCTGTTATCTCCTCTTTGCTGTCCTGCTCCTACTGTTTTTTCTCAAACAAAAATACAAGACATGTCTAGCAACAGTTGGAGTTATTATTTTTCAATATATGTTTAAATTGTATGTCTGGTGCATTCTATGAATGTTAGCAGTTTTTATAGTGTATCTTATATGGTAACATATGGGAGGCATCGATATACATACAAAGGACAAGGGGTAGGGTTCGATCCCAACCGACGGCTTCCGGGTTCACCCAGCCTTAAATGGGTACCGGATTTTTTTCAGGGAAAGTAAAGCGGTACGGGCGTAATACCGACCACATTACCTCGAAAAATCATGCGCTGAAGGTCTGTAAAATTTATGGTGACTAACACCATATTCGTAAGTTTAACCTCAGTCGTAAGAGGCGACTAAGGAGGTTGATCGATGGCTTGACAAGCTGTCATTGTAAAAAGTATTGTTATGGAAACAGCGCCATATATTTTAGAGCAGTGATCTCTGCAATATGTGCCAATTTGGCACGCAAGTTTTATGTTTTTGAGATTGTGGTTCTGCCCTTTGTGCCGTCTTCGGCTTGAAAGGACAATAGATAGATAGAACACCATATTCCCTATACGCCACTTGGCGTGGCGGGGGCTCTTTACTTTTCTTTTTTTTTACTATCGATGTACATGTGATGTATCATATACGGTAATATATGATAAGTATCGATGTACATGTGATGTATCATATATGGTAATATATGATAAGTATCGATGTACATGGGATGTATCATATATGGTAATATATGGGAAGTATCGATGTACATGTGATGTAATATATATATATATATATATATATATATATATATATATATATATATATATACCACATATAGTAATATATGGAAGGTATTGATGTACATGACATGTATCTTGTATGGTAATATATGGGGGAGGGGGGGGGTTGTCAATGCACTATTCTACTTGTGGTGTATCTTATATCGTACGGTATGGGGGAGGTGTCAGTGTAGCGTTGTGGTTTAAGATCTGGCACCACAGTTACAAATAACTCGAGTAGAGTTACATTTTGATCAAATTTTATGGTTTTCCGCTGACATGTGGAACTGAGTCCCTAATCCTATCGGATCATTATCAGGCGGCATAGCCATTGCAGAATGTTACATTCACAATAGAACGAGTGAAAGAATCTCTGTCTCTAGATAGATCTCCCACAGCCCGTCTGAAAGAATCTCTGTCTCTAGCTAGATCTCCC
The DNA here is from genome assembly GCA_032433765.1 of Megaustenia siamemsis. Lineage (NCBI taxonomy): Eukaryota > Metazoa > Mollusca > Gastropoda > Stylommatophora > Ariophantidae > Megaustenia > Megaustenia siamemsis. Next base: position 17,803,872 of record JAVIAB010000102.1, read on the forward strand.
ACAGCCCATCTGAAAGAATCTCTGTCTCTAGCTAGATCTCCCACAGCCCGTCTGAAAGAATTTCTGTCTCTAGCTAGATCTCCCACAGCCCGTCTGAAAGAATCTCTGTCTCTAGCTAGATCTCCCACAGCCCGTCTGAAAGAATCTCTGTCTCTAGCTAGATCTCCCACAGCCCGTCTGAAAGAATCTGTCTCTAGCCAGATCTCCAACAGCCCGTCTGAAAGAATCTCTGTCTCTAGCTAGATCTCCCACAGCCCGTCTGAAAGAATCTCTGTCTCCAGCTAGATCTCCCACAGCCCGTCTGAAAGAATCTCTGTCTCTAGCTAGATCTCCAACAGCCCGTCTGAAAGAATCTCTGTCTCTAGCTAGATCTCCCACAGCCCGTCTGAAAGAATCTGTCTCTAGCCAGATCTCCCACAGCCCGTCTGAAAGAATCTCTGTCTCTAGCCAGATCTCCAACAGCCCGTCTGAAAGAATCTCTGTCTCTAGCCAGATCTCCAACAGCCCGTCTGAAAGAATCTGTCTCTAGCTAGATCTCCAACAGCCCGTCTGAAAGAATCTCTGTCTCTAGCTAGATCTCCAACAGCCCGTCTGAAAGAATCTCTGTCTCTAGCCAGATCTCCAACAGCCCGTCTGAAAGAATCTCTGTCTCTAGCTAGATCTCCCACAGCCCGTCTGAAAGAATCTGTCTCTAGCCAGATCTCCAACAGCCCGTCTGAAAGAATCTGTCTCTAGCCAGATCTCCAACAGCCCGTCTGAAAGAATCTCTGTCTCTAGCTAGATCTCCAACAGCCCGTCTGAAAGAATCTCTGTCTCTAGCCAGATCTCCAACAGCCCGTCTGAAAGAATCTCTGTCTCTAGCTAGCTCTTCCGCTTCTGTTATCATTTTCATTGTATCTTTGACGCCTTGAAACCACCTTCTTCTTGGTCTCCCCATATCTCGTTGTCCTTGAACCACGCCTTCCATTGTTTTCCTTTCCAGCCCGCCATATTATTGTAATTCCCTCTGTAGAATGGTGTTTATATGTCAGTTCTTTTTAATATATAGATCTTTTAATATGTCTTCATTGCCCCGTTTCATCATGGAAGGTGATCTTAAGGATTTTCTGTAACATTTTGTTTCGAATAAATCTATTTTTATTCCTTTTATTTGTGGGATTGTCCATGATTCACAACCGTAAGTTGCTATCAGGAAGACACATGCCATCAGTAGTTTTAATTTTACTGCCTTGTTATTCTGCCACATGTTCTTCATGGTGTTTTGTTTGTGTGTTGCTATTGCTAAGTTTGATTTTGATCTCTTTCTGGCAGTCTCCATTTGTTAGTTACTACAGATCTCAGATACTCATAGTTTGTTACAGTTTCAAGTTCTTCACTGTTGATGATGATTTTAGGTTGACCTTTTTGATTTGTTAATCGACATTATCTTAATTGTCTGTTTGTTTTGATTAAGGTCTTGCTCTTCACTGTGTTTTTCTAACACATTCAATTGTCTATAATTTAATTCTTTTGCGTTATTTGAGAGGAGCATTGTGTCATCAGTGTATGTGAGTTCTGGAATAATTATTCCATTTATTGTAACAGGGCCGAACTTCATAAATCTGTCATCGTTTCTAATATGAAATGTCGAATATAGAAAATGTGGAATATAGAAAATGTCTGATAAAGAAAATGTCGGATATAGAAAATGTCAAATATAGAAAATGTCGAAAATAGAAAATGTCGAATATAGAAAATGTCGGATATAGAAAATGTCGAATATAGAAAATGTCTGATAAAGAAAATGTTGAATATAGAAAATGTCGGATATAGAAAATGTCGAATATAGAAAATGTCTGATAAAGAAAATGTCGAATATAGAAAATGTCGGATATAGAAAATGTCGAATATAGAAAATGTCGAAAATAGTAAATGTCGAATATAGAAAATGTCGGACATAGAAAAATGTGGGACATAGAAAGCAAAAAGTTCATGTGTTCAAGTAGAGTAGATCAAAGAACACATGCCAGCGTGCTTGTTTGCGTTCGCTTGATGACTAAAGGAGTACACCTCTTCGTCATCCGTCCTTAAAAGGACGTTAAGTGGGCGCGTCAGTATTGTGTTGTGGTTTGCAGTGTAACTGTGATATTTGCGCCTTTCGGCCCACCATATCCGACGCTGAAAATATATATTAAAAATAGATGTATGTAGCTGCCCGGGTAAACGAACGGTATTAAAAAAAAAAAAATTATCAGCACATCCAATACGGAACGTATCTTAGTTGTCCCCCTTATTTCTTGGAAATTCCAGCCAATAAAAAAAAAAAAAAAAAAACCTTTCCCAGTTATTATCGTATAAGATGTTGATAAATGGTCTTATCCAGGCTTACATTTTCCGAATTAATTCCACGACACCCTAAGACGGTACACGTCCAGACTTTAGAATCTCCTTAAATACGAGACTACGATTGATAAAAGGCAGGGAAGAACAGTGTGGTTATCAATAGAATGTACGGACAACACAAAAATGCGATGAATCTATGTACAGGATCTAGTAACACGAGAAACTGGGGAAATACCCATCATGTGAGTCAGAAATTCGTTTGCTTAGAGATGAATGCACGAAGATTATTCATCAGCTGACGTTGTGAATGATTGTCGATAATAGATTGAGTAAAGTCTACCAAGATGTGGTAATCATTAACAGAGTTAGAATTGGCGCCGACAGACATTGATCCATCGTGTTGGGCCTAGAATAGACTCTAGAACTTGTTTTATGTCCAATCTCGTTAAATTATGCAGACATCAGTATTGCCATTAATATCTGGATTAGTCTGTACCAAGACTAATTCTCAAGTTGCCTGATCATGTCTCTCTAGCCATTGAGTGATGGGTCATATAATTTACCACTTTCTTGGAATCGTATTGTGGAGAAATTAGTTTCCTTTCACATCATCGCACTAGAGTCAGGGGTTTCCAAACTGTTGACAGCCGTGGCCCCCCCTTTCCCTGCTCATAATGGCGGTGACATCATGGCAGCTACGATCGTATACGTCTGGTAACCTTTAATTCTTGTATTCATTAATTATTTTTTAAAACAATCATCACCATAATGCAGCATAGAAATAAACGGGACAAATCTGCAACAATTGCAATGCGTCAAATACTTGGGCACAATAACATCATATGCAAGATGCCCCGCATAAATAAAAAGCGGAAAAGCTCAAAAAAACGAAAATAGCATTTCAGAAAATGAAAAACGTCTTTTGCAACAAATCTAGGTCAATGGAAGTGAGAAAGAGAGTTACTCTATAGAGCCAATTCCGACCTATGGAAGCGAATCATGGATTGTAATCAAACAAGTGAAAAGACGATTAGAGGCCACAGAGATGGGATTGATCAGACGAATGTTGAGGTACCATGGACAGCTAAAACGACCAATGAGGAAATTCTCAAAGAGGTCAACACAAAAAGGCAGCTCCTAAAGAACATCAGAAAGAAACAATCAACATTTTTCGGGCACATCATGCGAAGAGGAAAGTTGGAATACTTGGTTACAACTGGCAAAATACATGGAAAGAGAGATCATGGACGATAAAGAGAGAAAATACTAGATAGATAGCTCGGTGTCATGGCATGGAAAACAGTCAATAACAGAATTGATACGATGCACTGCGGATGAAAGGTTGTGGAAGGACATGATGGTCTAAGCCAACCGGTATGGCACATGATGATGATTTATTTTTACCTCAGTTAATAGTTAAAGTACAGAAATGAAGCTCAGTAATAATAAAGATCAAAAAAGTGATTTAATGTCATTAACAAATATATAGCATTCTTCTTCTTCTCTTCTTCCCCATTTACATTTCAGCGTTGAGGGAAGATATAGTTTGCAGTGTTTTGCTCTTCTCATGGCTTCTATCGTTGTTATGTTCACTTATATCAATCGATCATTTTCGTGGCCGGCCCTTGGGTCTGGTGTTCTCGCTACGTTTATTGAAAGATCGTAGTGTTGAATTTTAATCTTTCTGCCTTGTCACATGGCCAAACCCATTTATCTGTTGTTTCTTTATATTTTTCCCTGGCGTGGATTATTCCTAGCTTTTTTCTCAGTTCTTCATTTCTGATCTTATCTCTCAGACTGTTTCCTGTCATTCATCTAACACATTTAATCTCAGTAGAGGTTATTTTTCTTATTGTTCTTCCATCTAGGGTCCAGGTCTGGCATTGGTAGCACAACGTTGGGATGATGTTTGTGTTGTAGATGTACAACATTTTTTAAGTTTATAAACGGTATTTTTATTTTTCAAAATGTTTTCAAACTGACAATTAATTACGTTACCTACTCAGAAAATACATATTGGCTGTTATACTAATTTAATTCATTTTTTTTAAACAAAGAAAATTATTTCTATTTATGAAAGAAGTATGAATATACTTGTATTGAATTTGACTGTCCAATGAGAGGGAGCAGGCTATTCCTTTCCTTAATTAGTTTGTAGTCAGCATTGAGTGCCGTGTCCGCATCGAAGGTTGGCTACCATGGAGCGCCATTCTGCTCTGTCTCTTGCTTTGATAGTGCAGATTGTCAGTAGTTGACCTGTCCATCTTTTGATGTTACTCGTCCATGTTTGTATTGGTCTGCCTTTGTCTCTTTTACCTTGTATTTTCCCTTCAAATATTACTTTTAGTAGGCTGTTGTGTCTTTTAACATGCCCCCAAAATTTCATTTGTCTTGTTCTAATTGTGTTTTGTAGTTCTCTTTTAATTTTTACTTGTTTTAAGACTTCATCGTTTGTTTTCTTTTCTTTTCATCCAATTCTTCCATTCTATAAATCCACATTTCAAAGGCTTCACGTTTCTGTTCTGTTTTCTTGTCTAATGTCCATGTTTCTGCACCATACAGGAATATTGAAAAGATATAACATTTTACTATTCCTAGTTTTAGCCCTGGTGTTATTTGTTTTGATGTTAGTATATTTTTCATGACATTAAAATTACTTTTTGCCATTCCTATTCTTTTGTTTATTTCAGTTGTACATTTTCCATTACTGATTATAGTATGTCCAAGGTAGTTATAGTTCTGAACTGTCTCCAGGTCTTTTCCTTCAACTTTGATATCCACTTTAGGCTTCGAGTATTATCTTTGCTTATGATCATAGTTTTAATCTTTTTGATATTCATATCTAATCCATCTCTATGATATCTACGGCATCTCTATGATGTTTTTAAAAGATTTGCTCAGAGTAAAGATTGAACAAGCTTGGTGATAGGATGCATCCCTGTCTTACTCCTCTTTTTATATCAATGGGTGTAGAGTTCTCTTTGTTATATTTTATTATTGCTGTTTGCTCCCAGTATAGATTACATATTAGTCGTATGTCTGTGTCATCTAGATGTATATCTTTTAGGCAGTCTATAAGTTGTTTGTGGTGTACTCTATTATCAAAAGCTTTGGTGTAGTCTATAAAGCAGGCATATATTGGTTTGTTTACTTCTATGTAGTTTTTAATTAATGTCTTCATGCTGAATATGATTTCTTTTATCCCGCTGTTTTTCCTAAATCCAAATTGTTGCTCCTCTAATTCAGTATTAATTTTATTCTGAATCCTTCTTTGTATGACTTTTACTATGGTATAGATACAACAAAGTATATAAATGTTACTTGAGACTAAGGTACAGATACAACAAAGTATATAAATGTTACTTGAGACTAAGGTATAGATACAACAAATTATATAAATGTTACTTGAAGCTAAGGTATAGATACAACAAATTATGTAAATGTTACTTGAGACAAATGTATAGATACAACAAATTATATTAATGTTACTTGAAGCTAAGGTATAGATACAACAAATTATGTAAATGTTACTTGAGACTAATGTATAGATACAACAAAGTATTTAAATGTTACTTGAGGCTACGGTATAGATACAACAAATTATATAAATGTTACTTGAGGCTACGATATAGATACAACAAATTACATAAATGTTACTTGAGGCTACGGTATAGATACAACAAATTACATAAATGTTACTTGAGGCTACGGTATAGATACAACAAATTACATAAATGTTACTTGAGGCTACGGTATAGATACAACAAAGTATATAAATGTTACTTGAGGCTGCGGTATGGATACAACAAAGTGTATAAAAGTTACTTGAGGTTACGGTACAGATACAACAAATTACATAAATGTTACTTGGGACTACGGTACAGATACAGCAAAGTGTATAAATGTTACTTGTGACTACGGTACGTTAAAACAGAGTAGTTTAGTTAACGCATTGCCAGAGTCTGCGCACAGACAAACTAACTCTAGGTGAAGCCTAACTTTACAAAGTAAACGCTCGCACAAAACTGCATTTTAACAAACAAAGGCGGTAACTGGATTAATTAATGATGTACAGAACCGCTTTAAACCACAACAATGCTACTCTTTCGAAATTGATGTAGTTATGTACAACAATACGGTATTGGAACTAGACTATATATAACAATAACATCTATCCCCATAACGGAATTATACTAAATTGGTTAGTTCATTAGTTTTATTTTGTAACGAACACGCTAATTTGTTTAGAAGCTCAGCGTCTGCAGCGGAATTATTACATAAACAAATGTTTACATGAGAGACGGATCTGGTCATTGGATGTCTGATGTTGTTTTGGGGCATGTAATCAATGAATGAAACAGGAATATATCAAAGAGTTAAAGCTTTAGAAATGTACATTTATAGAAGAATGGAAAGAGTTGAGTAGATGAGGAACGAACAAATAAGCTTTGAAGGAGATTGAAAAATAAAGAGAAAAACAAACACACTCAAGTAAAAATTAACAAATTATTTAGGATATTTGAAGTTACACAGAGTGGAGCTTAGTGGTGTGTATGTGTGTGTGTGTGTGTGCGCGCGCACCTGTGTTCGTGTGTGTGTTTGTAATGATAACTGCTAATGTCACCATTCCAAAACTCCATTGCTATTGTCCCAATTCTCCAGCACAATTCTCCTTTCCGTCATTCCCCAATCCTATGCTTTTATCCCTTTTTTACTAGCCCTGTTGGTTTGTCCCCATTCCCCAGCCCTGTTGGTTTGTCCCCATTCCCCAGCCCTGTTGTTTTGTCCCCATTCCCCAGCCCTGTAGGTTTGTCCCCATTCCCCAGCCCTGTAGGTTTGTCCCCATTCCCCAGCTCTGTAGGTTTGTCCCCATTCCCCAGCCCTGTTGGTTTGTCCCCATTCCCCAGCCCTGTTGGTTTGTCCTCATTCCGTAGCCCGGTTGGTTTGTCCCCATTCCCCAGCCCTGTTGGTTTGTCCACATTCTCCAGCCCTGTTGGTTTGTCCTCATTCCCCAGCCCTGTTGGTTTGTCCCCATTCCCCAGCCCTGTTGGTTTGTTCCCATTCCCCAGCCCTGTTGGTTTGTTCCCATTCCCCAGCCCTGTTGGTTTGTTCCCATTCCCGGCCCTGTTGGTTTGTCCCCATTCCCCAGCCCTGTTGGTTTGTCCTCATTCCCCAGCCCTGTTGGTTTGTCCTCATTCCCCAGCCCTGTTGGTTTGTCCCCATTCCCCAGCCCTGTTGGTTTGTCCTCATTCCCCAGCCCTGTTGGTTTGTCCTCATTCCCCAGCCCTGTTGGTTTGTTCCCATTCCCCAGCCCTGTTGAATTCATTGTTACAACTGGCAAAATACAAGGAAAGAGAGATCGCGGACGACAAAGAGAGAAAATACTGGATAACTTGGTGTCATGGCATGGAAGACAGTCAACAACAGAACCGATACGATGTACTATAGATAGAAGATTGTACAAGGACATGATCCCCTTCTCCAACCGGTATGGCACATGATGATAATGATGTATTAATTATTTGTGTTCTTTTTTTTTGTGCCTATGAAGACTCCGGGGAAACAGTTCCGCTGCTCACTGCTACTGACTCACCATTGCTGCGCTCTAGTATGTTTGTATCATCAAATATGAGATTAAATATTCATGCTACTCCTGTGAACTGAAACCTCTAACTTATACAATACACGATGATTGCAGCTGGGATACGATTTTTATGATCAAATCCCTTAGGGAATTCCCACCGGAACTGGGATAATGATGTCAAATAGTTGATTTGTTTTGTACGCTCAAAGATAAACATATTACTGACCAAATATACTTCGGTCCCGCCACCACGTTGGGGATGGGGCAAACCAGGATTTGACATCAACGGTGCGGTAGTAGATGTATGGTATGTGGAAATTCTTGAATCGATCGCATATTTTCTACATTTATTTTCCTTGTTTCCTTCTTATTTACGTTTCAGCGTTGAGAAAAAGATATAGCTTGTGGCTTTTAGCTCTTACTGACCTCTCCTAATGAATGTGATTTTACAGAAGAATATTGAGAATACCATGGACAGCTAAGAAGAGTAATGAAAATGTTCTGAAAGAGGCCAAATCAAGAAGAGATCTAATTTCCAATATTAGGAAGAAACAATCATCATTTTTTGGCCATGTAATGAGGAGAGAACAACTGGAATATTGTAACAACTGGACAAATTGAGGGGCAAAGAGATAGAGGGAAGCAAATAGAAAAAATACCAGACAGCTTAAGAGAATGGCTTGGCAGAAGGTCAACAACAGAAGTGATAAATAACTGTCGAAATCGAAAATTGTGGAGAGACATAATCACCTACGCCAGCAGGCCAGGTACTTGATGATGATGACCTCTTCTGCTGTTCTGTTTATTTGTGTTTTTAATAATCTATAAGAGTATCTTTTTCCTGGTCAGCCCTTTAATGAAGCCTTCTCGAAGTGTTTGCTGATAATTCATTGTGTTATATTTAGTTCTATTTGTGATATCACACGGCCAACCCACTTGATTTGTCTCTTGATGTATTCAAAAGCGGGCACTTTATTCGCTGACCGGCTATTAACACTTTCCGTACGTCTCGGCTCACTGTGCGGCATGTCGACTTCAGCCGCGTACGTTTCGCCGCACAGTGCGTCACAAATCATATTCTTTTTACTTACAAGTCTTGTATCATCTTGGTATTGGTGAAATCTAATAAGGGGTTAAGGGAAAGAAATGCAAATGAATGCATAAAAATGCGACGCTGCAGTAAAGCTGAATATGAGGAACAATAAAAAAAAAAGAAATAAAAAAATGGTATGTTAGAAGCTTTACGTGACTAGTGGACGACACAGATTAAACGACGTTTCGGCCCAATAGGCCTTCAGCAGGAACAAACAAAAAAAAAAACACACACGGATATGTAAGTAAAACTAATAACGAAACATCCAAAACAAAAATAATCGAAATATGTTAAAGAAAATAAAAATGTCTATCCTGTGTGTCAGGCCGAGGTCAAAATGAAAAGGAAATGGTAACCTGAGTGTGGCTGTCGTGTATGTGCAGAAATGTGCGCAAATGCACACAGAACCAGAGGAGTTCACACAGGGAACAGTGTGCAAACACAAAGGAGAAAGAATAGACCAGTAGACTAACAGGTGCTCAAAAAGCGGTAAGAGTGAGATGTCTTATGTGTATAAGAATGAAATCTAATACCTTGTTCAATTATCCAAACATCCATATATAATATGTTAAGTGTTAGATAAATATAAATATGTAGACTGATTCTTGAAACCATGTAAAATTATGTCTCTGAAATCTCTTCCGTTGCATTGATAAAAAGTTTCCGTTCGGAAAGAATTAAGGCAGGTGGTGGGAAACGGATTAGTATATTACGTGATAATTCCTAATAATGATAGTATGGCGTGGAATTGTTTTTTTTCTTTTCTCATTCACTTTAAAATGTTTCAACTAAAAATAAGAGGTGCGTGTTTAACACGAGATAGATTGAAGGTTGGCTACTTGAGCCAAACAAAATTAAATCGTGAAAGCAAATAATTGCCATATTTTTTCCCCAAATAACGCATCATTATCATCATCATCGTCGTCGTTGTCGTCATCATCACCATCATCATCATCATGTACCATACCGTTTGGCGTAGGCGATCATTTCCCTCCACAATCTTCTATCTACAGTGCATCGTATGAGTTATGTTGTTGACTGTCTTCCATGCCATGACACCAAGCTAACCAGTATTTTCGCTCTTTGAAAAAAACTGATGGTGTGCAATAAAACATTCACATTAATTTGATTCCTTCACGAGTTGATAAGTTATGGCTTGTCTTTTTTTTCTCTTACCGTTCAGTTCCGTGTGGAGTATATGTCTTCAACAAACACTTTCAGTTCCCTGTGGAGTATAGGTCTTCAACAAACACTTTCATTTCCCTGTGTAGTATAGGTCTTCAACAAACACTTTCAGCTCCCTATGGAATATAAGTCTTCAACAAATACTTTCAGTTCCCTGTGGAGTATAGGTCTTCAAGAAACCCTTTCAGTTCCCTGTGGAGTATAGGTCTTCAACAAACACTTTCAGCTCCCTGCGGAGTATAGGTCTTCAACAAACACTTTCAGCTCCCTATGGAATATAAGTCTTCAACAGACACTTTCAGCTCCTTGTGGAGTATTCTCTTTTTCTATATGTCTGCTTCTTGTTTGAGGTGAACCTTTAGAGTGTGTTTCCAAAGATTGCGGTCTGCAGCTGCTTCCCAGGCTGCAGGGTTTATGTTCAGAGTCTTCATGTCACGTTTACACACATCTACAAGTCAAAGTTTTGGGTGCCCTCTAGTTCTTTTACCATCTGCCAGTTGTCTGTAGAGTATATTTTTTGGTATGCGGCCATCTTTGATAGGGTGTACATGGCCACGCCAGCGTAACCTACGTTGTTTGAGCAGCGTGTAGATATTCAGGAGGCCTGTGCGAGTCACGACCTCCACGTTTGTCACTTGATCCTTCCAGGCGATACTAGGAATACGGCGCAGGCATCATATATGGAATGCGTTTAGTCTTCTCTCCTGCTTTACATAAGTTGTCCAGGATTCGCTGCCATACAGGCGGATACCAATTATGCAGGAATTGTAAACTGTGGCCATTGTTTTAATTGTCAATTTGTTGTTTTGTCAGACACGCCTAGACAGACGGGCGAAGGTGGTAGCAATACCAATTTTACCAATGAGGGTATCAATTTCTGTGTCTAGAGATAGTTTGTCGTTGATGATGGAACTACATACAGAGACAACGAATCAAATGATTTGCTCATCTGAAAAGAATTTTTAAAAAGTGATTCTATTGCATCGTAAAGAAAAAAAGTAAAGTACCCCCGTCACGCCAAGTGGCGTATAGGGAATATGGTGTTAGTGACCATAAATTTTATAGACCTTCAGACAATGATTTTTGGGGTAATGTGGTCGGTATTACGCCTGTGCCGTTTTACTTTCCCAGAAAAAAAATCCGGTACCCATTTAAGGCTAGGTGAACCCGGAAGCCGTCGGTTGATCGAACCCTACCTCTTGTCCTTTGTAGTCCAATTGATTCTATAGCATACATAAAATTTATTGAAAGAGGAGAGAAAAGAAGAGACTGTGGTCGACCGCGGGTAAGATGGACTCATAGCTACAACAACATCAAGTGACAATGGTTGAGGCTGTCAGAGGGGCAAGATCTAGACCTTTGTATCTCCCTCGACACCCGAGACGGTATTAGAGCAAGTGAAGATCGTTGTCATCATCAAGTACCCAGCCTGCTGGCGTAGGTGATCATGTCTCTCCACAACTTTCGATCTCGATAGTTATTTATCTTTTCCGTTGTTGACATTTCTTCTGTTGCCAAGCCATTCTCTTAAGCTGTCTGGTATCTTTTCTTTCTGCTTCCCTCTATCTCTTCGTCCCTCAATTTTCCCACTTGTTACAATATATTCCAGCTGTTCTCTTCTCATTACATGGCCAAAAAATTATGATTGATTCTTCCTAATATTGGAAATTAGCTCTCTTTTTGCTTTGGCCTCTTTCAGAACGTTTTCATTACTTTTCTTAGCTGGTCATGGTATTCTCAACATTCTTCTGTAAAACCACATTTCTACAGCCTCCAGTGATTTTCTTGTCTGTTGTCCTATTGTCCATGATTCACATCCATATGTTAAGACTGCCTCTACATAACATGTAAGAACTAGAAGAAGTGAAGATAGAGGGAGGGGAAGAGAGAAAAATAGATAAACAGAGAGGGAGAGAGATATAGAGATCAAGAGAAAAACATAGAGAGGAAGAGAGAAAGAGAAAGAAAGAGGTCGTAACATTTGGAAGTGGAGGGTCGTTTTAACCATTGTTCACCAGATCGCCAAGCCAACGTGTTACCGCCAGGCCAACGTGTTACCACCACGCTACCAATCATCATCAGCATTGGGTGCCGTCTCCGCATCGATGGTTGACTACCATGGAGCGCCATTCTGCTCTGTCCTTTGCTTTGATGGTGCAGATTGCTATAGGTTGATTTGTCCATCTTTTGATGTTACTCGTTCATGTTAGTCTTGGTCTGCCTCTGCCTCTTTTACCTTGTATTTTCCCTTCCAATATTACTTTTATTAAGCTGTTGTGTCTTTTAATGCCTCCAAAATTGCGTTTGTCTTGTTCTAATTGTGTTTAGTAGTTCTCTTTCCATTTTTAGTTGTTTTAAAACTTCATCGTTTGTTTTCTTTTCTTTCCATCCAATTTTACCTATTCTTCTATAATTCTACATTTCAAATGCTTCACGTTTCTGTTCTGCTTTCTTGTCTAATGTCCATGTTTCTGCACCATATAGGAATATTGAGAAGATATAACAATTTGCAATCCTTAGTTGGTGTTATTTGTTTTGATGTTAGTATACTTTTCATGACATTAAAATTACTTGTTGCCATACCTATTCTTTTGTTTATTTCAGTTCTACATTTTCCATCTCTGGCTCTAACGCTACCAATGCTCGCTACAAACACCTGCATGCATTTCTACACGGCATTTGACAAAAGATCAAGCGCCCTGGACAATGAATTAAGCATGAACAACTGGAGACCACCAGATTCTTGAAGGATACTCGTCTTTTAGGGGAATGTACAGATCACAGGAAGTCGAACGCACAAAGGGAATCAGAATCAATAGAAAACAAACCAATCAATTTCACACGTTTCCCGCGTAATTTATTGATGCCTTCTATTTTGCGTTGTTTTATTGATGTTTGTATGTTGTGTACGTGTTGCCTGGTTATCTCTGTGTTGTTTATATGCGATGTACGTGATGTTTCGCTATTTTATTATTTTCATCGTGCTGTTGTTTTTTATGTTTCCGTATAACATAAGAACATTCATAGATGCCAGGTATAACACGGCATGGGCGCATATATTCAGACTACTTCGATTGACTAAGCGGTCCCATGCAATTCTAATGTAGTAGAGCAGAAATATATTTTTTTTTCGTTCGCCAGCTTTTACCTCTGACGAAGTCCCTAGAGACTAGGAACTGAATTTTGCGTGTTAATCCACTTTTCCCTGGCAGCCGTGTGCACATGGGTCCCTCGCCGCACAGGCAGGTAACTCCGACTTCGGAGGCACTCTTATTTTTTCCGTCGATTAGTAATTGGCGTTTCAAGCCGGGTCTCGCTGCTGAGACCAGGGGTGGTTGCCGCAGAGAGAACTCATAAATAAAAATCTCAACCGGTGCAGCCGGGATTTGAACCCACAACCCTTCTCTCTTGAGGCCGGCGTCTTGTCCCCCCGAGCAGAGATATGATTCCATTGTTGTGGGATTTGTAATGTCCACACTTGTAGACATAAAGACTGCCGTTGATCTTGTTAAACAAATAATGAGAAAGTTGTTAATAAAATTGTGAACATTTGTCATACCTAACATCTCTGAATATTCTTATGTTCTATGTTACCAGCTTGACTCTTGCTTGCACAACTCAGTTATCAATATCCTTAGGGATTACGTTGACACCTCTTCTCTGGTTTATAATACTACTTTTATACTATATTACTTATAATACTTTTCGTGGCAAGGCGCCGTGACAAGGAGTACGGGTTCGATCCTTGTTTCGACCATATATTGTTCTTTGTTTGTTTTTTCTATTGATGATTATTTATCTTTTTTTTTTTCCGAGTACTGTAAACATACCTCTTCCCTTGAATTGATTCGCCCATTATCGCCTCGGAAGTTTTCCTCTATAATAATATTCATTTCTTATTATTTGTCTCCCGTTTATAACACTGCATGGTTCTGGAATTCATTGATAGCTTCTATATCTCCTTGTGACTCGTTACTATTCTAATGGTTCTACAAATCTGCTGATAACTTGTACAACTTTCTAACATTGTCTTGAGGCCGGTTCCTAAATCAGTTGAACTCTATATCTTACTGGCATCTCCTACACGCTTTGAATGAGCCACTGAAAGTCTCCAGAAAGTCTCTGCCCTGGCGTATTTCTTGCCAGATAGGCTCCTCCTATTTCGTGGGAATTCTGGGTATCTGGCGTGGACAGTCCTGTGAATTTCGCCTTACAATTCTAGGACACTTTAACCACTTACTGACTGCTTGTCAGTCGCCAATCATGTAATGAGAAGTCTTGACAAGCATCTGTCAATGACTCCCCTCAGCTGACTCCTGTAAACAATAGTATCCTTGACCTTTCCTGACTACTCAGATTCTTTCGTTGAAATCTTTTGATCTCGTTCCCTCTCGCTGGCATCACATAACTCTTCGTGTCTACCACCGCTGACATCACAGAACTCTTCGTGTCTACCAACGCTGACATCACAGAACTCTTCGTGTCTACCAACGCTGACATCACAGAACTCTTCGTGTCTACCTCCGCTGACATCACAGAACTCTTCGTGTCTACCACCGCTGACATCACAGAACTCTTCGTGTCTACCAACGCTGACATCACAGAACTCTTCGTGTCTACCAACGCTGACATCACAGAACTCTTCGTGTCTACCAACGCTGACATCACAGAACTCTTCGTGTCTACCTCCGCTGACATCACATAACTCTTCGTGTCTACCAACGCTGACATCACAGAACTCTTCGTGTCTACCTTCGCTGACATCACAGAACTTTTCGTGCCTACCACCGCTGACATCACAGAACTCTTCGTGTCTACCAACGCTGACATCACAGAACTCTTCGTGTCTACCAACGCTGACATCACAGAACTCTTCGTGTCTACCAACGCTGACATCACAGAACTCTTCGTGTCTACCAACGCTGACATCACATAACTCTTCGTGTCTACCTCCGCTGACATCACATAACTCTTCGTGTCTACCAACGCTGACATCACAGAACTCTTCGTGTCTACCTTCGCTGACATCACAGAACTTTTCGTGCCTACCACCGTTGACATCACAGAACTCTTCGTGCCTACCTCCGTTGACATCACAGAACTCTTCGTGTCTACCAACGCTGACATCACAGAACTCTTCGTGTCTACCTCCGCTGACATCACAGAACTCTTCGTGTCTACCTCCGTTGACATCACAGAACTCTTCGTGTCTACCTCCGCTGACATCACAGAACTCTTCGTGTCTACCTCCGCTGACATCACAGAACTCTTCGTGTCTACCACTATCAACCATTATCAACAACTATCAACAATTATCAACCACTATCAATCATTATCAACCACTATCAATCATTATCAACCATTATCAACCAATACCAACCACTATCAACAATTATCAACCACTATCAACAATTATTAACCACTATCAACAATTATCAATCACTATCAACCATTATCAACCACTATCAACCATTATCAACCATTATCAACCAATACCAACCATTATCAACCACTATCAACAATTATCAACCACTATCAACAATTATCAACCACTATTAACAATTATCAACAACTATCAATCATTATCAACCACTATCAACCATTATCAACCACTATCAACAATTATCAACCACTATCAACCATTATCAACCAATACCAACCACTATCAACCATTATCAACCACTACCAACCATTATCAACCATTATTAACCACTATCAAACATTATTAACCATTATCAACCATTATCAATCACTATCAATAACTATCAACCACTATCAACAATTATTAGCCACTATCAGCCATTATGAAACACTATCAACCATTATCAACCAATATCAACATCTATCAACTACTATCAACAATTATCAACAACTATCAACAATTATCAACCGCTATCAACCATTATCAACCACTATCAACTACTATCAACCATTATCAACCACTATCAACAACAACCCATCATTATCAACCACTATCAACCATTACCAACCACTATCAAATAATACCAACCATTATCCACCCCTATCAGCAATTATTAACCACTATCAACCATTATCAACCGCTATCAATCATTATCAACCTCTATCAAATAATATCAACAATTATCAACCACTATCAACAATTATCAACCACTATCAACAATTATCAATTTAAATGGTTTGGCCACCTGGTCAGAATGAATCCTTACCAATCACCATCAAGGACGTTCTTCTCAAGAATGCATGAAGAAAGACCAAGAGGAAAACCTAGAAGAAGATGGATAGTTGCAGTGACAGAGACATGTAACAACAAAGGAAAATCACTAATTCAGACAGTTCGAGCAGCTCAAGAACGACAAATGATATAAACCACGACACCGTTTAGGTATCAGTGAAAAGAGAAAAGAGGAAGAAGATCAACAATTATCAACCACTATCAACCGCTATCAACCATTATCAACCACTATCAACCATTATCAACCACTATCAACCAATATCAACCACTATCAACCACTATCAACAACTACCAACCATTATCAACCACTATCAACCATTATCAACCACTATCAACCACTATCAACCATTATCAACCACTATCAACAAGTACCGTTATTGTGTCTCAACCTAGAAGCTTATGGCCCCTGGTGGTCACAGAATACCCCCCCCCCCGTGGGAGGGAGGTGGGAGATTTACTACAGGTAAACATGTAACTAGGAAGGGGGGAGATTTACTACAGGTAAACATGTAACTAGGAAGGGGGAGATTTACTACAGGTAAACATGTAACTAGGAAGGGGGAGATTAACTACAGGTAAACATGTAACTAGGAAGGGGGCAGATTTACTACGGGTAAACATGTAACTAGGAAGGGGGAGATTTACTACGGGTAAACATGTAACTAGGAAGGGGGGAGATTTACTACAGGTAAACATGTAACTAGGAAGGGGGGAGATTTACTACAGGTAAACATGTAACTAGGAAGGGGGGAGATTTACTACAGGTAAACATGTAACTAGGGAGGGGGGAGATTTACTACAGGTAAACATGTAACTAGGGAGGGGGAGATTTACTACAGGTAAACATGTAACTAGGAAGGGGGAGATTTACTACAGGTAAACATGTAACTAGGAAGGGGGAGATTTACTACAGGTAAACATGTAACTAGGAAGGGGGAGATTTCCTACAGTTAAACATGTAACTAGGAAGGGGGGAGATTTACTACAGGTAAACATGTAACTAGGAAGGCGGGAGATTTCCAACAGGTAAACATGTAACTAGGAAGGGGGCACGGCTAGAGACTAGGTAGGGTGCAATGCATAACGGATGTAGATGTTCACAGATCACAACATTAAAATACTACTTGCTTATTTCCACTCAATGAATTCTTTCATTAGCGACGCCTGTAACACAAGCCACATAAGAAGTTGTTGCCAGAACTTACAAATGACCATCCGTGACTGACGGAGGATTTTATATCTACGGAAATATTAGTTACCTCTCCCACCTCTCCACCCTCCCCCCTTCCCTTAGCAAACACTCGATCGCTGCCAAACCGAGCTGTCCTCGTCTCTTTCTATCTATCTATTGACCTTTCGAGCCGTAGCCGGCCCATAGGGCGTAGACCAAGATACTCCTTCTCTTATCTGAACTTTTGTTCTAGCAGTTTTCTTTTAAAGATATTTTATCAAATCTCGCCATCTGTCTCTGTTCTGTGCAAGCAGCTCTATCTCATTGAGGGAACCGATTCCTGCTGCTCTTGCCTCTCTCATCAATGTTCTTCTCAGTGTCTCTCTGGGTCTTCCTCTTTTTCTCTTACCTGTTGTTTCCCATATGAGGGCTTGCTTTGCTATTCGGTTATTATCTCTTCTCATCATATGTCCAACGTATGACCATCATCTTTTCTTTATTACTGAAGATATTAGTGGTTGATTGGCGATTTCTCTAATTTCCTCGTTTGTTTTGAATTCGTTCCACGCTATACCAAGTATTTTCCTTAGACATTTATTTTCCAATGCGTTCAACTTTGTTTCTATATCTTTTGTTGTTTTCCAGCTTTCACACGCATACGTAAGGGTTGATAGTACATTTGATTTGAATAGTCTAAGTTTTGTGTTTGTGCTGAAGAGTTTTGATTTCCACAACTTTTCAAGACTTCTGAAAGACACTGCTGCTTTAGCTATTCTGATTTTAATTTCTCGTCTCTTTAGTCATATACAAATGTTTGTGTACGAACTTTGAAAGAGCATAAATGAGACTTACAAGTTTGTCAAACTGATATTAAAGAAAACATTGGTATCAGTTCCCTCGAGGCTGCTGACATTGATGTTCACATGCGAGAAGCGCTGACACAGCGACATGGAGTCCAATGTAACTTGCAGTAAAGAAAATGAAAAAAAAAAACATTGTATAAAGAGTCCAACATCTGCAAAGTTTCCACAGCTTCGAAATAAAGCACAATTATGTTTCATGACCTTTCCTTCTTCTTATTTGTCGGAATCAGACCTAATTCAGGTGAGTTATTTACTCATCCACAGTCACAAACTTGTCTTGACATCATGGAAAGATGTGATCTTCGATTACTCATCACAGCAATCAGACCAGATATACGTTTCTTTCTGGCCATCAAACACAAGAGTCACATTGATGGAGAAATATGTGAAGCATACATCTCTATGTTACTGTGTTATATGTACTTTGTAATGAAAGGAAGGCCACAGAAAGAAAGTCATCATCAAGTACCATGCCTACTGGCGTAGGTGATCATGTCTCTCCACAACTTTCGATCACGATAGTTATTTATCATTTCTGTTGTTGACCTTCTGCCAATCCATTCTCTTAAGCTGTTTGGTATCACTTCTCTTTGCTTTCCTCTATCTCTTTGTCCCTCAAATTTCCCAGTTGTTACAAAATATTCAAGCTGTTCTCTTCTCATTACTTGGCCAAAAAATGATAATTGTTTCTTCCTAATGTTGGAAATTAGCTATCTTTTTGCTTTGACCTCTTTCAGAACGTTTTCTGATAGATGTACAACAGAGAATGTTTTTTCGTTGCACTGGACCACTGGCGCAGAACACAGTGCAACGTATTAACGGGTGTTCGGTCAGAGTGGATCTGGCAGACTCTAATTGTGATGTTCTGTCTGTGGGGGCGATCAACACACTTAACGTGACAGCTGACTTCATGTGAGAGTCTGGAATCCTACTCTGATTGAGTCCTGATCGCAGAGTGAGTGAGTAAGAACGTTTTCATTACTCTTCTTAGCTGTCCATGGTATTCTCAACATTCTTCTGTAAAACCAAATTTCTACAGACTCGAGTGATTTTCTTGTCTGTTGTCCTGTTGTCCACGATTCACATCAATAAGTTAGACTGACTTTACATAACGTTTAAAACCTCTTTTTTTTCTTGTTTCTATTGTAAAAAATGGATTGTATCTTTCTCATTTTTTGGAAAGCTGCTTCTGCATGAGCCATTCTGCATCTCACCTCTGTTGTACATCTACCATCTCACCTATGTTGTACATCTATAATCTTACCTCTCTTGTACATCTACCATCTCATCTCTGTTGTACATCTACCATCTCACCTCTGTTGTACATCTACCATCTCACCTCTGTTGTACATCTACCATCTCACCTCTGTTGTACATCTACCATCTCACCTCTGTTGTACATCTACCATCTCACCTCTGTTGTACATCTACCATCTCACCTCTGTTGTACATCTACCATCTCACCTCTGTTGTACATCTACCATCTGAGTTTAACAATAGGAAGAAAATAGAGTCGGAAAAAGGTGGGCGGGGTTAGAAAGGCGGTTGAGAAACATTACCAATCATGTCCATGTCTGACCATAACTTGCTGTTTATTTACTATTAATTATCAAGTCTGGTTATACCTGTTATAAATGGAAAATAATAATGAATAAATACAGCTAAATTCTAAAAAAACTAATATAATATTTACACGCAATGAAAGTACTGTACTCAATTGTTCAATTCAGCAAAGAAAACAAGGAAATGGCGCCCGACTATAAACAGCTTCTCGTCTGCTGATAACATCGTCTGCGTCTGAATATGGAACACAAAATTAATAACTTTCTGACAGTTGGACTAACGCCTGCCATGTTTGTTTACTTCCGGTCCGTCCGACAACCTCCCCTTAATTTGTTATCTTCTCTTTGACTACATTTCCCCATCAAACAAGCCACACAGAAATAACGTACAGTGCTGGCGTGTCCAGGGAACTTTCAACATTCTTTTGAGAAATCCCATCTCTGTGGCCTCTAATCGTCTTTTCATTTGCATGTCTACTGTCCATGATTCGCTTCCATAGGTCAGAATTGGTTCACTGTAGCACTGATGAACTCTCTTTCTCATTTCTAGGAGACCATTCATTAGGACCACCAGGCTTAGGTTTTTACCATGCCTGCCTCTTTAAATTGGTACCGTTACTGTTTTCTGAAAGTGAAGGCGGCCTGGCTTGATACCGACCACGTCGCCAACAGAAGGAGGTATTGGTTGTTAAAAATATTGGCCTTAACACTATCTGCCCAAAACGCCGGTAGACATGAAGGAAAACTTGAGTGAATACACTTTCTGAATTACTATTTCTAAAGGAAACAAAATAACCGCTCCCTAAATAAATTACTGTTTCTAAAGGAAACAAAATAACCGCTCCCTAAATAAATTACTGTTTCTAAAGGGAACAAAATAACCGCTCACTAAATAAATTACTATTTCTAAAGGAAACAAAATAACCGCTCCCTAAATAAATTACTGTTTCTAAAGGGAACAAAATAACCGCTCACTAAATAAATTACTATTTCTAAAGGGAACAAAATAACCGCTCACTAAATAAATTACTATTTCTAAAGGAAACAAAATAACCGCTCACTAAATAAATTACTATTTCTAAAGGAAACAAAATAACCACTCACTAAATAAATTACTATTTCTAAAGGAAACAAAATAACCACTCACTAAATAAATTACTATTTCTAAAACAAAATAACCGCTCACTAAATAAAAACTGTCGGCAAAATAGTTTTTGTGGGGAGAATTAGAAAAATAACAGAAGAAAAACATTGAAATAAATTAGAGACAAATGAAAGTAACAACAATCATGAAGTGAAAATAAAGTGGGAACTAATCACAATAATTTGATACCTCATCCATGCTTGCCTAATAATTGCTGTTGGTTTTTGTTGTTGATACGAGAATCACAAACTCGCTCCCGGCTGCTGGTAATTCATGTGTCGTCACTGTAATACGTCTTCAGTTGTTGATGTATGGGCACTTCCTCGTTCTCAGGTTTTTCAGTTCGTTCTCGACAAATCGCGTCATCAGACGGAATAATTGGTAAAACAATTTGATTTAATTTCTAGGAATCCCGTTCTATATTTTCTGCTGAATTTCTTTGGTTGCTAACATTTACCTGTTATTGACACAAAATCAGTTGAGATTATTCTTGGTCCTCGTGCGACTTCAGTGCGGTTGAGAGATCTTAAAGATGTCATGAAAGAGCAAAAAGTAACAATGTGAGGTCGATAACCAAAGACTTACAAGAACCAGAAAGAAAGGGCACGTCTACATTTTGCAGGTCGGCAACTTTTAGGGCTGTCTCAAGTGTGATGAGGTTACTTCTAACAGCACTTATTTGGGGGGGGGAACTTAAGCGCCTGCAACCTACGGCAGGAATAGCAGGGTCGGCGCATCACAGCTGACCAAGACCTAGCAGTTCTATCTCCTCGTCGCTCTGCCCACGGTAAAAGCATGAGTTAAAACAGGCTGGCTAACAGAAGCTAGGATCGCCGTGTTCCCTTTAGTGTTGGCTCTTACTGATGTGGAAAGCCTAGTAATACAGTACTCCTAGTTGGGGCATCTAATTTCTCAGCATAGTCTGGGGCTAGACGAACTCCAACTTCTCAAGTAGAAGTCAGGAATGTCAATAAAGCCATTAAGACCCGCCATATCAATAAAGCATTGATGAACAGTGGGACATGCTAAAAGAATCAATGCAACAAACATCAAAAGAGTTCATACCACCAGTGAGGACAAATTCAAGAAAGAAATGGATGACAGATGACATTTTGCAGCTAATGGATACAAGAAGAAGAAATAAAGAAAATAAAGATGAGTATAAGAGATTAAATAAAGAAATTGTAATAAAATGCAATGAAGCAAAAGAAGCATGGCTAAAAGAGAGATGCAGAGGAGATTGAAAAATGCAACAAAAAGGAGATGCTAAAGCTATATATAAACATATTGAAGAATTAACCGGAAGAAAATCACAATGAAAAACTGGATGTCTAAGATCAAAGGAAGGAGAACTGTTGATTGATCAAGAAAACATAAGGGAACGATGGACAGAATACATTAAAGATCTTTATAATGATGAATGAATGGAAGTAAATATAACGGATAATGGAGAAGGACCAGAAATACTCAGAGAAGAAGTTGAAGACGCCTTGCGCAATATGAAAGCAGGCAAAGCTCCTGGACCAGATAATATAACTAAAGAAGAGATTAAGATCTTTTTGCCCTCGCGATCCTGCCCGAATTTTAAACTATTCATCATGTGACAAACAGGTATGTCGGTCCTGGCCATCCTCTCCCAGCGTTTAGAGATAAGTGCCTTTTGTTGTACTTCTTCTTCTTTCCTTCCTCATCTGCCTTTCAGCGTCGAGGGGAGTTATAATTTGCGGTCTTTTGCTCTTCTGTTCGCCTCTGCTGCTGTTATGTTTCCTAGTGGTTCTAATTTTCCATCGACCCATCTTTTTCGTGGTCGACCCTTGGGTCTGGTGTTCTCACAACGTTTGTTGAAGGCTCGTTGTGTTGTGTTTTGTTCTTTCTGCCTTGTCACGTGGCCAAACCATTTTATCTGTTGTTTCCTTATATATTCTATGGCGGGGGCTATTCCTAGCTTTTTTCTCAATTCTTCATTTCTGATCTTATCTCTCAGACTGTTTCCTGTCATTCGTCTAACACATTTCATCTCTGTAGAAGTTATTTTTCTTATTGTTCTTGCATCTAGGGTCCAGGTCTGGCATTGGTAGCACATCGTTGGGATGAAGATTGTATTGTATAGTGCTCGTTTTGCCTCCAGAGTTATTTCCTTGTTGGACAATAGTGGTGATAACTGTCCGATGATTTGACAAGCTTTGTTGCATCTTGATTCTATCTCTGCCGTTTGAGAATTATCGTTTGTCATTAGACTTCCTAGGTATTTGAATTCCTCTACTTGTTTTAGTTGTCTACCTTCTATAGTTATGTTGATGTTCTGTTTATTTTTGGCGACATTCATGACTTCTGTTTTGTTGATGTTGATTTTCATGTTGTATTTTGTGCCTGAGATGTTGAGTTTGTTTAAGTGTTCTTGTAGATCTTCTATTGTTTCATGTATTAGTGCCTGATCGTCTGCAAATAAAAGCTCGTTGATCTCCTCTGTCTCTGATGGGTTGGCTAACTTGCATATATAGTCCATGTATGTAATAAACAGTAGGGGGGATAGTACACACCCAGTCTTACGCCTGATCTAAATTCGAAGTGGTTTGTGTTGCCTGCTACTGTTCTGACCCTGCAGCTGCTGTTGACGTAGAGACTTTTAATAATGTTGTTTAGATGTTGGCTTACTCCGTATGTTGTTAGTATCTCCCACAGTTGTTCTCTGTTTACTCTGTCGAATGTTTTTTCCTGGTCAATGAAAGCTATGTATACGTTTTGATTGTGTTCTGTTGTTTTTTCTGCAAGCTGTTTTAGTGTGAATAGTGCATCGGTACATCCTCTGTTTCTTCGGAACCCCATTTGAGAATCGCTTAACTGTAGTTCTATTATTGGTCTCAGCCTTTTCCCAAGATTTTGGCGTGTAGCTTTCCTACATGGCTGAGAAGAGATATACCTCTATATCGATTGCAATCTCTTTTGCTACCTTTTTTTTATCCATATTGGTATGATGATTGTCTGTTGCCAGTCTTCTGGGGCTTGTTGTTGGTGCCATGCTGCATTAAATATTCTGTGCAGCCATTGCATTCCTGTTTCTCCTGCTGCTGCTATTATTTCTATTGGTATGTTATCTATCCCCCGTGCTTTATTTCTCGGTGCATATTTGATTACTTCTTCGATTTCCTCTTTCATGATGTTGGGTTCTGTATTTGTGAGTTCTAGCGTGGTTTTTGTTGTCTTATTGGTAGTTGGTATGTTTAACAGGTCTTCAAAATAGTATTTCCATCTCTGTTGCATACATTGGTTATTTGATATTGGCTGTCCGCCTTTGTCATTTATCAGCTCAGTAGGATCATGGTTTTCTTTTCTCGCTCTTGTGGCTTTTACTGCTTTGTAGACATCTCTTGTGGCTGTCTTTGTTGTACTTGACTGTTTTTATATTAATATTTGTTATTGTGAACGTAATAAAATACTCAAAATACACAAGTGGATATCAAAATTGAAGGAATAGACATGGAGACAGTTCAGAACAGCAACTATCTTGGACATACTATAACCAGTGATGGAAAATGTAAAACTGAAATAAACAAAAGAATAGAAATGGCAAAAAGTAATTTTAATGGCATGAAGAACACACCAGCATCAAAACAAATAACACCAGGGCTAAAACTAAGAATAGCAAAATGTTCTGTCTTCTCAACATTCCTACATGGTGCTGAAACATGGACATTAGACAAGAAAACATAACAGAGAATTAAAGTCTTTGAAAGGTGGATATATAGAAGAATAGGTAGAATTGGATGGAAGGAAAAGAAAACAAACGATGAAGTCTTAAAACAACTAAAAATGAAAAGAGAACTACTAAACACAATTCAAACAAGACAAATGCGATTTTTGGGCCATGTTAAAAGACACAACAGCCTACTAAAAGTAATCCTGTAGGGTAAAATACAAGACAAAAGAGGCAGAGGCAGACCAAGACTAAAATGGACGAGTAACATTAAAAGATGGACAACCAGCCTTTGACAACCTGCACCATCAAAGCAACAGACAGAGCACAATGATGCTCCATGGTAGCCAACCTTCGATGCGGAGATGGCACTCGATGATGATGATGTACCTAATAACGGCTTTTGCCGGAACGCCGTAGCTTGTCTTGTCTCTCTACAGGTTTAGCTGCTTAATCCACTGTCTTCTTCTTCTCCTCGTCCTCCTCCTTCTCATCCACTTTCAGCGTTTATTCCCCAGTGCCCAACCGACTAAGCTGAAAGGAGAGCCGCCTCTATTGATTTCATCGTTAGCAGGTCATCATCACCGGCCCCAAGCGGTCCCAGATAAAAGGGTAAAGAAAAACGGCGCTGTACACCCGTCGTAAACAAAAAATGCATAGAGGATTAGGTAGCGGGCTGGTTATCCTATACTGTTATTCGCAAACATTTAATAAACATGGAGATACTTGCTTCTTCTTCTTCTTTCCTTCCTCATTTGACTTTCAGCGTCGAGGGGAGATATAATTTGCGGTCTTTTGCTCTTTTGTTCGCCTCTGCTGCTGTTATGTTTTCTAGTGCTTCTAATATTCCATCGATCCATCTTTTTCGTGGCCGACCCTTTGGTCTGATATTCTGAAAACCTTTATTGAAGGCTCGTTGTGTTGTGTTTTGATCTTTCTGCCGTGTCACGTGGCCAAACCATTTGCGCTGAAATAAATAATGGGATTAGGTATGACAACATTATTAACACAGAATTATGGGGGAAAAAGAGACAAATAGAAGTGGGCAAAGAGATGAGGCAAAGTCGATAGTGTTTTTGAACAAACACTGTAGAATCCAAGTGAGAGTATTACAGGACATATCATTTTTTAGAATTTGCAGGGGAAAAGATAACGTGGAGGGCTGAGATATGTGTAGAGAAGACGAATGGAGATGAAGAGTATGGGGAAGACATGGGGCGGTCTTAAGAGAATGGTATGAAACATGATGGTGCGGATAGTGTTTGTGGTGAATGAATGCTTCACAGGGAGCAGAGGAGAAGAACGTCAGCGTAACCACCCACAGAACAACATTCAATAATAATAGCAACAATATAGCAACAATATAGCAACAATATAGCAACAATATAGCAACAATATAGCAACAATATAGCAACAATATAGCAACAATATAGCAACAATATAACAACAATATAGCAACAATATAGCAACAATATAGCAACAATATAACAACAATATAGCAACAATATAGCAACAATATAACAACAATATAGCAACAATATAGCAACAATATAGCAACAATATAACAACAATATAGCAACAATATAGCAACAATATAACAACAATATAGCAACAATATAACAACAATATAGCAACAATATAGCAACAATATAACAACAATATAGCAACAATATAGCAACAATATAACAACAATATAGCAACAATATAGCAACAATATAACAACAATATAGCAACAATATAGCAACAATATAGCAACAATATAACAACAATATAGCAACAATATAGCAACAATATAACAACGATATAACAACAATATAACAACAATATAACAACAATATAGCAACAATATAGCAACAATATAGCAACAATATAGCAACAATATAGCAACAATATAACAACAACAGTAATAAATTATCAACAAAACTCAACAAGAAACGACTTACCTTCTTCATAGTCTGGAGGTACCCTGGCGTCATAGCGCTCTGTCTCGTTTTGGTTGTTCAGCAGAAAGTTGAGAACCGCTCGCCTAGTAGAGCAGACACATGAAAGAGACAAATAAGCCAAGATTGACGTCTTGTTGGCACGCATGTAGTGGGTGATTTCTAATAATTTACAACAGTGATTCTCAAACTTATTTTTGTGTGGTGATTAGTGATTAAAATAATCAATAACACAACATGTAACCGTCTCAACTCCTTTCTTAAATGCGCTCAGTCTTAGGTGTGGACTGTCAATCTTGGTATTTCGCGTTGTGTTCTGGTTAGTTTGGTGGGTCAGAATCCGTCACACACCTGTCTACATAAAATTAACTTCACACACAAGTCTCTTGTACTAGAATAGACATACTTAACTTACACAGTCCATTGAATATAGGTTCTCAATACAACATCCCAGCGGCGTGGATCACCGCTCAGGTAACAAAGTAAAGCTAGGGAGGTTCCAGTTACCTCTTAACAATTCGTAATTAACCTCAGGGCTTTCTCTCATCACACATTGAATCAATTATTTATGTCCACATTCCCTGAACAGTGTACAGAACTTAACAACCAACCTCCACGTCATAAATCCATCTCATGGAACATCTCATTATAGACACTTCCTCACTAGTCATCTCACTGTCACTCCACAGTATGATTACAGAACATCCAGCTTCCTAAACTAAGGATCCAGTCTCACTCGTTCCTTTAAACTACATTCACTTCTCTTTAAGCGAAATGTCCACAGTCTGGTTGTTCTACACACGGCTAGTTAATATGGGCATTCGCCCTGTTACTATTAAAATTGATCCACTTCTCTAATAACTTAGATCCCATGTACCTGCCCTGCCTTCTTCTATGAATCTCTCTGAAAACTTCATCCTACACACTTCTAACTAAAAGAACATTTGCCCTGTTACTACTAAAATGGATCCAAGCATTAATGGCGCGAACCGGCTTCCTAACTCCTTAGCTTGCATGTGATCTCTTACTCTTTTCTATCTGCGCAGCCTGTAAATATCTCAAGGCTCAACCAATGGGAATCTCCCTACGTCATTCACCCAGCCAATGAAATCACTTCCCTTTATTAACTTTACTTACTCTTCGTGTCTCCCAATTTCCTTGACATTCTTGAGAACCCTATCCAGCAGTTCTTTCAAACAAAATAGACGAAAGATGGAAATAAAAAAAGATGAAAATAAAAAAGATGAAAATAAAATGATAGGAAATAAAAAAGATGGAAATAAAATGATGGAAATAAAAAAGATGAAAATAAAATGATAGGAAATAAAAAAGATGGAAATAAAATGATGGAAATAAAAAAGATGAAAATAAAAAAGATGGAAATAGAAAAGATGGAAATAAAAAAGATGGAAATAAAATGATGGAAATAAAAAAGATGAAAATAAAAAAGATGAAAATAAAAAAGATGGAAATAGAAAAGATGGAAATAAAAAAGATGAAAATAAAAAAAGATGAAAATAAAAAAAAGAAGGTTGAAGGAAAGAGAACAGAAGGAAGAAGAGAAGAATAAAGAGGAAACAAAGAAGAAAAAAATAAAGGAAAAGGAAATGTGGAATGGTGGAAAAATAAAGGAAAGAAAGAAAGAATCCTATGACGACTACGATGCGATGTACATATGGTATTAGTGTCAATAATGACTAGCCTTTGACATAAGTTTGGGCAATGTTATCAGAACTACGCCAGGTCGCGTTCTTTCCCTGGGAAAAAAAAATGGTAGCTAATGAAATCTGGTCAAGCTAAAAATAACTGGTCGAGAGGTGAACCCAATCAATTCACCTCAGCAGGCCATGTCACTGACCACTGCTCTAACATGGCTTTTATAGGAGGGCGTCACGTGTGCACTCTTGTATGTCCTGCTGGTTAACTCTTTACGTACGGAAACTTTTTATCAATGCACCGGAAGTGATGTCAGAGACAACATTTTTCATGGTTTTAAGAATCAATCTACATATTTATATTTATCTAACATATAGCATATATATATATATATATATATATATATATATATATATATATATATATATGCATTTTAAAATATTTGAACAAGCTATTATATTTCACCAATACCAAGATGATACAAGGCATGTAAAAACAACGAATCAATTCAGAGGAAGAGGTATGTTTACAGCACTCGGAAAAATCAACAAATAATCAACAACAGAAAAAAATATGGACCAAAGCAGGATCGAACTGCATATTTTTTTCTGTTGTTGATTATTTGTCGATTTTTCCGAGTGCTGTAAACATACCTCTTCCTCTGAATTGATTCACTGATTATCGCCTCGGAAGTTTCCGTCTATAATAATATTCATTTATTATTATTTGTCTCCATGTAAAAACAATATGATTTGAAGACAGTTCACAATAATCAAATTGAGAGTGACGCACTATGCGCCGGATCGTACGCGGCCGAATTGGGCGTGACGCACAGTGCGGTCAAACGTTCGGTCAAACGTGCGGAACGGATTAAACACAATACTCAGATAACAGCAATAAACAAGAAGTCCGGTGTGCACGTTAGTAAACCCCTGGCAGTTACAAACAAAAGAGTAGGCCATAAATATGTGCCGCTGCCCGGGCAAAATTTTCAGCAGAAACCTACCCACACCGTAGTTCCCATCCGTGCTACGGAGTTCGTGCACTTTGAGCAGGATTCTCCTCGGAATTTCTCGAGATGGCTATCGGAGCACCTATGAGTTCGTCTGGAGTGCAGTGATGATGATCCTAACAACAAACAAAAAATGCATTCGTAATCCATCTTCTAAGTCACCGCCACATCCTACTTGTGCTACGCTTGAGTTCAGATTCCTCTCATCAATCCCCGTGTTTTTCTGCACTAAATGACAGAAGATTAACTTCCTGACATATTTTCTGTTTAGCTCTAAGTGTTCACTCGGAGCCGCTCTTGTCAGAACAAATCAGTTCTTTCGTCACAGTGAAGTATTGAGTGGATAGAGTAATGAGCAAAGAAAGAAAAACAAAACAAGAAATATTGAGTGGATAAAATAATGAGCAAAGAAAAAAACAAAACAAGAAATATTGAGTGGATAAAATAATGAGCAAAGAAAGAAAAAATATTGAATGGATAGAATAATGAGCAAAGAAAGAAAAAACATATTGAGTAGATAGAATAATAACCAAAGAAAGAAAAACACACAAAAGATATTGAGTGGATAGAATAATAAGCAAAACAAAGAAAAAAAACGAAATATTGAATGAATCGAATAATAAGCAAAGAAAGAACAATAAATGCTGAGTATTTTTCTTCTTTCCTTTCTAATTTGCTTTCAATGTCGAGAAAGATTCCATTCGCGGTCATTTGCTCTTCTGTTGGCCTCTGCTGCTGTTATGTTTCCTAGTGTTTCTAATATTCCATTAATCCATTTAATTCGTGGTTGGTCTTTGAGTCTTGTATTCCGGCAACGTTTATTAATGGCTCGTTGTGTTGTGTTTTCATATTTGTGTTTCATCACATAGCCAAACAATTTTATCTGTTTTTTCTTTACGTATTCTACAGCGGGAATTATTCCTAGCCTTTTCCTCAATTCTTCACTAATATCTTATCTCTCAGACTGTTGCTGTCACTCGTCTAACACATTTCATCTCTGTAGAGGTTATTTTCCTTATTGTTCTTGTATCTACGGTCCAGGTCTGGCATTGGTAGCACAACGTTGGGATGAAGATTGTATTGTAGAGTCCAGGTGTGGCATTGGTAGCACAACGTTGGGATGAAGATTGTATTGTAGAGTCCAGGTGTGGCATTGGTAGCACAACGTTGGGACGAAGATTGTATTGTAGAGTCCAGGTCTGGCATTGGTAGCACAACGTTGGGACGAAGATTGTATTGTAGAGTCCAGGTCTGGCATTGGTAGCACAAAGTTGGGACGAAAATTGTATTGTAGAGTCCAGGTCTGGCATTGGTAGCACAACGTTGGGATGAAGATTGTATTATAGAGTCCAGGTCTGGCATTGGTAGCACAAAGTTGGGACGAAGATTGTATTGTAGAGTCCAGGTCTGGCATTGGTAGCACAAAGTTGGGACGAAGATTGTATTGTAGAGTCCAGGTCTGGCATTGGTAGCACAACGTTGGGATGAAGATTGTATTGTAGAGTCCAGGTCTGGCATTGGTAGCACAAAGTTGGGATGAAGATTGTATTGTAGAGTCCAGGTCTGGCATTGGTAGCACAACGTTGGGATGAAGATTGTATTGTAGAGTCCAGGTCTGGCATTGGTAGCACAAAGTTGGGATGAAGATTGTATTGTAGAGTCCAGGTCTGGCATTGGTAGCACAAAGTTGGGACGAAGATTGTATTGCTGACCGACTCGAATAATTATCAGAGAAAGAAAAACAAGAAATGCTGAGTGATTCAAACAACTAGTTTACACTGCTGCTGTCTGTTGAATTATCTGAATTTTATCAAATGGATTTACCAACACGATATTATAAATATAAAGAAATGATTACCCCCCTCCCCCCCCCAATTTTTTTCCTGATAAGAATTTATCACTGCAGCAAAAGAAGACTGATAATGAAGCTGACTTCCTTCTTTATAAAAAAAAAAGAAAGATAAAAAAAGAAAGAAAGAGCAGACGATGTAACAAGTAAGACGCATATCCATTATACTTTACAGAACGTTGCTTTTACCCCAATATTTTTCTGTGTAATTGTCTAAGCTGTGTTAATTGTTTAGGCTGTGTTAATTGTCTAGGCTGTATTAATTATCTTCTTCCTCTTTTACCTTTCAGCTCCCTGTGGAGAATAGGTCTTGAACAAACACTTTCCAAGTCGTTCTGTTTCTTGCCATTCTTTTAAGATCATTCCATGTCTTCCCCATCATTTTCATCTCTACTTCCATCTGTCTTCTCCAAGAATTCATTGGTCTTCCTCTTTGTCTTTTCCCCAGGGGATTCCAATAAAGGGCCTGTTGTGTAATGCTTTCAGTTGGCTTCCGCAGTGTGTGTCCTATCCAGCGTTATCGCCTTCGCTGTATCTCTTTATCCACTGGTATTTGACTGGTACATTTCCATAATTCTATGTTAGTGATTTTGTCCTGCCATTTCCATCCTTTTATTCTGCGTAAGCATCCATTAATGAAAACCTTGTATCTTCATGATTGTTAATTTTGTTCTTCTCCATGTTTCTCAACCATATAATAGGACTGACTTAATATTGCAGTTAAACATTTTTATTTTTGTATTTAACTTAATTTCTTTGGACTTCCATATGTTTCTCAGTGCAACAAAAGCTCCTCTTGCTTTTGATATCCTTATTTTGGCATCATTTTCGGTTCCTCCCTCTTTATCTATATTACTGCCCAGATATATGTAAGATTGTACGTCTATTAGAGGTATTTCTCCTAATTTTACTTGATTATTGCCAACTGTATTAATACTTATAATGTTGGTCTTATCTCTATTAATTTTCAGTCACAGCTGTTGTGATCTCTCATAAAGTATGTTCAAGTATGTTGTCTAGGCTGTGTTAATTGTCTGGGCTGTGTTAATTGTCTGTAAAAGTAAGTACCCCCCCGTCACGCCAAGTGGCGTATAGGGAAATATGGTGTTAGTGACCCTATATTTTACAGACCTTCAGCACTTGGGGTAATGTGGTCAGTATTACGCCCGTGCTGCTTTTACTTTCCCAGAAAAAATCCGGTACCCATTTAAGGCTGGGTGAACCCGGAGCCGTCGGTTGGGATCGAACCCTACCCCTTGTCCGTAGTAGTCCAGTTCACTAACCACTGAGCTATCACGGCTCCTACTAATTTTTAGGGAATTAGTAAAACCCAGGTGTCCTCGCCAGGATTACGAACCCCGGCTGTTGCCGTGGTAAGCCAACCGGTTAATTGTCTGGGCTGTGTTAAATGTCTAGGGTGTGTTAATTGTCTGGGCTGTGTTAAATGTCTAGGGTTTGTTAATTTTCTGGGCTATGTTGTCAGGGCTGTGTTAATTGTCTAGGGTCTGTTAATTGCCTAGGGTGTGTTAATTGTCTAGGGTGTGTTAATTGTCTAGGCTGTGTTAATTGTCTGGGCTGTGTTAATTGTCTATGGTTTGTTAATTGTCTAGGCTGTGTTAATGTATTTCTTCTTCCTCTTCTTTTCTCTTTCACTGATACATAAAATGTGTCGTGGTTTATATCATTTGTCGTTCTTGAGCTGCTCGAACTGTCTGAATTAGTGATTTTCCTTTGTTGTTACATGTCTCTGTCACTGCATCTATCCATCTTCTTGTGGGTCTTCCTCTTGGTCTTTTTCCATGCATTCTCGAGAAGAACGCCCTTGATGGTGATTGGTGAGGATTCATTCTGACCAGGTGGCCAAACCATTTAAATTGTTGTTGTTCTATATATTCTTGGCAGGGTTTTGTTCCTACTATTTTTCTTATGGTTTCATTTGGTATTCTATCTCTTCTTGTGTTGTTTGTTACTTTTCTCAAGCATCGCATCTCACATATATTGATCTTTCTTAAATGTGATTTAGAAAGGGTCCATGTTTGACTTTCATAGCACAAAGTTGGTATGAAGATGGCTATTTATCATTTGTTGTTTAGCTGGCATAGAAATGTTTGGATGTCCTAGCAATGGTGAAAGCTGGTATGATTGTCTAGGGTGTGTTAATTATCTAGGTTGTGTTAATTGTCTGGGCTGTGTTAATTGTCTAAGCTGTGTTAATTGTCTAGGCTGTGTTAATTGTCTGGGCTGTGTTAATTGTCTAGGGTTTGTTAATTGTCCGGGATGTGTTAATTGTCTAGGGTGTGTTAATTGTCTAGGCTGTGTTAATTGTCTAGGGTGTGTTAATTGTCTGCGCTGTGTTAATTGTCTAGGCTGTGTTCATTTTCTGGGCTGTGTTAATTGTCTAGGGTGTGTTAATTGTCTAGGCTGTGTTAATTGTCTAGGCTGTGTTAATTGTCTAGGGTGTGTTAATTATCAAGGGTGTGTTAATTGTCTAAGGTGTGTTAATTGTCTAGGGTGTGTTAATTGTCTAAGGTGTGTCAATTGTCTAGGGTGTGTTAATTGTCTGGACTGTGTTAATTGTCTAGGCTGTGTTAATTGTCTAGGGTTTGTTAATTGTCTAGGCTGTGTTAATTGTCTAGGGTGTGTTAATTGTCTGGACTGTGTTAATTGTCTAGGGTGTGTTAATTGTCTAGGCTGTGTTAATTGTCTATGCTGTGTTAATTGTCTAGGGTTTGTGTAGGGTGTGTTAATTGTCTGGACTGTGTTAATTGTCTAGGGTGTGTTAATTGTCTAGGGTTTGTTAATTGTCTAGGGTGTGTTAATTGTCTATAGTTTGTTATTTGTCTCGGGTGTGTTAATTGTCTAGGGTTTGTTAATTGTCTAGGGTGTGTATATTGTCTAGGGTGTGTTAATTGTCTAGGGTTTGTTAATTGTCTAGGCTGTGTTAATTGTCTGGATTGTGTTAATTGTCTAGGGTGTTAATTGTCTGGGCTGTGTTAATTGTCTAGGGTTTGCTTATTGTCTAGGCTGTGTTAATTGTCTGGACTGTGTTAATTGTCTAGGGTTTGTTAATTGTCTAGGCTGTGTTAATTGTCTGGACTGTGTTAATTGTCTAGGGTGTGTTAATTGTCTGGGCTGTGTTAATTGTCTAGGGTATGTTAATTGTCTAGGCAGTGTTAACTGTCTGGACTGTGTTAATTGTCTAGGGTGTGTTAATTGTCTGGGCTGTGTTAATTGTCTAGGGTTTGTTAATTGACTAGGGAATATGTTAATTATCTAGGCTGTGTTAATTGTCTAGGCTGTGTTAATTGTCTATGGTTTGTTAATTGTCTAGGCTGTGTTAATTGTCTAGGCTGTATTAATTGTCGATGGTTGGTTAATTGTCTAGGCTGTGTTAATGTACTAGGCTGTGTTAATTGTATGGGACGTGTTAATTGTCTGGATTGTGTTAATTGTCTAGTGTGTGTTATTTGTCTGGGCTGTGTTATTTGACTAGAGTGTGTTAATTGTCTAGGCTGTGTTAATTGTCAAGGGTGTGTTAATTGTCTGGGCTGTGTTAATTGTCTGGGTTTGTTAATTGTCTGGGATATGTTAATTGTCTAGGGTGCGTTAATTGTCTAGGGTGTGTTAATTGTCTGCGCTGTGTTAATTGTCTAGGCTGTGTTAATTGTCTAGGGTGTGTTAATTGTCTAGTGTGTGTTAATTGTCTAAGCTGTGTTAATTGTCTAGGGTGTGTTAATTGTCTAGGGTGTGTTAATTGTCTAGGGTGTTTTAATTGTCTAGGGTGTGTTAATTGTCTAGGGTGTTTTAATTGTCTTGCGTGTGTTATTGTCTGGACTGTGTTAATTGTTTAGGTTGTGTTAATTGTCTAGGGTGTGTTAATTGTCTAAGGTTCGTTAATTGTCTAGTGTGTGTTAATTGTCTAGGGTTTGTTAATTATCTAGGCTGTGTTAATTGTCTGGACTGTGTTAATTGTCTAGGGTTTGTTAATTGTCTGGGCTGTGTTAATTGTCTGGACTGTGTTAATTGTCTAGAGTGTGTTAATTGTCTAGGGTTTGTTAATTGTCTAGGCTGTGTTAATTGTCTGGACTGTGTTAATTGTCTAGGGTGTGTTAATTGTCTAGGGTTTGTTAATTGTCTAGGGTGTGTTAATTGTCTAGGGTTTGTTAATTGTCTAGGGTGTGTTAATTGTCTAGGGTTTGTTAATTGTCTAGGGTGTGTTAATTGACTAGACTGTGTAATTGGTTAGACTGTGTAATTGGTTAGACTGTGTAGGCAGTATAGCAAAGGCAGCAACGAATTAAAAAAAAAACAATGGACAAAATATGGAAATCAAAAATACTAAGCAACTAGAATATTCAACTCAAACGTATTATCAGCACTTATCTATGCATGTAAAAGTTGGAAAACAACTAAAGAGAAAAAAAAACTAAACGATTTTGAAGAGAAATGCCTAATAAAAAATACTATGTGAACAAAAGAGTGAATTCAAGACTAATATAGAGATAAGAGAAATGGCCATGCGACCAAAGATCTCATCTGCAATTAAGAAAAGAAGATGGATATATGTCGGAAATGTGCTGAGAAGAAACAACAGAGAATTCCAAAAGAGGCTTTTCTATGGGAAACATCCGGAACAGAAAAAGAGGAAGACCTAAATAGACACTAAAACTAACACTTATAAGAGAAGCAAAGATGGCGGGCGAAGAATCACTAGATAATACCGAACATCTCGCTGAGAATAGGGATGGGTGGCGTAAAACACTACAAGCCCTACACGATGTCTAACGCCATCGGAAGGAGTAATATCAAGAATTGTCTGGGCGCGTCTGTGGTTGGATATTGCCTCTGTCGGTAGGCGCGTCTGTGGTTGGTTATTCCCTCTGTCGGTAGGTGCATCTGTGGTTGGATATTGCCTCTGCCGATAGGCGCGTCAGTGGTTGGCTATTGCCTCTGCCGGTAGGCGCGTCAGTGGTTGGCTATTGCCTCTGCCGATAGGCGCGTCAGTGGTTGGCTATTGCCTCTGCCGGTAGGCGCGTCTGTGGTTGGCTATTACCTCTGCCGGTAGGCGCGTCAGTGGTTGGCTATTGCCTCTGCCGGTAGGCGCGTTAGTGGTTGACTATTACCTCTGCCGATAGGCGCGTCTGTGGTTGGCTATTGCCTCTGCCGGTAGGCGCGTCTGTGGTTGGCTATTACCTCTGCCGGTAGGCGCGTCAGTGGTTGGCTATTGCCTCTGCCGGTAGGCGCGTCTGTGGTTGGCTATTACCTCTGCCGGTAGGCGCGTCAGTGGTTGGCTATTGCCTCTGCCGGTAGGCGCGTCTGTGGTTGGCTATTACCTCTGCCGGTAGGCGCGTCAGTGGTTGGCTATTGCCTCTGCCGGTAGGCGCGTTAGTGGTTGACTATTACCTCTGCCGATAGGCGCGTCTGTGGTTGGCTATTGCCTCTGCCGGTAGGCGCGTCTGTGGTTGGCTATTGCCTCTGTCGGTAGGCGCGTCTGTGGTTGGTTATTACCTCTGTCGGTAGGCGCGTCTGTGGTTGGCTATTGCCTCTGTCGGTAGGTGCGTCTGTGGTTGGCTATTACCTCTGTCGGTAGGCGCGTCTGTGGTTGGTTATTGCCTCTGCCGATAGGCGCGTCAGTGGTTGGCTATTGCCTCTGCCGGTAGGCGCGTCTGTGGTTGGCTATTACCTCTGCCGGTAGGCGCGTCAGTGGTTGGCTATTGTCTCTGTCGGTAGGCGCGTTAGTGGTTGACTATTGCCTCTGCCGGTAGGCGCGTCTGTGGTTGGCTATTGCCTTCTGGCGGTAGGCGCGTCAGTGGTTGGCTATTGCCTCTGCCGGTAGGCGCGTCTGTGGTTGGCTATTGCCTCTGCCGGTAGGCGCGTCTGTGGTTAGCTATTGCCTTCTGGCGGTAGGCGCGTCAGTGGTTGGCTATTGCCTCTGCCGGTAGGCGCGTCTGTGGTTGGCTATTGCCTTCTGGCGGTAGGCGCGTCAGTGGTTGGCTATTGCCTCTGCCGGTAGGCGCGTCTGTGGTTGGCTATTGCCTCTGCCGGTAGGCGCGTCTGTGGTTAGCTATTGCCTTCTGGCGGTAGGCGCGTCAGTGGTTGGCTATTGCCTCTGCCGGTAGGCGCGTCTGTGGTTGGCTATTGCCTCTGCCGGTAGGAGCGTCTGTGGTTGGCTATTGCCTTCTGGCGGTAGGCGCGTCAGTGGTTGGCTATTGCCTCTGCCGGTAGGCGCGTCTGTGGTTGGCTATTGCCTCTGCCGGTAGGAGCGTCTGTGGTTGGCTATTGCCTTCTGGCGGTAGGCGCGTCAGTGGTTGGCTATTGCCTCTGCCGGTAGGCGCGTCTGTGGTTGGCTATTGCCTCTGCCGGTAGGAGCGTCTGTGGTTGGCTATTGCCTTCTGGCGGTAGGCGCGTCAGTGGTTGGCTATTGCCTCTGCCGGTAGGCGCGTCAGTGGTTGGCTATTGCCTCCTGGCGGTAGGCGCGTCAGTGGTTGGCTATTACCTCTGCCGGTAGGCGCGTCAGTGGTTGGCTATTGCCTTCTGGCGGTAGGCGCGCTCCCGAGAACGGTAATCCAACGAGTCGTTGATTTCTTTAAATAAAAAATAGTGCCTTTAGCGGGACTCGTTTCCTGGAACTCTGTGTTGTCACAACCAACTTCATTACCCTTAAGCTAGTGACGTCTACTAGATAATGGTAGAACAATGGAATATCTTTGAACACGATGGTCTTGTCATGTGCGTCATAATCACAGCCACGAACTGTCATTTTAATCCATTAACTTAAACAAAAAAAAAATCGTTCCAACCTCTTGTAGGATATGACAGTTTAAAAACAAAAGAAGAAACAAGTGGTATGGTAACAGCTTTAAGTGGTGATTAACAAAATAAAAGTCGACATTTCGGCCAAGTAGGTCTTCAGTTGGATCAACAAACAACAACACAAAAATAGATATGTTTGCTTGCTTGCTTGCTTGCGTTCGCCCGATGACTAAAGTATTCTAGAGAATTCGTAGAATATAGAATTCCTCTTCGTCATCCGCCCTTAAAAGACGTTAAGTGGGTGTGACTGCGTTGTGTTGTGGTTTGCAGTATAACTATGATATTTGCGCCTTTCGGCCCAACACATCCGACTTCAGCACGACATTTTTGAGTACCGGTTTGTCTTCCCTCATCGATCCCTACTCGCTTTGCCGGACTAGACAGGTTAGTCTGTTACTAAAGGCCCCACGGAAAAAATATCTAAGGATGTGTAAATACATATTTTGTTGTGGTGTGTGTAGGTCAAAGCTGAAAGACCTTCGTCGAGCAAGAGTTTCGGCCCTTTAGCTTCTTGACACTCTAAGGGAGGTGGGCCCGCCTGAGTCATGTCTCCCAGGCGTCGACCTCCTGCTGCATTGCCTTTAAGGCTTACACAGTATTTTCGGCGCAAAATAACTACACTTAATATATACTAAATTGGTGATTCTGACTGATGCACTGTCATTACTTTCAGCTCTAAAAAGTCCCAAGAACAATGAACTAGATGACTTGAGAACAACCCTGGACCAACTAGGCAATAACTTCCAGAGAGTAGTCATTCAGTGGATACCATCGCACTGTAATATACACGGGAACGAAAGCGCTAATTAGTTAAAGAGGGAGGGAGATTACCACAAGAGAACCATCCGCTCAGTTATGATGAAGCCAAATCCATCCTCAAGGGTCAGTTCCATGAAAAATGGAAACGAGAACACCCAACGCATAACGAGAGGGACGGATACCATCAACTATCAAGCAGGGATCAAGTCATCATACTTCACCTACGCACTGGCCACAATAGAATGAGAAATCACATGTTCACCAAATTCAAAATAGGTACAACCAGCCTATGCCACTGTACACTAGACAATATGACTACAAAACATGTTCTACATGATTGTCCCCAGTACACAAACCTGAGAAGAGCAATGTGGTCCACACCCACCTCCCTGGAAGAGAAACTATATGGGGCAATCGATTCACTTAAACAGACAGCTGACTTCATGAGAGAGTCTGGAATCCTACTCTAATTGAGTCTTGATCGCAGAGAGAGAGAGAGAGAGAGAGAGAGAGAGAGAGAGAGAGAGAGAGAGAGAGAGAGAGAGAGAGAGGTATGCGAAGCACTCGAAAATAGTTTAACTTACCGGTCTTGGCTTATCCTAGCATGTTGCTGTGCTTTCCGGTCGAAACAACGTGGCTACTATTGACAACGTACTTTCATAGTCCCTTCGGTGTTTGAGTTTCGTAGGAATTCTTAAGTCACGGTCTAGATTAGCGCCTAGTTGTCTGGCCTTCAGGCGATTGGGGACTTTATTGTTTGAACTGCTGTCGCCGCAAACACCCAGTCCTCATCGCGGTATCATCAAGTACCATATCTGCTGGCATAGGTGATCATGTTTCTCCACAACTTCTTATCTCTACGGTTGTTTATCAATTCTGTTATGACGTCATATCAAACCGTTCTCTTAATTCAGCAGGTAGGAGGAAAAATGGCCGACCCTGAGAGACACTGAGAAGAACGTTGATCAGAGTGGCAAAGGCAGCACGAATCGGCTCGCTAATGAGATTGAGATGCTTGCACAACAAACAGAGACAAATGGCGATAATTTTATACATTTCTCTACAAGGATTGAGACTGCTAGAAAGAAAATTTAGAAAAGAAGTATCTTGGTCTATACCATATGGGCCGGCCACGGCTCGAGAGTCAGACAGGCAGACAGGCAGACAGACAGATTCTCTTAATTTGTCTTGCATATTTCCTCCTGCTTTGCGCATTGCTCCTTCTATCAATTTTTCCTGTTGTCACAATATATTCCATTGTCACAATATATTCCCATTGTCACAAGATATTCCCATTGTCACAATATATTCCTGTTGACATAATATATTCCCATTGTCACAATATATTCCCATTGTCACAAGATATTCCCGTTGTAACAATACATTCCCATTGTCACAATATATTCCTATTGTTATAATATATACCAATTGTCACAATATATTCAAATTTTCACAATATATTCCTGTTGTCACAATATATTCCCAGTGTCACAATATATTCCCGCTGCCACAGCATATTCCCAGTGGCCCAATATATTCCCAGTGGCACAATATATTCTTGTTGTTACAGTATATTCCCAGTGTCGCAATATATTCCCAATGTCACAATATATTCTTAATGCTACAGCATATTCCTGTTGCTCCTTATCATTACATACCCAAACAAACTATGCTCATTAACTCCCGATATTGGAAATACGTTTTCTTTTAGTTGTTGGCCCTTTTAGAACATGCTCATTACTCTTTTTAACTGCTCTTGGTGTTCTCAACATTTCTCTGTATCAGCATTTCTGTAACCTCAAACACTTGTCTTATTTATTATCCAAATATGAGGGATTTCCGTCTGTACGTCAAAATTGGCTCCACTCGCAATTGGCCTAAAATAACACTGACGTGATGAATTCTTCCTCTTATTTCCCTAGATACACGTTGGTGGCACGTTATTTTTCTCATCATTTAGAATGAAGTTATTT
This sequence comes from Megaustenia siamemsis, assembly GCA_032433765.1. Classification (NCBI taxonomy): domain Eukaryota; kingdom Metazoa; phylum Mollusca; class Gastropoda; order Stylommatophora; family Ariophantidae; genus Megaustenia; species Megaustenia siamemsis. Next base: position 17,844,706 of record JAVIAB010000102.1, read on the forward strand.
TCTTGTCAAAATGCCATGCTGTACGCGACTGACATCAGTTTGTCAATTATATTTTAGGTGTTCTCTTATGTTCGTTCAGAATTATAAGCCGTAATAGTTCTACCGTAATATACATACTTCAAGGCTGTACTGAATATAGTAGACTGAGGAGAATCCATTGGCCCATAGATACAACACTACAGACAAAACTATATGGGCCACTGCTGCAAGAATTACAAAAGACAGTAAAATTTATACAGGAAACGACATTGCAGATATAGACAATATTTCAGGCGAATGAAAGAAAGAAAGAAAGAACGACAGACAGACAGACAGACAGGCAGACAGGCAGACAGGCAGACAGGCAGACAGGCAGGCAGGCAGGCAGGCAGGCAGGCAGACAGACAGACAGACAGACAGACCAGATAGACAGACAGACAGACAGACAGACAGACAGACAGACAGACAGACAGACAGACAGACAGACAGACAGATAGATAGATAAGCCGTAAATAACTGATAGGTGGCTTATATATAGACACTTTAGGCGCTGAAATGAAAGTGAATTGTTATGGATACATTACGTTATGTTGTGTGCTTGAAAGAATAGATTAGATCAGTGGTTCTTAAACGTTTTAGAATTTCTTGCACAGCGGTCCCTTCAACATTTTTTTGTCATGGCTTGTGGACACTTTTTATATAAAAAAAAAAAAATCAAGTACAATGAAACAGCCTGAGAGACAAGATCAGAAATAAAGAACTGAGGAAAAAAAGGTAGGAATAGCGACCGAAATAGAATATATACAGAAACAACAGATAAAATGGTCTGGTCACGTGACAAGCCAGAGTGATAAAAACACAACACAATGAGCCTTCAATAAGCGTTGCGAGAACACCAGACCAAAGGGTTGACCGCGAAAAAGATGGATTGATGGAATATTAGAAGCACTAGGAAACATAACAGCAGCAAAGGCGAACAGAAATCTAGATCTAAAACACCACTTTGATATGAAAATAAACAGCCGTGTAGTTGTCATTCGTTCACACAAACATGCTTCTCAGGGGAACAACCTTCAACCTTGAACTTTGACCCTCACTTATTAGTGTCGCTCATTCCGCGAAATAACTTTCCTTATTTATGACCTACAGTCATCTTCTCATTAGTGATTCGTTACATGTGCAACCCCATTACACGTGTACCAGACGATAAATTACCTTCAGCGTACAAAGTGTTGAATATAACACAACACACAAACAGTAAAAATAGACTCCTGGTGTAGCAAAACGTGCAACAATTGGATTCGTGTCAATGTAAGTGTCAAACAAGGAAACAATCTTTGAGGAATGGTGGCGATTTACAGCACATTCTTCCTGCCAACGATGTCAGACATGGACGCTATGATTCGGAGAATCATACACAAAAAAAAACAACTTTTTTTTCTTTGGTCCTCATCTACTTTTCAGCGTCGAGGGGAAATATAATTTGTGGTATTTTGCTTTTCTGTTGGCCTCTGCTGCTGTTTTCAATGTTTCTAATATTCCGTCAATCAATCTTTTTCGTGGTTGGCCTTTAGGTCTGGTTTTCTGGCAAAGTTTATTGAAGGCTCGTTGTGTTGTGTTCTGATCTTTCTGCCTTGTCACCTGACCAAACCATTGTATCTGTTGTTTCTTTATATATTCTATGGCGGTAATTATTCCCAGCAAATTCCTCAGTTCTTCACTTCTGATCTTGTCTCTCTGGTTGTTTCCTGTCATTCGTCTAACACATTTAATCTCAGTAGAGGATATTTTTCTTACTGTTCTTGCATCTAGGGTCCAGGACTGGCATTGGTAGCACAATGATTGGATGAAGATTGTATTGTAGACTGTTCGTTTTACCTCCAGAGTTATTTCCTTGTTGGACAATAGTGGTGATAACTGCCCAATGATTTGACAAGCTTTGTTACATCTTGATTCTATCTCTGCTGTTTGGGAATTGTCGCCTATCACTAGAACCTAGAACTCCTAGGTATTAAAATTCCTCTACATGTTTTAGCTGTCTGCCGTCTATAGTTATGTTTATGGTTTGTTTCTCTTTCACGATATTCATGACCTCTATTTTGTTGATTTTCATGTTGTATTTTGTGTCTGTGCTATTGCGTATATTTAAGTGTTCTCGTAGGTCTTCTATTCTACCGTGTATTAGTGAGAAAAAAAAATTAATGACAAATAAAATAATTGAAACATAAAATTAGTTGAAAATAAGAACCGCAGAAAATAAATACGTTTGAATCAAAACAGAAAGCAATCTGCTCAGAGATCAGATCTGAAATGATGAATTAAGAAAATGCTAGGATTGGCAAATTGTGATGCAAGCAGAAATAACAAAATTTAACAAAACGAGATTTCAGCAAACGCAACGAGATTACTATAGATCAAAGGACCGACAAGCGAAAAAAAAATGGATTGATGGAATTTTAGAAATATTAGAAAACATAACAGCTGGAGAAGAGAACAGAAGAGCAAAAGACTACAAACTATATCTCCTTTAGACTGCGAAAGAAATAAATGTAAAGTAGAAGAAAAAAAGACAATGAAGACAAAGTGCCCGTGAGAGATTGAGTTATTGAGTTATTAGCGGGCCATCATCATTGCAATCCGAACTTGTCCATAGGTGCTCAGATCCCCTCCTCAGCAAGTCCCGTCCAGCGACTGACGACTCCAGTTCTGTGTTGGTTGATAAGTCTTCTTACACGCCCACTAAGTTTCTCGTTTCTGGCTGTGCCCATCTTAACTCCCATCTCTTTCATCCAAAGGAGTGACGTGGACTCATGGTTGTCGAAGTCCTGTGTCCTTCCCACTTCCTGGAGGGCATTAATGATGTCCGCCCGATCCATTGGTTGACCGTCCTCAACAATAGCACAGCTAGCCACCTGTCCGCCCTTTTATTTCCCCCGTACCCCGCATGACCTGGTACGTAGACAAAGGTGACCGTATGTATTTTTGACTTCTGCAATGACTCTACCCATTGCCTACGTACAGATCCCGCCTCTACTTTTCGTATCATGCTTATCGAATCACTCAGTATACAGGCGTGGGTGTAGTCTTGTGACTCTAACCAAAAGTACGTACTGTGAGAGATAGAATATTTGATGGCTTCTCCATTCACAGAGCAGAGAGATCGTGTCACAATGTAGCTGGAGAGATGTGATACCGTAGGCTAGAAAGAGTCACTTACCACAGAGGGTGTTTGCGCGCGTGTGTTTTGCTTTTGCATACTTCAGATGGCGGCTGGCGTTTACTGATTAACTGGAGATTTATGTTTAATGACTGATGATTTACGTCCAATTACTGATGATTTTACGTTCAATGACTGATGATTTACATTCAATGACTGGGGATTTACGTTCAATGACTGATGATTTACATTCAATGACTGGTGATTTACGTCCAATTACTGATGATTTTACGTTCAATGACTGATGATTTACATTCAATGACTGGTGATTTAAGTTCAATGACTGATGATTTAAATTCAATGAATGATCATTCACGTTCAATGACTGATGATTTATGTTCAACGACTGATGATTTACATTCAATGAATGATTATTTACGTTCAATGGCTGATGATTTACACTAAATGACTGGTGATTTATGTTCAATGACTGATGATTTACATTCAATGACTGGTGATTTATGTTCAATGCCTGATGATTTACATTCAATGACTGGTGATTTATGTTCAATGGCTGATGATTTACATTCAATGACTGGTGATTTATATTCAATGACTGATGATTTATATTCAATGACTGGTGATTTATGTTCAATGACTGATGATTTATATTCAATGACTGGTGATTTATGTTCAATGACTGATGATTTACGTTCAATGACTGATGATTTATATTCAATGACTGATGGTTTATATTCAATGACTGATGATTTATATTCAATGAATGATGATTTATATTCAATGACTGATGATTTACGTTCAATGACCGATGATTTACGTTCAATGACTGATGATTTATATTCAATGAATGATGATTTATATTCAATGACTGATAATTTACGTTCAATGACAGATGATTTACGTTCAATATCTGATGATTTACGTTCAATGACCGATGATTTATGTTCAATGACTGATGATTTATATTCAATGAATGATGATTTATGTTCAATGAATGATGATTTATGTTGAAACATTCAGAACATCACCAACCATCTTGCGGGACACAGCGAAGCGTAGCCAAGTTATGTGCCAAATTTTACGAATCATCAGATGTTTGTCACTTTGAATCGGATCACGAGTAAGACAGTACTATGGTCTATGACTAAATATGTATGTTTGTCAACCCATCAGAGACAGAAGTGCGTACTATCTCCCCTATTTTTTATTACCTATATAGACTACATATGTAAGTTAGCCAACCCTTCGGAGACAGAAGTGCGTACTATCTCCCCTATTTTTTATTACCTATATAGACTACATATGTAAGTTAGCCAACCCTTCGGAGACAGAAGTGCGTACTATCTCCCCTATTTTTTATTACCTATAT